>OZ014519.1:612086937-612686937 GCA_963966055.1 Lathyrus aphaca
ATATATATATATATATATATATATATATATATATATATATATATATATATATGTGTGTGTGTGTGTGTGAAACTTCCGACTCATATTTATACACAACAATACTCTCATATATATATATATATATATATATATATATATATATATATATATATATATATATATATATATATATATATATATATATATATATATATATTATTTTAATGTTTTGAATGAATATATGATGTCTCTTTTATTTGTATATTGTTCTTGATATAATGTGGATGTTTTTTATGATGACCCAACAAATATTAAATAATTTAATATATGGTTTTAAAAAAAATTGTAAATTTATAATAAAAGTTAAATTTTATTATTATATTTATATTGTCCAACGAATTATATTTCAAGATTATTTTTGATGAAAAATGATTTATCATTTGAAGCAAATAGAGGTTTATTAATACAATTTTGCTGTATAATTTAACACCACATCTTTTCATTTATTTATTTTTAATTCAAAGATCTATTGTATATTCATTAAACTAGGAATATTACATATTTAATCAATATAATTGTTTTCCATTTTTAATAGTCGTGGTTTATTTTTAATGACATATTTTTTGAAAACATGATTTTTCTTCCTCCTTCTATTGTTTTTATTCTTGATCTTAAGAGCTTCTTTTTTAATAGTGGTAGTTATAAGTTTATGTTATTAAGAAACTCATTATAATTTACATGATTCTCTCATTGATTTTTTTGTTATCGATATTAAGAGTTTTAATTTCAATCACAACTTCACCAATTTAATAATTATGAGTTTATGTTTAAAATAATATATTCTAATTTAAATTATAAAAATAATATTTCATCATAATATGTATAATTTTGAAATGTAATATTTTTATAAAAAAGTAAACATTGGACAATTCTCTTAAAAGAAATTTATATAAAAACTTGTTAGTGCTTTGTTGACTATAATTATGATAAAAAATAATATCAATAAAATAATATAAAATAAAAATAAAAATTTATTTATTTTAAATATTTTAGATAGAATTTAATACGAAAAAAACTCATTAATGAATTGTTGACTATATTAAAAAAAATAATGGTAATAATAATAATAATAATAAATAATAATAATAATGATAATAATAATAATAATAATAATAATAATAATAATAATAATAAGGTTATTACGGTTTTGGTCCCCTGTTTTATCAAATTTACCGTTCTCATTTTCTTTTTGAACAGTTTTGGTCTCTTATCTCAATTTTGATAACTGTTCATGCACGATTCATGTACGAATCATGTACGGATCATGCATTATTTATAAACAGTATATGAACCGTCATTGTTTTGTTGGACCAAAATTGAGATAAAGAACAAAACAACTTGGGACTAAAATCGTGATTTTGATAAAACAGGTGAACACAAATCGTAATTTAGCCTAATAATAATAATAATAATAATAATAATAATAATAATAATAATAATAATAATAATAATAATAATAAAAATAAAGAAATTAACATTAATATTAATTAAAAAGATAATAATAATAATAATAATAATAATAATAATAATAATAATAATAATAATAATAATAATAATAATAATAATAATACACTATTTTGAGAAATATATAGTATTTAAAATATAACTTAAACTTAAATCACTTTATTTTTGAAGAGGATTAAGAGAGTTTTTTTTTATTTTTTATATTAACATCATTAACTTCTTGAGATAGTTATACTTTATTCAAAAGAGTTTTTCAAAATAAAATACTATTAATTAGAAGTAGAAAAAAGGTTTTTTCTTAGATCATAAATAATATATTAATTAAAATTAATTTTTTTGTGTGATATATATATATATATATATATATATATATATATATATATATATATAATCTTCCCTGATAAGGAGGGCCTTTAAGTAGTTGAACACGAACAACAAAATGGTTGATAAGTGGATAGGGGGTGTACCTGCAAGACATTCCGATTACAAAGTAAGTAAGCGGTACAAAAAGTTGTAAGTAAGAAAGTATTTCAGAATATCCGACCCTTTAGTGAAAAAAAGTATTTATAGTGAGCCCCTAGCGCTGAGCCAAAGTTCATCTTTGGGTTGGATTAGCTAGGTCTAAGGAAGAACTGTCAAGGTTAGCGTATGAGTTTGTAAGACCTTGCATGTGGTCTTGGTCTTATTCCAACTTGTAACGCCCCGAAAATCTAAATTTAATTATTTGTGCAATTATTTAATTAATTTAGAAAAAATTGGAGAATTTAGATTAAATGGGAAATTTGGAGAAAAATAGTATTTTTATATAATAATGATAAATAGTGTTTTATTATACTATTTTATTATTATTATTGAAAATATATTAAAGAAAAGGGTAAAGTGGTCCTTTTGTGAAATTATGAGGGTAAAGTGGGAAAAGACTTAACTGGGATATGTTTTGGTAAAAAGGATTTCACGATCAGTTTTCTCATATATCTTATTTGGTGAAGTGCTCTAAAGAAGGAGGAAGAAAGAGGAAACTTAGAGTCAGGAGGTTGTGAAGAACCCCAAAGAAGAGTGTCAATCAGTGAAATTCTCTAAGGTATGTGAAGTTTAAATAATATATTGTAAATGAGTAGGAATTGGATTATGAATAGATTAGAATTTTTAGGAGTTTTGTGAGTTTAAGAGTTTTGTGTTAGGTTGAGTATTGAGTAAAATCTTGATGAATTAGAGTGATTAGAATGAGTTAGAATCACATAATTGATTGTGGAATTGTTGTCTTGATGTTGTTAGTTTTGGATTGATGCATTAAAATGATTTTTGGATGGTTTGATGTAAAACTTGTAGTGGGATTTGGGGAGTTTTTGATGTTAAAAACGCAGTTTGCATTTGAGTAGCAGAGAACTGTTGTATAATGTGCATTAACCGGTTAAAGCTATGGTTAACCGGTTAACCATTGAAAAAAATTGAAGTTTTCTGAAGTTGCGCAGGCGTTAACCGGTTAACACTTTGGTTAACCGATTAACACTGTTTGTGAGGCAAATTTTAATTCTTTTAAAAATCTATAACTTTTAAACCGTGAGTCTGATTCACATTCTTTTTGAAGCGTCGGAAAAAGTATGAACTAAACTTTATTTTGATGGATTAAAATGAGAAAAATGCAATAATTTATAAAATTGAATTTTTGAAATAACATTCTATTTTGCCTTATAATTTTACCGGATACGGGTTAAGTCTTGACGATTTGAAGTGATTATAGAACTAGAGTTTTGGGGTATTGTCATGATGAAATAGATGAATAATTGGTGTTGGATTGCTGATTGAAATGAATGATGCGAGTTATTTTGATGAATTTTTACGATGTAGCGCATCATTGCATTTCATAACATTCATGATGGGGCTTCAGCCTATTTAGCAGCTTCAACCCCATTGTGTGGATTGAAGTGTCTCGATGATTACGGCGTGCTCCCTTGTGGAGGGTTGATGGTCATGTATTCATCTCACGATGAAATTGGTACCACGTGCATATTGCATATCATGATGGTTAGAATTGCATATTCTGGATGAATTCATGATTGTGTTGTCGTTGCTGAATTTTATTATTGATGATGTTCTAATTTATTTATATTCCATATTCATGTATGTTTATGATATGTTATGATTACTCACCCTGCCTGCTTGGAAACGTTGCCTCTTTTGTGGGTAACTTGCAGATTATAAAGAGTAGCTTTGCACTGCAAGAGGAGTTTTTCAGAGTCTCAGAGCGTACCTTAGTTTTTCTTTAGAAGTGGTTTGAAGTCATTGTGTCCTGCTCTGTGTCATGTAACACCGGGATGAGTTTTTGAGATATTATTTGATTTTAATTATATTTTTTAATTGAGAATAGTTTCTTATTTTATGATGTTGAAGTCTTGATGAAAGATATTTTATTTATGAAATTGACATTAATGATTTGAATTGTGAATTTTAATTTCCGCTGCGAAAAGCTTATATGTTGTTCATGTTGTTGTTTAACCTGTGTTACGGGACATGACACTATATATTGATGTTATGATGAAATGTGATACCCTTCTTGTTGATTACTCTGATAATATTTTAAATATTTGGTTTTGAGGTAGAAGGGTGTTACATTAGTGGTATCAGAGCAGGTCTATTTGTTCGGTCAAGTTTTGTCGTTGTCAGTCTGTGTCGGTCGTTATTTATTAACGAGTAATCTTTTCTGATGTGATGAGTGTTGTGCAGAATGGCTAGAAACAACACGCGTGCTCTCGCTGATGCTATTGCAGCTCTTGCTCAGACTACTGCTCGGAACAATGCGCATGATGAGTTTCGTGCCTTGGAGAAATTTCAGAGGAATAATCCACCTGTGTTTGAAGGAACTCATGACCCGGCGAGCGCGCAGAAGTGGCTCAAGGTGATTGAGAAGATTTTCAGAGCAATGACATGTGTTGACGCACAAAAAGTGCTATTTGGGACTCATATGTTGTCTGAGGAAGCTGAAGATTGGTGGGATAATACCCGTCAGCGTCGGGAGGATGAGGGTGCTGTGGTGACTTGGACTGCGTTTAAGGCAAATTTACTTAAGAAGTATTTTCCGGAAGATGCTCGTGGTAAGTTGGAGTTAGAGTTCCTTGAGCTGAAGCAAGGAAACATGACCGTGGCAGAGTATGCTGCCAAATTTGAAATGCTGGTGAAGTTTTGTCCTCACTACAACAAGGCAGATGCTGAACTTTCCAGTGCCTTAAGTTTGAGAATGGACTAAGACCTGAATAAAACAGGGAATTGGATGCCAATAAATTCGCAGATATGCAGAGTTGGTGGATAAGAGTCGTATTTACGACGAGGACAGTCGTGCTCGGTCTTCTCATTATAAGCAGCTGAGCGAGAAGAAAGACAAGAGGCAGTATAAAGGGAAACCTTATGTGACTACTGGTGATAAAGGGAAACAGAAGGCATCAAATGAGAAGAAGCAAATTAGGGGAGCTGCTAATGTACCTTTAAGGTGTTATAAGTGTAACACCCTAATTTTTGCCCTAAGATTTCTTCGCATTTCATCTGCATTTTGCATACAAACAAGATCGCACTGGCTTTCGAGTTTCTCCTCAGATGTAGGGTCTACGCTTCACAGGGGATCACCATTATTTTTACTTCTTTATATTTGTTTATATTTACTGACTTCTAACCAAAATACAAAAAAAAATGTTGCAGTGTTCTTCTTCTTCTCTGTGTTGCAGGTTTGCGAAGATAAGACAGTAATTTCATTCAGATGCGTTTGTTCAGTCACAATTCGATCCAAATGGATGTTTGACCTAATTTGGTCAAACTATCAGATAAATTGTTTCGACTACAAGTTTTGTGTACCATTGGTTTATTCCTCAGACGATGCGTTTTCAAAGTTCAAGTTGGTGTTGAGTGTGAAAGTCATCAGTTATCAGACAGTGTTTTGTGCGAGGTTTGGTTTGAATATGCATCAGTTCATCAGTGCATTATTGATTCGTCTGTGGATTTATTTTCCTCAGCACGTATTCAAATAATCCAGGAAGTTTTCAGACGATTTCAGTGGCTGTGGTTGAATTGGCAAATTGATCAGTGGTTTAGTAATGGCTGTTTTCATCAAGTGGCTTGTGAGAAAAATCGGGAGTTGGTCGTGAAACCTAAAAAAAATCATCATCATCCAATTTCTAAATCTTTTTTAGTTTGATTATCCATTATCCTTTATCCAATAACCATTTTCTATTTTTTCTCGATTATTCGATTATCCAAATCACCATTGTTCTCAACCATTTCCAATTATCCAATTAGTATTCAATACTTTTTTTTATCCATTACTATCTTAATTACCATTTTTTTAAAATCATATTTCGACTTTTATCCATTTTATTCGATTCTCTCCATTTTCCATTAACCTTTTAGAAATTCTTATATCCATTATTTTTTTTACTCTAATCCATATCCACACCACCAAAAAATAATAGAACCATGTTTTTTTTCCATTAAACCCACTTAATATTTTTTCTTAGCCCATATATTTTTTTTTTAGAATTCAATTATCAAATAAATAAATAAAAATTATTAATAAAACCATTGATCAAGTTATTTTTTTATTTTATTTGTTTTCTTTTTTCCCAAAAGCCTCTCATTCACATCAACAAATTACTCTTGCCTAGCAGCTCATGTCAAGCCTCTCATTCACATCACACGTCATTATCCCAGCTTCAAACAACACTTCACAAAGCTAGCCTTTCCCAAACAATTTCCATCAGCCTTCAATCCGTACCACAGCCAAAAACCACAGCAACAAGCCCCACGTGACCTCAATTTGTACTCAGCTTATCCCGCAGGCCTTCCTTCAGCTCCCAAGCCGCCAAGCAGCATCACACTTTGCACGCTTCTCTTCACAACAAAACAACAGCCGCAAGCCCAAGCTATCACACACAGCAAATACCCCCAAGCCGTCAGCAACAACAACAAGCCTCTCACATCAGCCGGCCCAAAATGCCAACATCCAGCTCGAACGCATCTCGCACGCGGTAAATATCCAAGCCGCAACGCACGAAAGCATCCTAGCATCCAAGCTCACAAGCCTAACGCACCTGAAAAACAAAATCGAAACGCAACATTCAAAAAGATAAAACGCAGAAGACTCAAAATCAAAACGGAAGCGAGCACGAAAATGCCGTGATTTCAAAACGCAATCCCAATCTTCAAAACGACACAAAATCTCAGCTCTTCTCTTCCTATAAATAAGGCCCTTTCTTCACTCCAATCTTCAATCTTACAAAGCCCCAAGATACCCTGTCAAATCCAATTTTGATTCGAATTTTTCAACTCTCCGAAACCTCCATTTCAATTCCACTTCTCATCATCTCAAATCTCAAAACAACACAAACCTTCATTCAATTCCCTTTCCTTTATTTCAACTCAAACCTCCAAACAACAACAAAATCGGATCCGAAAACGAAAGAAGAGAGAAGAGAGAAGGAGATTCGCGAGTGAGAGAGAGATATTTTCGACTTGTTGTTGTGCGGCTTCGAAATTAACGGTGAGGATGATTTGAGTGTTGTTTCGTGGCTGTGAAGGATTGTTGTTGCTATGCATTTTTTTCCGCCACCATTAATGTTTGTGAGCTGAAGAAGAAGCTCTGTTTGCTTCGGTTTCCCTTGTGCCTTCTTTTTTTAATTTTCTGAAAATTTTATTGATTTCCTTTTTTTTAAATAATAAGTGTGCTGGTTTGGGCTTAGATGCCTATTTGGATCTGTGCTATCCACACCTGTCCGCGGCTATTTCTCCTCTCCTTTCTTCTATTTTTGTTTTATTTATTTATTTAATATTCTTTAGTTTGCTTCATATTTCAAATTGATTTTGATATAATTTCTTTTTGATTTAAGAATTTTATAGAAAGTATTTTAGGAATATGTTAGGAAAAAGATATTTTAAAAAAGATTTAGAAAATGTGTTTTAGAAAAGATTTTAGGAAAAGAGTTTTAAGAAAAAGATTTAAAAAAATATTTTAATTCTTTTATGGATCTACTTTTAGATCCATTTTTCTTCATCTTTTATTTTTTGGTCGATGACAATCTCCGATTCGTCATTGTTGAATTTCGAATAGGCTTAATCTTCATTATTTCAAATCTATGGATGAATGATCATTTGGATCATTCTCCATACTTTGAGATCGTGATAGGTTGCTTTCGATAAATTCAACGAAAATCTCGATTAAGATTAGACCGTTCTTTTTCTTTTAGTGCGACATGTTTTCGGAGAACGATCCATAATATCGTTTCTCTAACATGTATTAGCACAAATATTTTCCACTTTAATTAGTGGTGGCCGGCCTCATTTGTAGGGTAATTACTTCGTAAATTACTCGGCGATTGCTTAACATAGACCTAAAGTTTTCCCGATTCGGAATAAGATCCACTTGGATCCGGTTGCCTCGATTTTATTATTCTTTTCGTGGTTGTGCTTGATTAAGTTCATCATACCACTTATATTGTAAATATTATAATAATGTGAATATAATCCGTTTAAATTTAATCTCTCGCACCTTATCCTTTTATTTCAATTTCTCGTTCCTTATCTCTTTATTATGCTTTTATCATATTATATCATATATCATATTGTTTATGTTTATATTGTTTCTTGTGATTTTTACTTTGTCCATTTGGACACTGTCGCTCCCGGGATTTTCATCCTAGTACAAACGCGAAAGTGGCGCGGAAAAGTTAGAGTCGCCAGCCAGACATTTTTATCTCGAAGGTATGGGAAAGGTAATGTTGCACAAACCTAAGGAAGAAGGAAAAGGACGAGGCCTTGCGAACCAAAGATCTGGGTCCGGAAGTCGGTTACGAATTGAGAAGGTATTAGCACCCCAATCCGTCCGCCGTACCCGACGGGATCCACACTTATAAGTTTGTTTTCAAAGGGTGAGAAATAATATGCTGTTTGACCGAAAGAATGGCTATCTGGAATGAAATGGAAATGAGAAAAGAAATGGAATTGAAAAATGGGAATAAAAGGGAAAATGTAGGGAAAATAAAAGATTGTGCTCGAATGGGCCCTACCCCACTGCCTACGTACCTCATCGGGATAAATGAGGATCAGAGACGCCGTAGTTCGTCTAACTAAGGATGAAACTCGTTTGTGATTTTTAGGATGATGTTGCCATAGCTCTAGCTCAGGTGTTACCGGCTCTGACTCGAGGGTGTTTACCGTGTCGTTGTTTGAACTGTCGAGACAAGTCATGTTCGTCCGCAAAGAGTATGAGATGAGAAGAGAAGACATGACTTCTTGGTTTGTTGTTTTTTATAAGAAGTGTTTTTAAGTTTGTGTTTATTGAATGTACAACACTAAAGACTATGACACAGGAGCGAATACTTTCCAAGATCGCCCCCAATGGAACGTTTGTAAAGCATCCTAGAAGAGTGAAGGAGACCTCCACTAGTCATTTCCCGTATAGCTTAAGGCTCGTGACGCATTGTACACATTTTCCTTTATTAAGTGTTTTTGATTTTCTTTTAAGATGAGAAGTGAGACTCAAGTTATAAAAGGAAAAATTCTAAGGGAAACTAGACTTACCCTAAGTTAGTTGAGTTCGAAGATGACTTATGGTTAATGAGGTTTAAGATTAAATCTACCTAAGAGATACTAGAATTAGAAATAAGAATACAAGATTTAATAGTGAACAATATGGTCCTCCTAAGTCATGGTGGGTAAAAACGTGAATGAAATGTAAATGGGATGAAACAATGGATCGGGTGGGTCGATTGCGTGGTGCTAAGACGCACAACTTATGGTGTGCAACATACAAGGATTGCTTTTGGTTATAATGGAATGGAGCGATGGTAATCGAGGAATCCTAAAGTCACATGAAAATTTATTTATTTGTTTGAAAATTTACTCGACGTTGGATCGAGTATCTTTATTTATTTTTGAGTTTTTGGTTTTCTATCGATTCGTTTTATCTTTTCTATCCTAATTATAGAAACTATACAAGCATACAAGTATTACATCGCAAAGTACACAAAATATAATCGAGGCATAAAAATATCCAAGTCCATAAGAAAATCCTCGAAAAATACCTTGCACAAAAAGAAAATTGTTAGTGAATGACATGAATCATGAATATGCATAATATGATGGAAATGAATTAAAATGCCAAAAATATCAAAAGCCATGGAAAAAATGTGAAATTAATTCCCTAGGGTCTCTAACCTGATTATAACATTGTGTTAAAAAATATCTTAAAAATTCAAAGTCTAACTATGTCAAATTTCCACCTAAACTTATCTAAGGTTCAATCACAAATTTATACAAATCAACTACCAAACCAGTAGATAAAATTCCCTAAAAAATATGCCAAAAATATTATAGGTACTTTCATTTGTCCTCTAATCATAGCAAAAAGAAAGGATAAAAAATGTTATAGGAAGTGGAAGAAATAAAATATACAAATTTATGTGTTTATGAAGGAATTCAATATAAATCAATTAAAATGAAAAATCGAATTAAAAATGAAAAATGCAAAAATTGGGAAAGATTCTAAATTGAGTTAAAATTCTATCATAATATTTTGGGAATTTTATTGAGCCTTTTAATATTTTTTTATGAATTAATTGAAAATGCAATAAAATAGAAAATAAAAGGAAAGGAGATAAGAGAGGGGGGGGGGAAATAGAAACATTCACTAGTTAAAAAACTACTGGGCCTGTTATGGGGGGTGCGAAAAGCACTTATTCTAGGCCCAATGGCGCATAAAGCCTGAGGTAGTATAGTAGCTGTAGTGTGGTCATACGCGTGGGATTGGAATCAAGTGGTCCAACCGGACGATGACAAGTGTCACCGCCGGATTGGACCGGAAAGAGGAAGCCTTATCCCTAACTATGAAAATGACAGTGGAGAGATTTGCTTCATGACTCTTTCAAATTCTCAACAGTGCATATTATTACCATTTATGAGTTTTTTTTAATTTTCAATTAAGCATAATTAATCAAGATTAAAATATGATTACGAAACAAGTCATAAAAATAACAAAAATATTTGAAACAACAGACCTCAAACACGTTGCCCTTTCTCTCACAAACACTCCATCTCCTCAACCCACAAACCCTAGCGGCGCCGCTTAAAACACTAGCCGCCGTCTTCTTCTTCTTCACACACACCAAACCCTTGCGGTCTCCCTCTTGACGTATCCGTTCCAGTTACGTTGCCGGAAAACAAACATGATATCCGTACGACTTCGCTGTTGCACGCCGGAAATCAAACCTTCGCTCCCTCTATACCGCCTCGCCGACAGTCATGGAAGATTCGCCATCATGCTCTTCACTTCATCATCCTCTGTCCATCGCATCTTCGCCGCAAATATCGATCGGATAAGAGCATTGGCTACCCGGTCTGCGTTGAACCTGAACAAAGTTAAGAGAATACACTCACTCCTAATGATGGACGAACTTGGAGATGCTAAGGTACGAAGATCTTTTTGCTTCAATCTTCTTTCTCTTCTCTGAAGCAATTCTCATTTATCTTGTGTTTCTGAATTTGATTCGTTCTTGATCTGAACGATTAACGAATCCTGTTATGTGTTATTGAATCTGCTGATTTTTGAAGGTGGTTGCTACGAACTGTTGTCTTTGATCCACGATAACGATCTTGATTGCAGATCGGTGAAGGAGAAGAAAATTAGCGTGAAGGTTGAATGTTTGCGATAAAGGATACTGAGGTTGTTGAAAGGTTGTTGCAGAGGATTCGTGATGAAGATCGATATTCAGGTTTTCCTTGTAGAAATTTTGTGTTTCTGCATTTTTCTTCTGCTGTGAATCTGAGTTATCATTGATGGTTCTTGAAACTGCAGGTTGTTGATGCAGGTCCATGAGCTTGAAATTGCAGGTTGTTGATGCAGGGCGATGAGAAGATGAAGATCGATGCACAACATTGATGAATGTGGAAGTTGCAGAACTCAGATTCAGTGAAGGGTTGTAGGAGCTGAATTGAGGTAGTTGAAGAATGATGTAGGTTGCTGAGATTGGAGAAGATGGATATTGGAGAAGATGGTTGAAGCTGGAAGAACAAAGGAGAGTGAAATGAGTAAACAGTCTTGGTGAAGAAAGTGAAGATTAATCCAGCTCCCCAGAAGAACAGATCAAAGGTTCTTTTATAGAGGTAATCTCCTTGTGATTCAGCTTAATTTCAGTTAGAAATCAGTTAGAAAATCGGTTAGGTTGTTGCAACCTCTTTTGATTATGAGATTTCCTTGCTTCTTCTGGACCTTCTCATGTTCTGAATTGATAGACTTTGCTACAAACTCGATCTTATCCTTCTTATTGCAATGGATCTGATTTTATTATTTTTGTTAAAGTCGGTTTTTTGACTGTTGTGTTTGATTGGTTTGTAGGATTGAAGATTGAGAGGGAAGTTAATGAGTGGTTGTGGAAGAGATCGAAGCTGATAATCCATGAAATCCTCGAGGATCCGATATCACGAATAATGCCAAGCTGATGAAGTTTCTCTTCTGAATCAGTCATGAAGAATAAATAGGAAATTTTTGCTAGGAATTTTCTACAGAATTTTCTGTTATTGATTCGGTCATCAGTTTATGTAAACATCCGGTGCTCCTTCTTTAGTTTTATGTAAATCTGAGTTTCTCCATTCGTTATTCGACCTCCATCTTAGTACTGGATTTTTTCTATTATGGATTATATTGTATCTGATTTCGTTATAGTACTCGAGAAAATTGAGTTTCTTATTTAATGGATTTTCTTGCCTTTTTCTGTTCTGTTTTGACACCCTGAAGGTAATCCTTTAGCTTCTCAACTTTGCAAATAAATTCAATCAAACCTGCAAGATCACTTTTGCATTGTTTGTGCATGTCAAATATCCTGATAAATAACTTATAGTTGTCTGCGGCTCCTTATAATCTGACCATGACTTTGGTACTAATATTTAGCATGTGAATCATGCTTTTCAAAAGAAGACCAGTTGTTGTTAGAAAATGGTAATCATTTGTTTCTTTTAGACCCTCATATGCCTCCTACCACTGTGAAATGATTAGTTTAAACACCGATTCTAACGACGCCTCCACTGGGCCACATATTTTACCACTGAAATTTAAAACATTGGCATCATTACCACCACACATGTCCTTCTATTATAAATCGTTATCTCCAAATCTAAGACAAATGTATTAAGTTTAAATGTATTGCAACTTAAATCTATTGGACTTGTTCTCGAATTTCTTCGATACACAATCTTAATATCTTAAAGATCTTGCAAATAAAGCTCCAATTTTGTGCACCTTAGTCCTGGTTTAATTCCCCAATTCAACACAGATTGGTATGGCGAGTGGCGATAAAGGGAAGAATAGCCTCAAGCATAATGCATTTTCAAATCATGTCCTGTAACATAATCCACATTTATAGCACCTCAAGCCACAAAATCCATTGATCCTGAATTTGATCGACAAGCGAACATTTTGATAAAGATAATCTGAACACTTGATGAAGCATGAAACCAATGCTCATGACAATAATAATGTTTTAAAGTCCCTCTCCCAACTTGAGGAAAATATCACTAAAAAATTCAAGAAACATTGACCCATAGAACACCTGATCATATACATGCTTTGAGAAAATCGATGATATGAATTATTGTGAAAAGTCAATTAAATGATCATAAACGAGAGGGCAAATTTTGGGGTGTTACAGACACCAAAACACTAATAAAGGATTAAACATTAAAAAGATCGGTGACTTTAATTTCGGACTATGGTTACTATCCTTAGCTTTGGAGTATGGACTTAGATTTTAGGATCTCTACCCTTGCTCAAGTTGTGATGGATTGGAAACTTTGGCCTCAAGTTATTTCATTGGTCTTTGAAGATGGAATTCCGGTTACTTCGAAGAAATGCGCATAATTTGGTTTGGTCGCTTTTCCCTTAACTTTTAATTCAAGTCTTAGGATAGTCCCTTCATCTCCTCCCCATTCTTAAATTTTCAAATCCTCTCCCTATTTCAAAAATCTTCTTGGTTTTCAAACTTCAAACGCTTTCATAATCAAACCTTGACTTAGGTCAAGAGATTTTACCTTTTTCACTTTGTTTTCTTAAATAAATGTTAATCCATGTAAATATATCGAAATTCTTTTCTTACATACTTTAAAAAACTCAAAACTCACTCAATTGTTTTTGTGCCTTTGTGCACTTTTCTTTTCATATGTTTAGATATGATTCATTCTTTCTAGTGGAATTATTCGCTAAAGAATGACGACTTATCTCTACATTTTAAAATTAATGCAACTCATTGTTTCTTTTTGAATTTTGTACCACGAACTACGAGGTTTTGATCTCTCATTGCACTTTGTGGGTACGTAGGCATGAGGCTTTAAAACCTCATCAAACACGAAAATCTTAAAAAACATTCTTCTCCTCATCTCTTCAATCTTTTTTCAAGCAAACCAATTTCAAACCAAAAAGCAATAAATATTTCAAAGGGCTCCCGTGGAGTACCACGGACGAGTCGGGTGCCTAAAACCTTCCCGATTTGTAACCAATCCCCTTACTCGTTCTCTGTTTGTTTCTTTTAGCTTTTGCTTTTAGATCCTTAGGTTTTATTCGTTCTTTTACCTTTTTCCTTTTGGAAATAAACAAAAGCGCGGTGGCGACTCTGTGTACCTTGAGTGAAGTTAATCAATAGCTTACACTCATGATTTTACCGCTACAGAAAAGTGGCGACTCTGCTGGGGAGTAATCTCTAAGCAGATTTAGCCTACTTTGATTTATTTTTTGCTTTGGTTTGATTTGTTTGTTATTTGATTGTTCTGTTTCGGTTTTGGTGATCCTCTGTGTGAGATAGATTCTAACCCGGATCTGAGTGGAACTTATGATAGGACGGCGATATTCGAAGCGATAAGCGATGAAGTAGTCCAAAGCTATATCAATTTGATAATCTCCACTCGGTTAGGCTCTCTTGGACTATCAATGTCATGACGAGTAATCGTACGTGGCATTATTTTCCGACCTTGAGCTGATCATACTGAGGACCGTAGAACTCTTAACCCATCCAAGCCAATTTAGGAACGTAGTGCAGAAACTGTCTGGGTGTAAACCTAAGGCGGTTGTCACGCGATACTACACTCGGACGAGGTCTATTTTAAGAATGTTATCGGTTGGGGAGTAATCCAACGTACCAGTGATATTCTAAAGATGGCTGTTAACTCCGGGCACCCCTGTTAGCACCCTTTTGGTTTTCTGCAGGTACAATGAAAACAAAACCGTAGTACTACCTGTGTGGGTTGGTGTTCTGTTACCTTGACTTCATGCTCGTGACTCGGAACCTAAGCCCGTGTGCCTTGTGTGATCTTGTTTATGGTTGTTGCATACATACCATCATACATTCATGAGCATTATTTGTAAGATTTCAAAGGACTTATAAGGAACTTTTGCAAAATTTCAGATGTCCATGGCTATGACTTTTGAAAGGAGGAACACAAAGAAGTACACCTTCAAGAATCCTAATGTAGTAGAGTTGATAAAGCTAGGAGCTTTGGTTGTTGATACCCAAGAGTTCCGGAGATGTCATGGGAAGCTTTTGTATATGTTGGATACTGATGTACCTGAGGGGATTCTCCCTACTTTGGCTCAGTTTTATGATCCGTTGCACTATTGTTTTACTTTCCCGGATTATCAGCTTGTGCCGACTTTGGAGGAATATTCTCATTGGTTAGGATTGCCTATTCTGGACAAGGAGTTTCTTTTCACTGGTTTAGAGAAGGAGCTTACTATCAAGGTCATCGCCAAAGCACTTTTTCTTAAGGAGTCCGATCTTAATGGGAAGTTTCTTCCAAAGGGGAGTGTTCGTGGTATTAATGCTAAGTTCTTGATGGGAAAGGCTTCTACTTCACTTACTTTGGGTCATAAGGATGCATTTGAGGCTATTCTTGCTTTGCTCATTTATGGGATTGTCTTGTTTCCGAACTTGGATGGTATTGTGGATGAGAATGCTATTCAGATCTTCTTGAAGAAGAATCCGGTGCCTACTTTGCTTGGAGATATGTATCATTCTTTTCACTATAGGACCTCCAAAGGTGACGGAGAGATTGTATGTTGTGCGCCTCTTCTTTATAGGTGGTTTATTTCGCACCTACCCAAGTCGGATGTCTTCAAGGACAATAGAGAGAATCGAAGATGGTCTCAAAGGTTGATGTCACTTTCTCATAAGGACATGACATGGTATAGTTCTCATTATGACACTGGAGTTCTTATTGATAGTTGTGGAGAATTTCCTAATGTACCTCTTCTTGGTACACGTGGGGGAATTAGCTACAACCCCATTCTTGCTAGACGACAGTTCGGATATTATTTGAAGGACATACCAAACAATCTTTCCTTATCCCGTTTCTTCTTTCTTAATGGTGCTGATCATGTGGAAATGAAGAAAAGGATTGCTCATTCTTGGCATGCGGTTCATCGTAAAGAGAAGGGTCAGTTGGGAAGACAACACCTTCCTCCTTCCGAATGTTATATTCAGTGGGTTCGATCTAGGGCTTCCAAGCTCAAGATGCCTTATCCACCTGAGGAGCCTTTGTTTCTCATATTACCATTGTCTGCTTTTCTACCTCCCGTTGATGAGAAGGTGGCTCTTCAAGAAGAGTTGGGCAAGATGAAGAAGGAGAAAGAAGAATGGCTACTTGAGAAGACTACGATGCAGGAGCAACTGAAGGAGAAGGATGATCTCATTGAGTTACTTGAGCAGCGGGTCACGAAAAGGACAAGAGAGGATTTATCTTCCTCTAGTACTCCATTTATTATTCCTCCTACTTCCGGTGCTTGGAAGGCCATTGTCGACAAGCTGGTGAAGGATAAGGAAGATATGGAAGATCGGTACAAGAATGAGATCAAGAGGATTCGCATGAAGTATCAGCCAGGATTCGGAACTTCTTCGAATATGATTCCATAGGCCCAGTTTACTTTTGCTCTCATGTATTAGGATTATTGATGTTTGTACTTCACTTGTAATCCTCACTTTGATCTTAATGAGAATGAGTTTTTTAAGTATTTCAAAAAGTGTTTCTTTATAAATATTGCAAGTTATCTTATAGTCCTTTGAAATCTTTGCATTTGCATACGCATACCATGCATCATACCCGCATTTGTCTTGCTTTTTGAGTGTTCTCCAGGGATCTTATGTTGTTTCTTGGTCTTCATTCAGTTCTCCTGTCAAGCTGACTCACCGATTTGATACTCGAGCTAATCGGAGAAGGGTGATGGAAACTTTACAACAAGAAAATCGCGAGCTGCGCGAAGAGGTTACTTATCTGAGGGAAAGCTTGGAAAGAGTTTCTGCTATGATGGAAAGTTTGGTGGCTGCTCAGAATCAACCACCTCCTAATTCTCCTGTTCAGAATACTGTCATCTCCGAGATTGTTACCGCATCAATTCCTGTTGAGACCGTTATTTCTCCTCGCTATCGTATGCCTGCTAGCACACCCTGGGGCATGCCAGTTGATTTTATTCCTGCTGGTTATCATCCTCCGCATCATCCTGAGACTACTGCATTTAATACTCTCCCACCAGTGTGGACTACTCTTCCTCCAGTTGTGACTACTGCACCGCCTGTGGTGCATACTATTCCGCACCATGATGAAATGATTTACCATGCTGAGCCCAGTGAAGGCGCTGGAGTAGCTGAAAGACTTGATGATTTCCAGGGACGCTTTGTTGAGATACAGAGGGAGATGAGAGCTTTGAAGCATAAGGATTTGTTCGGAAAAGATGCCTATGATCTTTGTCTGGTCCCTAATGTTAAAGTTCCTTACAAATTCAAATTGCCTGAGTTTGAGAAGTACAAAGGCAACACTTGTCCGTTGAGTCATTTGACTATGTATGCCAGAAAGATGTCTGCTCAGACTGATAATGATAAGCTGCTGATTCACTATTTCCAGGACAGTTTGACCGGTGCACCCATGAGGTGGTATATGAGTCTGGATAATAGCCAAATCAAGACCTTCAATGATTTGGGAGAAGCTTTTGTGAGGCAATACAAGTATAACGTTGACATGGCGCCAGATAGAGATCAACTTCGTGCTATGTCCCAGAAGGACAAAGAGACTTTTAAAGAATATGCGCAGAGATGGCGCGAGCTGGCAGCCCAGATTGTTCCTCCGCTGGAAGAAAAGGAAATGACGAAGATCTTCTTGAAGACTTTGGGTTCTTTTTATTATGAGAGGATGATAGCAAGCGCTCCTTCCGATTTCACTGAAATGGTGAGTATGGAGATGCGTTTAGAAGAAGGTGTCCGTGAGGGACGGTTAAGTCAAGAGAATAGTAATGGCTCAAGCTCTAGAAGGTTCAACTTTGGGAAAAAGAAAGAAAACGAGACTAATGCAGTATCCCGTGAAAGTTATAGAAGACCTCACAGTCGTGGGAATCACCATTCGCAGCATGTAGCTTCTGTAATACCGATGATTAACGTGGCTCCAACTGTGCCAGCAGTTCCAAAGTATCAACCTCGTTATCAGCAACCTTCTATGCAACAAGGTGGTAATCAACAGGCTCGGGCTAAGCCAAGTTTTGATCCTATTCCGATGTCGTATACGGACTTGCTTCCATCTTTGATTGCAAAGAATCTTGTGCAAACGCGTCCTCCATCTCCAGTTCCAGAGACTATTCCATGGTGGTATAAGCCAGAGGCTCGCTGTGCTTTTCATCAAGGTGCCCCGGGGCACGATGTTGAGAACTGTTATCCATTGAAGTTTGAAGTACATAAATTGATGAGGAACAATGTTCTGTATTTCAACGATGTTAATCCAAATGTGCAGAAAAATCCGTTGCCGAAGCATGGTAATGCATCTGTGAATATGGTTGATGGTTGTCCTGGGTTGTTCAAGATCTATGAGGTCCGTCATATTCGAAGGTCTTTGGTTGAGATGCATGCTTTCTTAAGCGAATATCACGATATTGATCACGATTATGCTGGATGTTGTATCTGCTCGGTGAATCCTCGTGGTTGCGTGATTGTTAAAAGAGATATTCAAAAGATGATGAATGATAAGTTGATCGAAGTGACATCAAAAAGAGATGAATATGAGAATGAAGTGAATGTTATTATGCCTCAGTTCAATCTTCCTGAGAGAGTTGTTCCTGAGAGGGTGGTTATTTCTTTTGATAGTCGCAAAACTGTTGTTACTCCATTGGTGATTAATTTGCCTTGTCCAGTGCCATATGAGTCTGATAAAGCTGTTCCGTACCGGTATAATGCTACGATGATAGAAAATGGTAGGGAAGTTCCTATTCCTACTCCAAAGTCTGTGGTTAGCATTGCTGATGTGACAAAGGTTACTCGAAGTGGTAGAGTGTATGCTTCAGATCCTCCGAAGAGAGTTGAAGATACAAGTGCGAGTAAGCAGATTATGGATGCTATTGTCCAATCAGGCCAATCTGGTAATAGTGAAGATGAGGTGCTAAAATTGATAAAGAAGAGTGAGTACAACATTACTGAGCAGCTGTTGCATACTCCGTCGAAGATATCAGTTTTATCACTCTTGATGTGCTCTGAGGCTCATAGGCAGTCTTTGCAGAAGATTCTTGATCAAGCTTATGTTGACCATGATGTGACTGTTGATCAGTTTGATAGTATTGTGGCTAATATCACATCTTGCAACAATTTAAGCTTCTGTGATGATGATTTGCCTGAAGAAGGAAGGAATCATAACTTGGCTTTGCATATTTTGGTAAATTGTCAGGAAGATGCTATGTCTAAGGTGCTAGTTGATACCGGATCTTCTCTGAATGTTATGCCGAAATCGACTTTGTCAAAGCTTGCGTATCAAGGTGCTCCCATGAGACATAGTGGGATTATTGTGAAAGCTTTCGATGGGTCGAAGAAGACAGTGATTGGTGAAGTGGATCTTCCTATTCTTATTGGACCATTTATATTCAAGATTACTTTTCAAGTAATGGATATACGTCCCGCATACAGTTGTCTCCTCGGAAGACCCTGGATCCATGAGGCAGGAGCTGTGACATCCACTCTTCATCAGAAGTTGAAGTTTGTGAGAGAGGGGAAATTGGTGACCATTGAAGGTGAAAGGGCGATGCTTGTGAGCAATTTGTCTTCTTTCTCCTATATTGATGCTGAGGAAGAGGTGGGAACGTCGTTTCAAGCTCTTTCTGTTGTGGATAATGATGTTAAGAAGAATGTCATGCCCATGTCTTCTTTCAAGGATGCTCTACGAGTGCTGGAGGCTGGTCAGTCTGATGGTTGGGGACGAGTTATTGATGCTGTCGACAAAAGGGAAGGTTTTGGTATCGGCTTTGCACCAGGTGCAGTTCTCAAAGATCCAAAGACTATTCAAGAAGGTTTCCGAAGTGCTGAATTTATCAACGATCATTCCGCTGCTGCCATCATTGAAGATGATGAAGATGAAGAAATGCCTGACTTTGTTACGCATGGAAAGATTTGCCAGAACTGGATTGCTGTTGATGTTCCTTTTATTGTTCATTCTTCAAAGTAATTTGTTTTATTTTCTTTCAAAAATCCTTTTACTATGCCCAAGGTGAAAGTAATGTTTGTCGGGCTTTGTTTCAAAGTTTATCATCATCAATAAAATGTTATTTTGTTATTTCCATATGTGTTTTTCCTTTTTGCTTTATTCTGAAAAATGGCAACATAAAAAACCCAAAATAATAATGATTGTTTATCTGCATAATGTTTGCACTTTTGTTCATACTCTAAAATAAAAATAAAATCATTGTGCAGATTGATTGATAAACCCATTGAAAACAATGATCCTATGCCCTCTCCCAACTTTGAATTCCCTGTGTTTGAAGCTGAGGAAGAGGATGTTGAAGAGATTCCTGATGAGATTTCTCGGTTGCTTGAGCACGAGGAGAAGGTTATTCAGCCTCATGGAGAGTCTATAGAGATGGTCAACTTGGGTTCTGAAGATGAAAAGAAAGAAGTCAAAGTTGGAGCATTGTTGGGTTCTGATGTTAAGAAGAGGATTGTAGAGCTTCTCAGAGAGTATGTTGATGTATTTTCTTGGTCTTATCAAGACATGCCAGGTCTTGACACTAATATTGTGGAGCATAGATTGCCGTTGAAGCCTGAATGTCCACCTGTAAAGCAGAAGCTGAGAAGAACTCATCCCGACATGGCAGTAAAGATCAAAGAGGAGGTTCAAAAGCAGATTGATGCAGGTTTTCTTGAGACGTCAACTTATCCTGAATAGGTAGCCAATATTGTTCCTGTTCCGAAGAAAGACGGAAAAGTCCGAATGTGCGTTGGTTACAGAGATTTGAACAAAGCCAGTCCGAAAGATGATTTTCCATTGCCACACATTGATATGTTGGTAGATAATACGGCTAAGTTTGATGTGTTCTCTTTTATGGACGGATTTTCCGGTTATAATCAAATAAAGATGGCACCTGAGGACATGGAAAAGACCACATTTATTACACCATGGGGAACATTATGTTACAGAGTGATGCCCTTTGGATTGAAGAATGCTGGTGCGACGTACCAAAGAGCTATGACTACACTTTTCCATGATATGATGCACAAAGAAATCGAGGTGTATGTTGATGATATGATCGCTAAGTCGAAGACTGAAGAAGATCATGTTGAACATTTGCTGAAGTTGTTTCAAAGGTTAAGGAAGTATAAGCTTCGTTTGAATCCGAACAAGTGCACCTTTGGTGTATGTTCTGGAAAGTTGTTAGGTTTCATTGTCAGCCAAAAAGGCATTGAAGTTGATCCTGATTAAAGTGAAAGCTATTCAGGAAATGCCTGCTCCAAGAACCGAAAAGCAAGTAAGAGGATTCTTGGGCCGTTTGAATTATATCTCAAGGTTTATCTCTCACATGACTGCCACATGTGCTCCGATTTTCAAGTTGCTTCGGAAAGACAAAGGTTGCGTCTGGACAAATGATTGTCAGAAGGCATTTGAAAGTATCAAAGAATATCTGCTTGAACCTCCTATCTTGTCTCCTCCGGTGGAAGGTAGACCGATGATCATGTACTTGACTGTGTTGGAAGATTCCATGGGTTGTGTGCTTGGTCAGCAAGATGAATCTGGAAGAAAAGAATATGCAATTTACTACTTGAGTAAGAAATTCACTGATTGTGAGTCTCGGTATTCCATGCTTGAAAAAACTTGTTGTGCCTTAGCTTGGGCTGCAAAGCGTCTTCGCCAGTATATGCTGAATCATACAACTTGGTTGATCTCTAAAATGGATCCAATCAAGTATATCTTTGAAAAGCCTGCTTTGACTGGGAGGATTGCTCGTTGGCAAATGTTGTTGTCAGAATATGATATCGAGTACCGAACTCAAAAAGCTATAAAAGGTAGTATCTTGGCTGACCATTTGGCACATCAACCGATTGATGATTACCAGCCTATCAAGTTCGATTTTCCAGATGAGGATGTGATGTTTTTGAAAGTGAAAGATTGCGATGAACCTTTAATTGAGGAAGGGCCGGAGCCTGGATCTCGATGGGGTTTAGTTTTTGATGGTGCTGTGAATGCACGCGGAAGAGGAATTGGGGCAATGATCATTACTCCCCATGGTTCACATATTCCTTTTGCTGCGAGGTTGACTTTTCCTTGTACCAATAATGAAGCTGAGTATGAAGCCTGCATTATGGGTCTTGAGGAAGCTATTGATTTGAGGATTAAGCATCTTGATGTGTATGGAGATTCTGCCTTGGTAATCAATCAGATCCAGGGCACGTGGGTAACCCATCAACCCCACTTGATCCCTTATAGAGATTATGCCAGGAAGATATCAACTTTCTTCACTAAAGTTGAATTTCATTATGTTCCTCGTGATGAGAATCAGATGGCAGATGCTTTAGCAATTATAGCTTCTATGATAAAGGTGCACCAGTGGAATGATGTTCCCATGATCAGTGTGATGCGACTTGAAAGACCAGCTCATGTGTTTGCAATTGAAGAGGTCCAAGATGACAAGCCTTGGTATCACGATATTAAATGTTTTCTCCAGAGTCAGGAATACCCGCTTGGGGCATCCGATAAAGATAAGAGGACTTTGAGGAGATTGGCAGGCAATTTCCTCTTGAATGGAAATGTGCTTTATAAGAGAAATTTTGACATGGTCTTGCTCAGATGCGTGGATAGACACGAAGTAGACATGTTAATGAAAGAAATTCATGAAGGATCTTTTGGCACTCATGCTAATGGGCATGCAATGGCTAAAAAGATGTTGAGAGCAGGTTACTATTGGCTGACAATGGAATCTGATTGTTGCAAGTATGTGAAAAAGTGCCATAAGTGTCAAGTGTATGCTGATAAAATTCACGTGCCACCAGCTTATCTCAATGTGATTTCTTCCCCATGGCCTTTCTCCATGTGGGGAATTGATATGATTGGCATGATTGAACCCAAGGATTCGAATGGACATCGTTTTATTCTTGTGGCAATTGATTACTTCACCAAGTGGGTGGAAGCGGCATCGTATGTTAATGTGACCAAGCAAGTTGTGGTTCGGTTTATCAAGAATAATATTATCTGCAGATATGGTGTTCCGAATAGAATCATTACTGATAATGGTTCGAACTTGAACAATAAGATGATGAAAGAGCTTTGTGAAGAATTCAAGATTCAACACCATAATTCTTCTCCTTATAGACCGAAGATGAATGAGGCTGTTGAAGCTGCGAACAAGAACATTAAGAAGATTATTCAGAAGATGGTTGTGACGTACAAGGACTGACATGAGATGCTCCCTTTCTCTTTGCATGGGTATCGTACATCTTTCCGCACTTCAACAGGGGCAACCCCTTTCTCACTTGTTTATGGTACAGAAGCAGTGCTCCCCGTCGAAGTTGAGATCCCATCAATGAGATTTCTGATGGAAGCCAAGTTGACTGAGGCTGAATGGTGTCAAAGTAGATTTGATCAGTTGAATTTGATTGAAGAAAAGAGAATAACAGCTTTGTGTCATGGTCGGTTGTACCAGCAAAGAATGAAGAAATCTTTTGACAAGAAGGTCAAACCTCATGTATTCAGAGAAGGCGACCTCATGCTAAAAAAGATTCAGTCTTTCCTTAAAGATTCTCGGGGCAAGTGGACTCCGAACTATGATGGCCCATATGTTGTTAAGAAAGCCTTCTCTGGCGGTTCATTAATTCTTGCAACTATGGATGGTGAGGAGATCACTCGCCCTGTGAATGCGGATGCAGTCAAGAAATACTTCGCCTAAAAAAATAAAAGAACAACTCGCTAAGTTGAAAACCCGAAAGGGCGGCTTAGGCAAAAATGAGCGTCTCGGTGGATTGAAAACCCGAAAGGGCGGTCCAGGCAAAAATTAGAGACATAAACAGAAATAATTATCTCGGTAGATTGAAAATCCCGAAAGGGCAATCTAGGTAAAAGTTAGGGATCATGGCAAGTAACTGCATCGACAAACTGAATCGCTTGTAGCAACCGAGGATTTCAGATTCTATCCCTCAGAAGAATTTCCCATCAAAGATTCTTATTCACTCATCCTTAACTGAAGTTTCGGACACAGTGGGATTCAAAGTTGATAGGAAGAATAGTGATCATTGTATCTCAATGTAGCCCTTTTCCATGTATTTACCATTTTTACAACTTGTAATGATCCATGGAGTTATGCCATTTGCTGACTACCATTCTATCAATGAGTTTGAGCTTTTATCTAATTGTTTGCAATTCTTTATATTGTTTCTGTTTACAAAATTTCAATTTATTGTTGATGATGATTTTTGAAACAAATTTAATAAATTTAATCTTTGAAGATTTTAAAAAACATTTTTTCTTTTGATATGTGAACAAAGAAAGGATATCAATAGTGATTCCAAGGATGGTAAAGTCTGGATGTGTGTAACTCGTCTCTCCCAAAGCAGGGATTGATTCGGTTGTGTCCATACGAAGTTCCTGGATAGTCTTGACAAGTTGATGTTAATTTTGTTTTGTTCCCCAACAATAAGCATGAACGGAGATTGTATGTATTCCCCAGAAGAGTTGTTGGAAGAGATGTTCTTAAGAGTCCCTAGCTAAGTTTTGATCTCTTCCTCAGCAAGTTATCTTTAAATTGAGAAGCATTGGGAATCCCCAGCTGAACTCTTGTTCATCAGCTTGATTGTTTGCATCCTTGAATATAGAAGTTTTGATATAGCAGTCAGTTTAGAGGTTTTCTTTTACCTACTGGCGGGTATTGATTTAAAATCCCTCGTAACTGTGTTTTGGCTATGATGTTAACTTCTGATATCCCCATATGAATCCCCAATAGGTCTGCATGTGTTGGTTTCCAGCAGGTTCCTATTTGATTTTTAGCAGGTCTTGCACTCTATCCCCAAGTGTAGCGGGAGTGTTATGACAGTTTTTCCTCGTGAAGTTTGATTTTATCAAGAATACTTCCATCCTCAGCAGATTATTACTCAGCAGGATGATATCCCTAGCAGACGCTGTCTCTTCATGATTTAAGCCTTGTAGTAGGATTTTATTCCTTTGATGGCTTATGACAGTCCCCTGTAGGATTTCAAGTTGAATTTCCAGCATGTTTCCTTACATTGTTGCCTTGGGATTAGCCGAGTATCCGGTTGTTGTGGTGTTCATGTCACCCGTTTCTTATCTTTATGGCTGTTTTGTCAGCATATTCATAAGCATATTCATACGCATATGCATAACATTGTTTGTTTGCATTCTTGCGTTTATCATTGTTCTCTGCTCTTTGGTGTGGATTTTCCCCACAGAGTGTGTATGCCGTCTTCCTCTCAAGTTTAGAGTGTCGACCATTAAGCAGAAAGAGTTAATCTTTTCTAATTCCCCACTGAATTTGTTTCTCGTGGATGATTTTGATTTAGCTTCCTCCCCAGTTTATTATCTGGATGGAATTTCCCCCAGTTGAGATATTTCCTCCTCGGGATGAGTCTTCTTTGACCGTTTCTCTCCAATTTGTTCTTGGATTGAACTTTGGTCCCCTTTGTTTGTGGATTGTTGCTTTGGAATTAAGTTATCATTGTTTGATAGTAGGCAAAATTTTCTCCAGCTTGAGTATATTACCTTGGAATTAAGCTATCAGTAATCGATAGTGGGTAATATTACCAAATTGATCAAGTTCTTTTACTTGTACTCCTACCCAGTAAATTAGGTAGTTGAGAATTCTTCTACCCAGTAAATCCGGTAGTCGAGATTTTTTCTTCTTACCAAGTAAAAAGGTAATAAAAGTTGTTTCCTTTTGCTCGAGTGTCCTACCCAGTAAATCCGGTAGTCGAGATTATTTCTTCTTACCAAGTAAAAAGGTAATAGAAGTTGTTTCCTTTTGCTCGAGTGTCCTACCCAGTAAATCCGGTAGTCGAAATATTTTCTTCTTACCCAGTAAAAAGGTAATAGAATCAGATATTTTCTTCTTACCCAGTAAAAAGGTAATAGAAGCTATTTCTCTTTGATTGAGTTCCTACCCAGTAAATCAGGTAGTCGATCATGCTCCTACCCAGTAAATCAGGTAGTTGAGATTTTTCTGCCCAGTAAAAAGGTAATTGAGGTTATCCCTCAGTATTTTACTCCTATCCAGTAAATTGATAGTCGAGTCTGTTATATTTCCTACCCAGTAAACAGGTAGTTGATGATTCTTTTCCAACAAAGTATTTCTCCATTCTTGGATTCAAATACTTTGTTTGATTGATAGTTCCTGGCAGGGTATTTATCTTTCCCTGGTTGAATCTGTTCTCTGATTATATCATATCTTTTCCCAAGTGGAGTCCGTTATCTAGTGATTTATTTTCCTGGTAACTCTTTGGTTGTCTGTGGTTGTTTCCCCAGCGGGATTTTCTTCTGTGTCCCCAAGTTTTTGCTTTTCTCTGGTGGTCATATTTTACCCACAGAGATCTTGGGCTTGCATATCATATTTATATCATACAGTGTTCTCTTAGGACAAAAATTGGGTATTCTGTATTTAAGTCTCTCCCATCTTGTAGAGACGAAGATGTCAATCTTCATATCTTCGGATTGAAGAAACTTAAATAGGGGCAGCTGTAACACCCTAATTTTTGCCCTAAGATTTCTTCGCATTTCATCTGCATTTTGCATACAAACAAGATCACACTGGCTTTCGAGTTTCTCCTCAGATGTAGGGTCTATGCTTCGCAGGGGATCACCATTATTTTTACTTCTTTATATTTGTTTATATTTACTGACTTCTAACCAAAATACAAAAAAAAATGTTGC
The DNA here is from genome assembly GCA_963966055.1 of Lathyrus aphaca. NCBI lineage: Eukaryota > Viridiplantae > Streptophyta > Magnoliopsida > Fabales > Fabaceae > Lathyrus > Lathyrus aphaca. Next base: position 612,113,623 of record OZ014519.1, read on the forward strand.
AGTGTTCTTCTTCTTCTCTGTGTTGCAGGTTTGCAAAGATAAGATAGTAATTTCATTCAGATGCGTTTGTTCAGTCACAATTCGATCCAAATGGATGTTTGACCTAATTTGGTCAAACTATCAGATAAATTGTTTCGACTGCAAGTTGTGTGTACCATTGGTTTATTCCTCAGACGATGCGTTTTCAAAGTTCAAGTTGGTGTTGAGTGTGAAAGTCATCAGTTATCAGACAATGTTTTGTGCGAGGTTTGGTTTGAATATGCATCAGTTCATCAGTGCATTATTGATTCGTCTGTGGATTTATTTTCCTCAGCACGTATTCAAATAATCAAGGAAGTTTTCAGACGATTTCAGTGGCTGTGGTTGAATTGGCAAATTGATCAGTGGTTTAGTAATGGCTGTTTTCATCAAGTGGCTTGTGAGAAAAATCGGGAGTTGGTCGTGAAACCTAAAAAAAATCATCATCATCCAATTTCTAAATCTTTTTTAGTTTTATTATCCATTATCCTTTATCCAATAACCATTTTTCCATTTTTTCTCGATTATTCGATTATCCAAATCACCATTGTTCTCAACCATTTCCAATTATCCAATTAGTATTCAATACTTTTTTTAATCCATTCCTATCTTAATTACCATTTTTTTAAAATCATATTTCGACTTTTATCCATTTTATTTGATTCTCTCCATTTTCCATTAACCTTTTAGAAATTCTTATATCCATTATTATTTTTACTCTAATCCATATCCACACCACCAAAAAATAATAGAACCATGTTTTTTTTCATTAAGCCCACTTAATATTTTTTCTTAGCCCATATATTTTTTTTTAGAATTCAATTATCAAATAAATAAAAAAAAATTATTAATAAAACCATTGACCAAGTTATTTTTTTATTTATTTGTTTTCTTTTTTCCCAAAAGCCTCTCATTCACATCAACAAATTACTCTTGCCTAGCAGCTCATGTCAAGCCTCTCATTCACATCACACGTCATTATCCCAGCTTCAAACAACACTTCACAAAGCTAGCCTTTCCCAAACAATTTCCATCAGCCTTCAATCCGTACCACAGCCAAAAACAACAGCAACAAGCCCCACGTGACCTCAATTCGTACTCAGCTTATCTCGCATGCCTTCCTTCAGCTCCCAAGCCGCCAAGCAGCATCACACTTTGCACGCTTCTCTTCACAACAAAACAATAGCCGCAAGCCCAAGCTATCACGCACAGCAAATTCCCCCAAGCCGTCAGCAACAACAACAAGCCTCTCACATCAGCCGGCCCAAAATGCCAACATCCAGCTCGAACGCATCTTGCACGCGGTAAATATCCAAGCCGCAACGCACGAAAGCATCCTAGCATCCCAGCTCACAAGCCTAACGCACCTGAAAAACAAAATCAAAACGCAACATTTAAAAAGATAAAACGCAGAAGACTCAAAATCAAAACGGAAGCGAGCACGAAAATGCCGTGATTTCAAAATGCAATCCCAATCTTCAAAACGACACAAAATCTCAGCTCTTCTCTTCCTATAAATAAGGCCCTTTCTTCACTCCAATCTTCAAGCTTACAAAGCCCCAAGATACCCTGTCAAATCCAATTTTGATTCGAATTTTTCAACTCTCCGAAACCTCCATTTCAATTCCACTTCTCATCATCTCAAATCTCAAAACAACACAAACCTTCATTCAATTCCCTTTCCTTTATTTCAACTCAAACCTCCAAACAACAACAAAATCGGATCCGAAAACGAAAGAAGAGAGAAGAGAGAAGGAGATTCGCGAGTGAGAGAGAGAGAGATTTTCGACTTGTTGTTGTGCGGCTTCGAAATTAAAGGTGAGGATGATTTGAGTGTTGTTTCGTGGCTGTGAAGGATTGTTGTTGCTATGCATTTTTTCCCGTCGCCGTTAATGTTTGTCAGCTGAAGAAGAAGCTCTGTTTGCTTCGGTTTCCCTTGTGCCTTCTTTTTTTAATTTTCTGAAAATTTTATTGATTTCCTTTTTTTTATAATAATAAGTGTGCTGGTTTGGGCTTAGATGCCTATTTGGATCTGTACTATCCACACCTGTCCGCGGCTATTTCCCCTCTCCTTTCTTCTATTTTTGTTTTTTTTATTTATTTAATATTCTTTAGTTTGCTTCATATTTCAAATTGATTTTGATATAATTTCTTTTTGATTTAAGAATTTTATAGAAAGTATTTTAGGAATATGTTAGGAAAAAGATATTTTAAAAAAGATTTAGAAAAAGTGTTTTAGAAAAGATTTTAGGAAAAGAGTTTTAAGAAAAAGAATTAAAAAAATATTTTAATTCTTTTATGGATCTACTTTTAGATCCATTTTTCTTCATCTTTTATTTTTTGGTCGATGACAATCTCCGATTCGTGATTGTTGAATTTCGAATAGGCTTAATCTTCATTATTTCAAATCTATGGATGAATGATCATTTGGATCATTCTCCATACTTTGAGATCGTGATAGGTTGCTTTCGATAAATTCAACGAAAATCTCGATTAAGATTAGACCGTTCTTTTTCTTTTAGTGCGACATGTTTTCGGAGAACGATCCATAATATCGTTTCTCTAACATGTATTAGCACGAATATTTTCCACTTTAATTAGTGGTGGCCGGCCTCATTTGTAGGGTAATTACTTCGTAAATTACTCGGCGATTGCTTAACATAGACCTAAAGTTGTCCCGATTCGGAATAAGATCCACTTGGATCCAGTTGCCTCGATTTTATTATTCTTTTCGTGGTTGTGCTTGATTAAGTTCATCATACCACTTATATTGTAAATATTATAATAATGTGAATATAATCCATTTAAATTTAATCTCTCGCACCTTATCCTTTTATTTCAATTTCTCGTTCCTTATCTCTTTATTATGCTTCTATCATATTATATCATATATCATATTGTTTATGTTTATATAGTTGCTTGTGATTTTTCCTTTGTCCATTTGGACACCAAAACACTAATAAAGGATTAAACATTAAAAAGATCGGTGACTTTAATTTCGGACTATGGTTACTATCCTTAGCTTTGGAGTATGGACTTAGATTTTAGGATCTCTACCCTTGTTCAAGTTGTGATGGATTGGAAACTTTGGCCTCAAGTTATTTCATTGGTCTTTGAAGATGGAATTCCGGTTACTTCGAAGAAATGCGCATAATTTGGTTTGGTCGCTTTTCCCTTAACTTTTAATTCAAGTCTTAGGATAGTCCCTTCATCTCCTCCCCATTCTTAAATTTTCAAATCCTCTCCCTATTTCAAAAATCTTCTTGGTTTTCAAACTTCAAACGCTTTCATAATCAAACCTTGACTTAGGTCAAGCGATTTTACCTTTTTCACTTTGTTTTCTTAAATAAATGTTAATCCATGTAAATATATCGAAATTCTTTTCTTACATACTTTAAAAAACTCAAAACTCACTCAATTGTTTTTGTGCCTTTGTGCACTTTTCTTTTCATATGTTTAGATATGATTCATTCTTTCTAGCGGAATTATTCGCTAAAGAATGACGACTTATCTCTACATTTTAAAATTAATGCAACTCATTGTTTCTTTTTGAATTTTGTACCACGAACTACGAGGTTTTGATCTCGCATTGCACTTTGTGGGTACGTAGGCATGAGGCGTTAAAACCTCATCAAACACAAAAATCTTAAAAAACATTCTTCTCCTCATCTCTTCAATCTTTTTTAAGCAAACCAATTTCAAACCAAAAAGCAATAAATATTTCAAAGGGCTCCCGTGGAGTACCACGGACGAGTCGGGTGCCTAAAACCTTCCCGATTTGTAACCAATCCCCTTACCCGTTCTCTGTTTGTTTCTTTTAGCTTTTGCTTTTAGATCCTTAGGTTTTATTCGTTCTTTTACCTTTTTCCTTTTGGAAATAAACAAAAGTGCGGTGGAGACTCTGTGTACCTTGAGTGAAGTTAATCAATAGCTTACACTCACGATTTTACCGCTACAATAAGTGTGGAGAAGTAGGGCATAGAGCCGATGTGTGTACCGCTAGAGTTCTGAAGTGTTATTGTTGTGGCAAGCTTTGGCATAAGATGAGTGATTGTACTAATGAGGGTCCTACCTGTTATAATTGTGGTGAACAGGGACATATCAGCGCCCAATGCCAGAAACCAAAGAAGACTGCTGCTACTACTCAGAATGCTGGAATAGTTTTTGCTTTAGCTGGTTCAGATGCTCCGAAGAAGGACAACTTGATTAGAGGTACATGTTTTATTAATAATACTGAGTTGATTGCTATTATTGATACTGGAGCAACACATTCATTTATATCTCTTAAATGTGCTAATAGATTGGGTTTAAAGTTGTCTAATATGAATAGTAATATGATAATAGAGACTCCTGCTAATGGTTCTGTGACTACTATGCTTGTTTGTTTAAAGTTTCCTTTGACAATTTTTGGGAAGGATTTCTTAATGGATTTGGTGTGCCTACCTTTGCACCAAATCGATGTTATTCTTGGTATGAACTGGTTGGAATTCAATTATGTTCATATTAACTGTTATAGTAAGACAGTGAGGTTCCTTGAATTGAGCAAGAATGGCGAGTTAACATTCTTATCTGCTAAGAAAGTGGATCAACTTGTTTTCGATGAAGCCTTGATGTTTGTAGTGTTTGCGTCATTGCAAGTTGATGATAAAACCGACAATACAGAGTTGCCTGTGGTTTGTGAATTTCATGATGTGTTTTCTGATGATATAAGTGACTTACCGCCAGAGCGTGAAATTGATTTTTCTGTGGACTTAGTACCGGGTGTGAGTCCTGTCTCGATGGTTGTTTATAGAATGTATATTTCAGAGTTGAATGAGTTGAAGAAGCAATTAGAAGAATTATTAGAGAAGAGGTTCATTAGACCCAATGTTTCTCCTTGGGGTGCTCCGGTATTTCTTGTTAAGAAGAAGGATGGCAGTATGAGGTTGAGTGTCAATTACCGACAGTTCAATAAGGTAACTATCAAGAATAAGTATCCACTTCCGAGGATTGATGATTTGATGGATCAACTAGTAGGTGCTTGTGTATTCAATAAGATTGATCTGAGGTCTGGATATCATCAGATTCGAGTTAAAGTTGATGATATTCCGAAGATAGCTTTCAGGACGAGGTATGAACATTACGAGTATGCGGTGATGTTGTTTGGTGTTTCTAATGAGCCATATGTGTTTATGGAATATATGAACAAGATCTTTCATGAGTATCTTGATAAATTCGTGGTGGTTTTTATAGCTGACATCTTGGTATATTCTAAATCAGAAGAGGAACATGTTGAGCATTTGAAGGTTGTGTTGCAAGTATTGAGAGAAAAGAAATTGTTTTCTAAATTATCCAAGTGCATTCTGGTTGAAGGAAGTGAGTTTCCTCGGCCATGTAATTTTAAGTGGTGGAATTTCTGTAGATCCTTCAAAGATTGATGCGGTATTGCAGTGGGAGACTCCGAAGTCAGCTACGAAAATTCGTAGTTTTCTTAGGTTGGGTGGTTACTATCATAAGTTCATTGAGGGTTTTTCTAAAATATCATTATCATTAACGCAATTGACTAGGAAGGGTCAAGCGTATGTGTGGGATGTTTATTATGAAGAGAGTTTCGTAGAACTGAAGAAAAGGTTAACGACCGCGCCAGTGTTGGTTTTACCAAATCCGAATGAGCCTTTTGTAGTCTATTGTGATGCTTCTAAGATGGGTCTTGGTGGAGTTTTGATGCAGAATATTAAAGTTGATGCTTATGCTTCTAGACAGTTAAGAGTTCATGAGAGGAACTATCCTACCCACGACTTAGTGTTGGCAGCTGCGGTATTTGTGCTTAAGATTTGGAGGCACTATTTGTTTGGTTCGAAATTTGAGGTATTCAGTGATCACTAAAGTTTAAGGTACCTGTTTGATCAGAAGGAGTTAAATATGAGGCATAGGCGGTGGCTTGAATTATTAAAAGATTTTGACTTTGATTTGAATTGCCATCCTGGTAAGGAAAATGTGGTGGATGATGCTTTGAGTAGGAAGTCATTGCATATTTCTATGCTTATGGTGAGAAAACTGGAAATGATTGAACAATTCAGAGACATGAGTTTGTTGTGTGAAACTACTACTGATAGTGTGAAGTTGGATATGTTAAAGCTGACCAGTGAGATTCTGGAAGAGATTCGTGAGGGTCAGAAATCTGATTTGAAATTAGTTGATCAATTGATGTTGGTTGATCAAGGTAATGAAGGTGACTTCTGAATTGATGAAGAGGGAGTTTTGAGGTTCCGGGATAGAGTATGTGTTCCCGATATTCCGGAGATTAAAAAGAGTATTTTAGAGGAAGGACATAAGAGTCGACTGAGTATTCATCATGGCGCTACGAAGATGTATCAGGACTTACGTAGGTTGTTTTGGTGGTCGGGTATGAAAAGGGATATTGCTGGATTTGTGTATGCTTGCTTGACATGTCAGAAGTCAAAGGTTGAGCATTAGAAGCCTTCAGGTATGATGCAACCATTGAATGTTCCTGAGTGGAAATGGGATAGTATTTCCATGGATTTCGTGACTGGGTTACCTAAGACCGCAAGAGGTAATGATTTGATTTGGATAATCATTGACCGATTAACTAAGTCAGCGCACTTCTTGCAAATGATGATTAACCATTCTATGCAAAGGTTAGTTGATATTTATATTGAGGAAATTGTGAAGTTACACGGTGTACCTTCGAGTATTATATCGGATAGAGATCTGTGGTTTACGTCGAGGTTTTGGAAGAGTTTACAGGATGCTTTGGGTACTAAGTTGAGGATGAGTTCTGCCTATCACCCGCAAACGGATGGTCAGACAGAAAAAACAATCCAATCCTTAGAAGATTTGTTGAGAGCTTGTGTTTTGGATTAAGGAGGATCTTGGGATAGTCATTTACCGTTGGTTGAGTTTACATACAACAACAGTTTTCATGCTAGTATTGGAATGACTCCATATGAGGCATTGTATGGTAGGCATTGTCGTACCCCGTTGTGTTGGTATGAGTCAGGGAAAGAGTTTGGTGCTTGGTCCAAAGATTGTCCAAGAAACAACTGAGAAGATAAGAATGATTCGGGAAAGAATGAAGACGTCGCAGAGTCGTCAGAAGAGTTATCATGATAAGTGGAGAAAAGAACTTGAGTTCCAAGAGGGAGACCACGTATTCTTGAGAATTACTCCTATGACTGGTGTAGGAAGAGCTTTGAAGTCTAGAAAGTTCACTCCACGTTTTGTCGGCCCGTATCAGATTATGCAAAGGATAGGAGAAATTGCCTATCGAGTGGCTTTACCGCCGTCGCTGGCGAATTTGCATGATGTATTACATGTGTCGCAGTTGAGGAAGTACATTCCGGATCCGTCGCTTGTGATACAGGTAGATAATGTTCAGGTGAGAGATAATCTGACAATTGAAGCTTTACCGGTAAGAATTGATGGCAGAGAATTGAAGAAACTGCGAGGTAAAGATATTTCTTTAGTGAAGGTATTGTGGGGTGGACCAACTGGAGAAAGTTGGACTTGGGAACGAGAGGATCAGATGAAAGAGTCGTATACGACTCTGTTTACTTCAGGTGATTTTCGAGGACGAAAATTCTTTAAGTAGGGGAGAGTTTTAACGCCCCGAAAATCTAAATTTAATTATTTGTGCAATTATTTAATTAATTTAGAAAAAAATGGAGAATTTGGATTAAATGGGAAATTTGGAGAAAAATAGTATTTTTATATAATAAGGATAAATAGTGTTTTATTATACTATTTTATTATTATTATTGAAAATATATTAAAGAAAAAGGTAAGGTGGTCCTTTTGTGAAATTATGAGGGTAAAGTGGGAAAAGAGTTAACTGGGATATGTTTTGGTAAAAAGGATTTCACGATCAGTTTTCTCATATATCGTGTTTGGTGAAGTGCTCTGAAGAAGGAGAAAGAAAGAGGAAACTCAGAGTTAGGAGGTTGTGAAGAACCCCAGAGAAGAGTGTCAATCGGTGAAATTCTCTAAGGTATGGGGAGTTTTCATAATTTATTGTAAATGAGTAGGAATTGGATTATGAATAGATTAGAATTTTTAGGAGTTTTGTGAGTTTAAGAGTTTTGTGTTAGGTTGAGTTTTGAGTAAAATCTTGATGAATTAGAGTGATTAGAATGAGTTAGAATCACATAATTGATTGTGGAATTGTTGTCTTGAAGTTGTTAGTGTTGGATTGATGCATTAAAATGATTTTTGGATGGTTTGATGTAAAACCCGTAGTGGGATTTGGGGGGTTTTTGGTGTTAAAGATGCAGTCTGCATTTGAGTAGCAGAGAATTGTTGTATAACGTGCGTTAACTAGTTAATGCTATGGTTAACCGGTTAACCATTGAAAAAATTGAAGTTTTCTGAAGTTGCGCAGGCGTTAACCGGTTAACGCTTAGGTTAACCGGTTAACACTGTTTATGAGGCAAATTTTAATTCTTTTAAAAATCTATAACTTTTAAACCGTGAGTCCGATTCACATTCCGTTTGAAGCGTCGAAAAGAGCATGAACTAAACTTTTTTTTGATGGATTAAAATGAGAAAAATGCAATAATTTTTAGAATTGAATTTTTGAAATAACCTTGTATTTTGCCTCATAATTTTACCGGATACGAGTTAAGTCTTGACGAGTCGAAGAGATTATAGAACTAGAGTTTTGGGGTATTGTCATGATGAAATAGATGAATAATTGGAGTTGGATTGTGTCGCTCCCCGGACTTTCGTCCCGGTGCAAACGCGAAATGTCGGTGAGAACGGTCAGATGGTGAAGGTTGAATAGAGTCGCCAGCTAGGCATTTTTATCCCGAAGAAAAGGTAATGCTGCATAAACCTAGAAAGAGGTGGATAAGACGGTTGCGAACCAAAGAGACTGGGTAAGGGGTTGGTTACGGCCTGGGAAGGTATTAGCACCCAGATCGTCCGTCGTACTCGACGAGATCCACACTTACCTGATTGTGTTTAAAAAGGGGGAAGTGTACGTGCTGACTGTGTATAAAAGAGATGGATGTACAAAGTGGCAGTGCAAAAAGAACAAGAGTTCAAACTGAGGCTAAGAAAAGAAAGCTAGAAAGAGAAGAAGGGGGAGAACCGGGGACTTTTGTTCGATAACCGTTAAGTTATGCCTACGTATCCTCTCGTACAATGAGGAAGTCAGAGCACCGTAGTTCGACTCAAAGAGACTTGGTGTTTTGGTGTGAACTGCTTGCTTGTCTATGCTCAAGTGTATGACTTGTCTGGCTCGAGTGCTAACTGTCTTGCATTAGATGGAAGAAGAGAGTTCTCGTTTTCATAGTGAATGTGATGTGAAGAGAATCCCGGAGGAGACATTTATTGTTTGGTTTTATGTTTTTCAGTTTTTTTATTTGTTTTTGGGGTTTTGCATAGGATAATGAGCTTAAGCCTTAATCGAGGATCGTAAACTCATTATATCACCCATAATTAGGGATAATGAATCTACTTAAGTGTGAGGTGAATATCTCAACTTAATTACCCTAATGATACATGATTAAGATCATTAACCTACTTGTAATTATTAAGTGTTTTTGGATTTTTGTTTTGTGTTAAGTAATGAGTTTAATCTCTAATCAGGGATTAGTGAACTCATTACACCATCCTAAGAGAAGGATGATAGATGAAGACACTTAAGATGAGGAAGATACCTCAACTTAATCCATGGTCAGGGATTAAAATCATTATATAACAAACCTTTATTAAAGTGGATTTTAATTAGAGATTAGATTAAGAAGTGAATTTTATGTTTGTAAGACTAAACCTGAGGGGGACTTGTCCATTAAACACTAGGGTTAGTCCCTCTGACCCAGAGGCAGAGATGTAACCCTAATATAAGGCCCAAGTTACAAGCTTAAGTCTTGATAATTATTAGGTGTTTTGATTAGAAGGTGAAAACAAATTAAAGGTTTAACACTAAGTATTACAATTATACACTCCATCCTAAGATAAGGATACATGCATAACCCTAATACAAAGCCCCAAAACTTTAACTGTTTAGCCTTTGTTATTGAGATGAGAAGCAGAGACTCAAGGAGACTCAAAAGGTAAAAAACTAAGGGGAACTATTCACAACCCTAAAGTTATCATGCATGGTAGTTCCTATGGTTTATGAGGCAAAAAGAAAGTCTTCAGATTGTACACCAAGGAAGGAGAAGCAGATGAGAAAGGAAGGAGATAGAAGAATAAGTTACTTACTTCCTGAAGAAGTTAAGTAACCTAAGAGTGGGATAGTGTAAACACCCCAAATTTTCCTTCACTATTTATCACACCATGGCTTGTGATCTTTCATTTTTGCATTAGCATAAGCATATTATCCCATATTGCATTTTTGTTTCACTGCATAGTTCAAGTTCATATGCATCTAGGGTTTGTGATTTGAGCAATCCAAGAATCCATCTGAGCCATCCTAAAGGCCTTAAAGCTTTCAAAGAGGGTCCATGTGTGTTCTATGATCATATTATGCTCCCCAAAGTTCATGAAAATCAAGGGATCACCAGAATTGGCAAAGGCATGGAAGCAGAGCAAGGGTTTTCACTTCACAGATGACCAAAATTAGGGTTTTGGTTTCAGAGGCCTTAACTCCAAATTTTTGGGTCATTCTTGTTTATAATGTTCTCAATATGTTATAAGGATCATGTGTTCCAGGTTTGATGAAGAAACGCATTATGGAAGTCATCTGTTCATTGGGTAACTTCCTGAGCAAGTTAAGTCAAAATCAGGGCATCTGAGGCCCCCAACAATGGAACCAAAGGGTCATTTTCATCAAATTGAAGTTCAATGATCTTTATTTTATCTTAGAAGTTGTTGGAAGTTCACAAGATTGAAGAATTTTGAGCCAATTGCAAACTTGCCATTTTTGGAAATGACTTGAAATGCAAACTTTCCATTTTGGGAAAGATTTTCAACCTCCTCTTTCATAACCAAAAATGCTTCAAATGAAAATTTCTTGGGCATGAAAGTTGTAGATTAGGTCTTTCCCTTTTCAAAAAGTACAAGAACATGTCTTGATTCATCCTAGGACTCAAGATATGGCCTTTCAAAGTTGGCAAAAATCACATAAGTTCAAGTTTCATGTCAAAGAGGGATTTTGCATTTTGGCATGTTCAAACTTCTAAATGACTTCTAATATGCACATATATGTTACAACATGTCAAAACAACTTCAAAGGATCAAAATTGGCCCAAGAATTGAAGCATTCCATGGCTTGAATCACAAGAAACATCAAAGAGGGAAATTTGCATAAACCATGAGAACTCTTCATCCAAACCTTCCAGCTGCATAACATTGATCCAAAGGCCATCCTCGATGCAAGCTGAGGCCAGATACCCCTTCAAACAAGCTCTGACCCGTGCCATGCTTCAAGTACACATAACCTTGACTTTTTGCATTTTGGCCCATACCAATCAAACTATGTCACACCAACTCTATGAACCAATCATCATGACTTATGTGAACCTTATGGACCTCAAACAACATAACACACAAGCCTGAATCTATACACAACATCAGATTACACAAAATTACTTGACACTTTCCTCTCTTCGAATTTCAAAACACAGCCAGCAAAAACCACAAACTCTTCCACCAATCAACTTAAAAACACCCAAGGATCATTTCCCAACCATTACAATGGCCTGAAACCCCCCACAACACAAACACGATTTCTGAGTTATCAGAACTGAAACACAAAAACCAAACCATTTAAACTCCATTCAAGTTTTCCAGAAGCATCAGAGGGATCATTGGAAGAATTTTGCACAAAGGAAAAGGTCAGAAAGCTCCAGTTTGCAAAGCTTCAACTCAGGTAGCCATGAAGAACTTTTTTTTCCAGAACTCTTGTTTTAAGTTTCTAAATGATTCTACATGTTTAGCTGATCACCCTGATATGTTTATTTTCGAAAATGGTTACGAAACAAGCATGTATTGAACTTCTGAAAGTTTTGCACAATTTTCCGTTTGGCTTCGAATCTTGCTTTTGATGAAACATAAATGGATTTTGTTGCTGGATTAATGTTTAGGGTGGTTAGTTGAGTGATTCTAGAGAGTTAGGGGGTCTGGGGTGGCCTAGGGTGGAAGTTAGGGTGGAGAGCTAGCCGGAGAAGATGACCGGAGGTCTTCTCCGGCCACCTGAATGTCATTAGGGCTAATTATGGTTTTATTTTTCCAGATTGAATGATAGCCTTAAGATCTTGTTTAATTATCGTGTGTACGGTTCAGATTAGCCCATTAATTTAAACCCTGATTAATTAATATAAAACTCAATTAATTAGTCAGATTAAATCCTAGCCAATGAGATGGGCGCGCAGTCAAGCCTCCCCCCTCCAGTTTGAATCTCACCCCTTGGATCAACATACTTCTAATTTTAGTTATTTTTATTTCATATCTTTTTATTTCTTTTGCATAATTAATTTAAAATACCAAAAATCATGACAAAAATATAAAACTTTGCATTCTGATTTCAAATATTTTTCTTAACCTAAAAATAATTTTTATTTTATTTTTTGCATTCAAAAACTAGTATTAAATTATTTAAATGTTATTTTTAATTAATTAAATTATTTTAATTAATTAAATTATTTTAATTAATTAAAAATGCATTTAGGTTTCTAAAAATCACCAAAAAAATCATGAACCATTCCAATGCATTTAGAAACATTTTCAAACTCTTCACACAAATTTCTTTTTAGGTTTGATCATAGTTTACCAATTTTCTTTGAATTAAGGGTCTTTAAAATAACCTTTTTTAACCCTTACTTTGAAAAATCATTTCTGCCTAACCAAGAAGAGTTTGAATTTGATTATTTTTTAATTGTGTCACATATTGCATGTAGTTTATAGGTCATCTTCCTCATGAATGTATCTTGCATTTTCAAATTTATTTGCATTTTCCCTTTTGAATCACCCAAAAACCCTAGAAAACTTAGGAAAATCATAACTTGTGATAGGTTTGGCTTCTGACCTTCTCCTTTGGGGTGTGACCTAATATGGGATTAGGGTTTGTTTGAGCTTGATTTCAAATTTTTACCTTGTTGTATGCTTCTGTTTTATCCATTTGCATCTCAATGTTCATAAAACCCTAATTTCTCATGTTCATTTGCATTCACCTTGCATATTCATCATCATATGAACTTTCCATGACATTTCATGTATTCATATGTCATCTTAGACATCTTAGGACATGTTAGAACCTTGCTTGATCATTTATTCATTCATTTGCCATGTGTTGCATTCATTTCATTTCATAACCATTCATGTGTTTTCAAACTTCTAAGCATGCTTTCATAACATCTCATCTTTGTATGATCATTTATATGCACATTGTATGACTTTCCATCATCTCACATGACATATGCATAGCATAATCACTTATGAATTTGGTCATTTCATCTCATTTCACTTCATTTCCTTTCACTTTATACCTTATGCATCCATACTAACTTTTCAGGAACCTTTGGTAAGTTATTTTGGGAGGTGGATTTGCCTTCACCTCTCACCTCTTCTTATCTCTTTCATATGCATTTTACTTGTCTTTGAAGTGAATTTGATTAATTTGTGTTCCATCCTTCTCACTTTCTTCCTTTAAGTTACTTACCTTCTCAGGAAGTAAGTAACTTATTCTTCTTTCTCATCCTCCTTTCATCTGCTTCTTCCATTGGTGGCTTACTTGAAGATCTTTCCTCTAAGCCTCACAAACCATAGGATATCCAAGCATGATAAATGATTAGGGTTGTGATTAGTCCCCCTTAGCTTTTAACCTTTGAGTCTCCTTGAGTCTCTCTTCTCATCTCAATAATCAGAGACTAAACTCTTAAAGTTTTAGGACTTTGGAATTAGGGTTATGCCTGCACCCTTCTCTTAGGATGGAGTGTATAACTTTAATCCTAAGTGTTAAACCTTTAATTTATTTAAACCACTTAATCAAATCACATTAATAATCATCAAGACTTTATCTTGTAACTTGGGCCTTACATTAGGGTTCTAATTCTTCCTTATGGTTAAGAAGGACTAACCCTAGTGTTTAATGGACAAGTACCCCTCAAGTTGTCTTACAAACTTAAAATCCATTTCTTAATCTTGTCCCATAATTAAAATCCACTTAATAAAGGCTTTGTTATACAATGAATTTAATCCCTAACCATGGATTAAGTTGAGGAGTCTTCCTCAGCTTAAGTGTTCTCATCTATTATCCTTCTATTAGGATGGTGTAATGAGTTCACTAATCTGTGATTAGAGATTAAACTCATTACTTAACACTAAACAAAAACCCAAAAACATCTAAATAATCACAAGTAGGTTAATAATCTTAATCCTACATCATCATGGTAATTAAGTTGAGATGCTTATCTCATACTTAAGTAGGCTCATTATCCCTAATCAAGGAGGATACAATGATTTTACAACCTTTGATTTAGGCTTAAGCTCATTAACTTATGCAAAACACCAAAAACAATAACAAAACTGAAAACACAAAAACAAGCAATAATCGTCTCCTTCGGGATTCTTTTCTCATCACACTCATTCATAAACGAGAACTTTCTTCTTCCGTCTAATGCATGACAGTTAGCACTCGAGCCAGACGAGTCATACACTTGAGCATAGACAAGTAAGCAGTTCACAGTCAAATTATCTTTCAGTATCTTTGAGTCGAACTACGGTGTTCTGACTTCCTCATTGCACGAGAGGATACGTAGGCATAACTTAACAGTTATCGAACACAAGTCTCTTTGTCTTCCCCTCTTTCAGCATTCTTTAAAAGCCTCAGTCCCTGAGCAATTCACCCTTTTGGACTAACACCTGTACATTCATTCTTAGCTTTTGCACACAGATAACACATACACTACCCCTTTAAACACAATCTTTTAAGCGTGGATCCCATCGAGTACGACGGACAATCTGGGTGCTAATACCTTCCTAGGTTGTAACCAACCCCCTTTCTCAGTTTCTCTGGTTCACAACCGTCTTATCCATCTTATCCTAGGTTTATGCAGCATTACCTTTCCTTCGGGATAAAAATGCCTAGCTGGCGACTCTATTCAATTCACCTTTCATTTTCTCCTTTCGCCGACCGTTCGCGCTTGTACCGGGATGAAAATCTTTGGGAGCGACAGCTTGGCGACTCTGCTGGGGATGTCTATCTTGCAACCAGGGCTTCTGGTTCTTTTTGTGGATTTCTCCTAGCGCTTGTTTGATTTGTGTTTATGGGGGTGTGATGTGCTACTTGTGCTTGTTGTTTATTGCTTTATTTATTGCTTTCTGTACAACTTTATTTATTGCTTTCATTTACTGTTTATATGCATTTCATACTGTTATCATCATATCATGTGTGCTGGATCTTCTGTTTGTCTTGGTGGGAGGGGTACTCAGTGAGTAAGGTTCCATACCGGGAGCCTGAGTGACACATAGGATAAAGTGGCTTCATATTCTTTCCCATTCCATTTCGGTCTGGTGCGGGAATATGAAACACGGTTCAGACATGAGTTTCTTCTTGAGAACTCTGTGCTACAGATTTCCTGTAGTACTAGGGCTATCTGGGAAGCCTGCTAAGTCTGGATGACCTTTTTATGACCTTCAACATCTGAGGTGAATTAGAGGAGGATCCTTTATGATTAATGTAAACACTATACCGCCGGGTTAGAAGTGTTTACACTTCTCATAACTGATCCAAGTCTGAGGATCCTTGTTCTAGAACAATACATGTGAGGGGGTTGAGATGTTTACAGGTTTGCAGGAACCCTTGGCCTCATCATACCCTGTTACTAGTTTTGTTAAGGTCACATCATTTTGGACTGTTCTTGTGAAACCCTGGACTTGTGACTCTTTATTTGAGTCCCCCACCAGGTTACTGGTTCTCTAGACCTCCATCCGGACTTATGAACACACATGGACCCTATCAAGGCAGATAACAGATCCATAACTTGATCACAAACCCTTGCATATCATTATGCATACATCATTTTGCATCATTTTAACATTTGTCTATTTGTTTTACAGGGTATCCACATCTTATTTGGTTTTGGTTTTGACCTGTTCTACTGCTCAGATTCCTTCAGTTATCTGCATCAGCCATCTTCATCAGTTATCTTCATCAGAGAATCTTCTTCAGTACCTTCATCAGTTACCTTCATCAGCAGTTCTCCTCAGTTGTTCCCTTCAGCATCCATTGTCAACATGGACCCATCCAGGAAGAGCAACATCACTTATCATTTCTTTGAGCCCACTCTGGCAGGTATCAGGCAGATTCAGACACTCATCACTCCGGATCATGTCCCTTTATTCAGGGAACATTATGGTGGCATTATGGACATGATCATGGACTTGGATGCATCACAGAGGAGTATGATCCACACTTGCCTTCAGTTCTATGACCCTCCACTCAGATGTTTTACCTTTCCAGACTTTCAGTTGGGCCCTTTGCTAGAGGAGTTTTCCATGTTGTTGGGTGTCCCCATCAGGAGGGGGATTCCTTTCAACCCTAAGATGACTACTCCCAGGAATGAAGATATAGCTAAGGCTCTGTACTTGGAATCCACCATCATTGACCAGAATATGACCACCAAGGCTGGAATCCCAGGCCTCTACTTGGATTTCTTGGTTACTCAGGCCACCACTCATGCTGCAGCAGGGAAGTGGGACACTGTTTGTGCATTCTTGGCCCTCAGCATATATGGTATAATCTTGTTTGTAGACGAGCCTAAGTTTGTGAGCAAGAGTGCTATCCACCTTTTCTTGCTGAAGAACCCAGTCCCTACCTTGCTTGGAGACTTTTACTACTCAGTACATCAAAGGAATGAGAAGCAGAGGGGAAGATTAGTCAGATGTTGTGCACCTCTCTTCTACTGTTTGTTATTGAGGCACTTTCCAAAGTCAGAAGCTTTCTTGAATCCTCACCAGTCAAGAAACTGGGCTAAGAGAATGATTTCCCTTACATCAGAAGACATCAGGTGGTGCACTCAGAGCACCAAAGGCAGAGACATCATCACCAGCTGTGGGCAGTATCTCAATGTACCACTGATTGGAGTAAAGGGTTGCATCAACTACAATCCTTTGTTGTTCAAAAGACAACTAGGGTATGCCTTGGTACATCCACCAAGAGAGCAGGACTTGTCAGAAACCCTTTACTGTGACATTCAGCATAATTTTGCTATAGTCCGACAAGCAGCCTGGGCTTGGGATAACATTCAGACAAAAGGGACTGCCATTCTTGGCAAGTTCAACAATATAGCTTCAGCTAAGTATTTTGATTGGTCTCGTATCAGAGGACAGATTACCCGCATGCCATTCACCCTGGAGGATGTGCCTGGACCATCAACAGTAGAGCCTGTAGCTACAGTCAGTTTAGAGGAATTTGACAAGTTGAAGGAAAGGAATACTCAGCTTTCTGAAGCTCTGAAGAAGACCCTCTAGGAGAGGAATGATAGTCGTCTGGACAATGAGAGGTTAGAGAAGCTCTGGATCGAGCATATGACCAAGATTGAGAAGACATATGATTACATCAGAAGAGCTAGAGCAGGGGAGTTGGTATTGAAGAATGCTTGCAAGGAAGCCAAGATTCAGAAGGCCAGAGCTGAGCACTACCTGGAGGAGAGTCAGGCTAGGTGGATCAGGATCACTGAGGCTCGTTCACAGGAAGATCAGAGGACCCAGGCTAGGATAGAGCAGCTAGAAGCTAGTGAGAAGGAGAATCAGGAAGCCTTGATAGCAGCACAGAAAGAAATCTCTGAATTGAAACTCCGGGCGGGGTTAAAGAGATCAAAAGACCAAGACAGGCATAAGAAGTTGACAAGTTCCATTGCCACCAAGAACCTTCTTATCAGGACCATCACAGAGCATCCAGTTGGACCAGTGACTGATGCTCTCCTGAAGGAAGTCAGAAAGGATGATTATGGGCTAGATGTTTGATTTCTTTGTACTTGTACTTCATTTTGTTTGTACTTTTATTGTTGTATTTTGACCCACCATGGGGACTTTGTTGTAATCAAACTATGTATCTTTATATTTTGTAATATATGGTTTGTTTTATTTTGTGGGCTTCATCTCTCTCCAATGTCATCATTCCTCGAGGTCTGGAAGGTCAAAACCAAAGAACCAAACTGGATACCCTTGGAGACAAATAGGCATCCTGCATTGCATACTAACCTCATTTCTTTGTTTTGTAGGTATTTGTTTTTGTTGTTGTTTCTCACTTTGTTGTGGTTTCAGGAAACATTGCTCGTAGAAGAGTCTTCCCCATCAACAGAGTTCACCAGTATCCGACAAGAAACAACATTTCGAGCTTACAGATAGACCAGGTTCAGCAAGATCTGACTAACGTGAGAACCCAGATGGCTAATGAAAGGACTGAGATGAGGGCATAAATAAACCAGTTCATGGCAGTAATGACTGGGTTGGCTCAAAGCCAAGAAAGATTAAGAGAGTTAGTCGAGCGGCAAACTCCTGAAGAAAACCACCGATGTACAAGGGGTACCAACAACAATGATCATGTGCAACCTCGTACTGATCCCCCAGAGTTTGGACCTCATCTTAACCCTGACATTAATGTTATAAGGAATACCCAGGGTAATACTGGAGGGCGTGCCTTGCAAGAGGACCCTCAGGAGGAACAATTCACTGTAGTTGGGGCAGGAGATGAAGTCTATGATCGTTGGCTGGACGAGATAGCAGAAAAGTTGAGGTCTTTGGAGTCTCAAAACTCCTTAGGGTTTGATGTTATGGATATGGGGCTAGTATATGGAGTTAGAATTCCTCACAAGTTCAAACCTCCTTGTTTTGAAATATATAATGGAACATCTTGCCCTCGCACCCATCTTCAATCTTTTATGGGAAGACTAAAGGCCTACACCATGGATGAAAAGCTATGGATGTTCTAATTTGAGGACAGCTTGATAGGGGCATCCCGTGAGTGGTACTCTCATTTGACTAGGGCCACAGTAAGAAACCGGAAAGATTTGGCCGAGGCTTTCATTCGCCAATATCAATACAATCTAGACATGGCCCCTAACAGAACACTTCTAATGGGAATGTCATAATCCTCCAGGGAAAGCTTCAGAGAGTATGCTCAAAGATGGAGGCAATTAGCTGTTGCCGTTCAACCTCCAGTGTCAGAAAGAGAAATGGCAGATATGTTTATGAACACCCTCCAGGGGACGTACATTGATAGGTTGGCTGCTTTCTCTTCCACTAGCTTTACCGACGTGGTCATAGCTGGAGAAAGGATTGAGAGTTTACTGAAAATGGGAAAGATTTCTGATAACGGCGCTAGCTCAAGCAGTATAAGGAAACCGTTTGCAGGGCCTCGAAGGTCGGGTGAAACCAATTCTATACACATGGGTAGAGGAAGACCCCAGTATATGTGAAGGTCAATTGCCGCTGTCACAATTCCTACTCCACCTCCTCAACAACAATACACTCCGCAACCACAACATTTTCCTCAACAAAGGTTCTATAACAACAACAACAACCAACATCAACGTCCTTTCCAGCAAAGGCCATCTCAAGTCAATAGGATAATCGATCCTATACCAATGCCATATGCCACTTTGTTGCCACAACTTCTGAAGCTTAATCTTGATGAATTAAGGACTCTGGCTCCACCAGATCCTTAGAACCTTCCACGGAATTACGATGTCAATGCCAGATGTGCCTTCCATTCTAATGCACCTGGTCACACCACAGAAAAGTACAGAGCTTTGCACATGAAGGTCCAAGATCTAGTTGATTCAAAGGCCCTAAATTTTGCACCACCTCCTAATGTCACGAAGAATCCTATGCCCAGCCATGGTGGGCCCAGGATAAATGCAATTGAGGAGGGTCAACCCATGAATTTAATAGAAGATACTGCAAGCATTCAAACACCTCTGGCAGAGGTTAAAGCCCGGCTTTTAAAATGCCAGGTGTTCCCAGGTTGTGAGGCCTGCTGTGAATCTTGCAAAGTTTCCGTTAATGGGTGTGCAAGCTTGAGAAATGGTATCAATGGCCTTATCAGAGAAGGTATCCTGTAGATAACATCAACGGTTTCTACAACATCAGCAACTCCTTTTACAGCAACAACAAGTACTTCTCCTACAACTTCAAAGACAATTGTTCTGACAGACTCATCTACAAAATCAACAATCATCGCCTCCACCACTTCAACAAACACTAGTTCAACCGCATCCGCTTCTACAACTACAACAACCATTAACAACGACGTCTCCACAATCACCATATACTACGACCCTGCAATGGTCCTTGATTCCAACAATTTTCAGCAACAATCTCAGCAACAATCTCAACAACAACCCAACTTCAGTCATTCACCACCACCACCAGCCAGAAGTCCTATCACCATATATTATGATCCACAGACAATCACAGTGCCTACCTCCGCTGCAGTCAGTCCAGTCACCATCACGGTACCTGGGCCCATTTCGTATGAAAAATACAATGTTGTACCATGGCACTATGGTTCAGACCTCTACTGCAACGGGGAAAGAGTCCTCCTTGATTCTTCAGCTCATACACCATAAGTGGATAATGTTGGGGGAGGCGGAAGCTTCACCCGAAGCGGACGCCTCTTCGCGTCACAAGTTCCAAGAGTTAATATTGAGGCAGAGGCTGTTGCCAAAGCCAAAGGTAAAAATGTGGTGCCGGAAGAGCCAACTTTGAAAGAAGCCCATAAAACATCCTTTGATCGGGATGTGGGTGAATTTATGAGGATAATCAAGAGAAGCGACTACAAGGTTGTGGATCAGCTCCACCAGACTCCTTCCAAGATCTCCATCTTATCCCTGCTGTTGTGTTCCAAAGCTCATCGGGATGAATTACTTAAAGTCTTGCACGCAGCCTACGTGCCTGAGGAGATCACGGTAAATCAGCTTGAGACAGTGGTGTCTAATGTTAATACTAGCCATGGGCTAGGCTTCACCAATGCTGATTTGACTACGGAAGGTCATCATCATAACAAAGCTTTACTCATCACTCTGGAGTATAAAGGGGTTGTGCTTTCACATGTTCTTGTTGACACTGGGTCTTCACTCAACATCTTGCCAAAGAAAGCCCTTGTTAAGATTGAGTATGATGGTATTGCTCTCCGACCAAGAAATCTGGTGGTTAGAGCTTTTGATGGTTCCAAGAGGTCTGTTCTTGGAGAGGTGGAGCTTCCTGTGATAATTGGCCCGTAGGTCTTTCAAACTACTTTCTACATGATGGACATTCAGTCGGCCTACAACTGTTTGTTGGGTCGACCATGGATTCACGCCGCTGGCGCAGTTACGTCGACCCTTCACTAGAAATTGAAATATGAGTGGGAAGGGAAGATTATCACAATCTGTGGTTAAGAGGATATTTTTGTTAGCCATCTGGCCACCTACAAATACATTGAGATGGATGGTGAAATCCACGAAACCATGAGCCAAGGTTTCGAAGCACTGAACGTCAATGAGGCGACAACAGAAGTATTTGCTGCACCCTAGGAGGATATGATGGGTACTTCAATTGTCTCCTACCAACAAGCTCAAAAGGTTGTTGAAGATAGGAATGCCCAAGGCTGGGGCAAGCTGCTACCAGTGGAGAAGAAGGAGGACAGATTTGGTTTGGGTTACAAACCATTCCAACAAGATCAAGCAGAGGCTGCTAAGGAGCCCAGGTTCATAAGTGGGGGATGCTAACCCCAGATGCTGTCAATAACGTGGAAGAGGAGGCAGAAAGCAACCTCAACCTGGAAAGCTGGATTCTTATAAGGATCCCGGGTCAACAAGTCCTTAACTGGTCTTCCCAGGAAATTATAAGGGTTACTCCTGCAGAGTAATTATTATTTCCTGCTTTTTAGCATGCATCAAGTCCTGCATCTTTCCCAAGGTGTCAGGACTCATTTTGTAATAGGGCCATATTTGTATTTTTGTGCAAATGGAATATCAATGAATATTGGACATCTTTTGCAAACAATTTTCTCTTTCGCTCATTGTCTTTTCATTTTTGTTATTTTTCGCACAAAACAATAAAATGACAATGTTTTCAAAATAAATAACTTCATTTTTTGAACAAGATTAAAATTGATCACTAAAACGAACAAATCTCAACCCTTGCAGAAATAATCCTCCAGATTGCACCGACAACAACACTGTTATGACCTTGTATGACTTCAACAATCCAATTAATCAAGTTGATGAAGGGGTTGAAGAAGACTATGAGTTTCCTGAAGAGTTAGCCAGGTTGTTGAGGCAAGAAGAGAAAGTAATTACTCCTTATCAGGAGGAGGTTGAAACTGTTAATCTTGGTACCGAGGAGGATTTGAAAGAAGTGAAGATTGGGGCTAGTCTGCAAGCTTCAGTAAAAGAACAGCTTATCAGCGTGCTTCGAGAATATGTCGATGTCTTCGCTTGGTCCTATCAGGACATTCTAGGTCTAGATACGGATATTGTCATGCACAAGCTACCCTTGAAAGAAGATTGCCCACCGGTTAAACAGAAGTTGCGCCGCACTCGCCCAGATATGGCCATGAAGATTAAGGAAGAAGTACAAAAACAGTGGGATGCCGGTTTCCTTGCTGTAACTAGTTACCCGCCGTGGTTTGCTAACATTGTACCAGTGCCTAAAAATGATGGCAAGGTGCGTATGTGTGTGGATTACCGGGACCTGAACAGAGCTAGCCCGAAGGATGATTTCCCATTACCTCACATTGATGTATTGGTGGAGAACACAGCTCAGTTCTCGGTATTTTCTTTCATGGATGGATTTTCTGGGTATAATCAGATCAAGATGTCACCCGAAGACATGGAGAAAACAACCTTCATCACACCTTAGGGCACATTTTGTTACAAGGTAATGCCTTTTGGACTGAAGACGCCGGTGCCACTTATCAACGAGCTATGGTAACATTATTCCACGATATGATCCATAAAGAAATCGAATGCTATGTAGATAATATGATTGCCAAGTCCCTCACTGAAGAAGATCATCTGGTGAATCTGCTTAATTTGTTTAAGCGTCTGAGGAAGTATCAACTGAAGTTGAACCCCAATAAATGCACATTCGGGGTACGTTCCGGTAAGTTGCTGGGATTTATTGTGAGTGAAAAGGGAATTGAGGTTGATCCCGACAAAGTCAAAGCCATTCAGGAAATGCCTGCACCTAGGACTGAAAAAGAAGTTCGGGGGTTCTTAGGTAGATTGAACTACATATCAAGGTTCATATCTCACCTCACTGCAACCTGTGAGCCCTTGTTCAAACTATTAAGAAAAGAACAGACAGTCAGGTGGAACGACGATTGTCAGAAAGCTTTTGACAAGATCAAGGAGTACCTACAAGAGCCTCCAGTTCTCATGCCTCCGATTGAAGGAAGACCTCTGATAATGTACCTGACAGTATTAGAAGGGTCGATGGGGTGTGTGCTGGGCCAGCATGACGAGTCTGGTCGAAAAGAGTATGCAATATATTACTTAAGCAAAAAGTTTACCGACTGTGAACAACGTTATTCACTGCTCGAGAAAACTTGCTGTGCTTTAGCGTGGGCTGCTCGCCGACTAAGGCAGTATATGTTGACTCACACTACCTTGTTGATCTCAAAGATGGACCCCGTCAAGTACATATTTGAGAAGCCAACACTTACCGGAAGGTTTGCAAGATGGAAAATGATTCTGACAGAGTATGACATTCAGTACACATCTTAAAAGGCCATTAAGGGCAGTGTATTGTCTGACTATCTAGCTGAGCAACCCATTGAGGATTACCAGCCCATAAGATTTGACTTCCCTGATGAAGATATCATGTACTTAAAAGCAAAAGATTATGAAGAGCCAGTTCACACTGAAGGGCCTGGTCCAGAAGAAGAATGGACTATGATGTTTGACGGGGTTGTCAATATGAATAGCCGTGGAGTTGGTGTAGTGCTCGTTACACTTAAAGGAGTTCATATGCCTTTCTCGGAAAAACTCACCTTTGCCTGCACCAACAACGACGCAGAATACGAAGCATGTATCATGGGACTTGAGGAAGCCATTGACCTCAGGATCAAAACTTTGAATGTATTCGGAGATTCAGCTTTGGTAATCAATCAGACCAACGACAAATGGTACACTCATCAGGAGCATCTGATTACACACCGTGATTATACGAGGAGATTATTGACCTTCTTCATAATGGTCAAACTTGAATACATCCCTCGAGACGAAAATCAGTTTGCAGATGCTTTAGCTACCATTTCCTCCATGATCAAAGTTCAAACGGCCAACTATGTGCCTCGGATTTTGGTACCCAGACTAGACCGACCAACATATGTTTTCTTTGTAGACACTGTCAATGACAACAAGCCTTGGTACCATGACATCAAATGCTTCTTGGAGGATCAGACATACCCACCTGGGGCATCATCAAATGATAAGAAGACATTAAGAAGGCTGGCTGGCAGTTTCTTCCTCAATGCTGATGGTTCATTATACAAGCGAAACTTTGACATGGTTCTGCTCAAATGTGTTGAAAAGAAAGAAGCAGACCTACTGATGCACGAGGTGCATGAAGGTTCTTTCGGTACCCATGCCGGGGGACATACAATGGCTAAAATGTTATTAAGGTCAGGTTACTACTGGATATCAATGGATGCAGACTATTGTGCCTATGCCATAAAATGCCACAAGTGCCAGATCTACGCAGATAAAGTGCATGTGCCTCCGAATCCTTTGAACGTGATGTCTTCACCTTGGCCCTTTGCCATGTGGGACATTGACATGATTGGAAAGATCGAATCGACTGCTTCAAATAGCCACAGGTTCATCCTGGTAGCCATTGATTACTTCACCAAATGGGTCGAAGCGGCTTCGTATACAAACGTCACCAGACAAGTGGTAGCCAGATTTTTGAAAAGAGACATCATCTGTCAGTATGGAGTTCCCGAGCGAATCATTACTAATAATGGTTCCAATTTTAACAACAAAATGATGGCAGAATTATGCCGGGACTTCAAGATCCAACATCACAACTCTTCTCCTTACAGGCCAAAGATGAATGGCGCTGTTGAGGCAGCTAACAAAAACATCAAGAAGATTATGCAGAAGATGGTGGTCACTTATAAAGACTGGCATGAAATGCTACCATTTGCCTTGCATGGGTACCGAGCCTCAATCAGAACGTCTACCGGGGCAACGCCTTATTATCTTGTGTATGGTATGGAGGCAGTCCTACCTGTTGAAGTTGAGCTACCCTCCTTACGGGTAATGATGGATGTGAAGCTGGATGAAGCAGAATGGATCTGGTCTCGGTACAATCAACTGAATCTGATCGAGGAGAAAAGATTAGCTGCCATCTATCATGGGCAATTATATCAGAAGCGGATGAAGAAAGCCTTTGATCAGAAAGTCAGACTTCGGGAATACCAAGTGGGAGAGCTTGTGCTGAAGAGACTTCTTCCTCCTCATACAGACCACAGGGGCAAATGGACGCCAAACTATGAGGGCCCATTCATAGTAAAGAAAGTTTTCTCCGGTGGAGCACTGATGCTCACTACTATGGATGGCGAGGATTTCTTGTCCCCTGTGAATTCAGATGCGGTTAAAAAATACTTCGCATAAAATGACCCGCTGGACATAAAAACAGAATGTACGTCCAGGCAAAAATAGGGCATCCCGGCGAGTCAAAAACAGAATAAAAGACTCGGGCAAAAATAAGGGAAAAATAAAAAAAAAATGTACACCCGTTGAGTTGAAAAGCCGCATTGGACAGCTCAGGCAAAAATGGGTATCTTGGTGGATTGAAAACCCGAAAGGGCGATCCACGCAAAATCAGGGAATAAGCGAACAATTGCATTCTAAATTCGTCTGTATCATTCACAACCTAGCAAGCTTCAAAAGGATGAAGCATTAGTCAGAATCAACCTTCTTCAAAAGCAAGATAATAAGAATGCCAAGGTCATACAGGTCATAGCAAAGGAAGTTCAATGGAGCGTCGTCGTCAACATTGCCAACACTTTTATTTTCTCAATTTACAGCAATCTCCTCATTTCAGGGGATTCGCTTCTTTTGACTGTAATTGCCAATTCAGGGCACCCAAATTAATAAAATCAGAGTTTTCAGTCACACCTTGTTTTGTACATTATTGTTTCGTTTGCAAAATGTCCAATGTTCATAATACAACAATTGCATAAAACATATGAGCCATTTTTGATAAAATGCTTGCATGAAATGTATTACTTTCAGATAAGTTTACCTCCTATAACGGGATCCGGTTAGGGATGCCTCGGGATACTTGTGCGTTTTCTTTTGTCTTAACAGGTTGCAGGTATTCAATACACAGCATGGGGCATGTCAAGCATTGAATCCCCAACATGTTACTTCCCAGAAGTTATCTCCCCCCGAACAGTGCCTGACAACTATTTCACAGCTAGATGGGCAAGGAATTTCCTATTCCCCACCAGAGTGCCAGATCTCTCTCATCCTCGGCAAAGTTAATGGAACTGCCTCCCCACAGAGTTTCCATTCTCTCCCCAGTAGAGCAATGCCTAAAACCCATCCCCAGCGGAGTGGCTAAATTTTCCTTCTCCCCAGCTGAGTCCTCCCTCCGGGTAGATCTACCAATGATCTATTTTCCCAAGCAGAGTTCTCCCTTCAGACAGATCCATCAATGATCTCTTCCCTCAGCCGGGTTATTCCTTCAAGCAGATCAGCCAGAAATCTTTATCTCCGCAGGATCCGAGTCCCGGATCAGTTTCTCTCCTTTGCATAATCATAACATTTGCATCATATTCACCAAATAAGCGTAGCATTCCGTCTAATACGGAGCATTACGGAAAAAATCAAACATTTGTATGATCACAAGCTAGGTTCGAGCCAATCACCTGCAATTACCATCAATATCTCATCAGCAATATACATCCCTTGCATAGAAAGCCAAAGCACCTCCTTTGTACCCCCAAAACGGATGCCTGTTTATACTTACATATTTGACACTCGTCCGTGTCATACATTCCCCAGCAAGTCAAACACTTGTTCGTGTCTTGCTCATACCTCACCAACAAATCATTACTTGTACATACCAATACAGGGTTCCTTTGATACTCGTCCGTATCATTGTATATATCACTCCTCAACATATTTGACACTTGTCCGCGTTCCTTGTTAACCAGTTGATACTCGTTTGTATCATCATCTTTAAACACGCGTCAGCATTTGTTTCTACTGATACTCGTCCGTATCATGGTCCTAAGGATGCTCGTCCGCATCTTTAATCTATACACAGCGTCAAACACTTATATCCTTTATTTTTGAAGGCGTAAGCACTCGTCTGTGTTTACCATTCCCCAGTAAGTCGTCAACGGAACAACTTTCTCCTATCTGACATTCGTCCTATGTCGTGATACTTCCGGCAGCCGTCCCCTGCCAGGTGATCGTCCTTCACCTTTGGATGACCGTCCCTCATCCTTTCCCCATCGGAATTTGCATTATTGGAACCTTCTATCTGGCATTCATCCTATGTCGTGATATGTTTTTAGTAGCCATCCCCTGCTAGGTGATCGTCCTTTACCTCTTGATGATCGTCCTTCATCATGCTTATCCGATGGTCCTCCCCATTGTTGATCTTGTTATTTGACATTCGTCCTATGTCGTGATAAACCTTGAGAGCAGTCGTACCCTGCTAGGTGATCGCCCTTCACCTCTTGATGATCGTCCTTTATCATGCTTATCCGATGGTCGTCCCCATCGTTGATCTTTTCCTATCTGACATTCGTCCTATGTCGTGATATTTTTACACTCGTCCCCTGCTAGGTGATCGTCCTTCACCTTTTGATGACAATCCCTCATCAATATTTCATTTATTCTTTAAACCCGATGGCCGTCCCCATTGTTGTTTACTTTACTATTCAAGCCTGATGGCCGTCCCCATCCATGCTTGTTTTACATCCCTAGAGAGTTTTTCATGGCCGTCCCCGTCATGGTCTCTTTATTTCCCCAGTTTGTTGGCCGTCCCCGTCATTGCTTAATTTGCCTTTATCCCCAGCAGTCGTCCTCTTCTTGACGGTCGTCCTCCATCATCTTTATTTGACAATTATGCTACACTAACTTTTACAATTTATATCCCTTTTCTTCTTTTATCCAGCGAGTGAAAATTTCGGAATGTCTTTGGTATTCAACCACTAGTTATCTTGTTTGGCTGTTAAGCAAGGCGCTTACATCCTGCACAGCTAACTCATATTTGAATAGGGGCAGCTGTAAACACCCCAAATTTTCCCTCACGCTTTATCACACCATGGCTTGTGATCTTTCATTTTTGCATTAGCATAAGCATACTATCCCATATTGCATTTTTGTTTCATTGCATAGTTCAAGTTCATCTGCATCTAGGGTTTGTGATTTGAGCAATCCAAGAATCCATCTGAGCCATCCCAAAGGCCTTAAATCTTTCCAAGAGGGTCCATGTGTGTTCTATGATCATATTATTCTCCCCAAAGTTCATGTAAATCAAGGGATCACAAGAATTGGCAAAGGCATGGAAGTAGAGCAAGGGTTTTCACTTCACAGATGACCAAAATTAGGGTTTTGGTTTCAGAGGGCTTAACTCCAAATTTTTGGGTCATTCTTGTTTCTAATGTTCTCAATATATTATAAGGATAATGTGTACCAAGTTTTATGAAGAAACTCATTGTGGAAGTCATCTGTTCATTGGGTAACTTCCTGAGCAAGTTAAGTCAAAATCAGGGCATCTAAGGCCCCCAAAATGGAACCAAAGGGTCATTTTCATCAAATTGAAGTTCAATGATCTTTATTTGATCTTAGAAGTGGTTGGAAGTTCACAAGATTGAAGAGTTTTGAGCCAATTGCAAACTTGCCATTTTTGGAAATGACTTGAAATGCAAACTTTCCATTTTGGGAAAGATTTTCAACCTCCTCTTTCATAACCAAAAATGCTTCAAAAGAAAAATTCTTGGGCATGAAAGTTGTAGATTAGGTCTTTCCCTTTTCAAAACGTACAAGAACATGTCTTGATTCATCCTAGGACTCAAGATATGGCCTTTCAAAGTTGGTAAAAATCACATAATTTCAAGTTTCATGTCAAAGAGGGATTTTGCATTTTGGCATGTTCAAACTTCTAAATGACTTCTAATGTGCACAAATATGTTATAACATGTCAAAACAACTTCAAAGGATCAAAATTGGCCCAAGAATTGAAGCATTCCATGACTTGAATCACAAGAAACATCAAAGAGGGAAATTTGCATAAACCATGAGAACTCTTCATCCAAGCCTTCCAGCTGCATAACATTGATCCAAAGGCCATCCTTGATGCAAGCTGAGGCCAGACACCCCTTCAAACAAGCTCTAACCCGTGCCATGCTTCAAGTACACATAACCTTGACTTTTTGCATTTTGGCCCATACCAATCAAACTATGCCACACCAACTCTCTGAACCAATCAACATGACTTATGTGAACCTCATGGATCTCAAACAACATAACACACAAGCCTGAATCTATACACAACATCAGATTGCACAAAATCACTTGACACTTTCCTCTCTTCGAATTTCATAACACAGCTAGAAAAAACCACAAACTCTTTCACCAATCAACTTAAAAACACCCAAGGATCATTTCCCAACCATTACAATGGCCTGAAACCCCCCATAACACAAACACGATTTCTGAGTTATCAGAACTGAAACACACAAACCAAACCATTTAAACTCCATTCAAGTTTTCCAGAAGCATCAGAGGGATCATTGGAGGCATTTTTCACAAAGGAAGAGGTCAGAAAGCTCAAGTTTGCAAAGCTTCAACTCAGGTAGCCATTGTAGATGTTTAGAATTGGCAGAATTTTTGACCAACAAGAAATGTTGAATTTAGTTCAGGATGTCCTATCAGATGTTGGGACATTATCAAACAGAGTATAAGTAAATGAACTTAATTCAGGATGTCACACCAAATGTTGGGACATTGCATCAGTTAATGATATAAGTTCAGTTTACAGGATGTCACATCAGATGTTGTGACATTGTATCAGTTAATGAAGTAAGTTCAGTTTTTCAGGATGTCCCAACAGATGTTGTGACATCTCAAACCTGCTACCAGAATTAATTAATAACTAACAGAATTGAGTAAATTAAGGAAAGTTATCTGTAATTAATTATGGATGGATAAAACAGAATAAGGCGCATCTGTAGGGAGTGTTGTTATATGTCTTCAACATAATCAGAACAACTGAATCACCTAGAATCTAGGAAGTAACAAACCCTAATTCAAGGTGGAAGCAGCATGCGTTTTAGGATTGGATAAACCTACAGAAAAGCCCAAAATCAAAACACCTATTTAAGCAACAGAAACTCTCAGAATAGAGTACGAATTTCAGAAGACAAAATAGGGTGTTTTGAGTTTTAATAGCAGGTTGTTTTATTGTACCACTTTTATGAGCTTTTAATCAAAAGTGTATTTGTGTCTTGATTGAAACTGTGAAGTAAGATCAAGCTGTTTTTGTTTGAAGTATGACTTCAATTTTATTAAACTTGTAAACAAGATCACTGTGTGATTGAGGGGGAGTGAGTTGG
Organism: Lathyrus aphaca; assembly: GCA_963966055.1. Taxonomy (NCBI): domain Eukaryota; kingdom Viridiplantae; phylum Streptophyta; class Magnoliopsida; order Fabales; family Fabaceae; genus Lathyrus; species Lathyrus aphaca. Next base: position 612,144,155 of record OZ014519.1, read on the forward strand.
TACTCATATCTAAGTTGTGTCTTAGGTAGAAATTGCATTGGGTAGATATTAAGTGAAAGATTAAACTGGGTGGTTTAAGTCTAGAATTAATATTACTTATAGTGGATTTCCTCCTGGCTTGGTAGCCTCCAGATGTAAGTGTGGTTATACACTGAACTGGGTTAACAAATTACTGTGTTGTTTAATTTTCCTGCACTTTAAGTTTTGGTTAAGTTGTCAAGTGTTTAAACATGTCATTCGACATCTCATACCTGATCACAGAATTTCAATTGGCATCAGAGCAGGCACCCTGCCTGTTTATTCTGGGTGAGATCTAGGGAATACAAATTCTGGGAACATGGACAGAGATGTAGGATCAGTAAATAGACCACCTATACTGGATGGATCTAATTATGACTACTGGAAGCCAAGAATGATTGCATTCTTAAGATCACTTGACAATAGGGCCTGGAAAGCAGTCAACAATGGATGGGAACACCCTGTCCAAGACACCAAAGATGGAGCAAAAGTGTTGAAACCTGAAGAAGAATGGAGTAAGGAGGAAGAAGATTCAGCACTTGGCAACTCCAAGGCCTTAAATGCTTTATTCAATGGCATTGATAGGAACATCTTTAGACTTGTGCATCACTGTGAGCTGGCCAAAGATGTTTGGGACACTCTCAAAACAACTCATGAAGGAACATCAAAAGTGAAGATGTCAAGACTTCAACTTCTCACCACCAAGTTTGAAAACTTGAGAATGAAGGAAGATGAGACAATTCATGAATTCTACATGAACATCTTAGAAATAGCCAATACTTCTGGAGCTTTGGGAGAAAAAATGACTGATGAAAAGCTTGTAAGAAAGATTCTCAGATCTTTACCAAAAAGATTTGACATGAAGGTTACAACAATAGAAGAAGCTCAAGACATATGCAAAATGAAAGTTGAAGAGCTCATTGGTTCCCTTCAAACATTTGAGATGGGAATGAATGACACAATTGTAAAGAAGAACAAAAGCATAGCCTTGGTGACAAATACTGATAAAGAAGAAGAAAATGATGAATCAGAAACTAATGAAAACTTATCAGAAAACATTGTTATGCTTGGAAGACAATTCAAAAAGATTCTCAGAAGGATGGAAGACAAGTCCAGACCAAGTGGAAGATATACAAACTCTTATGAGAACAAAAGACCTTATGATGCTAATAGAAGGTCAAATTATGATGAAAAGACCAGTCAAGAAAGAGGAATTAAATGCCATGGATGTGAAGGATATGGACACATCAGGAATGAATGTCCTACCTATTTAAAAAGGCAAAAGAAAGGTCTCTCTGTAACCTGGTCTGATGAAGACTCAGGAGGTGATTCAGAAGAAGAATCAGCTAAGCATATCACTACTCTAGCTGGATTATGTGAATCTGAAAGTGAATCCAGTGATGGGGAGCTTACTTTTGAAGAACTTGAGCAATCATACAGAGAACTAGTCAAAAGAAGCACTGAAATATGCATGGAGAGTATAAAGCTAAAGAAGCAGATTGAGGCACTAAAGGATGAAAAAGCAAGTGATCTAGAGATCATTGACACCTTAAAAAATGAAGTAAGTCTTCTCAACTCCAAGTTGGAACATATGTCCAAATCTGTTAGAATGCTGAACAGTAGCTCAAGCACACTGGATGTTATTCTCAACAACAATAAGCATTCAGGGGATAAAAGTGGACTGGGATTTAACAAAGCTTATAAGGCTGAAGCTAGCACCAGCAAAACTACTTCAAATTCCATACAGTCAAACAAGATGTCCAAACAGATGCTTCAACATCATGAAAAGAACACAAAGTCAAACAGTATGTTCCAACAAATGTCTCAACATCATGAAAAGAACATAATGAAGAAGAAGTATCAAAGATGGAGATGTCATCATTGTGGAAGGTTTGGACACATCAAACCTCATTGTTACAAGCTGCATGGATATCCAAATCATATGTATCAGCAAACCCCTAAGCAGAAGATAGAGGACATCAAGAAAGTATGGGTTCCTAAAGCTAGTTTTCATGCTGATCAAAGCAACATGTCCAAGAGCAAGTTCAACAAACAAGCTGGGAGCTCTTCTAATGGACACTACACAGGGCAGAGGCATCAAAAGAAACCTCAATACAAATGGTCAAAGAAGAATGTGGCATATATAGCTCATACATCTCTAAGAGTATCAGCTAAAGAAGACTGGTACTTTGACAGTGGATGTTCAAGACACATGACTGGATTGAAGAATCTGCTAGTAGACTTAAAGTCATATTCATCCAGATATGTAACATTTGGAGATGGAGCTAAAGGAGAAATCAAGGGTGTTGGGACCTTGGACTGTCCAGATGTACCAAGACTGGATGATGTGCTGCTAGTAAAAGGATTGACTGCTAACTTGATCAGCATAAGTCAATTATGTGATCAAGGTTACAGTGTAAACTTTACCAAAACTGAATGCATAATGTCAAATAAAGAACAAGAGGTTGTCATGAGAGGAGCCAGATCTAAAGACAACTGTTATATGTGGGAACCTCAAGATTTCAGTCCCACTTCAACTTGCTCTTTAGCCAAAGAAGAAGAAATGAAACTATGGCACCAAAGACTGGGTCACCTTCACTTCAGAGGCATAAAGAAAATCATATCTATGGAAGCTGTGAGAGGTATTCCTAAACTGAAGATTGATGATGGCAAAATATGTGGTGAATGTCAAATAGGAAAACAAACCAAGATGTCCCATCCAAAGCTTCAACATCTGACAACTTCCAAAGTTTTGGAATTATTGCATATGGATCTTATGGGACCAATGCAGGTTGAGAGCCTTGGTGGTAAGAGGTATGCCTATATGGTGGTTGATGACTTTTCAAGGTATACATGGATAAATTTTATCAAAGAGAAGTCTGATGTATTTGATGTATTCAAAGATTTATGCCAAAGAATACAAAGAGAAAAAGCCAGCTGTGTGGTCAGAATAAGAAGTGACCATGGAAAGGAGTTTGATAATAAAAAATTCTTAGATTTCTGTTCTTCAGAAGGAATAAATCATGAATACTCTTCACCAATCACTCCTCAACAGAATGGTATTGTTGAAAGAAAGAATAGAACTATTCAAGAATCAGCAAGAGCTATGATCCATGCTAAAAAGTTACCTTTGTACTTCTGGGCTGAAGCTATGAATACAGCTTGTTACATCCATAACAAAGTCACTCTAAGGGAAGGAACCTTGTCCACAATCTATGAAGTATGGAAGGGCAGAAAACCCACAGTTAAGTACTTCCATGTGTTTGGAAGTAATTGTTATATTCTGGCTGATAGGGAGCAAAGAAGAAAAATGGATCCTAAAAGTGATGAAGGAATTTTTCTTGGATACTCTATAAACAGCAGAGCATATAGAGTATTTAATTCTAGAACTAAAGTTATCATGGAGTCCATAAATGTGATAATTAATGATGCTCCTACAGATGTTACAGAAGATGTTGGAACATCTACTGACAGCCAAACTGAAGCTGAAGAAAAGAGTGATCATTCTGACTTCACTCAAACTGATGCAAGGACAGAACAATCCAGCAAACCTCCCTCCATCAGAATCCAGAAGGATCATCCCAAAGATTTGATAATTGGTGATCCCAACAGAGGTGTAAGCACTAGATCAAGAGAAGTGATTTCAGGTTCCTGTTTTGTTTCAAAAATAGAACCTAAAAACATCAAGGAAGCTCTTACTGATGAATACTGGATTTGTGCTATGCAAGAGGAATTAGGTCAATTCACAAGGAATGAAGTGTGGAACCTTGTTCCTAGACCTGATGACATAAATGTGATTGGAACTAAATGGGTGTATAAGAACAAGTCAAATGAGCAAGGAGTTGTTACAAAGAACAAAGCTAGACTTGTAGTTCAAGGATACACACAAATTGAAGGAGTAGACTTTGATGAAACCTTTGCACCAGTAGCAAGGCTTGAATCAATCAGACTACTTTTGGGAATTGCTTGTATCTTAAAGTTCAAGCTATTTCAAATGGATGTGAAAAGTGCCTTTTTAAATGGATATCTTAATGAAGAGGTATATGTAGAACAGCCTAAAGGATTTGTTGATCCAAGCTGTCCAAATCATGTATACAAACTAAAGAAGGCTCTTTATGGTCTGAAGAAAGCTCCAAGAGCATGGTATGAAAGGCTGACTACTTTTCTTATCAAGCAAGGGTACAGGAAAGGTGGAATTGACAAAACCTTGTTTGTTAAAGATGAAGAAGGAAATGTCATGATTGCTCAAATATATGTAGATGACATTGTTTTTGGTGGGATGTCAGACAGGATGGTTAAATATTTTGTCAATCAGATGGAATCTGAATTTGAAATGAGCCTAGTAGGAGAATTAACCTACTTTCTTGGACTGCAAATAAAGCAAATGGAGGACTCCATGTTCATGTCCCAAAGCAAGTATGCTAAGAACATAGTCAAGAAATTTGGGATGGACAGTGCTACTCATAAGAGAACTCCTGCCCCCACACATTTAAAGCTGACTAAAGATGACAAGGGTGAAAATGTAGATCAAAGCCTATACAGAAGCATGATTGGAAGCTTGTTATATCTGACTGCTAGCAGACCAGACATAGCATTTGCAGTAGGTGTGTGTGCAAGATATCAAGCTGATCCAAAAGTTAATCATCTTAATCAAGTCAAGAGAATTCTGAAATATGTTAATGGTACTTGTGACTATGGCATAATGTACTTTCATGGATGCAAACCAATTCTCACTGGCTTCTGTGATGCTGATTGGGCTGGAAGTGCTGATGACAGAAAAAGCACTTCAGGAGGATGCTTCTTTTTAGGAAACAATTTGATTTCTTGGTTCAGTAAGAAACAAAATTGTGTATCCTTATCTATTGCTGAAGCTGAATATATTGCAGTTGGAAGCAGTTGCTCACAATTGGTTTGGATGAAGCAAATGCTCACTGAGTACAATGTCCCACAAGATGTCATGACATTGTACTGTGACAACTTAAGTGCTATTAACATATCAAAGAATCCTATCCAACATAGCAGGACCAAGCATATTGATATCAGACATCACTTCATTAGAGATCTTGTGGAAGAGAAAGTGATTTCATTGGAACATGTAGCTACAAATCTGCAGTTGGCTGATATATTTACTAAAGCCTTGGATGCTACCCAATTTGAAAACCTAAGGGGTAAATTGGGAATCTTCTTATGTGAAATTTAGCAGTTATGGAGATGTGCCAACATGTCATATGACATTGTGTGGCATGATCACCAGATGGCAACACTAGTCTGGTCAAGCACCTTGTGTATTCCACTCCTAGAAATTCTCCAAGTAACGGCTCTTATAAGAATAACAGCTCACTTTCAGCTATTCATCTTCTCATCATTTACTCACAACAACTTGCTTGCTATAGCTAACTTTCAGAGATCATCAAACTCAACCAATCCCAATCTCTTTCTTCTCCACATTCGAAAATGGCTCATCACCAAAACCCTAACATTTCTGAAGAAATCCTCAACAAGGAAGATGTGGTGCATGCAACCCCCATCTCTGTGGTACCCATGGATTCAACTCCAATGGACAAAATCAGAGGAAGTGTTCCTCTTGCTCAAAAACCAAGAACCCCTACTGTGAAAAGGACAAAGGATCCTGTATTCAGCAAGGCCAAAGGCATGCCTTCACCATCAAACACCACTCCAAAAGCTTCTGCATATGTGGATGATTCCATAAAAGAGCTGGTAAACAGGATCTTATCTGAGCAAAGAGTGGTAAGTGGCATATCTATCCCTCTGAACACCATGCCAGCTCCACAAGAAGATCAACAAACTCAGGCTGAAAAGGACACTCCTGCTCAACAGGATGTCCCAATAGATGTTGAAACATCTGAGGACCAGAAAAAGGCCTCATCTGATGCTGCTGATGAAACATCTGAGGACCAGAAAAGGCCTCCACTGATAGTGATGAAGAAATATCTGAGGACCAGCACAAGGCCCCCACTGAAGATCAAATCTCTGTTGAACCACCTGCTGAAGAGGAGACTGCTCAACCTCCTCCTGTTGTGAATATAGAGCATGATTCTGATACAGAAATCATTGCTTCTGTCAACCCTAGCATAGCCAAAAGGCTTAGAACTAGGAAGGAAAAGAAGAATGCAGGACATGAAACTCCTGAGAAGAAGCAAGCTACACCAAAGAAGGACAAAGCTAAAGTTGTCTTTGGTCCCACAAAACAATGGAGCAAGGTGCAAACACAAAAGAGGAAAGCTGTTACTCCTCCAGATTCAGATGTTGAAGAGGATGTCCCAACATCCCCACCAAAGAAGAAACCAGCACCTTCAAGGTCATCAACTGCTATTCCAGAAGCTCCTCTGGACAACATCTCTTTTCATCATGTGTCAAGTGTGAACAGATGGAAGTTTGTCTATCAAAGAAGGGTAGCACTTGAAAGAGAGCTGAGCAGTAATGCACTTGAGTGCACAGAGGTAATTGATCTCATCTCTTTTGCTGGCCTTTTCAAAACTGTCTCCAATTTCTCTCCTTGCTATGAGCTACTAGTCAAGGAATTCATAGTCAACCTCCAAGAAGATTGTGCTGATGGTAAGTCTGCTGACTTTAGAAAAGTCTATGTAAGAGGGAGGTGTGTAGAATTCTCTCCTAGGGTTATCAACCACTACCTTGGAAGAGAATCTGATGGCCCAAATGAGTTAGGGAAGACTGATAACCAGGTCTGCAAGGTTATCACTGCTAATCAGGTCAAGACTTGGCCAGTCAAAGGGAAGCTATCTGTTAGCATGCTGACAAGGAAGTATGCCATGCTGCATAGGATTGGCACTGCAAACTGGGTCCCTACCAATCATACCTCCTCAATAGCAACTGGTTTGGGCAGGTTCATATATGCTGTGGGCACCCAAACAAAGCTGGATTTTGGAGCTTATATCTTTGATCAGACATTGAAGCATGCTGGATCATCTGCAACAAAGCTGCCAATTGCCTTCCCTTCCTTGCTGTGTGGAATAATGCTGAGTCAGTATCCTGGTATCCTCACTGAGAAGGACACAATTTGAAAAAGAGAGAGTCCTCTGGCCTTCCACTACAAGCTGTTCCTGAGTCATCATGCAGCTGATGTTGAAGCTCCCTTTGGGACATCTGCTGGTCCTTCAAAGGCAAAGTCTCCAATCTCCAAAGCTGCCTTGATTGCTGAGCTGAAGATCACATGCAAAGAACTGGATGCAAGGAAGAAGAAGCTTGAGGATATTATCCAAAGGCTGGAGATTGAAGAAAGTGCTCAGAAAACTGCTGCTTCTGATGAGAAGACTGAGGAAGAGGAAGAAACTGATTGTGAGGAGTCTGAGTGAAACCTGTATGTGAGGGATATGTAATGACTGCTGCTGCATTGTAATTTTGAATTAGTAACTTTGGCCCCAAATTTATGTCTAACAAGGGGGAGAACTGAACAACAACAACAATGTATGATGCTGATTAATGATAAATGAAAAACTTTTGTTTGCTTCTGAACTAAATCTGTGATGTTAATGAAAATTTCTGTTGCAACAAGACTGAATACATGTATGTTTGAGGGGGAGTAAACTCACACATGACTCAACAGAAAAGAACTGCTATTCTCTGATAAAAGAACTTCTGCTGCACTCTGATAACCAAAAAAATATGTTAGCCAAAAATTAGCCAAAGGGGGAGTTTGTTGATGTTTAGAATTGGCAGAATTTTTGACCAACAAGAAATGTTGAATTTAGTTCAGGATGTCCTATCAGATGTTGGGACATTATCAAACAGAGTATAAGTAAATGAACTTAATTCAGGATGTCACACCAGATGTTGGGACATTGCATCAGTTAATGATATAAGTTCAGTTTACAGGATGTCACATCAGATGTTGTGACATTGTATCAGTTAATGAAGTAAGTTCAGTTTTTCAGGATGTCCCAACAGATGTTGTGACATCTCAAACCTGCTACCAGAATTAATTAATAACTAATAGAACTGAGTAAATTAAGGAAAGTTATCTGGAATTAATTATGGATGGATAAAACAGAATAAGGCGCATCTGTAGGGAGTGTTGTTATATGTCTTCAACATAATCAGAACAACTGAATCACCTAGAATCTAGGAAGTAACAAACCCTAATTCAAGGTGGAAGCAGCAATCGTTTTAGGATTGGATAAACCTACAGAAAAGCCCAAAATCAAAACACCTATTTAAGCAACAGAAACTCTCAGAATAGAGTACGAATTTCAAAAGACAAAATAGGGTGTTTTGAGTTTTAATAGCAGGTTGTTTTATTGTACCACTTTTATGAGCTTTTAATCAAAAGTGTATTTGTGTCTTGATTGAAACTGTGAAGTAAGATCAAGCTGTTTTTGTTTGAAGTATGACTTCAATTTTATTAAACTTGTAAACAAGATCACTGTGTGATTGAGGGGGAGTGAGTTTGTACTCATATCTAAGTTGTGTCTTAGGTAGAAATTGCATTGGGTAGATATTAAGTGAAAGATTAAACTGGGTGGTTTAAGTCTAGAATTAATATTACTTATAGTGGATTTCCTCCTGGCTTGGTAGCCTCCAGATGTAAGTGTGGTTATACACTGAACTGGGTTAACAAATTACTGTGTTGTTTAATTTTCCTGCACTTTAAGTTTTGGTTAAGTTGTCAAGTGTTTAAACATCTCATTCGACATCTCATACCTGATCACAGAATTTCAGCCATGAAGAACTTTTTTTTCCAGAACTCTTGTTTTAAGTTTCTAAATGATTCTACATGTTTAGCTAATCACCCTGATATGTTTATTTTCGAAAATGGTTGCGAAACAAGCATGTATTGAACTTCTGAAAGTTTTGCACAATTTTCCGTTTGGCTTCGAATCTTGCTTTTGATGAAACATAAATGGATTTTGTTGCTGGATTAATGTTTAGGGTGGTTAGTTGAGTGATTCTAGAGAGTTAGGGGGTCTGGGGTGGCCTAGGGTGGAAGTTAGGGTGGAGAGCTGGCCGGAGAAGATGACCAGAGGTCTTCTCTGGCCACCTGAATGTCATTAGGGCTAATTAGGGTTTTATTTTTCCAGATTGAATGCTAGCCCTATGATCTTGTTTAATTAGCGTGTGTACGGTTCAGATTAGCCCATTAATTTAAACCCTGATTAATTAATATAAAACTCAATTAATTAGTCAGATTAAATCCTAGCCATTGAGATGCATGCACATTCAAGCCTCCACCCTCCAGTTTGAATCTCACCCCTTGGATCAACATACTTCTCATTTTAGTTATTTTTATTTCATTTCATTTCATTTCTTTTGCATAATTAATTTAAAATACCAAATATCATGACAAAAATATGAAACTTTGCATTCTGATTTCAAATATTTTTCTTAACCTAAAAATAATTTTTATTTTATTTTTTTGCATTCAAAAAGTATTTTTAAATTATTTATATGTTATTTTTAATTAATTAAAGTATTTTAATTAATTAAAAATGCATTTAGGTTTCTAAAAATCACCAAAATAATCATGAACCATTCCAATGCATTTAGATACATTTTCAAACTCTTCACATAAATTTCTTTTTAGGTTTGATCATAGTTTACCAATTTTCTTTGAATTAAGGGTCTTTAAAATCACACTTTTAACCCTAACTTTGAAAAATCATTTCTGCCTAAGCAAGAAGAGTTTGAATTTGATTATTTTTGCATTGTTACACATATTGCATTTAGTTTATAGGTCATTTTCCTCATGAATTTATCTTTCATTTTCAAATTGATTTGCATTTTCCCTTTTGCATCACCCAAAAACCCTAGAAAACTTAGGAAAATCATAACTTTTGATAGGTTAGGCTTCTGACCTTCTCCTTTGGGGTGTGACGTAATATGGGATTAGGGTTTGTTTGAGCTTGATTTCAAATTTTTACCTTGTTGTATGCTTCTGTTTTATCCATTTGCATCTCACATGTTCATAAAACCCTAATTTCTCATGTTCATTTGCATTCACCTTGCATATTCATCATCACATGAACTTGCCATGACATTTCATGTATTCATATGTCATATTAGACATATTAGGACATGTTAGAAACTTTCTTGATCATTTCTTCATTCATTTGCCATGTGTTGCATTCATTTCATTTCATAACCATTCATGTGTTTTCAAACTTCTAAGCATGCTTCCATAACATCTCATCTTTGTATGATCATTCATATGCACATTGTATGACTTTGCATCATATCACATGACATTTGCATAGCATAATCACTTCTAACTTTGGTCATTGCATCTCATTTCACTTCATTTCCTTTCACTTTATACCTTATGCATCCATACTAACTTTTCAGGAACCTTTGGTAAGTTATTTTGGGAGGTGGATTTGCCTTCACCTCTAACCTCTTCTTATCTCTTTCATATGCATTTTAACTTGTCTTTGAAGTGAATTTGATTCACTTGTGGTCCATCCTTCTCACTTTCTTCCTTTAAGTTACTTACCTTCTCAGAAAGTAAGTAACTTATTCTTCTATCTCATCCTCCTTTCATCTGCTTCTTCCATTGGTGGCTTCCTTGAAGATCTTTCCTCTAAGCCTAAAAAACCATAGGATATCCAAGCATGATAAATGATTAGGGTTGTGATTAGTCCCCCTTAGCTTTTAACCTTTGATTCTCCTTGAGTCTCTCTTCTCATCTCAATAATCAGAGACTAAACTCTTAAAGTTTTAGGACTTTGGAATTAGGGTTATGCCTGCATCCTTCTCTTAGGAAGTAGTGTATAACTTTAATCCTAAGTGTTAAACCTTTAATTTATTTAAAACTCTTAATAAAATCATATTAATAATCATCAAGACTTTATCTTATAACTTGGGCCTTATATTAGGGTTCTAATTCTTCCTTATGGTTTAGAAGGACTAACCCTAGTGTTTAATGGACAAGTACCCCTCAAGTTGTCTTAAAAACTTAAAATCCATTTCTTAATCTTGTCCCATAATTAAAATCCACTTAATAAAGGCTTTGTTATATAATGAATTTAATCCCTAACCATGGATTAAGTTGAGGAGTCTTCCTCAGCTTAAGTGTTCTCATCTATTATCCTTCTATTAGGATGGTGTAATGAGTTCACTAATCTGTGATTAGAGATTAAACTCATTACTTAACACTAAAAAAACCCAAAAACATCTAAATAATCACAAGTAGGTTAATGGTCTTAATCCTACATCATCATAGTAATTAAGTTGAGATGCTTATCTAATACTTAAGTAGGCTCATTATCCCTAATCGGGGAGGATATAATGAGTTTACAACCTTTGATTTAGGCTTAAGCTCATTAACTTATGCAAAACACCAAAAAAACAATAACAAAACTGAAAACACAAAAACAAGAAATAATTGTCTCCTTCGGGATTCTTTTCTCATCACACTCAATCATAAACGAGAACTTGCTTCTTCCATCTAATGCAATACAATTAGCACTCGAGTCAGACGAGTCATACACTTTAGCATAGACAAGTAAGCAGTTCACAGTCAAATTATCTTTCAGTCTCTTTGAGTCGAACTACGGTGTTCTGACTTCCTCATTGCACGAGAGGATACATAGGCATAACTTAACAGTTATCGAACAAAAGTCTCTTTGTCTTCCCCTCTTTCATCATTCTTTAAAAGCCTCAGTCCCTGAGCAATTCACCCTTTTACACTGACACCTGTACATTCATTCTTAGCTTTTGCACACAGATAGCACATACACTACCCCTTTAAACACAATCTTTTAAGCGTGGATACCGTCGAGTACGACGTACAATCTGGGTGCTAATACCTTCCCAGGTTGTAACCATCTCTTCCTAGGTTTATGCAGCATTACATTTCCTTCGGGATAAAAATGCCTAGCTGGAGACTATTCAATTCACCTTTCATTTTCTCCTTTTGCCAACCGTTCGCGCTTGTACCGGGATGCAAATCTTTGGGAGCGACAGATAGGAGCAAGAGAGAACACAAGTGAATAAAATTCACTTCAAAGACAAGTAAAGATGCATATGAAAGGATAAGAAGAGGTTGGATGTGGATGCACATCCACATCTTGATCAACTTACCTGAAGCACCTGAAAGGGTTAGTACAAATGCATAAGGTATGAAATAAGATGAAATGAAACAAATGAAGGTGCAAAGATCCAAACCAATGTTCTCACATGACCTAAGATGTCTAAAATGGCATACAAATGCATGAGATGTCATGACAAGTTCATATGATAAAGATATGCAAAGATGAATGCAAGTATACATGGGAAATTAGGGTTTTTAGAATGCATGAGATGTCCATGATCAAAACAGAAGCAAAACACATGATAAAAATTTGAAATTGCTACCAAAAAAACCCTAAACATACACAAGAACACTCCCCAAAGATGGAGGTCAGAAGCTATATCAAATTGAAAATGCAATGCAAAAATATGATTTAAATGTCCTAGATACTAGATGCAACATGTACAAGAATGCAAAAAGAACCAAGTACAAACTCATTTTCATTGATCAGAAGTGAATTTTAGAAGTTAGGTTGTGAAAAAGGGGATCTGGTGGAGCCAAAGTCCTCAGTTCAATCAAGTTGAGTTTCAACAGTTGTGGGAGTAACACTACATAGGGCATTGGAATGGGATCGATTACCCTGTTGATCTGAGAAGTCCTTTGTTGAAATGGACGATGTTGTTGATTATTGTTGTTGTAAGGTCTCTGCTGTTGCTGTGGGAACTGTTGTTGCTGAGGTGCTGGAGTAGGAATGGTGATATTAGCCACTGACCTTTGCAAATACTGAGGCCTACCTCTTCCAATATGCACTGAGTTAGTTTCTCCTGTCCTTCGAGGTCCGGAGAATGGTTTCTTTGTGTTGCTGGAGCTGGCGCCATTATCGAAAATCTTGCCCATCTTCAACAAACTTTCGATTCTCTCTCCCGCTATGACCACATTAGCAAAGGTAGTGGAAGAGAAAGTGGCAAGTCTATCAATATAAGTTCCTTGCAGGGTATTCATGAACATGTCAGCCATCTCCCTTTCTGACATTGGAGGTTGGACAACAGCAAAAACTGTCTCTACCTCTGAGCGTACTCACGGAAACTTTCCCTCAAGGATTGAGACATTCCCATTAGGAGAGTCCTGTTAGGTGCCACGTCCAAGTTGTATTGATACTGGTGCACAAAGGCTTCATCCAAATCTTTCAAATTTCTGACGGTGGCCCTGGATAAGTGTGAGTACCATTCTCTGGATGCCTCGGTCAAGCTATCTTCAAAATAAAACATCCATAGCTTCTCATCCATAGTGTATTCCTTCAACCTTCCCAGAAGGGACTGCAAATGAGTGTGAGGACAAGAAGTTCCATTGTATTTCTCAAAACACGGGGGTTTGAATTTGTGGGGAATCCTTACCCCCTCAACTAGGCCCATGTCCATTACATCGAATCCCAAGGAGTTCTGGGATTCCAAGGATCTTAACTTTTCTGATATCTCGTCCAACCGACGGTCATAAGCTTCATCTGCCCCAACACCTAGCACTGTGAATTTCTCATCTTGAGGATCTTCTTGTAGAATACGTTCTCCAGTATTCCTTTGGCCATTCCCAATGATATTAGCTTCAGGATTGTTGTCGGGTCCAAACACTACCGGAGTCGTTCGCGGATGCTCGTGTTCGTTGTTACTAGTACCTCCCATGCCTACGTGATTATCTTTCGGGGGTTGCCGCTCAACCAACTCCCTCAACCTTTCCTGGGTCTGGGCCAGTCCAGTCATCACAACCATAAATTGATTCATTTGGGTCCTCACCTTTGTCCTCACATCTGTCATTTGAGTCCACATATCTGTCAGTTCGTGCTGTAGCTGATCCATTTGTAGACTCGGAAGGTTGTGTTGAGTTGGATATCTGTGGACTCAGTTGACGGAAAAGACCCTTCTGCGAGCAATATTTCCTAAAACAATCAACAAAGTGAGAAAACAAAAATAAAACACCTGCCAAAACAAAAGGTATGTGGTTAGAATGCATAAAGATTTTGGAGTGAATGGAATCCATAAAAACCAATATTACATAGAATACAAGTGGCATTGCCAAAATACAACCAGTTCATGAATACAACAAAACAAAAACTCCCATTGTGAGTCGAAATACAACAATAATACATAAACTATAATACAATCAGTTCATGAATACAACAAAGTAAACTCCCATGGTGAGTCGAAATACAAAAACAAGTACAAAGAAAATCAAACATCCAATACATATGCATCCTCCCTGACTTCCTTCAGGAGAGCATCAGTCACAGGTCCAATTGGGTGCTCTGTGATGGTCCTGATGAGAAGGTTTCTGGTTGCGATGGCATTCATCATCTTCTGATACTTATCTTGCTCTTTGGATCTTTTTAACCCTGCCCAGAGTCTTAACTCCGAGATTTCCTTCTGAGCGGCTAGAAGTGCTTCTTGGCTTCTTCTCTCACTAGATTCCAACTGCTCCATCTTGGTTTGCATATTTTGGTCTTCTTTCAAACGAGCCTCAGTTATTCTGACCCATCTACCCTGACTCTCTTCCAGATAATGCCCAGCTCTTGCCTTTTGAATTTTTGCCTCTTTACATGCATTCTTCAACACAAGTTCCCTTGCTCTGGCTTTCCTGATAAAGTCTTCAGTCTTCTCAATCTTGGTTATTGACTCGATGCGTAGCTTCTCTAACCTCTCAATTTCTAAACAAGCATCATTCCTTTCCCAAACGGTCTTCTTTAAAGCTTCGGCAAGCTGAGTATTTCTTTCCTTCATCATTTCAAACTCTTCCAGGCTCAATGTGGCTATGGGCTCAACTGCTGATGGTCCTAGTACATCCTCCATGGTGAATGACATACGAGTAATCTGTCCTCTGATGCGCGACCATTCAGTGTACTGAGCAGAGGTTATGTTATTGCACTTTCCCAGAATGGCGGTTCCTTTAGTCTATATATTGTCCAAGGCCCAGGCTGCTTGTCAGACAGTGGCATGGTTGTTTTGAACAACACAATAAAGAGATTCTGCTAGGTCTTGCTCTCTAGGTGGATGGACCAAGGCATACCCTAACAGTCTTTTGAAAAGTAAGGGATTATAATTGATGCAACCCTTCACTCCAATGAGAGGCACATTTGGGTATTGACCTCAGCTGGTTTGTATATCTCGACCCTTGGTGTTCTAAGTACACCACGTGATATCTTCTGAAGTAAGGGAAATCATCCTCTTAGCCCAATTCCTTGTCTGATGTGGATTTAAGAAAGCTTTCGTCTTTGGCATATGTTTCATCAACCAACTGTAGAAAAGAGGTGCACACCATCTTACCAGTCTTCCTCTCTGTTTCTCATTCCTCTGGTGAACTGAGTAATAAAAGTCTCCTAACAAGGTAGGAGCCGGATTCTTTAGCATGAAGATGTGGATGGAATTTTTGCTTAAAAACTTAGGCTCGTCTACAAACAAAATGATGCCATAAATGCTGAGAGCTAGGAGAGCAGATACAACTTCCCAATTCCCTTTTGCAGCGAGCTTCATAGCCTGAGTAATCAAGAAATCCAAATGAAGGCCTGTGATTCCAGCTTTGGAAGTTATGTGCTCATCAATGGTGGTTACTTCCAGATGTAGTGCTTTGGCTATGTCTTCATTCTTTGGAGGAGTCATTTCAGGATTGAAAGGAATTCCTCTTCGGATGGGGATATCCAATAACATGGAGTACTCTTCCAGCAACGAACCTATCTGAAAGTCTGGGAAAGTGAAACAACTCAAGGGAGGGTCATAAAACTACAGACAAGTGTGAATCATGCTCCTTTGCACTGTATCCAGGTCCATGATTATGCCCAAGATTCCACCATAATTTTCTCTGAACAGAGGTACATGATCAGGAGTAATGAGGGCCTGTATCTGTTTAATGCCTGCTAAGGGATACTCAAAGAAATGATAGGTGATGTTTCTTTTCCTTGTTGAATCCATTCTGAAGATGTGTGCTGAAGGAGATAACTAAAGAAGTGTTGTAGCAGATAGGCTGAGCAGAAGAACAGTCAAAACCAAACCAAGAAAAGTGGATACCCTGTAAAACAAATAGACAAACGTTAGAAATGATGCAATATGATGCATGATGATGATATGCAAGGATTTATGATCATGTGCTGGATTATCAGTTGTCCTTTGGTAGAATCCTTGAGTGTCTAGAGTTTCAGATGGAAGTTTGAGAACTGATAACCGGGTGGGGGACTCAAATAAAGAGTCAACAGTCCAGGGTTACAAAGAATCAGTCCAAAAATAGTACAACCTTATAAACATTCTCCAGTAGCAAGATATGATGAGGTCAAGGGTTTCTGCAAACCTGTAAACATCCCAACCCTCTCACATGTATGTACTAGAACAAGGATCCATAGGTTTGGATTTATCATGAGAAGTGTAAACACATCTAACCCAGGGGGTATAGTTCTTACCTTAATCATAAAGAATCCTTCCCTAATTCACCTCAAATGTTGAAGGTCATCTAAAAAGGTCATCCAGACTTAGCAGACTTCCTAAATAGCTCTAGCACTACAGGAGATCCGTAGCATAGAGTTCTCAAAAGGAAACCCATGTCTGAACCGTGTTTTCATATTCCCGCACCAGACCGAAATGGAATGGGAAAGAATACGAAACCACTCTAATCCTATGTGTCACTCATGCCTTTGTATTGAGCCTTTCTCACTGGAATACCCCACCCACCAAGGTAAACAAAAATCCAGCACAGTGATGCAATAATAATAATGAAATGCAGAAAGCAGTAAACAAAAGCAATAAAACAAATGCGATAAATAAAGCTGTACAGAAAGCAAAAATACAAACACGTATACACATAACACCCCTGTAAACACAAACAAACAAATGCTAGGAGAAAAACTCTCAGGAACTCATAAGCTCTGGTTGCAAAGTCCCCAGCAGAGTCGCCAAGCTGTCGCTCCCCGGAATTTCGTCCTGGTGCAAATGCGAACTGTCGGCGAGAACGGTCGAATGGTGAAGGTTGAATAGTGTTTCCAGCTAGGAATTTTTATCCTGAAGGAAAGGTAATGCTACATAAACCTAGAAAGAGGTGGATAAGACGGTTTCGAACCAAAGAGACTGGGTTAGGGGGTTGGTTATGACCTGGGAAGGTATTAGCACCCAGATCGTCCATCGTACTCGACGGGATCCACGCTTACCTGATTGTGTTTAAAAAGGGGGAAATGTACGTGCTGATTGTGTATAAAAGAGATGGATGTACAAAGTGACAGTGCAAAAAGAACAGGAGTTCAAACTGAGGCTAAGAAAAGAAAGCTAGAAAGAGAAGAAGGGGGAGACCCGGGGACTTTTGTTCGATAACCGTTAAGTTATGCCTACGTATCCTCTCGTGCAATGAGGAAGTGAGAACACCGTAGTTCTACTCAAAGAGACTTGGTGTTTTGGTGTGAACTGCTTGCTTGTTTATGCTCAAGTGTATGACTTGTCTGGCTCGAGTGTTAACTGTCTTGCATTAGATGGAAGAAGCGAGTTCTCGTTTTCAGAGTGAGTGTGATGAGAAGAGAATCCCGAAGGAGACGTTTATTGTTTGCTTTTGTGTTTTCAGTTTTTTTATTTGTTTTTGGTTTTTGCATAGGATAATGAGCTTAATCCTTAATCGAGGATCGTAAACTCATTATATCACCCCTAATTAGGGATAATGAATCTACTTAAGTGTGAGGTGAATATCTCAACATAATTACCCTAATGATACAGGATTAAGATCATTAACCTACTTGTAATTATTAAGTGTTTTTTTTATTTTTATTTTGTGTTAAGTAATGAGTTTAATCTCTAATCAGGGATTAGTGAACTCATTACACCATCCTAAGAAAAGGATGATAGATGAAGACACTTAAGATGAGGAAGATACCTCAACTTAATCCATGGTCAGGGATTAAAATCATTATATAACAAACCTTTATTAAAGTGGATTTTAATTAGAGATTAGATTAAGAAGTGAATTTTATGTTTGTAAGACTAAACCTGAGGGGGACTTGTCCATTAAACACTAGGGTTAGTCCCTCTAACCCAGAGGCAGAGATGTAATCCTAATATAAGGCCCAAGTTACAAGCTTAAGTCTTGATAATTATTAGGTGTTTTGATTAGAAGGTGAAAACAAATTAAAGGTTTAACACTGAGTATTACAATTATACACTCCATCCTAAGATAAGGATACATGCATAACCCTAATACAGAGCCCCAAAACATTGACTGTTTAGCCTTTGTTATTGAGATGAGAAGTAGAGACTCAAGGAGACTCAAAAGGTAAAAAAATAAGGGGGAGTATTCACAACCCTAAAGTTATCATGCTTGATAGTTTCTATAGTTTTTGAAGCATAAATAAAGTCTTCAGATTGGCCACCAAGGAAGGAGAAGTAGATGAGAAAGGAAGGAGATAGAAGAATAAGTTACTTACTTCCTGAAGAAGTTAAGTAACCTAAGAGTGGGATAAGAGCAAGAGAGAACATAAGTGAATCAAATTCACTTCAAAGACAAGTAAATATGCATATGAAAGGATAAAAAGAGGTTGTATGTGGATGAACATCCACATCCTGATCAACTTACCTGAAGCACCTGAAAGGGTTAGTACAAATGCATAAGGTATGAAATAAGATGATATAAAACAAATGAAGGTGCAAAGATCCAAAACAATGTTCTCACATGACCTAAGGTATCTAAGATGGCATACAAATTCATGAGATGTCATGACAAGTTCATATGATAAGGATATGCAAAGATGAATGCAAGTATACATGGCAAACTAGGGTTCTTAGAATGCATGAGATGTCCATGATCAAAACAGAAGAAAAACACATGATAAAAATTTGAAATTGCTACCAAACAAACCTTAAACATACACAAGAACACTCCCCAAAGATGGAGGTCAGAAGCTATACCAAAGTCAAGTTATCGTTTTTCTAAGTTAAGCTAGGGTTTTGGATAACTTTCAAGGAAAAATGCATATCAAATTGAAAATGCAATGCAAAAATAAGATTTAAATGTCCTAGATACTAGATGCAACATGTAAAAGAATGCAAAAAGAACCAAGCACAAACTCATTTTCATTGATCAAAAGTGAATTTTAGAAGTTAGGTTGTGAAAAAGGGGATTTTGAAAACCTTAATTCAAATTTAATTCTCAAAATAGAATCAAAACCTAAAATAAATGAGTGAAATGAGTTTGTAAATTGATTATAATGTTCAAGGATGCTTCATGATTTTTTTTGGTTATTTTTAAATACCTAAAAGTATTTTTAATTAAATAAAATGAATGAATGAATTAAATAATACAATTAAATGATTTAAAAATAAACTTTTAATGTAATAAATGAAAATAAAAATGTTTTTGGGTTCTTAAAATTAATTAGAGTGAAAGTGTAAAAAATCAGAATTTTTGAAAGTGTTTTTCTATTTTTTAATAAATAAAAGAAAACAAAATGAAATAAATAAAAATAACAGGAAAAGTAATCCAAATGAAAGGCTCAGATTGCATGGAAGCCAGATCAAGGGCTAAGGGCACAAGTCAGCTTGACTGGGGGTATGTAGATCCTAGGGTTCAGATTCAAACTTGTTAAACGCGCACAATCCAATGGTTCTTATTTAATCTGGTCTAATTAATTGTAATTTGTTTTAATTAATTAAAATTAGGGCTAATGAATTATCTGGACCGTCCACTTCCCAATTTAATCAAGATCCAATGGCCTACGTTTAATCTGGAAACCCTAATCACCCTCAAACCCTAATCACTTTCAGATGACCAGAACCGTGCTCCGGTCATCTTCTCCGGCGAGTCCAAACACACAACTTCTTCCCTAGGCCACTACAAGACCTCTAACCTGCCCAGAATCCATCCCCACACTCCAAGGAACTCAAATCAATCATCAAACACAATTTATAACACAAGAACAAGCTGAATCGAAGCAAATCAAAAACACAGGCAAAATTTCAGAAGCACATAACATGATCATTTCTTCATCATTTTCAATTCTAAAGACATCTATGTGATCCCTAGAGCATTTATTTTCATTCTATGAAAAGAAATTAAAGCTTTGAGACAAAAATTTCTTGAGTATACCTGAGCTGGTGACCTGCAAATATGAGCTTTCAGAGCGTCCCTCTTGTGCAAATGGCCTCCTTTGAACCTCCTGAGGCTAATGGAATGCTTGGAATGCTTTGAAAGTGGCTGGTTTGAGAGGTCCAGTTCTGATATGGCAGAAATGGAGGTTTTGATATGTGATGTTTCAGGCCATTTTAATGGTTGATTCTTGTTCTATGAATGATGTGTGGTTGATTGGTGAAGGAATTTGTGAAGTTTGATGGCTGGGTTGGGAGAATCAAAGAGAGGAATTTTTTGGGGATTTTTGTGCAAACTGAGTGTATGGTGCTTCTGAGCTCTTGTGAGTCCTCTTTTATGATCCTTAGGCTTTGCATAAACAAATGGAACGAGTCAGAAGTGTTTCTATGCACTATGGGATTTGTATGGTTCAATTGGCCAAAAAGTCAAATGTTGTGTACTTAAGGTATGGGCCATGGAAAAACTGATTTGAGGGCTTGAGCTGTTTCAGTTGGCTTCAAGGAGAACCCTAGGATCAATTGTTATGAGCTGTATGGCTTGGATCAAGAGTTTGCATAGGTTTTGCAACTTTGCAACTTTGTGATTTCTTGAGAAATAAGTCATGAAATCCCTTGGTTCAAAGCTCAAATATGATCTTGGGATGTTGTGTGATCATGCCATGATGCATTTGAGTGGATTAGAAGTCACATAGAGGCCTGAAATTCACTTTTGCACATTTCCCTCTTTGGCCTAAACTTGAAATTTACAAGATTTTTCCCAACTTTGACTTGCCATATCTTGAGTTCTAGGATGAATCAAGAGGAGTTCTTGTAATTTTTGAAAATGGGAAGATCCAATCTACAACTATGTCTAACAAAATTTCATTTGAAGCATTTTTGATCAAGAAAGAGGAGGTTGAAGATCTTTCCCAAAATGGAAAGTTTGCATTTCAAGTAATGTCCATTTTTGGCAACTTTTGACTTGGCTCAAAATTCTTGAATCTTGTGATCATCCAAACTCTCCTAAGACCAAATAAAGGTCATAGGATCTCAAAATGATGGAAATGAACCTTTGGAACCCTTGGTTGAGGCCTCAGATGCCCTAATCCTGACATTTCTTGCATAACAAGTTATAGCTTGATCAGATGACTTCCTCAGTGAATATTTGCATCAAACTTCATACACAAGCTCCCTATATCATATAAAGACCAATTGAATCAAGAATGACCAAATATTTTGGGTGTAAGGGCCTCAAACCCAAAACCCTAATTTTCAAGTCATTTGTGTAGGAGCTTCAAGCTTGCCTGGATAGCTCTGCAATCCCTTGGGATTTCTTGACTTTAAAGAAACCTTGGGGGTGTAAAACAACCATAGAAAACTCAAGGACCCTCTTGGCATGCTTCAAGGCCTCTGAGATTGCTCAAATCACTTATTGGGTTCACCTGATCACAAACCCTAGTTATGCAGCTATGTAGTGAGTTGCTAAAGGAAAATCATGTAATGTGAGATGCAATGATATGCTATACAATATGTCTGATCATAAGCCAAGGCATGAGAAGGTGAGAGGGCAAATTTGGGGTGTTTACAGCAGCCCCTATTCAAGCATGAGTTAGCTGTGCAGGATGCAAGCGCCATGCTTAGTAGGCAAACAAGATAACTTGTAGTTGAATACCGAGACAGTCCAAAATTTGCGCTCTCTGGTATAAGAAGAAAAGGGATATAAATTGTTAAAAACAAGAAGATGTAGGGTGAAAATCAAATGATGGCGATGGAGGACGACCATCGAGCAGAGGACGACTGCTAGGGGTTAAAAGGTGAGAAATGCACTGACGGGGACGACCATCAGGTAAATAATAAATGACATAATGATGAGGGACCATCATGTGAAGGACGATCACCTAGCAGGGGACGGCTGCTGAAAATATCACGACATAGGACGGATGTCGGATAGAAAGATCAACAATGGGAACGACCATCGGATAAATGATGAGGGAGGGTCATCAAAAGGTGAAGAACGATCAACTAGCAGGGTACGACTGCTGAAAATATCACGTCATAGGACGAATGTCGGATAGAAAGATCAACAATGGGGGACGGCCATCGGATAAATGATGAGGAACGGTCATCAAAAGGTGAAGGACGATCACCTAGCAGGGTACGACTGCTGAAAATATCACGACATAGGACGAATGTCGGATAGAAGGATCAACGATGGGGACGACCATCAGATAAATGATGAGGGACAGTCATCAAAAGGTGAGGAACGATCACCTAGCAGGGTACGACTGCTGAAAATATCATGACATAGGACGAATGTCGGATAGAAAGTAGTTTTGTTGTGGGAATAGATAAACACGGACGGGTGTTTAAGCCCTAAAAAAAAACAGGATAAGTGTTTCGACAGTGTGTATAGACCAAAGATACGGACGAGCATCTTTAGGACCACGATACGGACGAGTATCGATAGAAACAAACGCCGACACATGTTTTAAGAATGATGATACGAAAATGTACCAATTGGTTAAGCAAGGAACACGAACGAGTGTTTGATCTACTAGGGAGTAGTATATGAAGGATACGAAAGAGTATCAAAATAACTATGTACAAGTATGAACAAGTATTTGTATTGAGAGTGCAAAAGGTATTCTGGCTTTATCTACAGGGAAGATGCTTTTGTATACTGCTGGAGGAGTAATTTTGGTATCCATAGGTGAAAAGCTTGAACCTAACTTATGATCATGCAAATGTATGTTTGATTTTTTCCGTAATGCTTCGTATTAGACGGAATGCTACGCTTTTTTTGGGGAGGATGATGCAAATGCTATGATTATGCAAATGAGAGAGCCGATCCGGGATCTGAACTCTGCGGGGAGAGAGGATCACTGGGCGATCTATCTGGAGAAATCTGTGGTGATACTTAAGCTGGGAGTGAGGAAAGCCCCAAGTTGTTGGCAGTTGTCTTTGTTGGAGAAGAACAAATTTTAGTCATTGCTCGGGAGGTCTTGATTGCAGAAAAGAAAACTTCTGGGAAGTAATCTGTTGTAATTCTTTCGTCTAGGTTGTACCCTGGGGGAATGATTAACTTCATGGGGATTACTCGCGTTAAGTGATCCTGTTGTGGATGTGACTACTGACTTGGCTGGGGGATACAGTGCTTGATATGCCCCATACTGTAAACGATTATCTGCCTTGAGTACCTGCAACCTGTTAAATAGAGGAAACGTACAAGTGTCCTAAGGCATCCTCAAATGGATTCCATCATAGGAGTTAGATTTTCTTAAGAGCGCATATTTCCTGCAAGCATTTATTAAAATGGCCTATATGTCTTCCATGCAAATATTATATTACGAATTTTTGACATTTTGCAAATAAAAAGCGAAAAGGTACAAAACAAAGTGTGAATGAACATTTGACTTTATTGATTTGTGTGCCCTGAATAGGCAAGTACAGTGAAGAAACTAATCCTTGAAATGAGGAGATTGCTGTAAAATTGAGAAAAATAACAGTGTCCTATTTGGAAATGCTGGAGTCGACGCCCCAATGAGTTTCCTCTTGCTATGACCTGTATGACCTTAAACGCTCTTCTTATCTTGCTTTCTGAGGAAAGTTGATTCTGATCAACGCCTTGTCCTTTCGAAACTTACCAAGTTATGTAAGTGTAATACAGACGAATTCAAAATGCAGTTGTTCGCTTATTCCCTGATTTTGCATGGATCGCCCTTTCAAGTTTTCAATCCGCCGGGATACCAATTTTTGCCTGAGCTGTCCGATGCGACTTTTCAACTCAGCGGGTGTACACACATTTTTTTTTAATTTTCCCTTATTTTTTTCGAGTCTTTTATTCTGTTTTTGACTCGCCAGGATGCCCTATTTTTTCCTGGACTTACATTCTGTTTTTATATCCAGCGGGTCATTTATGCAAAGTATTTTTTAACTGCATCTGAATTCACAGGAGATAGGAAATTTTTTCCATCCATGGTTGCGAGCATCAGTGCTCCACCTGAGAAGACTTTAGTTATCACGTAGGGACCTTCATAGTTTGGCGTCCACTTGCCCCTGTGGTCTGTATGAGAAGGAAGGAGTCTTTTCAGTACAAGCTTTCCCACTTGATATTCCCAAGGTCTCACCTTTTGATCGAAGGATCTTTTCATCCGTTTCTGATATAACTGACCATGAAAAATAGCTGCTAATATCTTTTCTTCAATCAGACTCAGTTGATTATAACAAGATCAGACGCATTATGCTTCATCCAGTTTCACATCCATTATTACCCGCAAGGAGGGTAATTCAACTTCAACAGGTAGAACGACTTCCATACCATACACAAGTTGATAAGGCGTTGCCCTGGTAGATGTTCTGATGGAAGTTCGGTACCCATGTAAGGCGAATGGTAACATTTCATGCCAGTCTCTGTATGCGACTACCATCTTTTGCACAATCTTCTTAATGTTCTTGTTAGCTGCCTCAACAGTTCCATTCATCTTTGGCCTGTAAGGAGAAGAGTTGTGATGTTGAATCTTGAAATCCCGAAATAGTTCTGTCATCATTTTGTTGTTAAGATTTGAACCATTATCAGTAATGATTCGCTCGGGAACCCCATATCGACAAATGATATCCTTTTTCAGAAATCGGGCTACCACTTGCTTGGTGACGTTTGCATACGAAGCTGCTTCGACCCATTTGGTGAAGTAATCAATGGCCACCAAGATGAATCTATGACCATTTGAAGCAGTTGGTTCGATCTTTCCAATCATATCAATGCCCCACATGGCGAAGGACCAGGGTGAAGATAATATATTCAAAGGATTTGGAGGCACATGCACTTTGTCTGTGTAGATGAGGCATTTATGGCATTTTTTGGCATAGGCACAACAATATGCATCCATTGTTATCCAATAGTAACCCGATCTCAATAATTTCTTCGCCATTGCACATCCTCCGGCATGGGTACCGAAAGAACCCTCGTGTACTTCGTGCATCAGTAGGTCTGCTTCCTTTTTGTCAACACATCTGAGCAAGACCATGTCGAAGTTTCGCATGTATAAGGAGCCATCAACATTGAGGAAGAAACTGCCGGCTAGCCTTCTTAAGGTCTTCTTATCATTAGACGATGCCCTAGGCGGGTACGTCTGAGTCTCCAAAAAGATTTGATTTCGTGGAACCAAGGTTTGTTGTCGATGACAGTGTCCACAAAGAAGATGTATGTCGGTCGGTTTAGTCTGGATACTAAAATTCGAGGTACATAGTTAGCAGTCTATACTTTGATCATAAATGAAATAGTGGCCAAGGCGTCTGCAAACTGATTTTCATCTCGAGGAATGTATTCAAGCTTGACTGTTGTAAATAAAGTCAACATCCTCCTCGTATAGTCACGGTAGGAAACAAGATGCTCTTGATGAGTATACCACTTGCCATTAGTTTGGTTGATCACCAAAGCCGAATCTCCGAATACATTAAAGGTTTTGATCCTGAGGTCAATGGCTTCCTTAAGACCCATGATACAAGCTTCGTATTCTGCTTCATTATTAGTGTAGGAAAAGGCGTGCCTTGCTGAGAAAGGAAGATGGACTCTTTCGGGTGTAATAAGTACTGCACCAACCCCTCGACCGTTACCATTAACTGCCCCATCGAACATCATGGTCCATGCTCCTTCTGGATCCGACCCTTCAGTGTGAATAGGCTCTTCACAATCTTTTGATTTTAAGAACATGATCTCTTCATCAGGGAAATCTAATCTCATAGGCTGGTAATCATCAATGGGTTGCTCAGCCAGATAGTCAGACAATATACTGCCTTTGATGGCCTTTTGAGAGGTGTACTGAATATCATATTCTGTCAGAATCATTTTCCATCTTGTGACCCTTCCGGTAAGTGTTGGCTTCTCAAATATGTACTTGACTGGGTCCATATTTGAGATCAACAAGGTAGTATGAGTCAACATATACTGTCTTAGTCGGCGAGCAGTCCACGCTAAAGCACAACAAGTTTTCTCGAGCAGTGAATAACGTTGTTCACAGTCGGTAAACTTTTTACTTAGGTAGTATATTGCATACTCTTTTCGACCAGACTCGTCATGCTGGCCCAACACACATCCATCGGTTCATCTAATACCGTCAGGTACATTATTAGAGGTCTTCCTTCAACTAGAGGCATGAGAATTGGAGGTTCTTGCAGATACTCTTTGATCTTGTCAAAAGCTTTCTGACAATCATCGTTCCACCTGACTGTTTGTTCCTTTCTCAACAGTTTGAACAAGGGCTCGCAGGTTGCAGTGAGGTGAGATATGAACCTTAAAATGTAGTTCTATCTACCCAAGAACCCTCGAACTTCTTTCTCAGTCTTAGGTGCAAGCATTTCCTGAATTGCTTTAACTTTGTCGGGGTCAACCTCAATTCCTCTTCCGCTCAAAATAAACCCCAGCAGCTTACCAGAATGTACCCCTAATGTGCACTTGTTGGGATTTAACCTTAACTGATATTTCCTCAGATGCTTGAACAATTTCAAAAGATTTACCAAATGCTCTTCCTCTGTGAGGGACTTGGCGATCATGTCATCCACCTAGCACTCAATTTCTTTATGGATCATGTCGTGGAATAATGTTACCATAGCCCGTTGATATGTTGCACCAGCGTTCTTCAGACCAAACGACATTACTTTGTAGCAGAACGTGCCCCATGATGTGATGAAGGTTGTCTTCTCCATGTCTTCAGGTGACATCTTAATCTGATTGTATCCAGAAAATCCGTCCATGAAGGAAAATACCGAGAACTGAGTTGTGTTGTCTACCAATACATTAATGTAAGGTAATGGGAAGTCATATTTCGTGCTTTCTCTGTTCAGATCCCGGTAATCGACACACATACGCACCTTGCCATCCTTCTTAGGCACGGGTACAATGTTAGAAACCCACATCGGGCAACTATTTACGGCAAGAAAACCGACGTCCCACTGCTTTTGTACTTCCTCTTTGATTTTCATGGCCATGTCCAGGCGAGTACGACACAACTTCTGTTTGACCGGCAGACAATCCTCCTTTAATGGCAGCCTGTGCATGACAATATCTGTATCCAAACCTGGCATATCTTGGTAGGACCAAGCAAAGACATCGACATATTCTCGCAGCATACTGATAAGTTGTTCTTTTACCGGAGTTTGCAGACTGGCTCTAATCTTCACTTCTTTCACAACTTCCTCGGTACCAAGATTAATAGTTTATACTTCCTCCTGATGAGGAATAATCACCTTTTCCTCTTGTCTCAATAACCTGGCTAACTCTTTAGGTAAATCGTAGTCTTCCTCAACCCATTCATCTGCTTGATTAATCGGATTGTCGAAGTCATACAAGGTCATAACAGTGTCATTGTCAGTGCAATCTGGAGGGCTATTTCTGCAAGGGTTGAGATTTGGTTCATTTTAGTGATTGATTTTATTTTGTTTTAGAAAAATTAAGTAAATGAAGTTTTTATTTAGGAAAACATTGCCATTTATTGCTTTGTGCGAAAATAACAACAATGAAAAGACAATGAGTGAAAAAAAGGTTGTTTGCAAAAAGATGTCCATTGTTCATTAATATTCAATTTGCACAAATACATATGGCCCTATTACAAAATGAGTCCCGACATCTTGGGCAAGATGCAGGACTTTGATGCATGCTTAAAACAGGAAATAATAATTACTCTACAGCAGTAACCCTTATAATTTCTTGGGAAGACCAATTGAGGACTTGTCGGCCCGTGATTCTTGGACGAATCTAGTTTTCCAGGTTGTAGTCGCTCTCAGCCTCGTCTTCCAGAGTGTTGACAACATCAGGGGTCAGCATTCCCCCACTTATGAACTTTGGCCCTTCAATAGCCTCCTCTTGACTTGTCGGGATGGTCTGTAACCTAAACCAAATTTGTCTTCTTTTCATTTCCACCTTCAGTAGCTTGCCCCAGCCTTGGGCATTCCCTTCTTCCACAACCTTCTGAGCCTGCTTGTAGAAAGCAATTGAGGTACCCATCCTCTCCTTTTGGGAAGCAGCAAACACCTTAGTTGTAGCTTCGTTGAAATTCAAAGCTTCAAAACCTTGGCTCATGATTTCATGGATTTCTCCATCCATTTCTATGTATTGTACGTAGCCAGGTGACTGACAAAGATATCTTCTTCTCCATAGATAGAGATAATCTGACCTTCCCACTCATATTTTAACTTCTGGTGAAGGGTTGAATTTACCGCGGCGGCAACATGGATCCATGGTCGACCCAAAAAACAACTGTAGGCAGGCTGTATGTCCATCACGTAGAAGGTAATTTTGAAAACTTGTGGGCCAATTACCACGGGTAGCTCCACCTCTCCGAGAACCGATCTTTTAGAACAATCAAAAGCTCATACAACTAGATTGCTTGGACAGAGGGCTAAACCATCATACTCTAGTTTGACTGAGGCTTTCTTTGGCAAGACATTGAGTGATGATCCAGTGTCAACAAGGACGTGCGAGAGCACAACCCCTTAACATTCTAGAGTGATGTGTAATGCCTTGTTGTGGTTTTCGCTCCCGAAGATTTGCATCCCGGTACAAGCGCGAACGGTCGGTGAAAGGAGAAATGAAATGAAATGAATAGAGTCGCCAGCTAGTCATTTTTATCCCGAAGGAAAGGTAATGCTGCATAAACCTGGAAAGAGATGGATAAGACGGTTGCGAACTAGAGAAACTGAGAAAGGGGGTTGGTTACAACCTGGGAAGGTATTAGCACCCAGATTGTCCGTCGTACTCGACGGGATCCATGCTTAAAAGATTGTGTTTAAAGGGGTAGTTTCTGTGCTATCTGTGTGCAAAAAGCTGGAAAAGAATATACAAGTGTCAGTGCAAGAAAAGTGAAGTGAAGTGCTCAGGAATGAGACTTAAAAAGAAAACTGAAAGAGGGGGAAGACACATAGACTTTTGTTCGATAACAGTTAAGTTATGCCTACGTATCCTCTCGTGCAATGAGGAAGTCAGAACACCGTAGTTCGACTCAAAGAGACTGAAAGATAAATTGACTGGTGAACTGCTTGCTTGTCTATGCTCAAGTGTATGACTCGTCTGGCTCGAGTGCTAACTGTCTTGCATTAGACGGAAGAAGTAAGTTCTCGTTTGTAAGTGAAGATGATGAGAAAAGAATCCCGGAGGAGACGATTATTGTTTGTTTTTGTGTTTTCAATCTTTTACTGTTTTTGTGTTTGCCATAAGTTAATGAGCTTAAGCCTAGACCAAGGGTTAGTAAACTCATCATATCCTCCCTTTGATTAGGGATAATGAGAATACCTTAAGTATGAGATAAACACCTCAACTTAATTACCATGATGATGTAGGATTAAGATCATTAACCTACTTATGATTATTTAGATGTTTTTGAGTTTTTGTTTAGTGTTAAGTAATGAGTTTAAGCCATAATCAAGGATTTGTGAACCCATTACACCATCCTAATAGAAGGATAATAGATGAGCACACTTAAGCTGAGGAAGATACCTCAACTTAATCCATGATTAGGGATTAACCTCATGACAAAACAAACATTTATTAAATGTATTTTAATTAAGGGATGAGATTAAGAAGTGAGTTTTATGATTTGTAAGACAACTTGAGGGGGACTTGTCCATTAACACTAGGGTTAGTCCTTCTTAACCAATAAAGGAAGAGTTAGAACCCTAATGCAAGGCCCAAGTTACAAGTTAATGTCTTAGTGATTATTAAGATGGATTGATTAAGAGGTTTAAACAAATTAAGGGTTTAACACTTAGGATTAAAGTTATACACTCCATCCTAAGAGAAGGATGCAGGCATAACCCTAATTCCAAAGTCTTAAAGCCTTAAAAGTTTAGTCTCTAATGATGAGATGAGAAGAGAGACACAAAGAAGACACAAAGGTAAAAGCTAAAGGGGGACTAATCACAACCCTAATTATTGTCATGCTTGGATGTTCCTATGGTTTTTAAGGCTTGAGAAAGATCTTCAGAGAAGCCACCAATGGAAGAAGCAGATGAGAGGGAGAAGAAACAGATGAAACAAGTTACTTACTTCACTGAAGAAGATAAGTATCTTGGAGAAAGAAAGTGAGAGATGAACATGAATGAGCAAGATCACTCTAAGACAAATAAAAATTCAGCAATGATGCATATGGAGAATGAGAAGAGAAATGAGAAGTGAAGGAAAATTCACTTCTCAAATTACTTACCACCTGAAAATGTTAGCATAAGGAAAGAAATGAAATGAAAATGAAACATATGCAAAGGTAAAAACCAAAACCAGAAGAAAACACATGATGCAAATGATGCTATGAGATGATGCAAAGTCATACCAAGTGTTATGAATGTTCATACAAGAGATTGGATGCAAATGAGGCATGCTTTGAAGTATGAAAGTACATGTATGTTTATGAAATGAAATGGATGCAAAACATGGAAAATGTATGAATAAA
The DNA here is from genome assembly GCA_963966055.1 of Lathyrus aphaca. Lineage (NCBI taxonomy): Eukaryota > Viridiplantae > Streptophyta > Magnoliopsida > Fabales > Fabaceae > Lathyrus > Lathyrus aphaca. The sequence goes on from OZ014519.1 coordinate 612,174,661, forward strand.
TGACCAAGCTGTCGCTCCCGACAAATGAAAACGGATCAGATGAAGGTACAGACGCGAACGGTCGGCGAAGGGAACAGTGAGAACACACAGCCGTGAACTCACTGGAGAATGAAAAGAGTCGCCAGCTAGGCATTTTTATCCCGGAGGAAAGGCAATGCTGCATAAGCCTAGAAAAAGATGGATAAGACGGTTTGCGAACCAGAGAGACTGAGAAAGGGGGTTGGTTACAACCTGGGAAGGTATTAGCACCCAGATTGTCCGTCGTACTCGACGGGATCCACGCTTAAAAGATTTGTGTTTTAAAGGGGTAGTGTCAGTGCTATTTGTGCATAGAAGAGCTGGAAAAGATGTACAGGTGTCAGTGTAAAGAAATGTGATGTGTATAAATGTACAGTGTCAGTGTGAGATCAGGAATGAAATGCTCAAGAATATGAGGCTAAAGAATGAGGCTGGAAGGAGGGGGAATGTACAGAGACTTTTGTTCGATAACTGTTAAGTTATGCCTACGTATCCTCTCGTGCAATGAGGAAGTCAGAACACCGTAGTTCGACCCAAAGAGACTGAAAGGATTGACTGGTGAACTGCTTGCAGTCTATGCTCAAGTGTATGATCTGTCTGGCACAGATGCAAACTGTCTTGCATTAGACGGAAGAAGCAAGTTCTCGGTTGTGAGTGAAGATGATGAGAAAAGAATCCCGAAGGAGACGATTATTGTTTGTTCTTGTGTTTTCAGTCTTTTATTTCTTTTTTTGGAGTTTGTCATAAGATAATGAGCTTAAACCTAAATCAATGGATTTGGTAAACTCATCACATCATCCCTCTGATTAGGGGTAATGAGAATTACCTTAAGTGTGAAGTCAGATTCTCACACTTAATCACCTTTGATGTAGGGTTAAGATCATTAACCTACTTGTGATTAATTAGATGTTTTTGTGATTTTTGTTTAGTGTTAAGTAATGAGGTTAAGCCATAATCAGGGATTTAACAGGCTCATTACACTATCCTAAAAGAAGGATAATAGATGAGAGAGTTTAAGCTGAGGAAGGATCCTCAGCTTAATCCATGATTAGGGATTAAACCCATGACAGAACAAACCTTTGATTAAGAGGATTTTATTAATGATATGATGATGAAGTGTTTTTTTATGATTTGTAAGACAGCTTGAGGGGGACTTGTCCATTAACTTTAGGGTTAGTCCTTCTTAACCACTTAAGGAAGAATTAGAACCCTAATGCAAGGCCCAAGTTACAAGTGTGTCTTGATGTTTATTAGATGGATTAATTAAGAGAGTTCAACACCTTAAGGGTCCAAGACTTAGGATTAAAGTTATACACTCCATCCTAAAAGAAGGATGCAGGCAGGATCTTAATCACAAAGTCTTAAAGCCTTGAGGGTTTTAGTCCCTGATTATGAGGTGAGGAGAGAAGACTCAAAGAGAGACACAAAGGTAAAAACTATGGGGAGACTAATCAAAACCCTAATTCATTATCATGCTTGGTTGGTCCTAATGTTTGTGAGGTTTGCAAGAAACAATCTTCAGAGGAACCACCAGGAAGCAGATGAACAAGATCAAGAGAAGCAAAGTGACTTGCTTCATTCAAGAAGTCAAGTCACTTGAAGAAAGAAAGTGGGAGGAGGAAGGATGAGCAAGCTCAAACTCAAACACAAACAAGAATGCAGCAAGGTATGCAAGAGAGATGAAAAGAAAAGTTATGAGAAGTGAAGGCAAATTCACTTCTCAAGTTACTTACCACCTGAAATGTTAGAAACAAATGCAATACAATGCTAAATGAGATGAAATGATATGATAAGCAAAAAACCAGAAGCATGTTGATGATGATGATGATGCTATGGAGTGCTATGATCATGAGACAAGACAATGAGATGTTCATACAAGGTCATGGATGCAAATGATGCAAGTTGAGGAGCATGGACAAACATGAAATGTTATGAAAAATACAAGACAAATGACATGGCAAATATGCAATGCAATGATCAAAGATGCTTTCTACATGTCTTAAGATGTCAAATGAAACATAAGAATGCACAAAATGCAATGACAAGTCAAGTTATGCAAGGAAATGCAAGAAGGATGCAAATGAAAGCCCAAATTAGGGTTCATGGATCAACCATCACACATAAACCAAAAACAGAAGCAATCCTTAACATAAAAAATGGAAAATGGTACCCAAAGAAACCCTAGACCTATAATGAATCCCTGCCCAAAGGAGAACTCTCAACTCTCAACCAAACTCAAGTTATGATTTTTACAAGTTATTAGGGTTTTTTAGGGTTTGTAACAAAACAAATGCCAATCAATTAGAAAATGCAAGATCAAATCATGGCCTTTTTATCCTTGAAAATACATGCTAAATGGAAAACAATGCAAGAAGAATCAATGTCTCAACCTTCACCAATAGGCAGAAATGAATTTTCAAACTTATGAACAAAATAATGCATCAAAAATGATTTAATTCAATGAAAAATTCTTAAAATGCATCAAGGTCAAAAAAGAAATTTGGTTTGAAGGTTGGACAATGTTTCTAAATGTCTTAGAACATTTCATGAATTTTTTTGTAATTTTTAAATACCTAAAAGTATTTTTAATTAATTAATTCTCATTAATCAATTAAAAATAATCTTTTAAATATTTAAAAATACTTTTTTAATGATAAAAAATAAAATAAAAATATTTTTGTGTCATAAAAATTAATGAAACCTTAAAGAAAAAGTTTCATAATTTTTATGATTTTTTAACTATTTTAAAATAATTATACAAAATAAATGAAAGAAAAATGAATTAAATTTAAATAAAATGAAAAGTAAACAAGGTGGATGGCCAGGATTGCGTCTGGGTTCAAAAGTGTTGACTGGCGCGCAATCTTGTGGCCAGGATTCAAACTGAATTAATCACAATTAATTAAAATTAACCACGTGGATTAGGGCAAATGAAATGATCTGGAACGTTGGAAAGGGAGGGAAGTCAACCGGTCAAAGAGATCGTACGCTCACAATTCAAACTGAAGTTAATGACCTGAGATTAGGGTTTAATTACTCAGACGGCCGGAGAAGACTTCCGGTCGTCTTCTCCGGCCAGAAGCTTGCCTGAAAAATCTCAAAACCCCTCAAAACGTAAAATAAATGAAAACTAAGCCATGGGAAATGATCCCCAACACCTCACGAATTAAAACCCTCTCTCAAAACAAATTTATCTAACCTAAACAAGCTGAATCGAAGAAAACAAAATTTAGGGTTCGTGAGCTTCAAACAGCAATTAAACTCTCAAAACGCAACCATTTTCAAAACCAATGGTGCCAGAATGATCAGCAAGGCATGTAGAGCAAGTTTGTAACAATCAAATTGATTTCTGGAAAAATTAATTTGGAGTTACCTGAGATTTGCAACCTTTGATTTTGGAACTTTCAGGCCTCTTCTCCTTGCTCAATCTGCTCCTCTTGGTCCCCCAAAGTTGCTTGAATGCTCAAATGGAGTTTATATTTGTTGGATGATGAGTTTCGAAGAGAACTGCTTCAGTTCAGTCAACAATGGTGGATGAGTTCTTGGCACTTTCAGGCTGTGAAGAGGGGTTGTTTATGACTTATGAGGTGTGTTGAGAAGGTTTATGGTGTTGGTTGATGTGTTTGTGGCTCGTGGAGAGAGATTCGATAGAATCTGCAGAATGAAGGTGAGCAATGGCAGTGAGGGTTTCTGGCTGTTTTTGGCTTTGTTTCTTGATGCTTTGTGTTCTATAGATCAAGGTGAGATGAATGGAGGCAAAGGTTTGGGTGTTTGCAGGCTGTGTAATGAAATTTTTGAATGAACTTGCAAGAAGGAAGGTTTTTGTGTAAGTGATGAGTGAGTGTGTTTTTGCCTTGGTTTCTCTGTGATATGGCTAGCAAAATGAATGAATAAACAATTCTGATTGGCCTCTTGATGTGACATGGCCTGCTATGATAGGTGAGTTGCTTTTTGCTCAAAGTCCACTTTTGTGTAAGATAGGGCATGGCATGATACTAGGCAAGGACAACTTGGGTTCTGGTGCAGCATGGTGAGTGTGAGAGGTTGGCTTGACCCAAGGCTCAATGCAGCAAGTTGGTTGAAAGCTCATGAGTGTTTTGCAACTTGGTTAGCTTTATGGATTTCCATGAGAAAAATCAAGTTTCATGAACCAAACCATGAGCAAACTTGGTCCATTTCTGATTTTTGTGACTTAGAGGATGTTCACATGCTGGTTTGTCATGAATTTGAGGCAGCAATCATGCATTGATTCAAGACTTAGCAAAATTTCCACTTGGTGCATAACTTGAAAAACAATGATTTTTGGCAACTTTGCATGGCCATAACTTTTGATCCATGAAGAGTTAGATCATGTTCTTGTACTTTTTGAAAAGGGAAAGATGAGATCTACAACTTTCATGACCAAAGTTTTTCCATTTGAAGCCTTTTTGGATCATAAATCAAAGCTTGAAAATTGACCTAAAAGGATGCATTCTTGAAAAGTCAACAAAACCCAAAAAGTCAACCTTTGCAAAAACCCTAAATTCTTGATTTCCATGAACTTCAAACTTCTTCCATGATCAAATAAAGATCATGTACACTCAAAATGATGAAGACCACCCATTGGTTGGGTCATTGGGGGCCTCAGATGCCCTGATTTTGCACTGACTTGTCTGAAAAGTCAACTCTTGATCAGATGACTTCCCCATGGAATTTCTTCATGAAAATTGATATGCATACTCCCTATACCATATAAAGATCAATGGAAACAAGAATGACCAAAAAATTTGGGGTTATGGCCTCTGAAACCAAAACCCTAATTTTCAGTCAACTGTGCAGTTCATCCTGGCTCTGCATCCACTCAAACCCTAGTTCTTGTGATCCCTCTGCAATTTTGACTTTGTGAGGATGTAACATGATATAAGAACACACATGGACCCCTTTGAGTTGATTGGTGGCCTTTGGAATGGCTCAAGATGCTCTGAGGTTGCTCAGATCACAAACCCTAGGTGCAGATGCCTTAGAAACTATCCAGTGAAACCAAATGAGACATGAGATGATGTGATTGTGTTTATGCATATGAGATGATCACAAGCCATGTGTGAATGGGTGAGGGCAAATTTGGGGTGTTTACAGCTGCCCCTATTCAAGCATGAGTTAGCTGTGCAGGTTGTAAGCGGCGGCTTAACAGGCAAACAAGATAACTTGTGGTTGAATACCTAAGACAGTCCAAAATTTGCACTCACAGAATGAAGAAGAAAAGGGATATAGATTGTAAAAGGAAAATAAAGTATATTGTAAAGTGTAAGCGACGGAGGACGACCGTCGAGCAGAGGACGACTGCTGGGTAAACGGGGACGGCCGACATGCTGGGGAAAGTGTGTAAAATAAAGCGATGACGGGGACGACCGACATGCTGGGGATAAAAGATAAAGCTAAGACGGGGACGGCCGACTAGCTGGGAAACTAAGATAATATGATGGGGACGGCCATCAAGATAAAGTAGTAACATTCTCTGGGGATTGGTGAAACATGACGGGGACGGCCATCAAGTTCACAAAGGTAAAGTAACCAACGATGGGGACGGCCATCGGGTTAAAAAAGAAAAGGGACCACGACGGGGACGGCCATCGGGTTAAAGAATAAATGAAATAAACAGATGATGGGGTACGGCCATCAAAGGTGAAGGACGATCACCTAGCAGGGGACGGCTGCTCTGTTGGGCATGAAAGAAATATGATGGGGACGACCATCAAAGGTGGAGGACGACCACCTGGCAGGGTACGGCTGCCAAAATATCAACGATGGGGACGGCCATCGGATAGAAAAGGTCAACGATGGGGACGGCCATCGGACGAGCATGATGGAGGACGACCATCAAGAAGTGGAGGACGACCACTCAGCAGGGGACGGCTGCTCTCAAAGTTTATCATAACACAGGATGAGTGTTAGACAACTAAAATCAACAATGGGGACGGCCATTGGATAAAGTGATGAAGGGCGATCATCAAAAGGTGGAGGATGACCACCTAGCAGGGGACGGCTGCTAAAATCAACGATGGGGACGGCCATCGGATGAGCATGATGGAGGACGACCATCAAGAAGTGGAGGACGACCACTTAGCAGGGGACGGCTGCTCTCAAAGTTTATCATAACACAGGACGAGTGTTAGATAAAAAGGAAATTTGACTGCGATCTACTGGGGATATAGTAAATACGGACGAGCGTTTACATCCAAGAAACAAAAGGTATAAGTGTTTGGTATTGTGTATAGATTAAAGATGCGGACGAGCATCCTTAAGACTATGATACGGACGAGTATCATGTAGAAACAAACTGACACGTGCTCAGAGCTGATGATACGGACGAGTATCAACTGGTTAACAAGGAACACGGACGAGTGTTGCATCTGAAAGCATCCTTCTGGGGAATAGTAGACACAGACGAGCATCTATATTCACGAAGACATAAGTGTTTGACACGGTGTATGGATTAAAGATGTGGACGAGCATCCTTAAGACTATGATACGGACGAGTATCATGTAGAAACAAACATTAGACGCAATGTTCTGAGATGATGGTACGGATGAGTACCAACTGGTTAACAAAGAACAAGGACTACTGTCGAATCTGCGGGGATATACATGGTGTATATAAGATACGGACGAGTATCCGAGTAGGTGTACCAATGAGTATATAATGTATAGGTGAGTGTTTATCTGCCGGGGATATGACACGGACGGGTGTCAGGAAAGTGTATATACAAGTATAGGCGACCACGCTGGGGATATGACACGGACGGGTGTCAAGAAAGTGTATAGGTATATGTAAGTGCAAAGAGGGTGTCTTTGGCTTTCTGCTGGTGACACGACACGGACGAGTGTCAGGATGTATCTGCAACACTGGTGATCTTGGTTTGTAAAGTGTATTCAGGCAACCTGCTGGGAAATGATGACACGGACGGGTATCAAAAAGGAGATATGCACTGGTGTTTGTGATATGGGGCAACTGCTTTTGCTGGGACTCTGATGGGGATGTATTCTGTATGCCGACAGATTGTCAATATTTACAAGTGTTCAAATCACAACATGACTTATGATTATGCTATGCATTTGATTTTTTGCCGTAATGCTCCGTATTAGACGGAATGCTACGCTCTGGGGGTGAATATGATGCGAATGCTATGATTATGCAAAGAGGCACCGATCCGGGATTCGGATCCCGTTGCTGCAAAGATCTCTGATCGATCTGCTTGAAGTGAACATCCCAGCTGGGGATGAGATCATTGATAGATCTGTAGTTGTATCTGCTTGGGGGTATACGTCATCGATTGACATATTCTTATAATACGGGACCCAGCTGGGGTTTGTAGAAGCTTTCTCTCTTCTCTGTTGTGACTTCTTCGTGCGCTGCTCTTCTGAATAGAGGCCTGAAGCTCTGTGGGGAGATGATTCCTCGATTCTCGCATCCTGCTGAGGAATAATGGTTGGTATTACAGCTGGGAGATGCTGTTGGTAATTCAGCTGGGGCGAGCAATGGGAAGCAACTCGACTGGGGATAGAGCATTTCGGATGCCGATATCTTTTGTAGATTTGCCAGCTTGCTGAGACGTAACTTGTATGCCCCCAGTTGTGTTCTGGATACCTGCAATCCTGCAAAGATAAAGAAACGCACAAATGGTCCCGAGGTATCTTTTACTGAGATTCCGTCATAGGAAATAAGTACTTTCGAGAGTAAGTATATTCCCTGCAAGCATGTGTTTTATCTTTAGAGAGAGGCATCTGTACTTATGCAATTGTGTTTTTAGAGACATCAGACAACTCTTTGCAAAACGTAAATGTAAAAAATGAGACATGACTGAAAATCTGATTATATTAATTCGTGTGTCCTGAATTGGCAAGATACAGTCAGAGAAACATATCTCCTGAAATGAGGAGATTGTTACAAATTGAGAAATAAAGTGCTGGCGGTGCTGGCGATGCTTTCAAGGAGCTTCCTCTTCTGCTATGACTCGTATGACAATGACGTTCTTCTCGTCTTGCTTTCTGGAGAGAGTTGATTCTGATTGCAGCTTGATCCCTTGGAGCTTACCAAGTTGTAGGTGATACAGACGAATTCAGAATGCAGTTGTTCGCTTATTCCCTTATTTTGCATGGATCGCCCTTTCGGGTTTTCAATCCATCGGGATACCCATTTTTGCCTGAGCTGTCCAATGCGGCTTTTCAACTCAGCGGGTGTACATTTTTTTGTTTATTTTCCCTTATTTTTGCCCGAGTCTTTTATTCTGCTTTTCGACTCGCCGGGAGGCCCTATTTTGCCTGGACTTACATTCTGTCTTTATGTCCAGCGGGTCATTTTATGCGAAGTATTTTTTAACTGCATCTGAATTCACAGGGGACGGGAAATCTTCACCATCCATGGTGCTGAGCATCAGTGCCCCACCAGAGAAGACTTTCTTCACAACAAATGGTCCTTCGTAATTGGGAGTCCACTTGCCCCTGTGGTCTGTATGAGGAGGGAGGATTCTCTTCAACACAAGATCTCCCACCCGGTACTCTCGGTGCCTGACTTTCTGATCGAAGGCTCTCTTCATCCTTTTCTGATATAACTGCCCGTGGCAGATTGCAGCCAATCTCTTCTCTTCGATCAGACTCAGTTGTTCGTATCGGGCCCGAACCCAATCTGCCTCACTCAGTTTAACATCCATTAATACCCGTAACGAGGGTAGTTCAACTTCAACAGGTAGGACTGCTTCCATACCATATACAAGTTGATACGGTGTTGCCCCAGTGGATGTCCTGATTGATGTGCGGTACCCATGCAAGGCAAACGGTAGCATTTCATGCCAGTCTTTGTAGGTGACTACCATCTTCTGCACAATCTTCTTGATATTCTTGTTTGCTGCCTCAACAGCGCCATTCATCTTTGGCCTGTAAGGAGAAGAGTTGTGATGTTGGATCTTGAAGTCCCGGCATAATTCAGCCATCATTTTGTTGTTGAGATTGGAACCATTATCGGTAATGATTCGCTCGGGCACTCCATACCGACAGATGATATCTCTTTTCAGAAATCTGGCTACCACTTGCCTTGTGACATTTGCATATGAGGCTGCTTCAACCCACTTTGTAAAATAATCGATGGCGACCAGGATGAATCTGTGGCCGTTCGAAGCAGTTGGCTCAATTTTGCCAATCATGTCAATGCCCCACATAGCAAAGGGCCATGGTGAAGACATTATGTTCAGGGGATTGGGAGGCACATGCACCTTGTCTGCATAAATCTGGCATTTATGACATTTTCTGGCGTAAGCACAACAGTCTGTATCCATTGTGATCCAGTAATAGCCTGATCTTAACAACTTTTTAGCCATGGCATGCCCTCCTGCATGGGTACCAAAGGATCCTTCGTGCACTTCATGCATCAACAAATCTGCTTCTGTCTTGTCAACACATCTGAGGAGTACCATATCAAAGTTCCTCTTGTATAAAGATCCATCAGTGTTCAGAAAGAAACTTCCAGCAAGCCTTCTTAAAGTCTTTTTATCATTGGAAGATGCCCCAGGTGGGTACGTTTGATCCTCCAAGAAGCACTTGATGTCATGGAACCAAGGCTTATCATCTTTAGCAATATCTGCTGCAAATACATATGCTGGTCTATCAAGTCTCGATACTGAAATCTGAGGTACAAAGTTAGCAGCTTGAACTTTGATCATGGATGAAATGGTAGCAAGAGCATCCGCAAACTGATTCTCGTCCCGAGGGATATACTCAAGCTTGACTGTTGTGAAGAAAGTCAATAACCTTCTTGTATAATCCCTGTAAGGTATCAGATGATCTTGGTGGGTGTACCATTTTCCGTTGGTCTGATTGACTACCAAAGCTGAATCTCCTAATACGGTCAATGTCTTGATCCTGAGGTCAATGGCTTCCTCAAGACCCATAATGCAAGCTTCGTATTCAGCTTCGTTGTTAGTGCAGTTGAAAGTGAGCTTTGCTGAGAAAGGCATGTGAACCCCTTTAGGTGTAATGAGTACTGCACCAACACCACGGCCATTCATGTTGACAGCCCCATCAAACATCATAGTCCATTCTTCTTCTGGGTCAGGCCCTTCAGTGTGAATAGGCTCTTCATGATCTTTTGCTTTAATGAACATGATGTCTTCATCGGGGAAGTCGAACCTCATAGGCTGGTAGTCATCAATGGGTTGCTCAGCAAGATATTCAGATAGTACACTGCCCTTGATGGCTTTCTGAGATGTGTACTGTATGTCGTATTCTGTGAGAATCATCTGCCATCTTGCAACCCGTCCGGTAAGAGCTGGCTTCTCGAAAATGTACTTAACTGGATCCATTTTTGAGATCAATAGAGTAGTATGGGTCAACATATACTGTCTCAGTCGGCGAGCAGCCCACGCTAAAGCACAGCAAGTTTTCTCGAGCAGTGAATAACGCTGTTCACAGTCGGTAAACTTTTTGCTTAGGTAGTATATCGCATACTCTTTTCGACCAGACTCGTCATGCTGACCTAGTACACACCCCATTGACTCTTCTAATACTGTCAAGTACATAATCAGAGGTCTTCCTTCAACTGGCGGCATAAGGATCGGAGGTTCTTGCAAATACTCCTTGATCTTGTCAAAAGCTTTCTGGCAGTCTTCGTTCCACCTGACCGTTTGCTCCTTTCTTAACAGCTTGAATAAGGGTTCACAAGTTGCTGTAAGGTGAGATATGAACCGTGAAATGTAGTTCAATCGACCTAAGAACCCTCGAACTTCTTTCTCAGTTTTTGGTGCAGGCATCTCTTGAATAGCTTTGACTTTATCAGGGTCAACTTCAATCCCCTTCTCACTTACAACGAATCCCAGCAACTTACCGGATCGCACCCCGAATGTGCATTTGTTGGGGTTCAACTTCAGTTGGTACTTCCTCAGACGCTTGAATAACTTGAGCAGATTCGCCAGATGGTCTTCCTCTGTAAGGGACTTGGCGATCATATCATCCACATAACACTCTATTTCCTTATGGATCATGTCATGAAACAATGTTACCATAGCCCGTTGATACGTTGCACCAGCATTCTTCAGTCCGAATGGCATCACTTTATAACAGAACGTGCCCCAAGGTGTGATGAATGTTGTCTTCTCCATGTCTTCAGGTGACATCTTGATCTGATTGTATCCCGAAAATCCATCCATGAAGGAGAATACCGAGAACTGAGCCGTGTTATCCACCAATACATCAATGTGAGGTAATGGGAAGTCATCTTTCGGGCTGGCTCTGTTCAGATCCCGGTAATCAACACACATTCTTACTTTGCCGTCCTTCTTAGGCACAGGTACTATGTTAGCAACCCACGGCGGATAGCTAGTTACGGCAAGGAACCCGGCGTCCCATTGCTTTTGTACCTCCTCCTTGATTTTCATAGCCATGTCTGGACGAGTACGGCGCAGCTTCTGCTTGACCGGTGGGCATTCTTCCCTCAAAGGCAGCTTATGCACAACAATATCGGTATCCAACCCCGGCATGTCTTGATACGACCAAGCAAACACATCAACATACTCTTGAAGCAGATTTATCAGCTGTCTCTTCACTGAGTCTTGCAGGCAGGCCCCGATTTTGACTTCTTTCACGTCTTCCTCCGTACCAAGATTAATCACTTCAATCTCCTCCTGATGAGGAGTAATAACTTTCTCCTCCTGTCTCAGCAACCTGACTAGCTCTTCAGGAAGCTCATATTCTTCATCAACCCCTTCATCAGCTTGATTGATCGGATTGTCAAAGTCATACGATGTCATAGCCGTGCTGTTGTCGGTGCTGTCTGGAAGGCACTCTCTGCAAGGGTTAAGTTGGTTCATTTTAGTGATTGATTTTAATCTTGCTTTAGAGAAAAGTGAAATGAAGTTATCATTTTGAAAACACCGCCATTTATTTTTTGTACAAAAAGAAAAATGGAAAAAACAGTGAGCATAAAAGAAAAGGACTCGTTTGCAAAAAGATGTCTGATACTTCATTAATTTAATCTTGTTTGCACAAAAGTACAGATGGCCCTGGTTACAAAATGAGTCTTGTCATCTTGGGCAAGATGCAAGACTTGGATGCATGCTATAGAAAAATACAGGAAATAATAATTACTCTGCTCGAGTAACACTTATAATTTCCCGGGAAGACCAGTTCGAGACACTGCTCCCCGGGATCTTCGGACGAATCCAATTCTCCAGATTGCGCTCCTCTTCCAGCTCGTCTTCCAGACAGTTGATAGCATCGGGGGTAAGCATTCCCCCACTGACAAATCCTGGCTCTGCAGCAGCCTTCGCTTGATGTTGAGTTGGTCTGTAACCCAACCCAAATTTGTCCTTCTTCTCCTCCACAGCTAAGACCTTGCCCCAGCCTAGGGCAGTTCCTTCTTCAACAACCTTCCGGGCTTGTTGGTAAGATGACATGGGAGTACCAGATATAGCAGATGCTTCATTCACATTCAAAGCTTCAAACCCCTGGCTCATTGTTTCATGGATCTCTCCATCCATTTCAATGTACTTGTAGGTTGCCAGGTGGCTGACAAAAATGTCCTCTTCTCCACAGATTGTGACAACTTGACCCTCCCACTCAAATTTTAACTTTTGGTGAAGGGTAGACGTTATAGCGCCAGCGGCGTGAATCCAGGGTCTACCCAACAAACAGCTGTAGGCGGGCTGAATGTCCATCACATAAAAGATAGTTTTAAAAGTCTGTGGGCCAATTGTCACAGGCAGCTCAATCTCTCCCAGAACCGACCTCTTAGAACCATCAAAGGCTCTTACCACCAGGTTGCTGGGTCTCAATGCCAATCCATCATATTCTAACTTCACCAGAGCCTTCTTTGGTAAGACATTCAGGGAGGAACCTGTGTCCACCAGCACATGAGAAAGGACAGCTCCTTTGCATTCCATAGTTATGTGCAAGGCTTTGTTGTGGTTACGACCATCCACTGTCAGATCAGAATTGGTAAACCCTAGCCCATTGCTAGCAGTAACATTTCCAACCACGGTTTCCAATTGGTTGACAGTAATCTCCTCGGGCACGTAAGCCGCGTGCAAGACCTTAAGTAGTGCATTCCGATGGGCTTCGGAGCACATAAGCAGTGAGAGGATGGAGATTTTGGATGGCGTCTGGTGAAGTTGATCCACAATTTTGTAGTCACTCTTTTTGATGATCCGCATAAACTCATCAACTTCCTGATCAAATGGAGTCTTCAGGGCTTCTTTGGCAGCTGGATCTTCCTGCACCGGTCCTTTACCCTTTGCCTTGGCAGCAGCTTCTGCTTCGGCAGTGGGTCTTTGGACTTGTGAAGCGAAGAGACGTCCGCTTCGAGTGAAGCCTCCGCCTCCCCCCACATTATCAACTTGTGGTGCAGGTGATGATGTTTCCAGAGTGATTCTTTTCCCTTCACAGTACAAGTCAGAGCCATAGTGCCAAGGGATGGCCCTATTGCTTTCATATGGTACAGGTCCAGGTACCGTGACGGTGACTGGACTGATTGCTGCTGCTGAGGGGACTGTTATTGTCTGTGGATCATAAAAGATTGTAACTGGTGCTCTAGTGGGAGCAGCACCTTCTGAATGATAAGCGGAATTGTTTTCTGGATCGTAGAATATGGTAACAGTGGAGACATCTTCGTGATTGTTTGCTGGTGTTGTAGGAGGTGTTGTTGGAAGGACTGATGTTGTTGTTGATGGAAAGTCGAAATGGAATGAAGCTGAAGTTGTAGCAGGAGAAACTGTTGAAAACTGATCATTGGGTAGAACAGATGAAGTACTTGCTGATGTTGCTGATGAATTGTTGGGAACAATTGTTGCTGTATTTGTAGGAGGATCTGAAACCATTGCTGATGAAGTCGTCGGGTTTGCCGGGAATGATGTAGTGATCTGCAGTAAGCCACTCTGAATAAGGCTGTCAATGCCATTCCTCAAGTCTTCACACCCATTCCAAGAAATATTGCAGTATGGGCACCCTAGTTCACACCCCGGAAATATATTGCTTTCACGGAGTTGAGCCTTGATTTCCACCAATGGTGTCCTGATCTGATCCACACTGGTTATCAAATAAGACGGTTGGTCTTCTTCGATAGCATTAATTCGGGGACCACCATGGTGTGGCATTGGGTTTTTGTTGACGTTGGGCGGAGGTGCAAAGTTCAAAGCCTTGGAGTCTACTAAGTCTTGTACCTTCATATGCAGTGCCCTGCATTTTTCTGTACTGTGACCAGGCGCGTTTGAGTGAAAAGCACACCTAGCATTAGAGTCATAGTTTCTTGGTAGACTGTTTGGATCCGGAGGTGCCAACGTTCTTAGCTCAACCAGGTTGAGTTTCAGAAGCTGTGGCAGCAAAGCAGCATACGGCATTGGAATCGGGTCGATCACTCGATTAGCTTGAGAGGGCCTTTGTTGGAATGGCCTCTGTTGATTGTTGTTGTTGGAGTTGTTGTTGTTGTAGTTCCTTGGAGGATATTGGTTCTGCTGATACGGAGGTTGTTGTTGGAAGTTTTGTTGAGGAGGTTGATAGACTGGCAGAGGATGTGCTGGAGCAGGAATGGTGACTGCTGCTATTGTTCTTGGAACATATTGGGGCCTACCCCTGTTGGAGTGAATGGCATTGGTCTCGCCAGTTCTTCTCGGGCCTGCAAAAGGCTTTCTTGTACCACTGGACGAACTAGCACCATTATCAGATATCTTACCCGTCTTTAATAGGCTTTCAATTCTCTCCCCAGCTATAACAACATCTGCGAAGCTAGTGGACGAGAAAGCAGCCAACCTGTCAATATACGTTCCCTGAAGAGTGTTCATAAACATGTCTGCCATTTCTCTCTCAGACATTGGTGGTTGAACAGCAGCAGCCAATTGCCTCCATCTCTGGGCATATTCTCGGAAACTTTCCCTTGACGACTGTGACATTCCCATTAGGAGAGTCCTGTTGGGTGCCATGTCTAAGTTGTATTGATACTGTCGGATGAAGGCCTCTGCCAGGTCCTTCCAGCATCTTACAGTTGCCCTTGTCAAGTGGGAATACCATTCCCTTGATGCTCCAGTCAAACTGTCTTCGAAGTAAAACATCCAAAGTTTCTCATCCATTGTATAGGCCTTCAGCCTTCCCAGAAATGATTGTAGGTGAGTCCGGGGGCATGAAGTCCCATTATACTTTTCAAAACATGGAGGCTTGAACTTGTGGGGAATCCTAACCCCGTCTACTAAGCCCATATCCATCACGTCAAAACCCAAAGAATTTTGAGATTCTAAGGACCTTAACTTCTCAGCTATTTCTTCCAATCTCCTATCATAAGTTTCCTCTCCAGCACCCATGACTGTAAATTGGTCCTCCTGAGGATCTTCTTGAAGTACTCTAGCTGCAGTGGCTGTTCCTTGAACATTTGCCGGAATATTGATCTCAGGATGTAGATGTGGACCAAACACAGGGGGGTTAACATGTGGTTGCACCCTTTCATTATTACTTGTGCCTGCAGTCCCCACATGAGGTTCATCTTGGTTCTGCCTTTCCACCATAGCTCTCAACCTCTCCTGGCTCTGAGCCATGTTGTTCATAACCTCCATGAACTGCGTCATCTGTGTTCTCATCTCCAATCTTTCATTGGCTAGCTGATTTCTGACATCAGCAAGATCTTGTTGAACTTGATCCATCTGAATTCCCGGAAGGTTGTTTCTAGTTGGATACCTGTGAGGCCTGTTGAGAGGAAATACCCGGCGGCGAGCAATAATTCCTGAGATTCACAACAGAGGTTAGCAACAACAAAACAAAAGACCTACAAAACAAACAAAATGGTTAGCATGCAATGCAGTTATGCTTGTTTGCTATCAAGGTATCCGGTTTGGTCTTCAGTTTTGACCCTTCCAGACCCTTGAATGATGATGCTGTTGAAGTTGCTTTTGATGTGAACCCCAACACAAATATATTACAAAGGTAAAATAATACAAATTGTTCATTTTTTACAACACTAGCCCTCTAAGGGGCCAAAATACATCACAAAAGCAAAAGTACATGGAAAAGGAACAACAACAAGCAAATGATCAAACTCCAAGGCCAAACTCATCCTCACGAACTTCCTTGAGAAGTGCTTCGGTCACAGGATCAGCCGGACGCCCCGTGAGACTTCTGATGAGAAGGTTTCTTGTTGCAACAGCTGTAGTCAACTTCTTGTTCTGGCTTTGGTCTTTGGATTTCTTCACTCCAGCTTTGATTTTTAACTCTGAAATTTCCTCCTGGGCTGCTGCCAGGGCTTTTTCCATCTGCTCCATCTTATCTTGAACTCTCTTGTCTTCTAGAGTACGGGCTTCAGTGATCCGGACCCACCTGGCCTGACTCTCTTTCAAGTACAAGTCTGTCCTTGCTCTTTGGAACTGGGCTTCTTTACAAGCATTTTTCAGAATCTGCTCACCAGCTTTAGACTTGTTGATATAGTCTCCAGACTTCTCAATCTTAGTCAAGTGTTCCACTCTCAGCTTCTCCAATCTTCCAATCTCCCTTACACCTTCACTCCTCTCCCTGAGGGTCTTCTGCAGGGCTTGGGATAGCTTCTCATTTCTTTCTTTCAAGCCTTCAAACTCTTCCAAACTGACAGTAGCAGGGGGTGGTGCTGATGATGACTCAGGCATGTCTTTGATGGTGAAGGGCAATCCTGAAATTTGGGCCCTAGCATAGGACCACTCATGATATTGGGCTGATGCCACATTATTGCACTTCCCCAGAATGGTGATTCCCTTGGTTTGAACATGATCCCAGGCCCAGGCAGCCTGCCTAACAACAGTCAAACTGATCTTGTTCTCACAGTAGAGGGTCTCAACCAGGTCTTGTTCCCTAGGAGCATGAACCAGTGCATAGCCTAATTGCCTCTTGAACAGCAGGGGGTTGTAGTTGATACTTCCCTTAACTCCTACCAAAGGTACATTGGGAAAGTGCCCACAGCTTGTGATCATATCTCTGCCCTTGGTGCCTTGGGTGCACCATCTGATGTCTGCTGCAGTAAGAGTAGTGAGCCTCTTAGCCCAGTTGCTTTGCTGATGAGGATTTAGGAATGCATCTGTCCTGGGTAGATGCTTGAGAAGCCAAGCATGGAATAGTGGAGCACAACACCTCACTAGCTTACCTCTCTGCTTCTCATTCCTCTGATGTACTGAGTAATAGAGGTCACCCAACAAGGTTGGCACTGGGTTCTTCAGGATGAACAAGTGAATTGCATTCTTGCTGATGAATCGAGGCTCGTCTGCAAACAACACAATTCCATATACACTTAAGGCCAACAATGCACAAACAGCTTTCCACTCCCCCAGGGAGGCCTTCAAACTAGCTTGAGAAATCAGGAAGTCAAGGTGAAAACCAAGGATCCCAGCTTTAGATGTCATGTGTTGTTCAACCAATACAGGTTCCAGGTGCAAAGCTTTTGCTATCTCTCCATTGCTAGGAAAGACCATTTCAGGATTGAAAGGAATTTCTCTCTTGATAGGCAAGCCAACCAATGCTGAGTATTCTTCTAAAAGGGGTCCCAACTGAAAGTCTTTAAAGGTGAAACACCTCAATGGGGGGTCATAGAATTGGATGCAGGTATGGATCAGGCTCCTCTGAGATGGGTCCATGTCTATAACCAAGTCAAGTATATCCCCATAATGTTCTCTGAACAGAGGTATGTGCTCTGGAGTGATCAGGGTTTGGATCCTCCTGATGTCTGATAAGTCTGGTTGGAAGAAATGATAGGTGATATTGCTTTTCTTTGGAGCCATGATGCTGAAGACTGGGTAGAGTGCTGATGACAATGCTGAAGTAGAGAAAACCACTGACTGGCTGGTGCTGAAGCAGACAGCTAAACTGAAGCAGATGCTGGTGAAGATGGGTCAAAGCTGCAGATGGGGTCAAAACCAAAACCTGATGAAAATGGATACCCTGAAAAACAAATAAGCACATGTTAATATGATGCAATGAGGATGTATGCGAATGATATGCAAGGGTTTGTGACTGAGCTGGATCTGGATAAACTGCCTTGGTATAGATCCATGTGTGTTCAAGAATTCCAGATGGAGGTCTAAAAATCCAGTAACCAAGGTGGGGGACTCAAATAAAGAGCCACATGTCCAGGGTTTTAGAATCACAAGAACTATCCAACATGGAGCATTCTTAACAAAGTCAAAGTAACAGGGTATTCTGAGGTCAAGGTACCTGCAAACCTGTAAACAGCCCAACCCCCTCACAGGTAGTGATCTAGAACAAGGATCCTCAGACTTGGATCAGTTATGAGAAGTGTAAACACTTCTAACCCGGAGGTACAGTGTTTACAATAACCATAACAATTCCTCCTCTAATTCACCTCAATTTCTGAAGGTCAATACTAAAAGGTCATCCAGACTTAGCAGGCTTCCCAGATCCCCCTAGCACTACAGGAAATCCGTAGCACAGAGTTCTCAAGAAGAAACCCATATCTGAACCGTGTTTCATATTCCCGCACCAGACCGAAATGGAATGGGAAAGAATATGATTCACTCTAGCCTAGGTGTCACTCAGGTCCCAGGTATAGGACCTTAACTCTCAATGGAACACCCACCCACCAAAGAAAAACCAGATCCAGCCAGCACAGTATGACAGTATGATATATAAAAGCAGTAAAGAAAGCAGTAAAGTAACTGTACATAAAGCAATAAACAAAAATAAATACAAGCACAAACAAGCACATAACACCCCAGTAAACACAAATCAAACAAGCGCTAGGAGGAACCCACAAAAAGAACCAGAAGCCCTGGTTGCAGTATAAGGGTCCCCAGCAGAGTCGCCAAGCTGTCGCTCCCGACAAATGAAAACGGATCAGATGAAGGTACAGACGCGAACGGTCGGCGAAGGGAACAGTGAGAACACACAGCCGTGAACTCACTGGAGAATGAAAAGAGTCGCCAGCTAGGCATTTTTATCCCGGAGGAAAGGCAATGCTGCATAAGCCTAGAAAAAGATGGATAAGACGGTTTGCGAACCAGAGAGACTGAGAAAGGGGGTTGGTTACAACCTGGGAAGGTATTAGCACCCAGATTGTCCGTCGTACTCGACGGGATCCACGCTTAAAAGATTTGTGTTTTAAAGGGGTAGTGTCAGTGCTATTTGTGCATAGAAGAGCTGGAAAAGATGTACAGGTGTCAGTGTAAAGAAATGTGATGTGTATAAATGTACAGTGTCAGTGTGAGATCAGGAATGAAATGCTCAAGAATATGAGGCTAAAGAATGAGGCTGGAAGGAGGGGGAATGTACAGAGACTTTTGTTCGATAACTGTTAAGTTATGCCTACGTATCCTCTCGTGCAATGAGGAAGTCAGAACACCGTAGTTCGACCCAAAGAGACTGAAAGGATTGACTGGTGAACTGCTTGCAGTCTATGCTCAAGTGTATGATCTGTCTGGCACAGATGCAAACTGTCTTGCATTAGACGGAAGAAGCAAGTTCTCGGTTGTGAGTGAAGATGATGAGAAAAGAATCCCGAAGGAGACGATTATTGTTTGTTCTTGTGTTTTCAGTCTTTTATTTCTTTTTTTGGAGTTTGTCATAAGATAATGAGCTTAAACCTAAATCAATGGATTTGGTAAACTCATCACATCATCCCTCTGATTAGGGGTAATGAGAATTACCTTAAGTGTGAAGTCAGATTCTCACACTTAATCACCTTTGATGTAGGGTTAAGATCATTAACCTACTTGTGATTAATTAGATGTTTTTGTGATTTTTGTTTAGTGTTAAGTAATGAGGTTAAGCCATAATCAGGGATTTAACAGGCTCATTACACTATCCTAAAAGAAGGATAATAGATGAGAGAGTTTAAGCTGAGGAAGGATCCTCAGCTTAATCCATGATTAGGGATTAAACCCATGACAGAACAAACCTTTGATTAAGAGGATTTTATTAATGATATGATGATGAAGTGTTTTTTTATGATTTGTAAGACAGCTTGAGGGGGACTTGTCCATTAACTTTAGGGTTAGTCCTTCTTAACCACTTAAGGAAGAATTAGAACCCTAATGCAAGGCCCAAGTTACAAGTGTGTCTTGATGTTTATTAGATGGATTAATTAAGAGAGTTCAACACCTTAAGGGTCCAAGACTTAGGATTAAAGTTATACACTCCATCCTAAAAGAAGGATGCAGGCAGGATCTTAATCACAAAGTCTTAAAGCCTTGAGGGTTTTAGTCCCTGATTATGAGGTGAGGAGAGAAGACTCAAAGAGAGACACAAAGGTAAAAACTATGGGGAGACTAATCAAAACCCTAATTCATTATCATGCTTGGTTGGTCCTAATGTTTGTGAGGTTTGCAAGAAACAATCTTCAGAGGAACCACCAGGAAGCAGATGAACAAGATCAAGAGAAGCAAAGTGACTTGCTTCATTCAAGAAGTCAAGTCACTTGAAGAAAGAAAGTGGGAGGAGGAAGGATGAGCAAGCTCAAACTCAAACACAAACAAGAATGCAGCAAGGTATGCAAGAGAGATGAAAAGAAAAGTTATGAGAAGTGAAGGCAAATTCACTTCTCAAGTTACTTACCACCTGAAATGTTAGAAACAAATGCAATACAATGCTAAATGAGATGAAATGATATGATAAGCAAAAAACCAGAAGCATGTTGATGATGATGATGATGCTATGGAGTGCTATGATCATGAGACAAGACAATGAGATGTTCATACAAGGTCATGGATGCAAATGATGCAAGTTGAGGAGCATGGACAAACATGAAATGTTATGAAAAATACAAGACAAATGACATGGCAAATATGCAATGCAATGATCAAAGATGCTTTCTACATGTCTTAAGATGTCAAATGAAACATAAGAATGCACAAAATGCAATGACAAGTCAAGTTATGCAAGGAAATGCAAGAAGGATGCAAATGAAAGCCCAAATTAGGGTTCATGGATCAACCATCACACATAAACCAAAAACAGAAGCAATCCTTAACATAAAAAATGGAAAATGGTACCCAAAGAAACCCTAGACCTATAATGAATCCCTGCCCAAAGGAGAACTCTCAACTCTCAACCAAACTCAAGTTATGATTTTTACAAGTTATTAGGGTTTTTTAGGGTTTGTAACAAAACAAATGCCAATCAATTAGAAAATGCAAGATCAAATCATGGCCTTTTTATCCTTGAAAATACATGCTAAATGGAAAACAATGCAAGAAGAATCAATGTCTCAACCTTCACCAATAGGCAGAAATGAATTTTCAAACTTATGAACAAAATAATGCATCAAAAATGATTTAATTCAATGAAAAATTCTTAAAATGCATCAAGGTCAAAAAAGAAATTTGGTTTGAAGGTTGGACAATGTTTCTAAATGTCTTAGAACATTTCATGAATTTTTTTGTAATTTTTAAATACCTAAAAGTATTTTTAATTAATTAATTCTCATTAATCAATTAAAAATAATCTTTTAAATATTTAAAAATACTTTTTTAATGATAAAAAATAAAATAAAAATATTTTTGTGTCATAAAAATTAATGAAACCTTAAAGAAAAAGTTTCATAATTTTTATGATTTTTTAACTATTTTAAAATAATTATACAAAATAAATGAAAGAAAAATGAATTAAATTTAAATAAAATGAAAAGTAAACAAGGTGGATGGCCAGGATTGCGTCTGGGTTCAAAAGTGTTGACTGGCGCGCAATCTTGTGGCCAGGATTCAAACTGAATTAATCACAATTAATTAAAATTAACCACGTGGATTAGGGCAAATGAAATGATCTGGAACGTTGGAAAGGGAGGGAAGTCAACCGGTCAAAGAGATCGTACGCTCACAATTCAAACTGAAGTTAATGACCTGAGATTAGGGTTTAATTACTCAGACGGCCGGAGAAGACTTCCGGTCGTCTTCTCCGGCCAGAAGCTTGCCTGAAAAATCTCAAAACCCCTCAAAACGTAAAATAAATGAAAACTAAGCCATGGGAAATGATCCCCAACACCTCACGAATTAAAACCCTCTCTCAAAACAAATTTATCTAACCTAAACAAGCTGAATCGAAGAAAACAAAATTTAGGGTTCGTGAGCTTCAAACAGCAATTAAACTCTCAAAACGCAACCATTTTCAAAACCAATGGTGCCAGAATGATCAGCAAGGCATGTAGAGCAAGTTTGTAACAATCAAATTGATTTCTGGAAAAATTAATTTGGAGTTACCTGAGATTTGCAACCTTTGATTTTGGAACTTTCAGGCCTCTTCTCCTTGCTCAATCTGCTCCTCTTGGTCCCCCAAAGTTGCTTGAATGCTCAAATGGAGTTTATATTTGTTGGATGATGAGTTTCGAAGAGAACTGCTTCAGTTCAGTCAACAATGGTGGATGAGTTCTTGGCACTTTCAGGCTGTGAAGAGGGGTTGTTTATGACTTATGAGGTGTGTTGAGAAGGTTTATGGTGTTGGTTGATGTGTTTGTGGCTCGTGGAGAGAGATTCGATAGAATCTGCAGAATGAAGGTGAGCAATGGCAGTGAGGGTTTCTGGCTGTTTTTGGCTTTGTTTCTTGATGCTTTGTGTTCTATAGATCAAGGTGAGATGAATGGAGGCAAAGGTTTGGGTGTTTGCAGGCTGTGTAATGAAATTTTTGAATGAACTTGCAAGAAGGAAGGTTTTTGTGTAAGTGATGAGTGAGTGTGTTTTTGCCTTGGTTTCTCTGTGATATGGCTAGCAAAATGAATGAATAAACAATTCTGATTGGCCTCTTGATGTGACATGGCCTGCTATGATAGGTGAGTTGCTTTTTGCTCAAAGTCCACTTTTGTGTAAGATAGGGCATGGCATGATACTAGGCAAGGACAACTTGGGTTCTGGTGCAGCATGGTGAGTGTGAGAGGTTGGCTTGACCCAAGGCTCAATGCAGCAAGTTGGTTGAAAGCTCATGAGTGTTTTGCAACTTGGTTAGCTTTATGGATTTCCATGAGAAAAATCAAGTTTCATGAACCAAACCATGAGCAAACTTGGTCCATTTCTGATTTTTGTGACTTAGAGGATGTTCACATGCTGGTTTGTCATGAATTTGAGGCAGCAATCATGCATTGATTCAAGACTTAGCAAAATTTCCACTTGGTGCATAACTTGAAAAACAATGATTTTTGGCAACTTTGCATGGCCATAACTTTTGATCCATGAAGAGTTAGATCATGTTCTTGTACTTTTTGAAAAGGGAAAGATGAGATCTACAACTTTCATGACCAAAGTTTTTCCATTTGAAGCCTTTTTGGATCATAAATCAAAGCTTGAAAATTGACCTAAAAGGATGCATTCTTGAAAAGTCAACAAAACCCAAAAAGTCAACCTTTGCAAAAACCCTAAATTCTTGATTTCCATGAACTTCAAACTTCTTCCATGATCAAATAAAGATCATGTACACTCAAAATGATGAAGACCACCCATTGGTTGGGTCATTGGGGGCCTCAGATGCCCTGATTTTGCACTGACTTGTCTGAAAAGTCAACTCTTGATCAGATGACTTCCCCATGGAATTTCTTCATGAAAATTGATATGCATACTCCCTATACCATATAAAGATCAATGGAAACAAGAATGACCAAAAAATTTGGGGTTATGGCCTCTGAAACCAAAACCCTAATTTTCAGTCAACTGTGCAGTTCATCCTGGCTCTGCATCCACTCAAACCCTAGTTCTTGTGATCCCTCTGCAATTTTGACTTTGTGAGGATGTAACATGATATAAGAACACACATGGACCCCTTTGAGTTGATTGGTGGCCTTTGGAATGGCTCAAGATGCTCTGAGGTTGCTCAGATCACAAACCCTAGGTGCAGATGCCTTAGAAACTATCCAGTGAAACCAAATGAGACATGAGATGATGTGATTGTGTTTATGCATATGAGATGATCACAAGCCATGTGTGAATGGGTGAGGGCAAATTTGGGGTGTTTACACAAGCAATGTTCAAGTAATGTCTTAAGATGTCTAAGGTGGCATACAAGTGCTTATAATGTCATGGTAAGTTCACATGTTCATGCAATGCCATGTAAGATGCAAGTATGGATGCAAGATTAGGGTTACATGAAAGGATGAGATGCAAATGATCAAAACAGAAGCAATTCACATGATAAAAAATTTGTAATGAACTCAAAGAAATCCTAACCCCATATGATATCACACCCCAAAGGAGAAGGTCTAACTCTTAACCCAAAAGAAGTTGTGATTTTTCTAAGTTAACTAGGGTTTTTGGGTACCTTAAGAGGAAAAATGCAAATCAAATTGAAAATGAAAGATAATTTCATGAAAAAAAATATCCTAGAAACTACATGCTATATGGAAAACAATGCAAAAAGAATCATTGTCAAACCCTTCATGGTTAGGCAAAAAAGAATTTTCAAAGTTAGGGTTCCAAAAAGGGAATTTTATGAACCCTAAATTCAAGAAAAATGTCAAAGTTGGATCAAAACCAAAAAGAAATTTGTATGAATGGTTTGACAATGTTTCTAAATGTCCTAAGATGCAATGTGAATTTTTTTGGAATTTTTAGAAACCTAAATGGTATTTTAATTAATTAATTTCCATTAATTAATTAAAATAAAAATTTAAATATTTTTAAAATGATTTTCTAATGCAAAAAATGAAAATAAAAATGTTTTTGGGTGAAGAAAAATATTTGAAATTTAAATACAGAAGGAAATATTTTTATAATATTTCTAGGTATTTTAAATAAAATGGTAAAGAAAATAGGATTTAAATGAAATAAAAAAGAAAATAAATGAAAGTAATCCAATCCAATGGATCAGATTCAAACTGGGGGGAAATGCTTTGACCAGCGCGCAAATCAAAGGTCCAGATTCAATCTGACCTAATTCTAAAAAATTAAATAAATTAATATGATTAGGGTTAAGTGAAATGATCCTGGCCCTCCACACACGCGTAAAACTTAAATCCTACGCTCCAGATTCAAACTCATCTAATCACCTGAGATTAGCCCTAATCCAACTCAGACGGCCGGAACAGTGCTCCAGTCGTCTTCTCCGGCAGGGTAGTTTTCCAAACTCTCTCCCTAGGTCATTTCAGGAGCTCTAAAGCTCCAGATCAAATCCCCACCTCACCCTAAACACGAATCCACCCTCAAAACTAATTTATTTTGCATCAATCAAGAGAATCAAAGAAGAACATGTTTCACGGGAAGAGTTTCAGAAGTCAAATACAAGCTTATTTTCAACTCATTTTCAAAACAAATTATATCACAGTGATCAGCATAACATGTAGAACAATTTAGAAACTTAAAATCGTGCTTCTGGAAAAAAGTTTGAAGATGGATACCTGAGCTGGAGCTTTCACTTTTTGAGCTTTCAGACCTCTTCTCTTGTGCAAATCCACTTCACTTGACCCCTTGATGGTGTTGCAATGCTTGGAATGAGTTTAAAATGGCTGGATTGAGAGGTTGCAACACAGCTGGTCCAAAATCGTGTTTTTGTTTGGCTGGCTTTTAGGGCTTGGTAATGGTTGAGAAATGTTCTAATGACGATGGTGAGTTGAATGATGAAGTTTGTTTGGAGTTTGAGTGGCTGGACAGAGAGTTTCGAAAGTTTGAAGCTTGAAGGTGATTTTGAGAAGCTTGGTGTATTTGAGGTTTCAGGCTTGTGTGTGTTATTCCTTGGCTTGCTTTTGGTCCACATAACATAACCCTATTGGCCCGGGAGTGGTTGTGGCTGCAGCTGATTGGTATGGGGTGATTTGCAAAAAGTCAACAACTTGTGTACTTGAGGTATGGGCTCATGTAGCAGCTGTTTTAGGGCATGTCCTGGTTCAGCATTGATAAAGGGGAGCCATGGAAAATGATTTGGGGTGCTGCAGCAAGTGTATGAGAAGATTCATCCCCTTTTGCAAATTTGAAGAACTTTGGCCCTTTTTGAATTTCTTGAAGTTCAAGGCATGAAATAGAGTGATTCTTTGGGCAATTTTTGTCACAATTCATTGTATCATGTTTGTATGATGCTTAGAGAGTGATTAGAGGTCACAAAATGACTTGGTATGTGAAATTGCACAAAATCCTCTTTGGTGTGAAAGTGAAAATTATAGGATTTTTGCCAACTTTGCAAAGCCATAACTTGAGTTCCATAATGAATTAGGACTTGTTCTTGTACTTTTTGAAAAGGGAATGATCCAATCTACAACTTTCATGACCAAAAATTTTTCATTTGAAGCATTTTTGGTTGAGAAAGAGGAGGTTGAAAAACTTTCCCAAAATGGAAAGTTTCCATTACAAGTCATTTCCATTTTTGGCAACTTTTGGTTTAGCTCAATTTTCTTCAATTTTGTGAACTTACAAGCACTTCAATGATCAAATAAAGATCATATAACTTCAATTTGATGAAAAATCCACTTTGGTTCCATTGTTGGGGGGCCTCAGATGCCCTGATTTTGCTCTGACTTGCTCAAGAAGTTACCCAGTGAACAGATGACTTCCACAATGAATTTCTTCATCAAACTTGGTACACATGATCCTTATAACATATTGAGACTATTAGAAACAAGAATAACCAAACAATTTGGAGTTATGGCCTCTGAAACCAAAACCTTAATTTTAGGTCATCTGTGTAGTGAAACCCTAGCTCTGCTTCCATGCTTTCCAAGTTCTTGTGATTTCTTGACTTCCTTGATCTTTGAGGGATGTAATATGATGATGGAACACACATGGACCCTCTTGGAACAATTTGAGACCTTTGGAGTGGCTCAGATGGATCCTTGGAATGCTCAGATCACAAACCCTAGATGCAGATGAACTTGAACTATGTAGTGAAACAAAAATGCAATATGATATGATATGCTTAAACTTATGCAAATATGAAAGATCACAAGACAATGGTGAAATGAGTGAGGGAAAATTTGGGGTGTTTAGAGCTGCCCCTATTCAAACATGAGTTAGCCGTGCATGATGTAAGCGCCTGACTTTAACAGACAAACAAGATAACTTGTGGTTGAATACCAAAGACAGTCCAAAATTTGCACTCGCTGGGTAGAAGAAGAAAAGGGATATAAATTGTAAAAGATAGTAAAGCATGATTATCAAATGAAAGCAATGGAGGAAGACCATCGAGCAGAGGACGACTGCAGGGGATAAAGCAATGACGGGGACGGCTGACATGCTGGGGAAATAAAGAGACCATGACGGGGACGACCATCAGGTAAGTAAACAAGATTCTCCAGGGATTAAAGGTAAAGTCAATGATGGGGACGACCATCAGGTTTGGAAAGTAAAGTAAACATTGATGGGGACGGCCATCAGTTCGAAGAATAAATGAAATAAATGATGAGGGACGGTCATCAAAGGTGAAGGACGATCACCTAGCAGGGGACGGCTGCTCTTTATCGCGACATAGGACGAATGCCGGATAGGAAAGGTCGACGATGGGGATGGCCATCGGATAAGCATGATGAATGACGATCATCAAAAGGTGAAGGACGATCACCTAGCAGGGTACGGCTGCTCTCGGGGTTTATCACAACATATGACGAATGTCGGATAAAAAAGGTCGACGATGGGAACGACCATCGGATAAAATGATGAAGGACGATCATCAAAAGGTGAAGGACGATCACCTAGCAGGGGACGGCTGCTCTTTATCACAACATATGACGAATGTCGGATAGAAAAGGGTTCCAATAATGGAGACTCCGCTGGGGAAAGGGATGAGGGACGGTCATCCAAAAGTGAAGGACGATCACCTGGCAGGGTACGGCTGCCGAAAGTATCATGACATAGGACGAATGTCAGATAAGAGAAGAGTTGCTTCGCTGGGGAAAGGTAAACATGGACGAATGTTTACGTTCATAAGTGTTTTGACACTGTGTATAGATTTAAGGATGCGAACGAGCATCCTCAAGACCGTGATACGGACGAGTATCGGTAGAAACAAACGCTGCCGCGTGTTCAGAGATGATGATATGGACGAGTACCAACTGGTTAACAAAGAACACGGACGAGTGTCGAATCTGTGGGGGAATAAGTGCATATACAAGATACGGATGAGTATCCGTATAAGTATGAACAAGTATGAGCAAGACACAGACGAGTGTTCAACTTGCTGGGGAAGGGTGACACAGACGAGTGTCAGAAGAGTATATAGGTATCTGTATTGGAGAATGCAAAGAGGGTATTTGTCTTATATCTTCAGGGGAATATTATAACACGGAAGAGTGTCAAAAGAGGGTATGTATGAACAGGCTTCTGTGGGAGAGTGCAAAGGGGATGCTTTGGCTTTTATATACATTGTTGATGAAATACTGATGGTATTTACAGGTGACCGGTTCGAACCTGACTTGTGATCATGCAAATGTTTGATTTTTTCCGTAATGCTCCGTATTAGACGGAATGCTACGCTTTTGTGGGGAAAAATGATGCAAATGCTATGATTATGCAAAAGAAACTGATCCGGGATTCGGATCCCGCTGCTGTGAAGATCTCTGGCTGATCTGCATGGAAGGATATCCCAGCTAGGGAAGATCATTGGTAGATCTGATAAGATGTATGGCTTTGCTTGGGGAAATAGATCACTGATAGATCTATCCGGTAAGGGGAAAACCCAGCTGGGGATGAGGAAGCTTCCGTCACTTTGAGAATTTTAGGCAGTGCTCTTCTGGGTAGAGGCTGGAACTCTGCGGGGAGATGGTTATTTTGTCTTTGAGAGAATTGGAACTCCGTTTGGGGGAGGAAAGATCACTGAACGATCTTCCTAGAGATATCTGTGGGGAAAAGTATTCCAGATACTACTTGGAGGGGGTGTGCTGGGGAAATGATGCTTGGCATGCCCCATGCTACATATTTGAATAACTGCAACCTGTTAAGATAAAGAAACGCGCAAATCCCGAGGTATCCCTTACCGAATTCCCTTATAGGAGTTAGATATTCCTGGAAGCAAGATTATTTCCTGCAAGCATTTATTTAAAATGGCACATTTGTCTTATGCAAATATTATATCATGGATATTGGACATTTTGCAAACGAAACATAAATGTGCAAGATGAGGTGTGACTGAAATCTGATTTTATTAATCTGGGTGTCCTGAACTGGCAAATACAGTCAAAGAAACAAATCCCCTGGAATGAGGAGATTGTTACAAATTGAAAAAGTAAAAGTGTTGGAAATGTTGATGATGCTTCGGTGAGCTTCCTTTGCTATGACCCGTATGACCTTGACGTTCTTCTTATCTTGCTTTTTGAAGAAGGTTGATCCTGACCGATGCTTTAACCTTTCGAAGCTTGCCATGTTGTAAGTGATAGAGACGAATTCAGAATGTAGTTGTTCGCTTATTCCCTGATTTTGCGTGGATCGCCCTTTTGGGTTTTCAATCCACCGGGATACCTATTTTTTCCTGAGCTGTCCAATGCGGCTTTTCAACTCAGCGGGTGTACATATTTTCAATTTTCCCTTATTTTTGCCTGAGTCTTTTATTCTGTTTTTGACTCGCCGGGATGCCCTATTTTTGCCTGGACCTACATTCTGTTTTTATGTCCAGCGGGTCATTCTACGCGAAGTATTTTTTAACTGCATATGAATTCATAGGGGATAAGAAATCTTCACCATCCATAGTAGTGAGCATCAATGCTCCACCAGAGAAAACCTTCTTTACTATGAATGGGTCATCGTAATTCGGAGTCCATTTGCCCCTGTGGTCTGTATGAGGAGGAAGAAGTCTTTTCAGCACAAGATCTCCCACTTGGTATTACCGAAGCCTGACTTTCTGATCGAAGGCTTTCTTCATCCTTTTTTGATATAGCTGCCCATGACATATTGCAGCTAATCTCTTTTCTTCGATCAAATTTAGTTGATTGTACCGAGAACGGACCCATTCGGCTTCATTCAACTTTACATCCATCAGTACCCGTAAGGAGGGTAATTCAACTTCAACAGGCAGGACAACTTCCATACCATATACAAGCTGATAAGGTGTTGCCCCAGTAGACGTTCTGATTGAAGTTCGATACCCATGCAAGGCAAATGGTAGCATCTCATGCCAGTCTTTGTAAGTAACCACCATCTTTTGCACAATCTTCTTAATGTTCTTGTTAGCTGCCCCAACAACGTCATTCATCTTTGGCCTGTAAGGAGAAGAGTTGTGATGTTGAATTTTGAAGTCCCGACATAATTCTGCCATCATTTTGTTGTTCAAATTGGAACCATTATCAGTGATGATTCGCTCGGGAACTCCATATCGACAGATGATGTCTCTTTTCAGAAATCTGGCTACCACTTGTCTGGTGACGTTTGCATACGAAGCTGCTTTAACCCATTTGGTGAAGTAATCAATGATTACTAAGATGAATCTGTGGAAATTTGAAGCAGTTAGTTTAATCTTTCCAATCATGTCAATTCCCCACATAGCAAAGGGCCAAGGTGAAGACATCATATTCAACGGATTTGGAGGCACATGCACCTTATCTGCATAAATCTGAAATTTATGACACTTCCTGGCATAAGCACAACAATCTGCATCCATTATGATCCAGTAGTAGCCTGATCATAATAATTTCTTAGCCATTGCATGTCCTCCAGCATGGGTACCGAAGGATCCTTCATGCACCTCGTGCATCAGCAAGTCTGCTTCTTCCTTATCAACACATCTGAGCAGGACCATATCAAAGTTTCACTTGTATAATGAACCATCAACATTCAGGAAGATACTACCAGCCAACCTTCTCAATGTCTTCTTATCATTGGATGATGCCCCAGGTGGGTATGTCTGATCCTCTAAGAAGCATTTGATGTTGAAATTCTGTGATCAGGTATGAGATGTCGAATGAGATGTTCCAACACTTGACAAATTTAACCAAAACTTAAAGTGCAGGAAAATTAAACAACACAGTAATTTGTTAACCCAGTTCAGTGTATAACCACACTTACATCTGGAGGCTACCAAACCAGGAGGAAATCCACTATAAGTAATATTAATTCTAGACTTAAACCACCCAGTTTAATCTTTCACTTAATATCTACCCAATGCAATTTCTACCTAAGACACAACTTAGATATGAGTACCAACTCACCCCCCCTCAATCACACAGTGATCTTGTTTACAAGTTTAATAAAATTGAAGTCATACTTCAAACAAAACAGCTTGATCTTACTTCACAGTTTCAATCAAGACACAAATACACTTTTGCTTAAAAGCTCATAAAGTGGTACAATAAAACAACCTGCTATTAAAACACAAAACACCCTATTTTTTCTTCTGAAATTCGTGCTCTATTCTGAGAGTTTCTGTTGCTTAAATAGGTGTTTGGATTTTGGGCTTTCTGTAGGTTAATCCAGTCCTAAAACGCATGCAGCTTCCACCTTGAATTAGGGTTTGTTACTTCCTAGATTCTAGGTGATTTAGTTCTTCTGATTATGCTGAAGTCTCATAACAACACTCCCTACAGATGCGCCTTATTCTGTTTTTGTCTATCCATAATTAATTCCAGATAACTTTCCTTAAATTACTCAGATCAGTTAGTCATTAATTAATTCTGGTAGTAGGTTTGAGATGTCACAACATCTGTTGGGACATCCTGAAAAACTGAACTTAAATCATTAACACAATGTCCCAACATCTGGTGTGACATCCTGAATTAAGTTCTTATACTCTGTTTGATAATGTCCCAACATCTGATAGGACATCCTGAACTGAATTCAACATTTCTTGTTGGTCAAAAATTCTGTCAATAATCTCCTCGTATAGTCACGGTATGGAATCAGATGCTCTTGGTGGGTGTACCATTTGCTGCTGGTTTGATTGATTACCAAAGTTGAATCTCCGAATATAGTTAAAGTCTTGATCCTGAGGTCAATGGCTTCCTTAAGACCCATGATACATGCTTCGTATTCAGCTTCGTTGTTAGTGCATGCAAAGGTGAGTTTCGCCGAGAAAGGAATATGAACTCCTTTAGGTGTAATGAGCACTGCACTAACTCCCCGACCATTCATATTGACAGCCCCATCAAACATCATTGTCCATTCTTCTTCTGGGTCAGGCCCTTCAGTGTGAACAAGCTCTTCATGATCTTTTGCTTTCAGAAACATGATGTCTTCATCAGGGAAGTCAAATCTCATTGGTTGATAATCATCAATGGGTTGCTCAGCTAAATAATCAGACAATACACTGCCTTTGATGGCCTTTTCAGATGTGTATTGAATGTCATACTATGTCAGAATCATTTGCCATCTTGCAACCCCTTCCGGTAAGTGCTGGCTTCTCAAATATGTACTTGACGGGGTCCATTTTTGAGATCAACAAGGTAGTGTGAGTCAACATATACTGCCTTAGTCGGCGAGCAGCCCACGCTAAAGCACAACAAGTTTTCTCGAGCAGTGAATAACGTTGTTCACAGTCGGTAAACTTTTTTGCTTAGGTAGTATATTGCATACTCTTTTCGACCAGACTCGTCATGCTGGCCCAACACACATCCTATTGATCCTTCTAATACTGTCAGGTACATTATTAGAGGTCTTCCTTCAATCAGAGGCATAAGAATTGGAGGTTCTTGTAAGTATTCCTTGATTTTGTCAAAAGCCTTCTGACAATCTTCATTCCACCCGACTGTTTGTTCCTTTCTTAACAATTTGAACAGGGGCTCACAGGTTGCAGTAAGATGAGATATGAACCTTGATATGTAGTTCAATCTACCCAAGAAACCCCGAACTTCTTTTTCAGTCCTAGGTGCGGGCATCTCCTGAATGGCTTTGACTTTGTCAGGATCAACTTCAATTCCCTTTTCACTTACAATAAATCCCAGCAATTTACCAGAACGTACCCCGAATGTGCATTTGTTGGGGTTTAGCTTCAACTGATACTTCCTCAGACGCTTGAACAACTTCAGCAGATTTACTAGATGATCTTCTTCAGTGAGGGACTTGGCAATCATGTCATCCACGTAGCATTCAATTTCTTTGTGGATCATGTTGTGGAATAATGTTACCATAGCCCGTTGATAAGTTGTCCCGGCATTCTTTAGTCCAAAAGGCATTACCTTATAACAAAATGTGCCCCAAGGTGTAATGAAGGTAGTCTTCTCCATGTCTTCGGGTGACATCCTGATCTGATTATACCCTGAAAAACCATCCATGAAGGAAAACACCGAGAACTGAGCTGTGTTGTCGACCAATACATCAATGTGAGGTAAAGGGAAATCATCATTCGGGCTAGCTCTATTCAGATCCCGGTAATCCACACACATCCGTACTTTGCCATCTTTCTTAGGCACTGGTACAATGTTAGCAACCCATGGCGGGTAACTAGTTACAGCAAGGAAACCGGCATCCCACTGTTTTTGTACTTCTTCCTTAATCTTCATTGCCATATCTGGACGAGTACGACACAGTTTCTGTTTTACTAGAGGACAATCTTCCTTCAATGGCAGTTTGTGCATAACAATGTCCGTATCTAGACCTGGCATGTCTTGATAGGACCAAGCAAAGACGTCGACGTATTCTCGAAGCATGTCAATAAGTTGTTCCTTCACTGACTCTTGCAGACTGGCCCCGATCTTCACTTCTTTCAAGTCTTCTTCGGTACCAAGATTAACTATTTCAACCTCCTCCTGATGAGGAGTATTTACTTTCCCTTCTTGCCTCAACAACCTGTCCAACTCTTCCGGTAACTCATAGTCTTCTTCAACCCCTTCATCAGCTTGATTAATTGTATTGTCGAAGTCATACAAGGTCATAGCAGTGCTGTTGTCGGTGCAATCTGGAGGATAATCTCTGCAAGGGTTGAGATTTGTTCGTTTTAGTGATCAATTTTAATCTTGTTTTAGAAAAAGTGAAAATGAAGTCATTTATTTTGAAAACATTGTCATTTTATTGTTTTGTAATAAAGTGCAAAATGAAAAGACAGTGAGCGAAAAAGAGACTCGTTTGCAAAAGATGTCTGATATTCATTGATTAATCATTTGCACAAAATTACAATATGACCCTATTACAAAATGAGTCCTGACACCTTGGGCAAGATGCAGGACTTGATGCATGCTAAAAAAAGACATGAAATAATAATTACTCTGCAGGAGTAACCCTTATAATTTCCTGGGAAGACCAGTTAAGAACTTGATGCCCCGGGATCCTTGGACGTATCCAGCTCTCCAGGTTGCGGTCACTTTCCGCCTCGTCTTCTAGATTGTTAACAGCATCTGGGGTGAGCAACCCCCACTGATGAACTTGGGCTCCTTAGCAGCCTCTGATTGATCTTGTCGGAATGGTCTGTAACCCAAACCGAATCTATCTTCCTTTTTCTCCACTGGCAGCAGCTTGCCCCAGGCTTGAGCATTACTGTCTTCAACAACCTTCCGGGCTTGCTGATAGGAAACGATTGAAGTACCCATCCAGTCTTCCTGGGATGCAACAAATACTTCAGTAGCCTCATTGACATTCAGGGCCTCGAACCCTTGGCTCATTGTCTCATGGATTTCACCATCCATCTCAATATATTTATATGTAGCCAAGTGGCTAGCAAAAATGTTTTCCTCACCACAGATGGTGATAATCTGTCCTTCCCATTCATACTTTAGTTTCTGGTGAAGGGTCGACGTTACTGCGCCCGCAGCGTGAATCCAGGGTCGACCTAACAAACAACTGTAAGCAGGTTGTATGTCCATCACATAGAAAATGGTCTTAAAGACTTATGGACCGATTATCACTAGTAGCTCCACCTCTCCAAGAACAGATCTTTTGGAGCCATCAAAAGCCCTGACCACAAGGTTACTTGGCCAGAGAGCTATCCCGTCATATTCAAGCTTGACAAGAGCTTTCTTGGGTAAGACATTGAGTGAAGACCCAGTGTCTATAAGAACATGAGACAGTACAACTCTTTTGCACTCCAGGGTTATGTGCAAAGCCTTATTGTGGTGACGTCCTTCTGTGGTCAAATCAGCATCAGTGAACCCTAGCCCATGGCTAGTATTGATATTTGACACAACTGTTTCAAGTTGATTCACCGTGAACTCTTCTGGCATGTAGGCAGCGTGCAGAACTTTGAGTAGTGCATCCCGAAGGGCTTCGGAACACAACAACAAAGATAATATTGAGATCTTTGAAGGAGTTCGGTGGAACTGGTCCACAACTTTATAGTCACTTCTCTTAATAATCCTCATAAACTCATCCACATCTTGATCAAAG
Organism: Lathyrus aphaca; assembly: GCA_963966055.1. Taxonomy (NCBI): domain Eukaryota; kingdom Viridiplantae; phylum Streptophyta; class Magnoliopsida; order Fabales; family Fabaceae; genus Lathyrus; species Lathyrus aphaca. The sequence continues at coordinate 612,209,790 of OZ014519.1, forward strand.
GATGATTTATGGGTTTCTTTCGGCGCAGATTCTTCCGGTATCACACTCTTCCTTTTGGCTTTGGCAGCAGCCTCTGCCTTAGTGTTGATTCTAGGGACCTGTGATGCGAAGAGACGTCCGCTTCGGGTGAAGCCGCTGCCTCCCCCAACATTATCCACTTGGGGAGTGGGAACTGGAGAATCAAGAAGGACTTTCTCTCCATTGCAGTATAGATTAGCACCATAATGCCATGGTATAGCACTGTCTTTATCATATGGGATTGGCCCGGGCACCGTAATAGTGACTGGGCTCACTGCAACAGATGTTGGGATTGTAATAGTATGTGGATCATAGAAAATAGTAACAGGACCTCTGGTGGATGTTGATGGAGGTGAATTGAAGCTTTGTTGAGATTGTTGAAAGTTGTTGGAATTCGGGACCGTTGTCGGGTCGTAATAAATTGTGACAGTGGAAACATCATTGTTGGTAGTTGCTGAAGTTGTAGTAGCAGATACAAAGGAATTGTTGTGTGTTGAAGTGACAGATGAAATGATTGCTGAAGTTATAGCTGAATCAGTTGGAACAATGGTTGTTGCAGTTGTAGAAGAACCAATAGGAAAGATGGTTGTTGCATTTGTAGAAGAACCAATAGGAAATATGGTTGTTGCATTTGTAGAAGATTCACTTGTTGTTGTCAAAAGAGTTGTTGGTGTTGTAGAAGCGGTGGTTGTAATTTGCAGAATGCCTTCTTTGATCAAGCCATTAATTCTACTCCTCAAGCTAGAACACCCATTCTCAGAAAGTTTGCATAATTCACAACAAGCCTCACAACCTGAAAAACACTTGGCATTTTAAAAGCTGGGCTTTAACCTCTGCCAGAGGTATCTGAATACATGCAATGTCCTCTATTAAACTCATGGGTGAGCCATCCTCTACATCATTAATCCTTGGCCCACTGTGGCTTGGCATAGGATTTTTCATTACATTGGGAGGAGGTGCAAAGTTCAGGGCTTTTGAATCTACCAGATCCTGAACCTTCATATGCAGAGCTCTGCATTTTTCCGTAGAATGACCAGGTGAATTAGAGTGAAAAGCACACCTAGCATTGACATCATAGTTCCTAGGAAGGTTTTGAGGATCAGGTGGAGCCAATGTCCTTAACTCAACAAGATTGAGCTTTAGGAGTTATGGCAGCAGTGTAGCATATGGCAGTGGAATGGGGTCAATTACCCGGTTGACCTGAGATGGTCGCTGTTGAAACGGGCATTGTTGTTGATTGTTGTTATTATTGTTGTATGATCTCTGTTGCGGAAACTGTTGTTGTTACGAAAAGTGATGTGGTTGTTGAGTATACTGAGGAGGTGGAGCAGGGATAGTAACAGCAGCAACTGTCCTGGGCAAGTATTGGGGTCTCCCTCTTCCCATGTGCACAAAGTTTGTCTCACCAGATCTACGGGGCCCAGCAAATGGTTTTCTTGTACTGCTTAAACTTGCACCGTTATCAAAGATATTTCCCATCTTCAATAGGATCTCTATTCTTTCCCCAGCTATCACGACATCTGCGAAGCTGGTAGAAGAAAATGCAGCCAATCTGTCAATGTAGGTTCCTTAGACAGTATTCATGAACATGTCTGCCATTTCCCTTTCAGACATGGGGGGTTGAACTGCAGCAGCAAGTTGCCTCCACCTTTAGGCATATTCCCTGAAGCTTTCATGGGAAGATTGAGACATTCCCATTAAGAGGGTCCTGTTTGGGGCCATGTCCAAGTTATACTGATACTGACGGATAAAAGCTTCAGCCAAGTCCTTCCAGTTTCTTACCGTGGCTCTGGTCAAATGGGAATACCATTCTCGGGATGCCCCTGTTAGACTATCCTCGAAGTAAAACATCCACAGCTTCTCGTCCATGGTATATGCTTTTAATCTTCCCAAGAATGATTGAAGGTGGATGCGTGGGCAGGATGTGCCATTATACCTTTCAAAACACGGGGGTTTGAATTTGTGAGGAATTCTCACCCATTCCACCAGTCCCATGTCCATAACATCAAAGCCTAGGGAGTTTTGGGATTCGAGAGACCTCAGCTTCTCTGCAATTTCATCCAGCCTACGGTCGTAAACTTCATCTCCACCCCCGATAAATGTAAACTGCTCTTCTTGAGGATCCTCTTGCAAGACCCTTCCTCCAGCAGTGTTACCCTGAGTATTCCTTATGGCATTGATTTATGGATTTAGATGAGATCCAAACTCTGGTGGATCAGTGTGAGGCTGCACATGATCGTTGTTACTGGTACCCCCTGTACCTGGATGATGTTCTTCAGGAGTCTGCCTTTCAACCAACTCCCTTAGTCTTTCCCGGCTTTGAGCTAAACCAGTCATTACAGTCATGAATTGGGTCATCTGATTCCTCATCTCGACCCTCTCATTAGCCATATGGGCCCTTACTTCATTCAATTCTTGCTGAACTTGATCCATCTGGAGTCCCGGAAGGTTGTTTCTTGTTGGGTACCGGTGTGTTCTGTTGACAGGGAACACTCTTCTGCGAGCAATGTTTCCTGAAACCACAACAAAGTGAGAAACAACAATAAAACAAAAACCTACAAAACAAAGAAAATGTTAGTATGCAATGCAATATGCCTATTTGTCTTCCAAGGGTATCCGGTTTGGTTCTTTGGTTTTGACCTTTCTAGACCTCGAGGAAATGTTGATGATGTTGTAGAGAGATAAAGCCCAACAAAAAATGATACAAACCAATATATTACAAAGAGTGAAAATACATAGTTTGATTACAATACATCCCCATGGTGGGTCAAAATACAACAACAAAAGAAAAGTAGAACAAAAGAAAAGTACAAGCAAAAGAGTCAAACATCTAATCCAAAGTCATCCTCTCTGACTTCCTTCAGGAGGGCCTCAGTCACTGGACCCACTGGGTGCTCTGTAATAGTCTTGATGAGGAGGTTCCTGGTAACGATGGCACTAGTTAACTTCTTATGCTTGTCCTGATCCTTTGACCTCTTCAACCCCGCCTGGAGTTTTAATTCAGATATCTCTCTTTGAGCTGCCAATAATGCCTCCTGATGCTTCTTCTCACTAGCCTCCAACTGCTCTATCTTAGCCTGAGTCCTTTGATCTTCCTGTGCACGGGCTTCAATGATCCTGATCCACCTAGCCTGGCTCTCTTCTAGATAATGCTCTGCCCTAGCCTTCTGAGTCTTTGCTTCCTTGCAAGCATTTTTCAGTACTAACTCCCCTGCCCTAGCCTTCTTGATGTAGTCATTCGTCTTATCAATCTTGGTCAAGTGCTCAATCCTGAGCATTTCCAATATCTCATTATCTAGACGGCTGTCATTTCTCTCCCATAGAGTCTTCTTTAAGGCTTCAGATATCTGAGTATTCCTCTCTTTCAGTTTCTCAAACTCTTCCAGGCTAATAGTAGTTGCAGGCTGTACTATTGATGGTCCAGGTACATCTTCTAAAGTGAACGACATCCGGGTGATCTGAGCTCTGGTACGAGACAAATCAGAATACTGTGTTGAAGAAATGTTGTTGCACTTGCCAAGGATGGCTATTCCCTTAGTCTGGATGTTATCGCAAGCCCAGGCAGCTTGCTTGACAACAACAGAGTTGGGCTAGATTTCACAATAGAGGGTCTCAGCCAAATCTTGCCCTCTGGGAGGATGAACCAAAGCATATCCTAATTGTCTCTTAAACAGTAAAGGGTTGTAGTTGATGCAACCTTTCACTCCTATCAAAGGCACATTAGGATATTGCCCACAACTAGTAATGATGTCCTTGCCTTTGGTGCTCTGAGTGCACCATCTGATGTCCTCTGATGTCAAAGCAATAAATCTCTTAGCCCAGTTCTTTTGCTGATGGGGGTTCAGGAAGGTGTCTGACTTTGGCAAGTGTCTTAGCAGCCAAGAGTAATAGAGAGGAGCACAACATATGACTAGTCTCCCTTTTTGCTTCTCATTCCTCTGATGTACTGAGTAGTAGAAGTCTCCCAGCAAGGTAGGAATTGGGTTCCTCAATAAGAACAGGTGAATGGAATTCTTGCTCACAAACTTTGGCTAATCTACAAACAAGATAACCCCATATATACTGAGGGCTAGAAGTGCACAGACAGCCTTCCATTCTCCTATTGCAGCATGTAGGGTAGCCTGGGAGATCAAGAAGTCTAGGTGAAGGCCTGGAACCCCAGCCTTGGTTGTCATGTTCTGATCAATGAGGGCAGGCTCCAAATGCAATGCCCTAGCTATGTCTTCATTTTTGGGAGCAACCATCTCAGGGTTGAAAGGAATCCCTCTCCTGATAGAAACTCCTAACAACATGGAAAATTCTTATAACAGAGGTCCCAACTGGAAATCAGGAAATGTGAAGCATCTGAGTGGAGGATAATAGAATTGTAAGCAAGTATGGATCATGCTCCTCTGAGATGCATCTAAGTCCATAACCATGTCCAATATGCCTCCATAATTCTCTCTGAATAGTGGGACATGATCAGGAGTAATGAGGGACTGGATCTTCCTGATGCCAGTCAGGGTGGGCTCAAAGAAGTGGTAAGTGATGTTGCTCTTTCTTGCAGTGTCCATGGGTGCTGGTGAAGAAGCTGAGAGTAACTGCTGATGAAGGTCACTGAATGAGATGCTGGAGATGGGTCTCTGATGAAGATAGCTGGAGGAGAATCATTGATAAACTGATGGAGATGCTAAAGAAGATAACTGAAGGAGACTAAGCAGCAGAAGGGGTCAAAACCAAACCAAAGATGATAAGATGGATACCCTGTAAAACAAATAAGCAAATGTTAAATGATGCAGAAATGATGTATGAAAAATGATATGCAAAGGGTTTGTGATCAAGTGCTGGATCTGTTTATCTGCCTTGGTAAAAGTCCATGTATGTTCATAAGTCCAGATGGAGGCTTAGAAATCCAGTATCCAGGTGGGGGACTCAAATAAAGAGTCACAAGTCCAAGGTAATCACAAGAACTGTCCAAATAATACAACCTTAACAAATCTAGTAACAAGGTATGATGAGGCCAAGGGTTCCTGCAAACCTGTAAACATCCCAACCCCCTCACATATAATGTTCTAAAACAAGGATCCTCAGACTTGGATTAGTTATGAGAAGTGTAAACACTTCTAACCCGGAGGTACAGTGTTTACAATAACCATAAAAGATCCTCCTCTAATTCACCTCAGATGCTGAAGGTCATAAAAAGGTCATCTAAACTTAGCAGGCTTCCTAGATAGCCCTAGTACTACAGGAAATCTGTAGCACAGAGTTCTCAAGAAGAAACCCATGTTTGAACCGTGTTTCATATTCCCGCACCAGACCGAAATGGAATGGGAAAGAATATGAAGCCATTCTAGCCTATGTGTCACTCAGGTCCCAGGTATAGGACCTTACTCACTCAATGATCCCCACCCACCAAAACAGACAAGAGATCCAGCACATGATAATGACAGTATGAAATGCATAAAAGCTGTAAATGAAAGCAATAAATAAAGCTGTACAGAAAGCAATAAATAAAGCAAATAAATATGCACACATATCACATAACACCCCTGTAAACACAAATCAAACAAGCGCTAGGAGGAACCCACAAAAAGAACCAGAAGCCCTGGTTGCAACATAAAGGGTCCCCAGCAGAGTCGCCAATCTGTCGCTCCCGAAGATTTGCATCCCGGTACAAGCGCGAACGGTCGGCGAAAGGAGAAATGAAATGAAATGAATAGAGTCGCCAGCTAGGCATTTTTATCCCGAAGGAAAGGTAATGTTGCATAAACCGGGAAAGAGATGGATAAGACGGTTGCGAACCAGAGAAACTGAGAAAGGGGGATGGTTACAACCTGGGAAGGTATTAACACCCAGATTGTCTGTCGTACTCGACGGGATCCACGCTTAAAAGATTGTGTTTAAAGGGGTAGTGTCTGTGCTATCTGTGTGCAAAAAGCTGGAAAAGAATATACAAGTGTCAGTGCAAGAAACGTGAAGTGAAGTGCTCAGGAATGAGACTTAAAAAGAAAACTGGAAGAGGGGGAAGACACAGAGACTTTTGTTCGATAACAGTTAAGTTATGCCTACATATCCTCTCGTGCAATGAGGAAGTCAGAACACCGTAGTTCGACTCAAAGAGACTGAAAGATAAATTGACTGGTGAACTGCTTGCTTGTCTATGCTCAAGTGTATGACTCGTCTGGCTCGAGTGCTATCTGTATTGCATTAGACGGAAGAAGCAAGTTCTCGTTTGTGAGTGAAGATGATGAGAAAAGAATCCCAGAGGAGACGATTATTGTTTGTTTTTGTGTTTTCAATCTTTTATTGTTTTTTTGTTTGCCATAATTTAATGAGCTTAAGCCTAGAGCAAGGGTTAGTAAACTCATCATATCCTCCCTTTGATTAGGGATGATGAGAATACCTTAAGTATGAGATAAACACCTCAACTTAATTACCATGATGATGTAGGATTAAGATCATTAACCTACTTATGATTATTTAGATGTTTTTGAGTTTTTGTTTAGTGTTAAGTAATGAGTTTAAGCCATAATCAAGGATTTGTGAACCTATTACACCATCCTAATAGAAGGATAATAGATGAGCACACTTAAGCTGAGGAAGATACCTCAACTTAATCCATGATTATGGATTAACCTCATGACAAAACAAACCTTTATTAAATGGATTTTAATTAAGGGATGAGATTAAGAAGTGAGTTTTATGATTTGTAAGACAACTTGAGGGGGACTTGTCCATTAACACTAGGGTTAGTCCTTCTTAACCAATAAAGGAAGAATTAGAACCCTAATACAAGGCCCAAGTTACAAGTTAATGTCTTGATGATTATTAAGATGGATTTATTAAGAGGTTTAAACAAATTAAGGGTTTAACACTTAGGATTAAAGTTATACACTCCATCCGAAGAGAAGGACGCATGCATAACCCTAATTCCAAAGTCTTAAAGCCTTAAAAGTTTAGTCTCTAATGATGAGATGAGAAGAGAGACACAAAGAAGACACACAGGTAAAATCTAAAGGGGGACTAATCACAACCCTAATTATTGTCATGCTTGGATGTTCCTATGGTTTGTAAGGCTTGAGAAAGATCTTCAGAGAAGCCACCAATGGAAGAAGCAGATGAGAGGGAGAAGAAGCAGATGAAACAAGTTACTTACTTCACTGAAGAAGATAAGTATCTTGGAGAAAGAAAGTGAGAGATGAACATGAATGAGAAAGCTCACTCTAAGACAAAGAAAAATGCAGCAATGATGCATATGGAGAATGAGAAGAGAAATGAGAAGTGAAGGCAAATTCACTTCTCAAATTACTTACCACCTGAAAATGTTAGCATAAGGAAAGAAATGAAATGAAAATGAAACATATGCAAAGGTAAAAACCAAAACCATAAGCAAACACATGATGCAAATGATGCTATGAGATGATGCAAAGGCATACCAAGTGTTATGAATGTTCATACAAGAGATTGGATGCAAATGAGGCATGCTTTGAAGTATGAAAACACATGTATGTTTATGAAATGAAATGGATGCAAAGCATGGAAAATGTATGAATAAATGACCAAGCAATGTTCAAGCAATGCCTTAAGATGTCTAAGGTGGCATAAAAGTGCTTATAATGTCATGGAAAGGTCACATGTTCATGCAATGCAATGTAAGATGCAAGTATGGATGCAAGATTAGGGTTACATGAAAGGATGAGATGCAAATGATCAAAACAGAAGCAATTCACATTATAAAAAATTGGAAATGAACTCAAAGGAACCGTAACCCCATATGATATCACACCCCAAAGGAGAAGGTCTAACTCTTAACCCAAAAGAAGTTGTGATTTTTCTAAGTTAACTAGGGTTTTTGGGTACCTTAAGAGGAAAAATGCAAATCAAATTGAAAATGAAAGATAAATTCATGAAAAAAATATCCTAGAAACTACATGCTATATGGAAAACAATGCAAAACGAATCATTGTCAAACCCTTCATGGTTAGGCAGAAAAGAATTTTCAAAGTTAGGGTTCCAAAAAGGGAATTTTATGAACCCTAAATTCAAGAAAAATGTCAAAGTTGGATCAAAACCAAAAAGAAATTTGTATGAATGGTTTGACAATGTTTCTAAATGTCCTAAGATGCAATGTGAATATTTTTGGAATTTTTAGAAACCTAAATGGTATTTTAATTAATTAATTTCAATTAATTAATTAAAATAAACATTTAAATATTTTTAAAATGATTTTCTAATGCAAAAAAAAAAATGTTTTTGGGTGAAGAAAAATATTTGAAATTTAAATGCAGAAGGAAATATTTTTATAATTTTTCTAGGTATTTTAAATAAAATGGTAAAGAAAATAGGATTTAAATGAAATAAAAAAGGAAATAAATGAAAGTAATACAATCCAATGGATCAGATTCAAACTGGGGGGAAATGCTTTGACCAGCGCCCAAATCAAAGGTCCAGATTCAATCTGGCCTAATTCTAATTAATTAAATAAATTAAAATGATTAGGGTTAAGTGAAATGATCCTGACCCTCCACACACGCGCGAAACTTAAATCCTATGCTCCAGATTCAAACTCAGCTAATCACCTGAGATTAGCCCTAATCCAACTCAGACGGCCGGAACAGTGCTCCGGTCGTCTTCCCCGGCAGGGTAGTTTTACAAACTCTCTCCCTAGGTCATTTCAGGAGCTCTAAAGCTCCAGATCAAATCCCCACCTCACCCTAAACACGAATCCACCCTCAGAACAAATTTATTTTGCATCAATCATGAGAATCAAACAAGAACATGTTTCACGGGAAAAGTTTCAGAAGTCAAATACAAGCTTATTTTCAAGTCATTTTCAAAACAAATTATATCACAGTGATCAGCATAACATGTAGAACAATTTAGAAACTTAAAATCGTGCTTCTGGAAAAAGGTTTGAAGATGGATACCTGAGCTGGAGCTTTCACTTTTTGAGCTTTCAGACCTCTTCTCTTGTGCAAATCCACTTCACTTGACCCCTTGATGGTGTTGTAATGCTTGGAATGAGTTTAGAATGGCTGGATTGAGAGGTTGCAATACAGCTGGTCCAAAATCGTGTTTTTCTTTGGCTGGCTTTTAGGGCTTGGTAATGGTTGAGAAATGTTCTAATGATGATGGTGAGTTGAATGATGAAGTTTGTTTGGAGTTTGAGTGGTTGGACAAAGAGTTTCGAAAGTTTGAAGCATGTAGGTGATTTTGAGAAGCTTGGTGTATCTGAGGTTTCAGGCTTGTGTGTGTTATGCCCTGGCTTTCTTTTGGTCCACATAACATAACCTTATTAGCCAGAGAGTGGTTGTGGCTGCAGCTGATTGGTATGGGGTGATTTGCAAAAAGTCAACAACTTGTGTACTTGAGGTATGGGCTCATGTAGCAGCTGTTTTAGGGCATGTCCTGGTTCAACATTGATCAAGGAGATCCATGGAAAATGATTTGGGATGCTGCAGCAAGTGTATGAGAAGATTCATCCCCTTTTGCAAATTTGAAGAACTTTGGCCCTTTTTGAATTTCTTGAAGTTCAAGGCATGAAATAGAGTGATTCTTTGGGCAATTTTGGTCACAATGCATTGTATCATGTTTGTATGATGCTTAGAGAGTGATTAGAGGTCACAAAATGACTTGGTATGTGAAATTGCACAAAATCCTCTTTGGTGTGAAAGTGAAAATTATAGGATTTTTGCAAACTTTGCAAAGCCATAACTTGAGTTCCATAATGAATTAGGACTTGTTCTTGTACTTTTTGAAAAGGGAATGATCCGATCTACAACTTTCATGACCAACAATTTTTCATTTGAAGCATTTTTGATTGAGAAAGAGGAGGTTGAAAAACTTTCCCAAAATGGAAAGTTTCCATTACAAGTCATTTCCATTTTTGGCAACTTTTGGTTTAGCTCAATTTTCTTCAATTTTGTGAACTTCCAAGCACTTCAATGATCAAATAAAGATCATATAACTTCAATTTGATGAAAAATCCACTTTGGTTCCATTGTTGGGGGCCTCAGATGCCCTGATTTTGCTCTGACTTGCTCAAGAAGTTACCTAGTGAACATATGACTTCCACAATGAATTTCTTCATCAAACTTGGTACAAATGATCCTTATAACATATTGAGACTATTAGAAACAATAATGACCAAAAAATTTGGAGTTATGGCCTCTGAAACCAAAACCCTAATCTTAGGTCATCTATGCAGTGAAACCCTAGCTCTGCTTCCATTCTTTCCAAGTTCTTGTGATTTCTTGACTTCCTTGATCTTTGAGGGATGTAATATGATGATGGAACACACATGGACCCTCTTGGAACAATTGGAGACCTTTGGAGTGGCTTAGATGGATCCTTGGATTGCTCAGATCACAAACCCTAGATGCAGATGAACTTGAACTATGCAGTGAAACAAAAATGCAATATGATATGATATGCTTAAAATTATGAAAATATGAAAGATCACAAGCCAATGGTGAAATGAATGAGGGAAAATTTGGGGTGTTTACAGTGGTTACGCCCCCCTGTAGTCAAATCAGCATCGGTAAATCCTAGTCCATGACTAGTATTGACATTTGCAACTACTAATTCCAAATGATTGACAGTGATCTCTTCAGGCACATAAGCTACATGCATGACTTTGAGTAGTGCATTCCGGTGAGCCTCGGAACACATAAGTAGTGATAATATGGAGATCTTGGAGGGTGTTTGGTGGAGCTGATCCACGATTTTGTAATCACTTCTTTTGATAATCCTCATAAAAGCGTCTACATCCTGATCAAAGGGCGTCTTATGAGTTTCTTTTGCAGCAGGTTCTTCTGGCACCACACTTTTGCCTTTAGCTTTGGAAGCCGCTTCTGCTTCGGCATTAGTTCTGGGAATTTGTGAAGTGAAGAGACGTCCGCTTCTAGTGAAGCCTCCGCTTCCCCCTACATTGTCTACCTGTGGTGCAGATGTTAGGGAGTCAAGAGTGACTTTTCTTCCGTGGCAGTAAAGATCCAAACCATAATGCTAAGGCACGACACTATTGTTATCATAAGGAATTGGTCCAGGCATCGTGATGGCCACCATACTAATTGCTGCAGAAGAAGGAGTCATGATTGTCTACGAATCGTAGTATACAGTAACAGGGAGTCTGACTGAAGGTGGCACAAGTGCAGGAAGCTGACAAACTGATGAGAAAGTGTTGTTGGGACGTTGTTGATGATAATGTTGGTGAGAATGTTGCTGGAAGTTATTGTCGTGAGATTCTGGAACAGGGACCGTTGTCGGGTCATAGTAGATAGTAAATGTTGAAATATCACTGCTGGTGTTTGTTGTTGTTGTTGTAGCCAATTCCGTTGAAATGATTTTTGCTGTATTTGTAGAAGTGATTTTTGTTGCAGTTGTAGAAGCTTTAACTGTTGATGCTATCTGCAAGATTCCTTCCTTAATCAGACTTTTAATACCATTCTTCAAACTTGTGCAACCATTAGTAGTAACCTTACAAGCTTCGTAGTAGGCTTCACAACCTGGAAACACTTGGCATTTTAATAGTTTAACTTTCACCTCGGCCAGAGGTGTTCGAACACTTGCAATATCATCAATCAGGATTGCTGGTTGGTCTTCCTCGATAGCATTAATATGTGGCCCACCGTGGTTAGGTATTGTATTTTTGGTGACACTCGGAGGAGGTGCGAAGTTTACAGCTTTGGAATCAATCAGGTTTTGGACCTTCATGTGCAGGGCCCTACACTTTTCTGTGGCATGGCCGAGAGAATTTGAGTGGAAGACGCATCTTGCGTTGACATCATAATTTCTTGGAAGGTTGAGAGGATCTGGTGGAGCCAAAGTCCTCAGTTCAATCAAGTTGAGTTTCAACAGTTGTGGGAGTAACACTGCATAGGGAATTGGAATGGGATCGATTACCCTATTGATCTGAGAAGTCCTTTGTTGAAATGGATGTTGTTGTTGATTATTGTTGTTGTAAGCTCTTTGTTGTTGCTGTGGGAACTGTTGTTGCTTAGGTGCTGGAGTGGGAATGGTGACAGCAGCCAGTGACCTTTGAAAATACTGAGGCCTACCTCTTCCAATATGCACTGAGTTAGTTTCTCCTGTCCTTCGGGGTCCGGTGAATGGTTTCTTTGTGTTGCTGGAGCTGGCGCCATTATCGAAAATCTTGCCCATCTTCAACAAACTTTCGATTCTCTCTCCCTCTATGACCACATCAGCAAAGCTAGTGGAAGAGAAAGTGGCAAGTCTATCAATATAAGTTCTTTGCAGGGTATTCATGAACATGTCAGCCATCTCCCTTTCTGACATTGGAGGTTGGACAGCAGCAGCCAGCTGTCTCTACCTTTGAGCGTACTCACGGAAACTTTTTGTCGAGGATTGAGACATTCCCATTAGGAGAGTCCTGTTAGGTGCCATGTCCAAGTTGTATTGATACTGGTGCACAAAGGCTTCAGCCAAATCTTTCAAATTTCTGACGGTGGCCCTAGATAAGTGTGAATATCATTCTCTGGATGCCCCGGTCAAGCTATCTTCAAAATAAAACATCCATAGCTTCTCATTCATAGTGTATGCCTTCAACCTTCCCAGAAAGGAATGCAAATGAGTGTGAGGACAAGAAGTTCCATTGTATTTCTCAAAACACGGGGGTTTGAATTTGTGGGGAATCCTTACCCCCTCAACTAGGCCCATGTCCATTACATCAAATCCCAAGGAGTTCTGGGATTCCAAGGATCTTAACTTTTCTGATATCTCGTCCAACCGACGGTCATAAGCTTCATCTTCCCCAGCACCGAGCACTGTGAATTGCTCATCTTGAGGATCTTCTTGTAGAATATGTTCTCCAGTATTCCTTTGGCCATTCCCAATGATATTAGCTTCAGGATTGTTGTCGGGTCCAAACACTATCAGAGTCGTTCGCGGATGCTCGCGTTTGTTGTTACTAGTACCTCCCATGCCTACGTGATTATCTTTCGGGGTTTGCCGCTCGACCAACTCCCTCAACCTTTCTTGGGTCTGGGCCAGTCCATTCATCACAGCCATAAATTGATTCATTTGGGTCCTCACCTCTTTCCTCACATCTGTCATTTGAGTCCTCACATCTGTCAGTTCCTGCTGTAGCTGATCCATTTGTAGACTCGAAAGGTTGTGTCAAGTTGGATATCTGTGGACTCGGTTGACAGAAAAGACCCTTCTGCGAGCAATATTTCCTGAAACAATCAACAAAGTAAGAAAACAAAAACAAAACACTTGCCAAAAAAAAGGTATGTGGTTAGAATGCAATGCAATATGCCTATTTTTCTTTCGAGGGTATCCGACTTAGTTCTCGGTTTTGACCTTCCAGACCCCTTGGAGGAGATAAAGATTTTGGAGTGAACGGAATCCATAAAAACCAATAATACAAGTGGCATTTCCAAAATACAACCAGTGCATGAATACAACAAAACAAAAACTCCCATGGTGAGTCAAAATAGAACAATAATACATAAACTATAATACAACCAGTTCATGAATACAACAAAGTAAACTCCCATGGTGAGTCGAAATACAAAAACAAGTACAAAGAAAATCAAACATCCAATACATATGCATCCTCCCTGACTTCCTTCAGGAGAGGATCAGTCACAGGTCCAGCTGGGTGCTTTGTGATGGTCCTGGTGAGAAGGTTTCTGGTTGCGATGGCATTAATCATCTTCATATACTTATCTTGCTCTTTGGATCTTTTTAAACCTGCCCGGAGTTTTAACTCTGAGATTTCCTTCTGAGCGGCTAGAAGTGCTTCTTGGCTTCTTCTCTCATTAGATTCCAACTGCTCCATCTTGGTTTGCATCTTTTGATCTTCTTTCAAACGAGCCTCGGTTATTCTGACCCATCTACCCTGACTCTCTTCCAGATAATGCCCAGCTCTTGCCTTTTGAATTTTTGCCTCTTTACATGCATTCTTCAACACAAGTTCCCTTGCTCGGGCTTTCCTGATAAAGTCTTCAGTCTTCTCAATCTTGGTTATATGCTCGATGCGTAGCTTCTCTAACCTCTCAATTTCTAAACAAGCATCATTCCTTTCCCAAAGGGTCTTCTTTAAAGCTTCGGCGAGCTGAGTATTTCTTTCCTTCATCTTTTCAAACTCTTCCAGGCTCACTGTGGATATGGGCTCAACTGCTGATGGTCCTGGTACATCCTCCGGGGTGAATGGTATACGAGTAATTTGTCCTCTGATGCGCGACCATTCAATGGACTGAGCAGAGGATATGTTATTGCACTTTCCCATAATGGCGGTTCCTTTAGTCTGTATATTGTCCCAAGCCCAGGCTGCTTGTCAGACAGTGGCATGGTTGTTTTGAACAACACAATAAAGAGATTCTTCTAGGTCTTGCTCTCTAGGTGGATGGACCAAGGCATACCCCAACTGTCTTTTGAAAAGTAAAGGATTGTAATTGATGCAACCCTTCACTCGAATGAGAGGCACATTTGGGTATTGACCACAACTGGTTAGTATATCTCGACCCTTGGTGTTCTAAGTACACCACCTGATATCTTCTGAAGTAAGGGAAATCATCCTCTTAGCCCAATTCCTTGTCTGATGTGGATTTAAGAAAGCTTCCGTCTTTGGCATATGTTTCATCAACCAACTGTAGAAAAGAGGTGCACAACATCTTACCAGTCTTCCTCTCTATTTCTCATTCCTCTGATGAACTGAGTAATAAAAGTCTCCTAACAAGGTAGGAACCAGATTCTTTAGCATGAAGATGTGGATGGCATTTTTGCTTACAAACTTAGGCTCGTCTGCAAACAAAATGATGCCATAAATGCTGAGAGCTAGGAGAGCAGATACAACTTCCCAATTCCCTTTTGCAGCGTGCTTCGTAGCCTGAGTAATCAAGAAATCCAAATGAAGGTATGGGATTCCAGCTTTGGAAGTCATGTGCTCATCAATGGTGGTTACTTCCAGATGTAGTGCTTTGGCTATGTCTTCATTCTTTGGAGGAGTCATTTCAGGATTGAAAGGAATTCCTCTTCGGATGGGGATATCCAATAACATGGAGTACTCTTCCAGCAACGAACCTATCTGAAAGTCTGGGAAAGTTAAACAACTCAAGGGAGGGTCATAAAACTGCAGACAAGTGTGAATCATGCTCCTTTGCACTGTATCCAGGTCCATGATTATGCCCAAGATTCCACCGTAATTTTCTCTGAACAGAGGTACATGATCAGGAGTAATGAGGGTTTGTATCTGTTTAATGCCTACTAAAGGATACTCAAAGAAATGATAGGTGATGTTTCTTTTCCTTGTTGAATCCATTCTGAATATGTGTGCTGAAGGAGATAACTGAAGAAGTGTTGTAGCAGATAGGCTGAGCAGAAGAACGATCAAAACCAAACCAAGAAAAGTGGATACCCTGTAAAACAAATAGACAAACATTAGAAATGATGCAATATGATGCATGATAATGATATGCAAGGATTTGTGATCATGTGCTGGATTATCAGTTGTCCTTTGGTAGAATCCTTGAGTGTCTAGAGTTTCAAATGGAAGTTTGAGAACTGGTAACCGGGTGGGGGACTCAAATAAAGAGTCAACAGTCCAGGGTTACAAAGAATCAGTCCAAAAATAGTACAACCTTATAAACATTCTCCAGTAGCAAGGTATGATGAGGTCAAGGGTTCCTGCACAACCAGTAAACATCCCAGCCCTCTCACATGTATGTACTAGAACAAAGATCCTTAGGTTTGGATTTATCATGAGAAGTGTAAACATATCTAACCCGGAGGGTATAGTTCTTACCTTAATCATAAAGAATCCTTCCCTAATTCACCTCAGATGATGAAGGTCATCTAAAAAGGTCATCCAGACTTAGCAGACTTCCTAGATAGCTCTAGCACTACAGGAGATCCGTAGCACATAGTTCTCAAAAGGAAACCCATGTCTGAACCGTGTTTTCATATTCCCACACCAGAACGAAATGGAATGGGAAAGAATACGAAACCACTCTAATCCTATGTGTCACTCAGGCCTTTGTATTGAGCCTTTCTCACTGGAATACCCCACCCACCAAGGTAAACCAAAATCCAGCACAGTGATGCAATAATAATAATGAAATGCAGAAAGCAGTAAACGAAAGCAATAAAACAAATGCAATAAATAAAGCTGTACAAAAAGCAAAAATAGAAACACGTATACACATAACACCCCTGTAAACACAAACAAACAAACGCTAGGAGAAAAGCTCTCAAGAACTCAGAAGCTCTGGTTGCAAAGTCCCCAGTAGAGTCGCCAAGCTGTCGCTCCCCGGACTTTCGTCCTGGTGCAAACGCGAACTGTCGGCGAGAATAGTCGGGTGGTGAAGGTTGAATAGAGTCGCCAGCTAGGAATTTTTATCCCGAAGGAAAGGTAATGCTGCTTAAACCTAGAAAGAGGTGGATAAGACGGTTTCGAACCAAAGAGACTGGGTAAGGGGGTTGGTTACGACCTGGGAAGGTATTAGCACCCAGATCGTCCATCGTACTCGACGGGATCCACGCTTACCTGATTGTGTTTAAAAAGGGGGGAAATGTACGTGCTGATTGTGTATAAAAGAGATGGATGTACAAAGTGACAGTGCAAAAAGAACAAAAGTTTAAACTAAGGCTAAGAAAAGAAAGCTAGAAAGAGAAGAAGGGGGAGACCCGAGGACTTTTGTTCGATAACCGTTAAGTTATGCCTACGTATCCTCTTGTGCAATGAGGAAGTGAGAACACCGTAGTTCTACTCAAAGAGACTTGGTGTTTTGGTGTGAACTGCTTGCTTGTTTATGCTCAAGTGTGTGACTCGTCTGGCTCGAGTGTTAACTGTCTTGCATTAGATGGAAGAAGCGAGTTCTCGTTTTCAGAGTGAGTGTGATGAGAAGAGAATCCCGGAGGAGACGTTTATTGCTTGCTTTTGTGTTTTCAGTTTTTTTATTTGTTTTTGGTTTTTGCATAGGATAATGAGCTTAAGCCTTAATCGAGGATCGTAAACTCATTATATAACCCCTAATTAGGGATAATGAATCTACTTAAGTGTGAGGTGAATATCTCAACTTAATTACCCTAATGATACAGTATTAAGATCATTAACCTACTTGTAATTATTAAGTGTTTTTTTATTTTTGTTTTGTGTTAAGTAATTAGTTTAATCTCTAATCAGGGATTAGTGAACTCATTACACCATCCTAAGAGAAGGATGATAGATGAAGACACTTAAGATGAGGAAGATACCTCAACTTAATCCATGGTCAGGGATTAAAATCATTATATAACAAACCTTTATTAAAGTGGATTTTAATTAGAGATTAGATTAAGAAGTGAATTTTATGTTTGTAAGACTAAACCTGAGGGGGACTTGTCCATTAAACACTAGGGTTAGTCCCTCTGACCCAGAGGCAGAGATGTAACCCTAATATAAGGCCCACGTTACCAGCTTAAGTCTTGATAATTATTAGGTGTTTTGATTAGAAGGTGAAAACAAATTAAAGGTTTAACACTGAGTATAACAATTATACACTCCATCCTAAGATAAGGATACAGGCATAACCCTAATAAAGAGCCCCAAAACATTAACTATTTAGCCTTTGTTATTGAGATGAGAAGCAGAGACTCAAGGAGACTCAAAAGGTAAAAAACTAAGGGGGACTATTCACAACCCTAAAGTTATCATGCTTGGTAGTTTCTATGGTTTGTGAAGCATAAAGAAAGTCTTCAGATTGGCCACCAAGGAAGGAGAAGCAGATGAGAAAGGAAGGAGATAGAAGAATAAGTTACTTACTTCCTGAAGAAGTTAAGTAACCTAAGAGTGGGATAAGAGCAAGAGAGAACACAAGTGAATCAAATTCACTTAAAAGACAAGTAAATATGCATATGAAAGGATAAGAAGAGGTTGGATGTGGATGAACATCCACATCCTGATCAACTTACCTAAAGCACCTGAAAGGGTTAGTACGAATGCATAAGGTATGAAATAAGATGAAATCAAACAAATGTAGGTGAAAAGATCCAAACCAATGTTCTCACATGACCTAAGGTATCTAAGATGGCATAAAAATTCATGAGATGTCATGACAAGTTCATATGATAAGGATATGCAAAGATGAATGCAAGTATACATGGAAAACTAGGGTTTTTAGAATGCATGAGATGTCCATGATCAAAACAGAAGCAAAACACATGATACAAATTTGAAATTGCTACCAAACAAACCCTAAACATACACAAGAACACTCCCCAAAGATGGAGGTCAGAAGCTATACCAAAGTCAAGTTATCATTTTTCTAAGTTAAGCTAGGGTTTTGGATAACTTTCAAGGAAAAATGCATATCAAATTGAAAATTCAATGAAAAAATAAGATTTAAATGTCCTAGATACTAGATGCAACATGTAAAAGAATGCAAAAAGAACCAAGCACAAACTCATTTTCATTGATCAGAAGTGAATTTTAGAAGTTAGGTTGTGAAAAAGGGGATTTTAAAAACCCTAATTCAAATTTAATTCTCAAAATAGAATCAAAACCTAAAATAAATGAGTGAAATGAGTTTGTAAATTGATTATAATGTTCAAGGATGCTTCATGATTTTTTTTGGTTATTTTTAAATACCTAAAAGTATTTTTAATTAATTAAAATGAATTAATTAATTAAATAATACAATTAAATGATTTAAAAATAAACTTTTAATGCAAAAAATTAAAATAAAAATGTTTTTGGGTTCTTAAAATTAATTAGAGTGAAAGTGTAAAAAATCAGAATTTTTGAAAGTGTTTTGCTATTTTTTAATAAATAAAAGAAAACAAAATGAAATAAATAAAAATAAAAGGAAAAGTAATCCAAATGAAAGGCTCAGATTGCATGGAAGTCAGATCAAGGGCTAAGGGCACAAGTCATCTTGACTGGGGGTATGTAGATCCTAGGGTTCAGATTCAAACTTGTTAAACGCGCGCAATCCAATGGTTCTTATTTAATCTGGTCTAATTAATTGTAATTTGTTTTAATTAATTAAAATTAGGGCTAATGAATTATCTGGACCGTCCACTTTCCAATTTAATCAAGATCCAATGGCCTACGTTTAATCTGGAAACACTAATCACCCTCAAACCCTAATCACTTTCAGATGACCGGAACAGTGCTTCGGTCATCTTCTCCGGCGAGTCCAAACACACAACTTCTTCCCTAGGCCATTACAAGACCTCTAACCTGCCCAGAATCCATCCCCACACTCCAAGGAACTCAAATCAATCATCAAACACAATTTATAACACAAGAACAAGCTGAATCGAAGCAAATCAAAAACACAGGCAATTTTTAAGAAGCACATAACATGATCATTTCTTCATCATTTTCAATTCTAAAGACATCTATGTGATCCCTAGAGCATGCATTTTAATTCTATGACAAGAAATTAATGCTTTGAGACAAAAAGTTCTTGAGTATACCTGAGCTGGTGACCTACAAATATGAGCTTTCAGAGCCTCCCTCTTGTGCAAATGGCCTCCTTTGAACCTCCTGAGGCTAATGGAATGCTTGGAATGCTTTGAAAGTGGCTGGTTTGAGAGGTCTAGTTCTGATATGGTAGAAATGGAGGTTTTGATATGTGATGTTTCAGGCCATTTTAATGGTTGATTCTTGTTCTATGAATGATGTGTGGTTGATTGGTGAAGGAATTTGTAAAGTTTGATGGCTAGATTGGGAGAATCGAAGAGAGGAAGTTTTTGGGGATTTTTGTGCAAACTGAGTGTATGGTGCTTCTGAGCTCTTGTGAGTCCTCTTTTATGATCCTTAGGCTTTGCATAAACAAATGGAACGAGTTAGAAGAGTTGATATGCACTGTGGGATTAGTATGGTTCAATTGGCCAAAAAGTCAAATGTTGTGTACTTGAGGTATGGGCCATGGCAGAACTTATTTAAGGGCTTGATTTGCTTCAACTGGCTTCAAGGAGAACCCTAGGATCAATTGTTATGAGTTGTATGGCTTGGATCAAGAGTTTTCATAGGTTTTGCAACTTTGCAACTTTGTGATTTCTTGAGAAACAAGTCATGAAATCCCTTGGTTCAAAGCTCAAATCTGATCTTGGGATGTTGTTTGATCATGCCATGATGCATTTGAGTGGATTAGAAGTCAAATAGAGGCCTGAAATTCACTTTTGCACATTTCGCTTTTTGGCCTAAACTTGAAATTTACAAGATTTTTTCCAACTTTGACTTGCCATATCTTGAGTTCTAGGATTAATCAAGAGGAGTTCTTGTACTTTTTGAAAATGGGAAGATCCAATCTATAACTTTCATGTCTAACAAAACTTCATTTGAAGCATTTTTGATCAAGAAAGAGGAAGTTGAAGATCTTTCCCAAAATGGAAAGTTTGCATTTCAAGTAATGTCCATTTTTGGCAACTTTTGAATTGGCTCAAAATTCTTCAATCTTGTGATCATCCAACCTCTCCTAAGATAGAATAAAGGTCATAGGATCTCAAAATGATGGAAATGAACTTTGGAACCCTTGGTTGAGGCCTCAGATGCCCTAATCATGACTTTTCTTGCATAATAAGTTACAGCTTGATCAGATGACTTCCTCAGTGAATTTTTGCATAAAACTTCATACACAAGCTCCCTATATCATATAAATACCAATGGAATCAAGAATGACCAAAACTTTTGGGTGTAAGGGCCTCAAACCCAAAACCCTAATTTTCAAGTCATCTGTGTAGGAGCTTCAAGCTTGCCTGGATAGCTCTACAATCCCTTGAGATTTATTGACTTTAAAGAAACCTTGGGGGTATAAAACAACTATATAACACTCAAGGACCCTCTTGGCATGCTTCAAGGCCTCTGATATTTCTCAAATCACTTCTTGGGTTCACCTGATCACAAACCCTAGTTATGCAGCTATGTAGTGAGTTGCTAAAGGAAAATCATGTAATGTGAGATGCAATGATATGCTATAAAATATGTGTGATCATAAGATAAGGCATGAGAAGGTGAGAGGGAAAATTTGGGGTGTTTACAGATTGCTGATTGAAATGAATGATGCGAGTTATTTTGATGAATTTTTACGATGTAACGCATCATTGCATTTCATAACATTAACGATTGGGCTTCGTCCTCTTTAGAAGCTTCAATCCCATTGTGTGGATTGAAGTGTATCGATGATTACGGTGTGCTCCCTTGTGGAGGGTTGATGGTCATGTATCCATCTCACGATGAAATTGGTACCACATGCATATTGCAAATCAGGATGGTTAGAATTGCATATTCTGGATGAATTCATGATTGTGTTGTCGTTGCTGAATTTTATTATTGATGATGTTCTAATTTATTTATATTCCATATTATTGTATGTTTATGATATGTTATGATTACTCACCCTGCCTACTTGGAAATGTTGCCTCTTTTGTGGGTAACTTGCAAATGAGAAAGAGTAGCTTTGCACTGCAAGAAGAGTTTTTCAGAGTCTCGGAGCGTATCTTAGTTTTTCTTTAGAAGTGGTTTGGAGTCATTGTGTCCTGCTCTGTGTCATGTAACATCGGGATGGGTCTTTGAGATATTTTTTTAATTGAGAATAATTTCTTATTTTATGATGTTGAAGTCTTGATAAAGTATATTGTATTTATGAAATTGAGATTAATGATTTGAATTATGAATTTTAATTTCCGCTGCGAAAAGCTTATATGTTGTTCATGATGTAGTTAACCCGTGTTACGGGACAGGACACTGTATGTTAATGTTATGATGAAATGTGATACCCTTCTTGTTGATTACTCTGATAATATTTTAAATATTTGGTTTTGGAGTAGAAGGGTGTTACACAACTGCCTCTATCTTCCAGGAGATAATGGTGGAAAGTTGGGTGACGTGGAAGATGATGGGGAGACACACTCTCCCCGTCACTTGACTTGTGGATAGGGTATTTTCCCGACGTGCATGCATCTGCTCGGGCAATCGTGAGTCTGCCCGACGATGCAGATATGGCCGACTAGATGGGCCTATGCCCGATGTGTTAGGCCATGGGTCAGCAGTGTCCTCGAGGCCCAGTCCGGAACAAGATCCCCCCAAGTCGAGTCTCCAAGCTGGAGTGATGAGTTAAGAGAAATGGAGTCGGGCACAACCAACATGTCGAGGTAGGACATAGATTGGGGAGCAGGTCGTCAGGGTCGATCGTCCGCACCAAAGTGGTTGGAAGGAATCATTCGGTAAACCGAGAAAAATGTATGTCGAAAAGACCGAGGTGGGGCATCTTTAATAGCCGAGGAGACCTAAGGGTGCTCGACGTCGTTCAAGATTCTCTTAAGTGTCGTGTTTGAGGCATTTAAGGCATGTTGCTTCTTTTCCTATGTTAGGGCCGACCTAGGTAGCCTAGGTAATGATTACCTAGGCACGTGCCCCACGTGTTATCCTTGTATATAAGGTGAAGAATCTACTTCATTTCACTTGTTTGCTCAGACATTTAACCGGACTAGCAACTCAAGCGCTCTTCTCAACCGTCGCCGCCGCTTTCCGCCGTCAACTCCCCGCACGCCACCGTTCTCTCCCCGCCATCACCATGTTAGGTAATCTTCCAAATCTTCTCTTTTTGATTATTTTTTCACTCGATAGGTAGTAAAACCCATAATTTTTCCGTTTAGAGTAAGTAGATCTTTGTTTTAGGCTAGTTTTCGGGTTTTAGATATGAACGTCTCGGGCGCAATTTTCATGAGTCGGGCGAAAAACGCATATTTGCATGAATAAGTCGTCCAGAATCATCGTATTTTTGATGAAGGTCACGAGCGCCCCATGCATTCGTCGGGCAAGAATCCCCTAGAGCGCTTAGCTCTTCGCCCTTTCACTTAAATTGCGGTGGAAGGGTGAATTTGATGCGATTTCGAATTTACTTTTTTCTTCTGCTTTTCAGGTACGAATGATCAACGACAAACCGAGGAAGGAAACTCCGTGTCGCTCCCCTGAAAAGACACCAGGTCAGACAGGGTGCAAACGCGAACGGTCGACGGAAGGAGAAAATGAAGTGAAGGTGAATAGAGTCGCCAGCTATGCATTTTTATCCCGAAGGAAAGGTAATGCTGCATAAACCTAGAAAGGTATGGATAAGACGGTCGCAATTAGTGAACTCATTACACCATCCTAATAAAAGGATAATAGATGAGAACACTTAAGCTGAGGAAGATACCTCAACTTAATCCATGGTTAGGGATTAAATTCATTATATAACAAGCCTTTATTAAGTGAATTTTAATTAAGGATGAGATTAGGAAGTGGATTTTATGGTTTGTAAGACAACTTGAGGGGGACCTGTCCATTAAACACTAGGGTTAGTCCTTCTTAACCATAAAGGAAGAATTAGAACCCTAATGTAAGGCCCAAGTTACAAGTTAATGTCTTAGTGATTATTAGATGGATTTATTAAGAGGTTTAAACTGATTAAGGGTTTAACACTTAAGATTAGAGTTATACACTCCATCCTAAGATAAGGATGCAGGCATAACCCTAATTCCAAAGTCCTAAAACCTTAAAGGTTTAGTCTCTAATGATGAGATGAGAAAGGATACATAAAGAATACTCAAAGGAAAAAGACTAAAGGGAAACTAATAAGTCCTAGAAAGTTATCATGCTTGGAAATCCTAGGGTTTGTGAGGCTTGAGAGAAGAAGTCTTCAAGGAAGCCACCAAGGAGAAGCAAGATGAAAAGAAGGTGATGAGAAGAGAAAGAATGGAAGAGAAGCAAAAGTGAGGCAAGCCCACTCAATGACAAACAAAAATTCAGTAAGAATGCAATATGAAGAGATGAGAAGCGGTGGGAGGTGAAGGCAGATCCACCTCCCAAACAACTTACCATTAACCTTGAAAAGTTAGTACAAGATGCAATATGAAAGGAATGAAATGAAATGAAGCAAATGTAAGTGAAAATACCAAGACCAGAAGCATGTACATGATGTAAATGATGCTATGATATTATGCAAAGACATACAAGATGCATATGTGTGATCATACAAGAGAATGAATGCAAATGAAACATGTAAGAGGCATGAGAACACATGGATGTTCATGAAATGAAATGGATGCAAAGCATAACAAATGTATGGATAAATGACCAAGAAATGTTCAAGCAATGTCTTAAGATGTCTAAGATGGCATACAAATGCTTAAAATGGCATGGCAAGTTCATATGTTCATGTAATGCAATGTAAGATGCAAGTAAAGATGCAAAATTAGGGTTACATGGCAACATGAGATGCAAATGACCAAAACAGAAACATACGACATGATAAAAAATTGCAAATAAGCTTAAACAAACCCTAATCCCATATGATATCACACCACAAAGGAGAAGGTCTAACTCTTAACCTATTGAAATTTATGATTTTTCTAAGTTTGCTAGGGGTTTTTGGGTGCTTCAAAAGGAAAAATGCAAATCAAATTGAAAATGCAAGATAAATTCATGCCAAAAATATCCTATATACTACATGATATGTGTAAAACAATGCAAAAAGAACCATCTTCAAACCTTTCATGGTTAGGCAGAAAAGATTTTTCAAAGGTTAGGGTGTAAAAATGTGATTTTATGAACCCTAAATTCAAAGAAAATTGTCAAGTTATGATGAAAACCAAAAAGAAATTTGTATGAAGGGTTTGAAAATGTTTCTAAATGTGTTAAGATGCAACATGATTTTTTTGGTAATTTTTATAAACCTAAATGCTATTTTAATTAATTAATTTCCATTAATTAATTAAAATAAACATTTAAATATTTTAAAAATACTTTTTAAATGCAAAAAATAAAATAAAAATTGTTTTTAGGTTGAGAAAAATATTTAGAATGAAAATGCAGAAAATGATATTTTTGTGATGTTTTTAACTATTTTTAATAAAATGTACAAAGGAAATAAAGAAAAAATGAAATAAAATGCAATTAAATGGAAGTCAGCAAGATCAAGGGCTGAGGTTCAAAAGAAAAAGCGAGGGAAATGACTGCGCGCCAGATCCAAGGGTCAACATTCAAACTGGCCTTAATTATGTTTTAAAATTAATTAAACTGAATTAACCCTAAGTGAAATGATCCTAGCCACTCGTTGCTAACCCTAATCTTCATCTAACGGCCACAAAAACAACTGGGGAATTAATCACAGAATTAACCCTAATGACTTTCAGGTGGCCGGAGAAGACCTCCGGTCATCTTCTCCGGCCAACCAAAACACCTAACTTCTTCCCTAGGTTAAATCAAGAGCTCTAAAGCTCCAGAATCACTCCCCTAACATCCCTAAGCAAGAATCAGCCATCAAAACACATTTATCATTCCTCAAAAACAAGATTCGAAGCAAAACGTGAAACTGAACAGAAATTTCAGAAACTCAATAAATGCTTAATACTCAACCATTTTCAAAACAAATTACATCAGCATGATCAGTGAAGCATAAAGAATCATTTAGGAACTTAAAAACGCATTTCTGGAAAAAATGTTCTTGAGGTTACCTGAGATGAAGCTTTTCTATCTGGAGCTTTCTGGCCACCTCCTTGGTGCTTTTCCACTCAAATGAACCCCTTGATGCTTCTGGCAAGCTTGAAACAAGTTTGTATGGACTGTTTTGAAGGTTTTAGTTCAGAGCATGTCAAAATCGTGTTTTTGTTTGAGATGATTTCAGGCTAATATGAGGGGTGGGAAATGATCCTGGGGTTATGTGGAGACGATTGGTGAAAGAATTTTGAAGTTTTGATGGGTGGTTTGAGAGTTTCGAAGAGGTGAAGTTCTTGAGGGAGTTTTGGAAATCTGAGCTATGGGATGATTCAGGCTTGTGTGTTGTGTGTTATGGCTTGCATAATGTCCACATATCATGTCTTGATAGGTCAGAAGAGTGGTTGTGGCCTATGCTGATTGGTATGGGGTGATTTGCAAAAAAGTCAACATTGTGTACTTGAGGTATGGGCATGGTGCAGGCCTGAGATTTTGGGGTGTCTAGCCTCAGCATGAATCAAGGGTGGCCATGGGATAGGTTTGATGCAGCTGGAACACATGGAACTAGGGTTTGTATGAGTTTTGCATATTTTCCCTCTTTGGTGTATCTTGTGATTCAAGGCATGAAATGATCCAATTCTTGGGCCAATTCTGAGTTTTGAAGTTGCTTGATCATGTTATGAAGTATTTGGGCACATTAGAAGTCATTTGAATCCTTGGCAAGTGGTTTTGCAAAAATCCCTCTTTGGTGCATTCTTTAAAATTATAGGATTTTTGCCAACTTTGAAGGATCATAACTTGAGTTCCATAATGAATCAAGACATGTTCTTGTACTTTTTGAAAAGGGAAAGACCTAATCTACAACTTTCATGACCAATAATTTTTCATTTGAAGCATTCTTGGTTGAGAAAGAGGAGGTTGAAAAACTTTCCCAAAATGGAAAGTTTCCATTACAAGTCATTTCCATTTTTGGCAACTTTTCAAATGGCTCAAAATTCTTCAATTTTGTGAACTTCCAAGCACTCCAATGATCAAATAAAGATCATAGAACTTTAATTTGATGAAAATACCCCTTTGGTTCCATTGTTGGGGGCCTCAGATGCTTTGATTTTGACTTAACTTGCTCAAGAAGTTACCTAGTGAACAGATGACTTCCACAATGAATTTCTTCATAAAACTTGGTACACATGATCCTTATAACATCTTAAGAACATTAGAAAAAAGAATGGCCCAGAAATTTGGAGTTAAGGCCTCTGAAACCAAAACCCTAATTTTGGTCATCTGTGTAGTGAAAACCCTTGCTCTGCTTCCATGCCTTGCCAGTTCTTGTGATCTCTTGACTTCCTTGAACTTTGAGGGATATAATATGATGATTGAACACACATGTACCCTCTTGGAATGCTTTAAGACCTTTGGAGTGGCTCAGATGGGATCTTGGATTGCTCATATCACAAACCCTAGATGCAGATGAACTTGAACTAGGCAGATGAAGCAAATATGCAATATGAGATGATATGCTTATGCTAATGAAAACATGAAAGATCACAAGCCATGGTGTGATATGAGTGAGGGAAAATTTGGGGTGTTTACAGCTGCCCCTATTCAAACATGAGTTAGCTGTGCAGGATGTAAGCGCCTGGCTTAACAGACAAACAAGATAACTTGTGGTTGAATACCAAAGACAGTCCAAAATTTGCACTCGCTGGATAGAAGGAGAAAAGGGATATAAAAGGTATTATAGTATGATTATTAAATGAAGGCGATGGAGGACGACCGTCGAGTAGAGGACGACTGCTGGGGATAAAGTGGTAAGTAAAGCAATGACGGGGACGGCCGACAAGCTAGGGAGATAAAGAGACCACGACGGGGACGGCCATTGGGTAAAGAAACAAGATTCTATGGGGATTAAAGTAAAGGAATTGATGGGGACGGCCATCAGGTTTTCAAAGTAAAGTAACACCGATGGGGACGGCCATCGGGTTAAAGAATAAATGAAATAATGATGAGGGACGGTCATCAAAGGTGAAGGACGATCACCTAGCAGGGGACGACTGCTCTTTATCACGACATAGGACGAATGTAGGATAGAAAAGGTCGACGATGGGGACGGCCATCAGATAAAACATGATGAAGGACGATCATCAAGAGGTGAAGGACGATCACCTAGCAGAGTACGGCTGCTCTCGGGGTTTATCACGACATAGGACTGTAAACACCCCAAATTTGCCCTCACTAAGTTCACACCATGGCTTGTGATTCTTTTCATTTGCATAAGTTCAATCATATCATCTCATATTACATTTTTGCTTCACTGCATTGGTTCAAAGTCATCTGCATCTAGGTTTGTGATCTGAGCCATCCCTGAGTTATCTGAGCCACTCCAAAAGTCTTCAATCATCTCAAGAGGGTCCATGTATGTCCAAGCATCATATTATATCCTCCTAATATCAAGGAAGTCAGAAAATCACAAGAACTGAGAAAGGCATTGAAGCAGAGCCAAGCTTAACTACACAAATGACCTAAAATTAGGGTTTTGGTTTCAAAGGCCATAACCCCAAATTTTTTGGTCATTCTTGTTTCTATTGGTCTCTATATGATATGAGGCTCATGCACACCAATTTTCATGAAGAAATTCAATGGGGAAGGCACCTGATCAATAGATGACTTCTTGAACAAGTCAGTGCAAAATCAGGGCATCTGAGGGCCCCAATCATCCAACCAAAGGGTCTTCTCCATCGTTTTGGGTGCATATGATCTTTATTTGATCTTAGAAGAAGTTATAAATTCACAAAATTGAAGAATTTCAAGCCATTTGCAAAGTTGCCATTTTGGAAAAGTGACTTGTAATGAAAACTTGCCATTTTGGGAAAGTATTTCAACCTCCTCTTTTTGATTCAAAAATGCTTCAAATGAAAAATTATTGGTCATGAAAGTTGTAGATTGGATAATTCCCTTTTCAAAAAGTACAACAACTTGATCTAATTCATCATAGAACTCAAGTTATGGCCTTGCAAAGTTGTGAAAAATCACAAAATTTCACTTATGTACCAAAGAGGGAAACTTGCAAAAACTCATGTCAAACCAATTTGTGACCTCTAATTGACTTCTAACCATTACACAAACATCATACATGACCTATAATTCAGAATTGCCTAAAGAAATCCCAAGTTTCATGCCTTGAACTTCAAGTAATTCAAAAAGGGCCAAACTTCCCCAAAATTGCAAAATGGATCAAATCTCTTCAGCCACTTGTGCCAGGTACAAAATATGACTTCCATGGACCTCCTTGAAGCAAGCTGATTCGAGCCATACCCTTGTACCATGCCTGAACCAGCCCATGCCTTCACTTACACAAATGTTGACTTTTTTCATATTGAACCATACCAATCACACTGCTCCACCAACAACTCTCTGACCTATCAAAGATTGATATGTGTACCAAAGGAAAGCCATTTCACATAAGCTTGGAACCTGAATCCTCCCACAACAGAGCACACACCAAAACCCCCCTCTTTGCATTTTCATTCGAAACTCCTCACACAAGCCACAAACCTTCAAACAAACTTCATAAAACAACTCACCATGATCCACTGATCATTTCCCACCCCTCATTTTGCCTTGAAACATCCCATATCAAAAACACGATTTTCACATTTCTTGAACTGAGCTTCAGCCAACTTCACATAGAGGCCATATAAACTCCAATCAAGCGTTGCAAACTCTTCAGGGGGGTCATTGAAGTTGATTTGAGGCAAAGAAGCAGCCAACCAGTGCCATTTTCGAAAGCTTCAGTTCAGGTATCACCAAGAACATTTTTTCCAGAAATTGTTTTTTATGCCATAGAAATGTTGCTTATGATTCACTGATTATGCTGTGCTTGTTGGTTTTAAAAATGATTGAGTTTTGAGCCTGAACCGTGTCTCTGAAAGTTTGACCTGAAAACTTCTTTGATTCGATTCTTGTTTATGTTGAAAGATAAATGAAATTCCGTGCTTGATTCTTGTTTGGGGTGGGTAGAGGATGAAATCTGGAGAGTTAGAGCATTTGAAACAACCTAGGGATTAAGTTTGGTTTCTGCCTCGCCGGAGAAGATGACCGGAACCACTGTTCCGGTCATCTGAAGATTTGTGTGATTAGGGTTAGGGTTAGCCAACTTTGAATGTGAGCCCTCAGATTCGTTTTCCCGCGTGCGTTCAAGGGTCCAGATTTTGTGATTAAACCCTAATCTCTGATTAATTAGGCTAAACATAATTAATGAAATTCAAATCTCCAGGATTGATCCTAGCCCTCCAAATCCGCGCCAGTCTTTCCCTCCGCCCTGAGTTTAAATGTGACCCCTTGGATGCGCTGACTTTTTCATTTAAATTGATTTTCTTTTATTTTTCTTGCATTTTCTTTATCATTTTATTAAAAATAGCAAAATTCATCTATATTTTTTTATTTTTTTGCATCATGGTTCTAAATATTTTTCTCATCCTGAAAATAATTTTTATTTCATTTTTTGCATAAAATTTGTATTTTTGAAATATTTAAATGTTTATTTTAATTAATTAATGGAAATTAATTAATTAAAATACCATTTAAGTTTCTAAAAATCACCAAAAAAATCATATTGCATCTTGACACATTTAGAGACATTATCAAACCATTCATACAAATTTCTTTTTGGTTCTTGATCCATTTTGACATTTTTCTTTGGATTTAGGGTTCTTAAAAATCCATATTTTTACCCTAACTTAGAAAAATCTTTTATGCCTAACCTTGAAGAGTTTGATAATGGTTCTTTTTGCATTGCATTTCAAATATCATGTAGTTTCTAGGGTAAAATTGGCATGAATTTATCTTTCATTTTTGATTTGTTTTGCATTTTTTCCTTGTGAGGTACCTTAAAACCCTAGCAATCTTAGAAAAATCACAAGTCCTTTAGGGTTTAGCTTCTGACCTTCCCCTTTGGGTAGTGAACTTGTATAGGTTTAGGGTACCTTTGATCCCATTTTCATTTTTTTTATCTTGTCATTTGTTTCTGATTTTTAATTTTGCATTGCATCTTGTTCATAAACCCTAATCTTTGCCTTCATTTGCATTCATCCTTCATAAGCTTGCATACATAAACTTGCCATGACTTTTTGTGCATCCAAATGACATATAAGGCATCTTAAGACATATTGAAATCATGTTTGATCATTGCATCATCCATTTTCCATGTTATGCATCTATTGTATTTCATAAACATTCATGAACTTTCATGCTTACTTTCATGCCTCATTTGCATCTTCATCTCTTGTATGATCATCCACATCTCTTGGAATGCTTTCATACCATCTCATGGAATCATTTTCATCATGATTATGCTTCCGACTTTGGTTTTCATCTTTGCATTTCATCTCATTTTCATTTCATTTCATTTCTTGTTGCTAACTTTTCAGGTGGTAAGTGTCTGAGAAGTGAATTTTCCTTCACTTCTCAAAATCTCTTCTCATCCCTCTTATGCATCATTGCTGCATTTTATCTTTGTATTGGAGTGAGCTTGCTTTCTCATGCCTTCTTCACTTTCTTTCTTCAAGCAACTTTTCTTCTTAAGTGAAGCAAGTTGTCCTGTTTCTTTCTGCTTCTCCTTCCTTCATCCTGTTTCTTCCATGGTGGCTTTTTCCTTGAAGATCTTCTTGCAAACTTCATAAACCCTAGGAACACCCAAGCATGATCACAATTAGAGTTTGATTAGTCCCCCATTAGTTTTACCTTTGTGTCATCTTTGAGTCTTCTCTTCTCATCTCTTAATCAAGGACTAAACCCTAAAGGCTTTAAGGCTTTGTGATTAAGGTTATGCCTATATCCTTCTATTAGGATGGAGTGTATAACTTTAATCCTAAGTGTTAAACCCTTAATGTGTTTGAACCCTTTAATCAATCCACCTAATAATCATCAAGATATTAAGCTTGTAACTTGGGCCTTGCATTAGGGTTCTAATTCTTCCTTAATTGGTTAAGAAGGACTAACCCTAGTGTTAATGGACAAGTCCTCCTCAAGTTGTCTTACAAACCATAAAATAAATTTCTTAATCTTACCATTAATTAAAATCCACTTTAATAAAGGCTTTATTTTGTCATGAGGTTAATCCCTAATCATGGATTAAGTTGAGGAGCCTTTCTCAGCTTAAATGTTCTCATCTATTATCCTTCTATTAGGATGGTGAAATGAGTCCATTAAATCCTTGATTATGGCTTAAACTCATTACTTAACACCAAACAAAAACAACAAAAACATCTAAGCAAATACAAGTAGGTTAATGATCTTAATCCTACATCATGGTGATTAAGTGTGAGGTGTTTACCTCATACTTAAGGTATTCTCATTACCCCCTAATCAGAGGGAGGATGTGGTGAGTTTACTAACCCTTGGTTTAGGCTTAAGCTCATTAACTTATGAAAAACTTCAAAAAGCAATAAAAGATTGAAAACACCAAAAACAAACAATAATCGTCTCCTTCGGGATTCTTTTCTCATCACACTCACTCACAAACGAGAACTTGCTTCTTCCGTCTAATGCAAGACAGTTTGCACCTGAGCCAGACAGGTCATACACTTGAGCATAGACAAGCAAGTAGTTCACAAGTCAATTTATCTTTCAGTCTCTTTGAGTCGAACTACGGTGTTCTGACTTCCTCATTGCACGAGAGGATACGTAGGCATAACTTAACAGTTATCGAACAAAAGTCTCTGTCTCTTCCCCCCCTTTTTCCAGCATTATTCTTTAAGTCTCATTATCTTGAGCTTTGCACTCTTTCCTTACACTAACACTCCTTTTCTTCACTTCACTTTTCAGCACTAACACCTGTACATTCTTTTCCAGCTTTTGCACACAAATAACACTGACACTACCCCTTTAAACACAAACCTTTCAAGCGTGGATCCCGTCGAGTACAACGGACAATCTGGGTGCTAATACCTTCCCAGGTTGTAACCAACCCCCTTTCTCAGTTTCTCTGGTTCGCGACCGTCTTATCCATCCTCTCTTAGGTTTATGCAACATTACCTTTCCTTCGGGATAAAAATGCCTAGCTGGCGACTCTTTTCTTTTCATTTCTTTTCTCCTTTTGCCGACCGTTCGCGCTTGTACCAGGATGCAAATCTTTGGGAGCGACAAGGACGAATGTCGGATAACAAGATCAACGATGGGGATGGCCATCAGATAAAATGATGAGGGACGGTCATCAAAAAGTGAAGGACGATCACCTAGCAGGGGACGGCTGCTAAAAATATCACGACATAGGACGAATGCCGGATAGAAAAGGGTTCCAATAATGGAGACTCCGTTGGGGAAAGGATGTGTGACAGTCATCCAAAGGTGAAGGACGATCACCTGGAAGGGGACGACTGCCGAAAGTATCACGACATAGGACGAATGTCGGATAGGAGAGAAGTTGATTTGTTGGTGACTTACTGGGGAGTGGTAAACACGGATGAGTGCTTACGCTCAAGAATAAAAGGCATAATTGTTTGACGTTGTGTATAGATTAAAGACGCGGACGAGCATCCATAAGACCATGATACAGACGAGTATCGGTAGAAACAAACGCTGACGCATGTTCAGAGATGATGATACGGACGAGTATCAACTGGTTAACAAAGAACACGGACGAGTGCCGAATCTGTTGAGGAGTGATATATATACATGATACGGACGAGTATCAGAGACTTCTGTATAAGTATGGGTATTGGTTTATAGGTGAAGTATAAGCAAGACACAGACGAGTGTTCAACTTGCTGGGAAACGTATGACACAGACGGGTGTGAAAAGAGAATGTGTATAAGTTATGAACAAATATTTGTATGTGAGAGTGTAACAGGTGTTTCGGCGACCTGTGGGGATAGGATGACACAGACGGGTGTCGAAAAGAGTGTACTATGAACAAGTACTTGGTTTTCAACAAGTGTTTTGGCAACCATGCTGGGGAAAGGTGACATGGACGAGTGTCAAAAGAGTATGTAGGTATCTGTATTTGAGAATGCAAAGGGGATGTTTTGGCTTATATTTGTGGGGAATAATATGACACGGACGAGTGTCAAAAAGAGTATATATGAATAGGCATTTGTGTTGGAGAGTGCAAAGGGGCACTTTGGCTTTTATTTGCAGGGGATGTGAGTATTTATATTCATTGCTGATGAAATACTGATGGTAACTGCAGGTGACTGGCTCGAACCTGGCTTGTGATCATGCAAATGTTTGATTTTTTCCGTAATGCTCTATATTAGACGGAATGCTACGCTTATTTCGGTGATTTATGATGTGAATGCTATGATTATGCAAAAGAGAAATTGATCCGGGATTCGGATCCCGCTGAAGATCTCTGGCTGATTTACTTGGAAGAATATCCCAGCTGGGGAAGAGATCATTGGTGGATCTTGTTAGGAGATATAACTCTGCTTGAGGAAATAGACCACTGATAGATCTATCTGCAAGGAGAGCTTAGCTGGGGAGAAGGAAGTTTCCGTCACTTTATTGTATAAGAGTTTCAGGCATTGCTCTTCTGGGGAGAGGATGGAAACTCTGTGGGGAAATTGGCTGGGGATGCTCCTGTTGAGTAGACCTGTGCCAGGGATGAGGAGGCTTTGACAACTCTGTTGGGGAAAAGCATTCCAGATATTTCTTGGGGAGGAGGTATGCTGGGGAAGTGTGCTTGGCATGCCCCCTGCCGTGTATTGGATACCTGCAATTTGTTAAGACAAGAGAAACGCACAAGTATCCCGAGGTATCCCTTACCGGATTCCGTCATAGGAATTAGATATTCCTGAAAGTAAATATATTTCCTGCAAGCATTTTATTAAGAATGGCTCATTTGTTTTATGCAAGTATCATATCATGAATATCGGACATTTTGCAAACGAAATAAAAATGTACAAAAGGAGGTGTGACTGCAAATTTTGATTTTATTAATACGGGTGCCCTGAATTGGAAAATACAGTCAAAGAAACAAATCCCCTGGAATGAGGAGATTGCTATAAATTGAGAAAAGTAAAAGTGTTGGCAATGCTGACGATGCTCTGGTGAGCTTCCTTTGCTATGACCTGTATGACCTTGACGTTCTTCTCATCTTGCTTTCTGAAGAAGGTTGATTCTGACCGATGCTTTATCCTTTCGAAGCTTTCCATATTGTAAATGATACAGACGAATTCATAATGCAGTTGTTCACTTATTCCCTGATTTTGCGTGGATCACCCTTTCGGGTTTTCAATCCACCGGAATACCCATTTTTGCCTGAGCTGTCTAATGCGGCTTTTCAACTCAGCATGTGTACATTTTTTGATTTTTCCCTTATTTTGGCCCGAGTCTTTTATTCTGTTTTTGACTCGCTGGGGTGCCCTATTTTTTCCTGGACTTACATTCTATTTTTATGTCCAGCGGGTCATTTTATGCGAAGTATTTTTTAACTGCATCTGAATTCACAGGGGATAAGAAATCTTCACATCCAAAGTAGTGAACATCAGTGCTCCACCAGAGAAGACCTTTTTTTACTATGAATGGACCATCTTAATTTGGAGTCCATTTGCCCTTGTCGTCTGTATGAGGAGGAAGGAGTCTTTTCAGCACAAGATCTCCTACTCGGTATTCCCAAAGCCCGACTTTCTGATCGAAGGCTTTCTTCATTTTTTTCTGATATAACTGCCCATGACAGATAGCAGCTAATCTCTTTTCTTCGATCAGATTCAGTTGATTGTACCGAGACCGGACCCATTCTGCTTCGTCCAGCTTTACATCCATCATTACCCGTAAGGATGGTAGCTCAACTTCAACAGGTAGGACTGCCTCCATACCATACACAAGTTGATAAGGCATTGCCCCAGTAGACGTTCTGATTGAGGTTCGATACCCATGCAAAGCAAACGGTAGTATCTCATGCCAGTCTTTATAAGTAACCACCATCTTTTGCACAATTTTCTTAATGCTTTTGTTAGCTGCCTCAACAACGCCATTCATCTTTGGCCTGTAAGGAGAAGAGTTGTGATGTTGGATTTTGATGTCCCGGCACAGCTCTACCATCATTTTGTTGTTCAAATTGGAACCATTTCCAGTAATGATTCGCTCGAGAACTCCATATCGACAGATGATGTCTCTTTTCAGGAATCTGGCTACCACTTGTCTGGTGATGTTTGCATATGAAGCTGCTTCAACCCATTTGGTGAAGTAATCAATGGTTACCAGGATGAATTTGTGGCTATTTGAAGAAGTCGGTTCAATCTTTCCAATCATGTCAATGCCCCACATGGCAAAGGGCCAAGGTGAAGCCATCACGTTCAAAGGATTTGGATGCACATGCACTTTATCTGCGTAGATCTGGCATTTATGGCATTTTCTGGCATAGGCACAACAGTCTGCATCCATTATGATCCAGTAGTAACCTGATCTTAACAATTTCTTAGCCATTGCATGTCCTCCAACATGGGTACTGAAAGATCCTTCATGCACCTCGTGCATCAGCAAGTCTTCCTCTTTCTTATCAACACATCTGAGAAGAACCATATCAAAGTTTCGCTTGTATAATGAACCATCAGCATTAAGGAAGAAACTACCGGCCAGCCTTCTTAATGTCTTCTTATCATTAGATGATGCCCCAGGTGGGTATGTTTGATCCTCCAAGAAGCTTTTGATGTCATGGAACCAAGGCTTGTCATCTTTAGCAATATCCACCGAGAATACGTATGCTGGTCGGTCCAGTCTGGATACCGAAATCCGAGGCACATAATTTGTAGTTTGAACCTTGATCATGGAAGAAATGGTAGCTAAAGCATTTGCGAACTAATTTTCATCTCGAGGGATGTACTCAAGTTTGACTGTTGTGAAGAAAGTCAATAATCTCCTTGTATAGTCAAGGTATGGGATCAGATGCTCTTAGTGAGTGTACCATTTGTCGTTGGTTTGATTGATTACCAAAGCTGAATCTTCGAATACAGTTAATGTCTTGATCCTGAGGTCAATGGTTTCCTCAAGACCCATGATACAGGCTTCGTATTCAGCTTCGTTGTTAGTGCAGGCAAAAGTGAGTTTTTCCGAGAAGGGCATATGAACTCCTTTAGGTGTAACGAGCACTACACCAACTCCACGACCATTCATATTGACAGCCCCATCAAACATCATTATCCACTCTTCTTCTGGGTCAGGCCCTTCAGTGTGAACAAGCTCTTCATGATCTTTTTCTTTTAGGAACATGATGTCTTCATCAGGGAAGTTAAATCTCATTGGCTGATAATCATCAATGGGTTGCTCTGCTAGATAGTCAGACAGTACACTGCCCTTGATTGCCTTTTGAGATGTGTACTGAATGTCGTACTCTGTCAGAATCATTTTCCATCTTGCAACCCTTCCGGTAAGTGCTGGCTTCTCAAATATGTACTTGACGGGGTCCATCTTCGAGATCAACAAATTAGTGTGAGTCAACATATATTGTCTTAGTCGGCGAGCAGCCCACGCTAAAGTATAACAAGTTTTCTCGAGCAGTGAATAACGTTGTTCACAGTCGGTAAACGTTTTTCTTAAGTAGTATATTGCATACTCTTTTCGACCAGACTCGTCATGCTGGCCCAACACACACCCCATTGATCCTTCTAATACTGTCAGGTACATTATTAGAGGTCTTCCTTTAATTGGAGGCATAGGAATTGGAGGTTCTTGTAAGTACTCCTTGATCTTGTCAAAAGCCTTCTGAAAATCTTCATTCCACCTGACCGTTTGTTCCTTTCTTAACAATTTGAACAAGGGCTCACAGGTTGCAGTAAGTTGGGATATGAACCTTGATATGTAGTTCAATCTACCTAAGAACCCCCGAACTTCCTTTTCAGTCCTAGGTGCAGGCATCTCTTGAATGGCTTTGACTTTGTCAGGATCAACTTCAATCCCCTTTTCACTTATGATAAATCCCAGCAACTTAACAGAACGCACCCTGAATGTGCACTTGTTGGGGTTTAACTTTAGCTGATACTTTCTCAGACGCTTGAACAACTTCAGCAGATTTACCAGATGGTCTTCTTCAGTGAGGGACTTGACAATCATGTCATCCACGTAGCATTCAATTTCTTTGTGGATCATATCGTGGAATAATGTTACCATAGCCCTTTGATAAGTTGCATCAACATTCTTTAGTCCAAAAGGCATT
Organism: Lathyrus aphaca; assembly: GCA_963966055.1. NCBI lineage: Eukaryota > Viridiplantae > Streptophyta > Magnoliopsida > Fabales > Fabaceae > Lathyrus > Lathyrus aphaca. Next base: position 612,247,361 of record OZ014519.1, read on the forward strand.
ACCTTGTAACAAAATGTCCCCGAAGGTGTGATGAAGGTTTTCTTCTCCATGTCTTCAAGTGACATCCTGATCTGATTATACCCAGAAAAACCATCCATGAAGGAAAACACCGAGAACTGAGTTGTGTTGTCGACCAATACATCAATGTGAGGTAAAGGGAAGTCATCCTTCGGGCTAGCTCTGTTTAGGTCCTGGTAATCCACACACATTCGTAATTTGCTATCCTTCTTAGGCACTGGTATAATATTAGCAACCCACGGTGGGTAACTAGTTATAGCAAGGAAACCGGCGTCCCACTGTGTTTGTACTTCTTCTTTAATCTTCATGGCCATATCTGGACAAGTACGGCGTAACTTCTGTTTCACTGGAGGGCAATCTTCCTTTAATGGTAGCTTGTGCATAACAATATCTGTATCTAGACCTGGCATGTCTTGATAGGACCAAGCAAAGAATTCGACGTATTCTCGAAGCATGTCAATGAGTTGTTCTTTTACGGAAACTTGCAGACCGGCCCCAATCTTCACTTCTTTCAAATTCTCTTTGGTACCAAGATTAACTGTTTCAACCTCATCCTGATGAGGAGTGATCACTTTCTCTTCTTGCCTTAACAACCCGGCTAACTCTTCAGGTAACTCATAGTCTTCTTCAACCCCTTCATCAGCTTGATTAATTGGAATGTCGAAGTCATACAAGGTCATAGCAGTTTTCTTGTCGGTGCAATCTGGAGGATAATCTCTGCAAGGGTTGAGATTTGTTCCTTTTAGTGATCAATTTTAATCTTGTTTAGGAAAAGTGTGTAAACACCCCAAATTTTCTCTCACCCATTCACACCATGGCTTGTGATCATTTCATATGCATAAGTTCAATCATAGCATCCCATATCACATTTTTAATACATTGCATTGGTTCAAAGTCATCCGCATCTAGGGTTTGTGATCTGGGCAATCCAAGAGCTTTTTGAGCCACTCCAAAGGTCATCAATCACTTCAAAGGGGTCCATGTATGTTCAAGCATCATATTATATCCTCTCAAAGTCAAGAATGTCAAAAAATCACAAGAGCTGAGAATGGTATGGAAGCAGAGCTAGGTTTGACTGCACAGATGACCTAGAATTAGGGTTTTGGTTTCAGAGGCCATAACTCCAAATTTTTTGGTCATTCTTGTTTCTATTGGTCTCTATATGGTATAGGGAGCATGCATATCAATTTTCATAAAGAAATTCCATGGGGAAGTCATCTGATCAAGAGTTGACTTTCTAAGCAAGTCAATGTAAAATCAGGGCATCTGAGGCCCCCAATGACCCAACCAAAGGGTGTTCTTCATCATTTTGATTATGTATGATCTTTATTTGATCATACAAGATGTTGGAAGTTCACAAAATTGGAGAATTTCAAGTCTTTTGCAAAGTTGACTTTTTGGGAAGTTTGACTTTTAATGAAAATTGCCATTTTGGGAAACTTTTTCAACCTTTACTTTTTGATTCAAAAATGCTTCAAATGGAAAAAATTTGGTCATGAAAGTTATAGAATGGATCATTCCCTTTTCAAAAAGTACAAGAACATGACCTAATTCATTTTGGATCAAAAGTTATGGCTTGTCAAAGTTGGCGAAAATCACAAAATTTGAAGTTTTCTACCAAAGAGGCATTTTGCAAAATGACTTGATCAAGTATTCTAAAGACTTCAAATGTGCACAAATTCATTACAACATGATCATGTGACTTCCAAAAATCAGAATTGGCCCAAGAATTATGCATTTTGATGCTTTGAACTTCATGAATTTCCAAAAGGGGCCAAACTTTGTGAAATTTGCAAAACATCTCATAAACTTCATTCAACTTGCTGCATTGCCTCTAAACCTCTTCCATGGTTATCCTTGTTTCAAGCTGCAGCCAAGCCATGCTTTGTACCTTGACAGAAATGGCCCATACCTCTCTTACACAAAAAGTTGACTTTGTGCATTTTGCTCCATACCAATCACACTGCTCCACAACAACTCTCTGACCTATCAAGGATTGAAATGTGTACCAAAAGCAACCCAACACATAACACAACTAAGCCTGAAAGCTCCCACAACACAGCTCTCTCATTTTCACCCCATTTTGCAAAAGCCTTTGAAACTCATCACACAAGCTGCAAACACACAAACAAACTTCACCATTGATCTCCACATGCTTCACTGATCACAAACCACCCATCACCTTGCCCTAAAAAGCCCTGAATCAAAAACACGATTTCAACACACCCTTGACCTGAGCTTCTGCCAACTTTCTCTAGAGGCCATATAAACTCCAACTAAGTGTCAAAAGCTTCTAAGGAGGATCATTGGGACTTGTTTGAGCCAAAGAAACAGCCAGAAAGCTCCTGAATCGAAAGCTCAATCTCAGGTAGCATGATGAACAAATTTTCCAGAACTTTAATTTCTTGTTAGAATATTGTTTTGTATGTTGCCCTGATCATGGGGATCTCTTTATTTTTGAAAATGAGCCAGAAACAAGCATGTTATGATGTTCTGAAAGTTTGACCTGAAAACTTCTTTGATTCGATTCGTGTTTGTGTTGGAAGTTAAACATGATTTTGTGCTTGATTCGTGTTTGGGGTGGGTAGAGGATGAATTTTGGAGAGTTAGAGCTTTTGAAATGGCCTGGAGAGTGAGATTGAGTTTTTGGTTGGCCGGAGAAGATGACCGGAACACTGTTCCGGTCATCTGAAAGTCATTAGGGCTTCTGATTAGTGTTTAATCATAATTAGGAGATTTTGAATTATGGCCGTCCAAACGCGCGCGTAGTCAATTCCCGCCCCTGCCAGTTTGAACCTCAGCCCTTGGATTCGCATACTTTCTCATTTTCAGTTTAAATTTCATTTTATTTTCATTAAATTTCTTTTGTTTTGTTCATTTTATAAAAAATAGTAAAACATCTTTAAAAATTCTGAAATTTTTTGTCAAAGTTTCAATTAATTTTCAGGAACCAAAAACATTTTTATTTTTATTTTTCGCATTAAAAAATATTTTTAAATCATTTAAAAGTTTTTTTTTAATTAATTAATGAGAATTAATTAATTAAAAATACTTTTAGGTATTTAAAAATCACCAAAAAATTCATGAAACCTTTAAAATCATTTAGAAGCATTGTCCAACCCTCAAACCAAATTTTTTTTTTGATCCTGATGTCTTTTTGACAATTTTTCATGGAATTAATTTCATTTCAAGGCATTATTTTGATCCAATCTTTGAAAATTCATTTCTGCCTAGTCTTTAAGAGTTGGACTTTGATTCTTTTTGCATTGCATCTTGCATATCATGAAGTTTGTAGGATTAAATTGGCATGATTTGATCTTGCATTTTCAATTTGTTTGACATTTTTCTTGACAAGGTACCCTAAAACCCTAGAAATCTTAGGAAATTCATAACCCTCATTAGGTTAAGAGTTAGAACCCCTCCTTTGGGCAGTGAGTTTGTATAGGTTTAGGGTTCCTTTGAATGCATTTTCAATTTGTTATCTTGATGTTTGCTTCTGGTTTTGGTTTTTGTTTGATGCATTGATCATAAACCCTAATTTGGGCTTCCTTTTGCATTCATCTTGCATTTTCTTGCATACCATGACTTGCCATGACATTTTATGCATCCATTTGATTCATTAGACATCTTAAGACATATTAGAATCATGTTTGATCATTGCATCTTTCATTTGCCACTTTGTATGTCATTTGCACTTCATATCTTTTCATGTATGATCATGGTTCTAAACTTGCTTCATTTGCATCCATGTGTTCATATGATCATCCTCATGCCTTGATTCATGTTTGCATCATCTCATAGCATCATTATCACCTCATATTTGCTTCTGGTTTTGATTTGCATCATGTCATTTCATCTCACCTTGCCTTGCATTGCATTCCTTTCATTAACTTTTCAGGTGGTAAGTGACTTTGAGAAGTGAATTTGCCTTCACTTCTCACAATTTCTTTTCATCTCTCTTATGCATCATTGCTGCATTTTGTCTTGTGTTTGAGATTGAGCTTGCTCAATCTTCTTCATCTCACTTTCTTTCTTCAAGTGACTTGCCTTCTTAAATGAAGCAAGTTACTTTGCTCCTTTTTGCTCCTATCATCTGCTTCCTGGTGGTTTCTCTGAAGATCTTTCTTGTAAACCTCACAAACCTTAGGAACAACCAAGCATGACAATAATTAGGGTTTTGATTAGTCCCCCACTTAGTTTTTACCTTTGTGTCTCATTGAGTCTTCTCTTCTCACCTCATAATCAGGGACTAAACCCTAAAGGTTTTAAGGCTTTGTGATTAAGCTTATGCCTGCATCTTTCTATTAGGATGGAGTGTATAACTTTAATCCTAAGTGTTAAACCCTTAATGTGTTTAAATCCCTTAATCAATTCACTTAATAATCATCAAGACATCAAGCTTGTAACTTGGGCCTTGCATTAGGGTTCTAATTCTTCCTTAACTGGTTAAGAAGGACTAACCCTAGTGTTAATGGACAAGTCCCCCTCAAGTTGTCTTACAAACCCTAAAACTCACTTCATCATCTTATCATCAACTAAAATCCACTTAATAAAGGCTTTGTTTTGTCATGAGTTTAATCCTTAATCATGGATTAAGTTGAGGAGCTTTCCTCAGCTTAAACATTCTCATCTATTATCCTTCTATTAGGATGGTGTAATGAGTCTGTTTAATCCTTGATTATGGCTTAATCTCATTACTTAACACTAAACAAAAACAACAAAAACATCTAAATAATCACAAGTGGGTTAATGATCTTAATCCTACACCATGGTGATTAAGTGTGAGAAGCTGACTTCACACTTAAGGCATTCTCATTACCCCTAATCAGAGGGAAGGTGTGATGAGTTTACTAAATCCATTTGGTTAGGCTTAAGCTCATTAGCTTATGACAAACTTCAAAAGTCAATAAAAGACTGAAAACACAAAAACAAACAATAATCGTCTCCTCCGGGATTCTTTTCTCATCTCATTCACTCACAAACGAGAACTTGCTTCTTCCGTCTAATGCAAGACAGTTTGCACCTGAGCCAGACAGGTCATACACTTGAGCATAAACAAGTAAGCAGTTCACAAGTCAATTTATCTTTCAGTCTCTTTGGGTCGAACTACGGTGTTCTGACTTCCTCATTGCACGAGAGGATACGTAGGCATAACTTAACAGTTATCGAACAAAAGTCTTTGTATATTCCCCCTCCTTCCAGCTTCATTCTTTAAGCCTCATGATCTTGGGCATTTCATCTCTGTTCTTACACTGACATTTCACTTATACACTTCACTTTTCTTACACTGGCACCTGTACATCCTTTTCCAGCTATTTTATACACAAATTGCACTGACACTACCCCTTTAAAACACAAATCTTTCAAGCGTGGATCCCGTCGAGTACGACGGACAATCTGGGTGCTAATACCTTCCCAGGTTGTAACCAACCCCCTTGATCTCTCTGGTTCGCGACCGTCTTATCCATATTTTTTCTAGGTCTATGCAGCATTACCTTTCCTCTGGGATAAAAATGCCTAGCTGGCGACTCTATTCATTCCCTGTGAGTTCACTCCTGTGTGTTCTCACATCCTCCTTTCGCCGACCGTTCGCGTCTGTACCTTTATCTGGGCCATTCCCATTTATCGGGAGCGACAGCTTGGCGACTCTGCTGGGGACTCTTATACTGTAACCAGGGCTTCTGGTTCTTTTTGTGGGTTCCTCCTAGCGCTTGTTTGGTTTGTGTTTACTGGGGTGTTATGTGCTGATTGTGTTTGTATATTTGTATTTATTTTTGCTTTATGTACAGTTGTTTTATTGCTTTCTTTTACAGCTTTATATACATCATACTGTCATACTATTCTGGCTGGATCTGTTGTTTCTGTTTTGGTGGGTGGGGTTCTATTGAGAGTTGAGGTCCTATACCTGGGACCTGAGTGACACCTAGGCTAGAGTGGTTCATGTTCTTTCCCATTCCATTTCGGTCTGGTGCGGGAATATGAAACACGGTTCAGATATGGGTTTCTTCTTGAGAACTCTGTGCTACAAATTTCCTGTAGTGCTAGGGCTATCTGGGAAGCCTGCTAAGTCTGGATGACCTTTATTATGACCTTCAGAAACTGAGGTGAATTAGAGGAGGATTTTTTATGGTTATTGTAAACACTGTACCTCCGGGTTAGAAGTGTTTACACTTCTCATAACTGATCCAAGTCTGAGGATCCTTGTTTTAGAACACCACCTGTGAGGGGGTTGGGCTGTTTACAGGTTTGCAGGTACCCTTGACCTCAACATACCCTGTTACTTTGTTTTGATTAAGAGTACTCCATTTTAGAACAGTTCTTGTGATTTAACCCAGGACATGTGACTCTTTATTTGAGTCCCCCACCTTGGTTACTGGACTTATGAACCTCCATCTGGATTTCTTAAACATACATGGACCTATACCAAGGCAGTAATCAGATCCAGCTTGATCACAAACCCTTGCATATCATTTTCATACATCATCATTGCATCATTTAACATTTGCTTATTTGTTTTTCAGGGTACCCATACTATATTTTGGCTTGGTTTTGACCCCTTCATCTGCATAGACCTATCTCCACCAGTATCTGCTTCAGCTATCCTCATCAGCTACCTGCTTCAGTCACCTGCATCACCAGTCTCAGCCTGTCAGTGGCCCATCTTCTAGTATCAGTCATCATCATCAGCATCTGTTCTTCAGCAACATGGCACCTAAGAAGAGCAACATCTCCTATCATTTCTTTGAGCCTGAGCTAGCTGGCATCAGGAAGGTCCAAGCCCTGATTACTCCAGACCATATACCACTATTCAGAGAACATTATGGAGGCATACTTGATGTGGTTATGGATTTGGACCCTTCCTAGAGGAGCTTGATTCATAATTGCCTGCAGTTCTATGATCCCCCTCTGAGGTGCTTCACCTTCCAGAATTTTCAGTTGGGACCCTTGTTGGAGGAGTATTCATCACTGATTGGTGTACCTATCAGGGGTGGAGTCCCCTTCAACCCTGAGATGGCTTTCCTTAGTCATGAAGAGGTAGCAAAGGCATTGTATCTGGAACCAGTTCTGATTGGGCAGAACATGACAGCAAAGGCTGGAATCTCTGGTCTCCACTTGGATTTCTTGACCTCTCAGGCTATTCTGAAGGCCTCCTTGGGGGAGTGGAAGGCAGTCTGTGCATTATTAGCCCTTAGCATATATGGGGTTATATTATTTGCAGATGAGCCTAAGTTTATTAGCAAGAATGCAATCCATCTTTTCATTCTGAGGAACCCAGTGCCCACTTTACTGGGAGATTTCTACTACTCTGTTCATCAAAGGAATGAAAAGCAAAGAGGAAGATTGGTGAGATGTTGTGCTCCCTTATTCCATACCTGGCTGCTCAAACATTTGCCAAAAACTGATGCATTCTTGAACCCTCACCAGCAGAAGAACTGGGCTAAGAGGCTTGTTGCTCTGACCTCAGATGACATCAGGTGGTGCACTCAGAGCACTAAGGGCAGAGACATCATTACTAGTTGTGAGCAATTTCCCAATGTACCTCTGATAGGAGTGAAGGGTTGCATCAACTACAACCCTCTTCTGTTCAAAAGACAACTGGGCTATGCATTGGTCCACCCTCCAAGAGTACAAGATCTAGCTGAGACCCTTTATTGTGAGAACAAGCCTAATCCGGCTATTGTCAGGCAAGCATCCTGGGCTTGGGACAATGTCCAAACTAAAGGGGTAGCCATTCTTGGGAGATGCAACAATGTGGCCTCAGCTCAGTATTATGAGTGGTCACATGCCAGGGCTCAAATTACTGGGATGCCTTTCACCATTGAAGATGTGCCTGGACCCTCCACAACACCACCTCCAGCCACTGTCAGTCTAGAGGAGTTTGAAAAGCTCAAAGAGAGGAATGAGAATTTGTCTGAAGCCTTGAAGAGAACCCTCTGGGAGAGGAGTGACGGTCGTCTGGACATTGAAAGGTTAGTAAAGCTTAAGGTGGAGCATCTAGCCAGGATTGAAAAGTCAGAAGACTACATCAAGAAGTCAAGGGCTGGAGAACAGATTTTGAAGAATGCCTGCAAAGAGGCCCAGTTCCAGAGAGCTAGGACTGATCTTTATCTGAAGGAGAGCCAAGCTAGGTGGGTCAGGATCACTGAAGCTCGCACTCAGGAGGATAAGAGAACCCAGGACAAGATTGAGCAGTTGGAGGCTAATGCAAAGGAGCAACGGGAAGCCCTATTAGCAGCCCAAAGGGAGATCTCAGAGTTGAAGATTAGAGCTGGTGTGAAGAGGTCAAAGGACCAGGGCAGACACAAGAAGCTAACTGCAGCTATTGCCACCAGGAATCTTCTCATCAGGAATCTCACAGAACATCCGGCTGATCCTGTGACTGAAGCACTTTTGAAGGAAGTCCAGGAGGATGAGTTTGGTCTTGGTGTCTGACTTTTGCTTGTTGTTGCTTTCATTTCATGTACTTTTCTTTTTCTTATGTTGTATTTTGACCCCTCAGAGGGCATGTATTGTAAAAAACAAACTATGTATCATTCATTTTTTGTAATATATTCATTAGCTTGTTCCATTTGAATCTCCCTCTCCTAAGCAACATCAAACAGCATCTTCCTCAGGGGTCTGGAAAGGTCAAAACCAAATGCCAAGCCGGATACCTTGGAAACAAATAAGCATACTGCATTGCATACTAACTTTTGTTTTGTTTTGTAGGTTTTTGTTTTGTTGTTACTAACTCTGTCGTGACTCAGGAACTATTGCTCGACGTCGGGTGTTCCCACTCAATCGTCCACACAGATATCCCACCCGCAACAACCTTCCGGGTATACAAATGGACCAAGTACAGCAGGACCTTACAGAGGTCAGGACTCAAATGGCCAATGAGAGACTGGAAATGAGAAATCAGATGACCCAGTTTATGGAGGTGATGAATGGATTGGCACAGAGCCAAGAGAGATTAAGGGCCTTAGTAGAAAGGCAGACCCAGGAGGAACCTCATCTAGGGACTGGGGGAACGAGCAATAATGAGAGAGTTCAGCCTCATGTTAATCCTCCAGTCTATGGGCCCCACCTTCATCCAGAGATCAACATCCCTGTTAATGTGCAAGGGACTGCCACTGCAGGCAGAGTATTACAGGAAGACCCCCAGGAAGATCAATTTACTGTGATGGGAGCTGGGGATGAAGCCTATGACAGAAGGCTAGATGAGATTGCTGAGAAACTGAGATCTCTGGAGTCTCAGAATTCCTTGGGCTTTGATGTTATGGACATGGGTTTAGTGGACGGGGTCAGGATTCCCCACAAGTTTAAACCTCCGTGCTTTGAGAAGTACAACGGAACTTCCTGTCCCCGAACCCATTTACAATCCTTTTTGGGGAGGCTGAAGGCATATACCATGGATGAAAAGCTATGGATGTTTTATTTTGAAGATAGCTTAACAGGAGCTTCAAGGGAATGGTACTCTCACTTGACTAGAGCAACCATTAGATGCTGGAAGGACCTGGCTGAGGCCTTTATCAGACAATACCAGTACAACTTGGATATGGCTCCCAACAGGACCCTCCTGATGGGAATGTCTCAATCATCCAGGGAAAGCTTCCGGGAGTACGCCCAGAGGTGGAGACAGCTTGCTGCTGCTGTCCAGCCACCCATGTCAGAGAGGGAAATGGCTGATATGTTTATGAACACCCTCCAAGGGACATACATTGACAGGCTAGCTGCCTTTTCTTCCACTAGCTTTGCTGACGTGGTCATAGCCGGGGAAAGAATTGAGAGCCTATTAAAGATGGGCAAGATTTCTGACAACGGTGCGAGCTCGTCCAGCAACCCCAGAAAACCTTTTGTAGGTCCAAGAAGAGCCGGTGAGACTAATGCTATTCATACCAACAGGGGCAGACCTCAGTATGATCATAGATCAGTGGCAGCAGTCACCATTCCCTCTCCACTTCCTCAGCAACCAGCTTATCAACCACAGCAACAAACCCATTACCAGCAACAAACTCAGTACCCTCCTCAGAGAAACTACAACAACAACAACAACAACAGTCAGCAAAGACCATTCCAACAGAGACCATCTCAGGCCAATAGGGTGATCGATCCGATCCCTATGCCTTATGCCGCTCTACTGCCACAGCTCCTGAAGCTCAACCTGGTTGAGTTAAGGACGTTGGCACCACCAGATCCTTCCAGTTTGCCAAGAAATTACGACGCCAACGCCAGATGCGCTTTTCATTCTAATGCACCTGGCCACAGTACAGAGAAGTGCAGAGCTTTACAGATGAAGGTGCAAGACCTGGTAGATTCTAAAGCTCTAAACTTTGCACCCCCGCCAAATGTTAACAAGAACCCTATGCCCAACCATGGAGGGCCCAGAATTAATGCTATTGAGGAAGATATGCCGTCTTTCTTGATAACCAGTGTTGGGCAAATTAGGACACCCCTGGTAGAGATTAAAGCTCAACTTCTTGAATGCCAGATATTCCCTGGATGTGAGCTAGGATGTGCTTATTGCAACATTTCAGTAAATGGGTGTGACAACTTGAGAAGTGGTATAGATGGTCTCATCCAGAGTGGTCTGCTTCAAATCACAACGTCAATACCTTCAAATCCAGCAATCTCTCCAACGACAGTTCCAGAATCTCCTACAACTGCAACAACAATTATTCCAAACAATTCTTCAGTTTCATCAACAAATGCTTCAAATATCACTTCAACAAGTCAGACATCAACAAACATCCCTTCTACAACATCAGCACCCCTCTATTCAGAATCTTCTCCTACAACACCAACAAACATCTCAGCAGTCACTATTTATTACGATCCGTCAAGTATCCCTCCGAACAATAATTTTCAACAACAAGCAGTGGCATCTCCTGCCATATCACCGGTCACTATCTACTATGATCCACATACTATTGCAACACCCTCCTCTGCTGCAGTCAGCCCAGTTACCATCACGGTACCTGGGCCTGTTCCGTATGAAAGCAGTAATGCCATTCCTTAGCATTATGGCTCTGACCTGTACTGCGAAGGGCAGAAAATCACTCTTTAATCATCAACTTCTTCACCACAAATAGACAATGTGGGAGGAGGCGGAGGCTTCACTCGAAGCGGACGTCTTTTTGCCCCACAAATTCCAAGACCCATTGCTGAAGCAGAAGCTGCCGCCAAAGCAAAGGGGAAGAGCATGGTGCAAGAAGAACAAGTTGCCAAAGAAGTGTTAAAGACCCCTTTTGATCAAGAGGTTGATGAATTCATGAGAATCATCAAGAAAAGTGATTACAAGATAGTGGACCAGCTTCACCAGACACCTTCCAAGATCTCCATTTTATCATTGCTAATGTGCTCCGAGGCTCATCGGAATGCACTATTAAAAGTCTTGCACGCAGCTTATGTGCCAGAGGAGATTACCGTCAATCAGTTGGAAGCTGTAGTTGGAAATGTTAACGCTAGTCATGGACTAGGATTTACCAACACTGATTTGACAACGGAAGGCTGCAATCACAACAAGGCTTTGCACATTACCTTGGAGTGTAAGGGTACAGTTCTTTCTCATGTATTGGTGGACACAGGGTCATCCCTCAATGTCCTACCTAAGAAAGCCCTTGTGAAGCTAGAGTATGAAGGATTGGCATTACGCCCCAGCAACTTGGTAGTAAGAGCCTTTGACGGTTCTAAGAGATCAGTTCTGGGAGAAATTGAGTTGCCTATAACGATTGGTCCACAGACTTTCAAAATGACCTTCTTCGTGATGGATATACAGCCTGCCTACAACTGTCTATTGGGAAGACCATGGATACACGCCGCTGGCGCCGTGACCTCAACCCTTCACCAGAAGTTAAAATTCGAGTGGGAGGGCCAAGTCGTTACTATTTGTGGAGAAGAGGATATTTTTGTTAGCCATCTGGCTACATACAAATACATTGAGATGGATGGGGAGATCCATGAAACCATGAGTCAGGGATTTGAAGCCCTAAACATTAACGAAGCATCTGCTATACTTGGGACTTCCATGACATCCTACCAGCAAGCCAGGAAGGTTGTTGAAGAGGGGAATGCTCAAGGCTGGGGCAAGCTATTGCCTGTGGAAAAGAAAGAGGACAGATTTGGGTTGGGTTACAAACCAACTCAACAAGATCAATCAGAGGCTGCTAAGAAGCCCAGTTTTGTTAGTGGGGGGATGCTCACCCCTGATGCTGTAAACAACTTGGAAGATGAGTCGGAAGATGAGCGCAACCTGGAGAGCTGGATACGTCCAAGGATCCCGGGGAGCCGTATCTCAAACTGGTCTTCCCAGGAAATTATAAGGGTTACTCCTGCAGAGTAATTATTATTTCCTGTATTTCTTAAGCATGCATCAAGTCTTGCATCTTGCCCAAGATGACAAGACTCATTTTGTAATCGGGCCATCTGTAATTTTGTGCAAACAGATCAATCAATGATAATCAGACATCTTTTGCAAATGAGTCTTTTTCTTTTCTGCTCACTGTTTTTCATTTTTTCTTTTTGTACAAAAAATAAATGGCAATGTTTTCAAAATGATAACTTCATTTCACTTTTTCTAAACAAGATTAAAATCAATCACTAAAATGAACAATCTAAACCCTTGCAGAGAGTGCCTCTCAGACTGCACCGACAACAGCACAGCTATGGCTTCGTATGACTTTGACAATCCAATCAATCAAGCCGATGAAGGGGTTGAAGAAGATTTTGAGCTTCCTGAAGAGTTAGCCAGGTTTTTAAGACAAGAGGAGAGGGTTATCACTCCTCATCAGGAGGAGATTGAAACAGTTAATCTTGGTACAGATGAAGATGTGAAAGAAGTTAAGATCGGGGCCTGCCTACAAAACTTAGTGAAAGAACAACTAATTGATCTGCTCCGGGAATATGCAGATGTGTTTGCTTGGTCTTATCAGGACATGCCAGGGTTGGACACCGATATCGTCATGCACAAGCTGCCTTTGAGAGAAGACTGCCCGCCGGTAAAACAGAAACTGCGCCGTACTCGCCCAGACATGGCAATGAAAATCAAAGAAGAGGTACAAAAGCAGTGGGACGCCGGGTTCCTTGCTGTAACTAGCTATCCGCCGTGGGTTGCTAATATAGTACCTGTGCCTAAGAAAGACGGCAAGGTAAGGATGTGTGTTGACTACCGGGACCTGAACAGAGCTAGCCCGAAAGATGATTTCCCATTACCTCACATTGATGTATTGGTAGATAATACGGCTCAGTTCTCGGTATTCTCCTTCATGGACGGATTTTCAGGATACAATCAGATCAAAATGTCACCTGAAGACATGGAGAAGACAACTTTCATCACACCCTAGGGCACTTTCTGTTATAAGGTGATGCCATTCGGATTGAAGAATGCTGGTGCAACATATCAACGGGCTATGGTAACATTATTCCATGATATGATCCATAAAGAAATTGAGTGCTATGTGGATGACATGATTGCCAAGTCCCTCACGGAAGAAGACCACCTGGTAAATCTGCTGAAACTATTCAAGCGTCTGAGGAAGTACCAACTGAAGTTGAACCCCAACAAGTGCACATTCGGGGTGCGATCTGGTAAGCTGCTGGGCTTTATTGTAAGCGAGAAAGGGATTGAAGTTGACCCTGATAAAGTCAAAGCCATTCAAGAAATGCCTGCACCAAAATCAGAAAAAGAAGTTCGAGGGTTTCTAGGTAGATTGAACTACATCTCAAGGTTCATATCTCACCTTACAGCAACCTGTGAACCTTTGTTCAAGCTGTTAAGAAAAGAACAGACGGTCAGGTGGAACGAAGACTGCCAGAGGGCTTTTGACAAGATCAAAGAATACCTGCAAGAACCACCAATCCTTATGCCTCCAGTTGAAGGAAGACCTCTGATAATGTACTTGACAGTATTAGAAGAGTCAATGGGGTGTGTGCTGGGCCAGCATGACGAGTATGGTCGAAAAGAGTATGCAATATACTACCTGAGCAAAAAGTTTACCGACTGTGAACAACGTTATTCACTGCTCGAGAAAACTTGCTGTGCTTTAGCGTGGGCTGCTCGCCGACTGAGACAGTATATGTTAACCCACACTACTTTATTGATATCCAAAATGGACCCAGTCAAGTACATTTTTGAGAAGCCAACTCTTACAGGACGGGTTGCAAGATGGCAGATGATCCTCACAGAATACGACATTCAATACACATCTCAGAAAGCCATCAAGGGCAGTGTATTGTCTGATTATCTTGCTGAGCAACCTATTGATGATTACCAGCCTATGAGATTTGACTTCCCTGATGAAGACATCATGTTCATAAAAGCAAAAGATCACGAAGAGCCTATTCACACTGAAGGGCCTGACCCGGAAGAAGAATGGACTATGATGTTTGATGGGGCTGTTAATATGAATGGTCATGGTGTTGGTGCAGTACTCATTACACCTAAGGGAGTTCACATGCCTTTCTCGGCAAAACTCACCTTTAACTGCACTAACAACGAAGCTGAATACGAAGCTTGCATTATGGGTCTTGAGGAAGCCATTGACCTCAGGATCAAAACATTGACTGTATTCGGAGATTCAGCTCTGGTAGTTAATCAAACCAACGGCAAATGGTACACACACCAGGATCATCTGATACCTTACAGGGATTATACAAGAAGGTTATTGACTTTCTTTACAACGGTCAAGCTTGAGTATATCCCTCGGGACGAGAATCAGTTTGCAGATGCTCTGGCTACCATTTCATCCATGATCAAAGTTAAAGCTGCCAACTTTGTGCCTCGGATTTCAGTATCCAGACTCGACAGACCAGCATATGTATTTACAGCAGACATTGTCAAAGATGATAAGCCTTGGTTCCATGACATTAAGTGCTTCTTGGAGGATCAAACATACCCACCTGGGGCATCTTCCAATGATAAGAAGACTTTAAGAAGGCTTGCTGGTAGTTTCTTCCTGAATACTGATGGCTCCTTATATAAGAGAAACTTTGATATGGTACTCCTCAGATGCGTTGATAGAACAGAAGCTGACTTGTTGATGCACGAGGTGCACGAAGGATCATTTGGTACCCATGCAGGAGGGCATGCCATGGCTAAGAAATTGCTAAGATCAGGTTACTACTGGATCACAATGGATACAGACTGTTGTGCTTATGCCAGAAAATGCCATAAATGCCAAATTTATGCGGATAAGGTGCATGTGCCTCCCAATCCTCTGAATGTGATGTCTTCACCCTGGCCCTTTGCTATGTGGGGCATTGATATGATTGGCAAGATTGAGCCGACTGCTTCGAATGGCCACAGATTCATCCTGGTAGCCATCGACTATTTTACCAAGTGGGTCGAAGCAGCTTCCTACGCCAACGTTACAAGGCAAGTGGTAGCCAGATTCCTGAAGAGAGACATCATCTGTCGGTATGGAGTTCCCGAGCGAATCATTACTGATAATGGTTCCAACTTAAACAATAAAATGATGGCAGAGCTGTGCCGGGACTTCAAGATCCAACACCACAATTCTTCTCCTTACAGGCCAAAGATGAATGGCGCTGTTGAGGCGGCTAATAAAAATATCAAGAAGATTGTGCAGAAGATGGTAGTCACCTATAAAGACTGGCATGAAATGCTACCATTTGCCTTGCATGGGTACCGCACGTCAATCAGAACATCCACTGGGGCAACACCGTATCAGCTTGTGTATGGTATGGAGGCAGTCCTACCTATTGAAGTTGAATTACCCTCCCTGCGGGTACTGATGGATGTTAAGCTGAGCGAAGCAGAATGGGTCCGATCCCGATACGAGCAACTGAGTCTGATTGAAGAGAAAAGATTGGATGCAATCTGTCATGGGCAGTTGTATCAGAAAAGAATGAAGAAAGCCTTCGATCAGAAAGTCAGGCTCCGAGAGTACCAAGTGGGAGATCTTGTGCTGAAAAGAATCCTCCCTCCTCATACAGATCACAGGGGCAAATGGACTCCAAACTATGAAGGACCATTCGTGGTAATGAAATTTTTCTCTGGTGGAGCACTGATGCTCAGCACCATGGATGGTGAAGACTTCCCGTCCCCTGTGAATTCAGATGCAGTTAAAAAATACTTCGCATAAAATGACCCGCTGGACATAAAAACAGAATGAAAGTCCAGGCAAAAATAGGGCATCCCGGCGAGTCAAAAACAGAATAAAAGACTCGGGCAAAAATAAGGGAAAGTAAACAAAAAATGTACACCCGCTGAGTTGAAAAGCCGCATTGGACAACTCAGGCAAAAATGGGTATCCCGATGGATTGAAAACCCGAAAGGGCGATCCATGCAAAATAAGGGAATAAGCGAACAACTGCATTCTGAATTCGTCTGTATCACTTACAACTTGGTTAGCTTCAAAAGGATCAAGCACCGGTCAGAATCAACCTTCTTCAGAAAGCAAGACGAGAAGAACGTCAAAAGTCATACGAGTCATAGCAAAAGGGGAAGCTCCTCGAAGCGTCGTCAACATTGCCAGCATTTTGTTTCTCAATTTGTAACAATCTCCTCATTTTAGGGGATATGTTTCTTTGACTGTATCTTGCCAACTCAGGGCGTATGAACTAATAAAATCAGATTTTCAGTCATGTCTCGTCTCGCACATTTTATTTCCATTTGCAAAATGTCTGATGTCTTTAGAAATACTGATTGCATAAACACAGATGTTTCCTTTCTAAAGAATGCGTGCTTACAGGAAATATACTTACTCCCGAGAGTGTCTAAACTCCTATGATGGAATCCGGTAAGGGATACCTCGGGATTACTTGTGTGTTTCTCTATCTTTTCAGGATTGCAGGCATTCAAAGCACAGCATGGGGCATGAAAGCTTCATCCCAGCAAGTTGGCAAATCAACACTCACTCAGCCTTAACACCAAAAGTGTTTTCTCCCCAGCTGGGTTGCCACTTGTTGTTTCTCCCCAGCCAGGTTACCATTTACTATTCCTCCTCAGCCAAATATGAAAGCCAGGGAACCATCTCCCCACAGAGTTTCAGCCTCTATCCAGAAGGGCAACACGCGAAGGAATCACAACAGAGTGACGAAAGCTTCTACAAACCCCAGCTGGGTCCTCCATTTATTGGAATAGGTCTATTATTGACCCATTTCCCCAAGCAGATACATCTCAATGATCTCATCCCCAGCTGGGATGTCCACTTCAGACAGATCGGCCAGAGATTTTCACAGCAGCGGGATCCGAATCCCGGATCGGTATCTTTTTCATAATCATAGCATTCACACCATATTCACCCCACATAGCATGGCATTCCATCTAATACGGAGCATTACGGCAAAAATCAAACATGTTGCATAACCATAAGCCATGGTTTGAACCAAACACTTGTGAATAATGACAATCCGCCAACAATATACAGAATACTCCCCAAACTCTCTAGCAAAGAGCTAAAGCAGTTGCCTCACATTCACCAATACGAATACACACTCCTTTTGACACCCGTCCGTGTCATCATTCCCTAGTAAAGTCGCCCGAGCACTCTTTACAAACAGACCATCCGTATTACAGAGATTTCTTGACACCTATCCGTGTCATATCCCCAGTAGAAAGCCAAAAGCGTCCCCTTTGCACTCACGGATACTTATATATATAACTTTCTTGACACTCGTCCGTGTCACCTTCCCCCAGCATATTTACCTAAACACTTTGTAAAGCATATACTTGTTTATAATATACCTCTTGACGCTCGTCCGTGTCACTCTCCCCAGAAAGTTAAACACTCATCTATACACCACCCATATTTATTTCACTTATACAGATACTCGTCCATATCTTGTATACACCATTTATATCCCCACAGATTCGACACTCGTCCGTGTTCTTTGTTAACCAGTTGGTACTCGTCCGTACCATCATCTCAGAACATGCGTCTAGCGTTTGTTTCTACCTGATACTCGTCCGTGTCATAGTCGTAAGGATGCTCATCCGCATCTTTAATCCATACACTGTGTCAAACATTCTTGTCTTTTCGAATTTAGACACTCGTCTGTGCCTACTATTCCCCAGGAGAGTCCCCTCAGAATCAACACTCATCCGTGTTCCTTGTTAACCAGTTGATACTCGTCCGTATCATCATCTCTGAACACGTGTCAGTATTTGTTTCTACCTGATACTCGTCCATATCATAGTCTTAAGGATGCTCGTCCGCATCTTTAATCTATACACAATGCCAAACACTTATACCTTTTATTTCTTGGATATAAACACTCGTCCGTGTTTTCTATTCCCCAGTAGAGTAAAATTTCTTTTTTATCTGACATTCGTCCTATGTCATGATAAACCCTGAGAGCAGCCGTACCCTGCTAGGTGATCGTCCTTCACCTCCTGATGATCGTCCTTCATCATGCTCATCCGATGGCCGTCCCCATCGTTGACCTTTTATCCGGCATTCGTCCTATGTCGTGATATTTAGCAGCCGTCCCCTGCTAGGTGATCGTCCTTCACCTCTTGATGATCGTCCTTCATCATTTTATCCGATGGCCGTCCCCATCGTTGATCTTGTTATCTGACATTCGTCCTATGTCATGATAAACCTTGAGAGCAGCTGTCCCCTGCTAGGTGATCGTCCTTCACCTCTTGATGATCGTCCTTCATCATGCTCGTCCGATGGCCGTCCCCATCGTTGACCTTTTATCCGGCATTCGTCCTATGTCGCGATACTTTCGGCAGCCGTACCCTGCCAGGTGATCGTCCTTCACCTTAAGATGACCGTCCCTCATCTTATCCACAACAGAGCAGCCGTCCCCTGCTAGGTGATCGTCCTTCACCTTTGATGACCGTCCCTCATCATTATTTCATTTATTCTTTAACCCGATGGCCGTCCCCGTCGTGGTCCCTTTTCTTTTTCAGTTTAGCCTGATGGCCGTCCCCATCGTTGGTTACCTTACTTTATGAACTTGATGGCCGTCCCCATCATTTTTCATTAATCCACAGAGAATCTTATAACTTTACTTGATGGTCGTCCCCATCACAATCCCTTGTATCCCCAGCATGATAACCGTCCCCGTCATTGCTTCACACACTTTTCCCAGCATGTCGGCCGTCCCCGTCATTGCTTTATCCCCAGCAGTCGTCCTCTGCTCGACGGTCGTCCTCCGTCGCCCACACTTTATAATATACTTTATTTTCTTTTACAATCTATATCCCTTTTCTTCTTCATTCTGTGAGTGCAAATTTTGGACTGTCTTTGGTATTCAACCACAAGTTATCTTGTTTGCCTGTTAAGCCGTTGCTTACATCCTGCACAGCTAACTCATGTTTGAATAGGGGCAGCTGTAAACACCCCAAATTTTCTCTCACACATTCACACCATGGCTTGTGATCATTTCATATGCATAAGTTCAATCATAGCATCCCATATCACATTTTTAATACATTGCATTGGTTCAAAGTCATCCGCATCTAGGGTTTGTGATCTGGGCAATCCAAGAGCTTTTTGAGCCACTCCAAAGGTCATCAATCACTTCAAAGGGGTCCATGTATGTTCAAGCATCATATTATATCCTCTCAAAGTCAAGAATGTCAAAAAATCACAAGAGCTGAGAATGGTATGGAAGCAGAGCTAGGTTTGACTGCACAGATGACCTAGAATTAGGGTTTTGGTTTCAGAGGCCATAACTACAAATTTTTTGGTCATTCTTGTTTCTATTGGTCTCTATATGGTATAGGGAGCATGCATATCAATTTTCATAAAGAAATTCCATGGGGAAGTCATCTGATCAAGAGTTGACTTTCTAAGCAAGTCAATGTAAAATCAGGGCATCTGAGGCCCCCAATGACCCAACCAAAGGGTGTTCTTCATCATTTTGATTATGTATGATCTTTATTTGATCATAGAAGATGTTGGAAGTTCACAAAATTGGAGAATTTCAAGTCTTTTGCAAAGTTGACTTTTTGGGAAGTTTGACTTTTAATGAAAATTGCCATTTTGGGAAACTTTTTCAACCTTTACTTTTTGATTCAAAAATGCTTCAAATGGAAAAAATTTGGTCATGAAAGTTGTAGAATGGATCATTCCCTTTTCAAAAAGTACAAGAACATGACCTAATTCATTTTGGATCAAAAGTTATGGCTTGTCAAAGTTGGCTAAAATCACAAAATTTGAAGTTTTCTACCAAAGAGGCATTTTGCAAAATGACTTGATCAAGTATTCTAAAGACTTCAAATGTGCACAAATTCATTACAACATGATCATGTGACTTCCAAAAATCAGAATTGGCCCAAGAATTATGCATTTTGATGCTTTGAACTTCATGAATTTCCAAAAGGGGCCAAACTTTGTGAAATTTGCAAAACATCTCATAAACTTCATTCAACTTGCTGCATTGCCTCTAAACCTCTTCCATGGTTCTCCTTGTTTCAAGCTGCAGCCAAGCCATGCTTTGTACCTTGACAGAAATGGCCCATACCTCTCTTACACAAAAAGTTGACTTTGTGCATTTTGCTCCATACCAATCACACTGCTCCACAACAACTCTCTGACCTATCAAGGATTGAAATGTGTACCAAAAGCAACCCAACACATAACACAACTAAGCCTGAAAGCTCCCACAACACAGCTCTCTCATTTTCACCCCATTTTGCAAAAGCCTTTGAAACTCATCACACAAGCTGCAAACACACAAACAAACTTCACCATTGATCTCCACATGCTTCACTGATCACAAACCACCCATCACCTTGCCCTAAAAAGCCCTGAATCAAAAACACGATTTCAACACACCCTTGACCTGAGCTTCTACCAACTTTCTCTAGAGGCCATATAAACTCCAACTAAGTGTCAAAAGCTTCTAAGGAGGATCATTGGGACTTGTTTGAGCCAAAGAAACAGCCAGAAATCTCCTGAATCGAAAGCTCAATCTCAGGTAGCATGATGAACAAATTTTCCAGAACTTTAATTTCTTGTTAGAATATTGTTTTGTATGTTTCCCTGATCATGGGGATCTCTTTATTTTTGAAAATGAGCCAGAAACAAGCATGTTATGATGTTCTGAAAGTTTGACCTGAAAACTTCTTTGATTCGATTCGTGTTTGTGTTGGAAGTTAAACATGATTTTGTGCTTGATTCGTGTTTGGGGTGGGTAGAGGATGAATTCTGGAGAGTTAGAGCTTTTGAAATGGCCTGGAGAGTGAGATTGAGTTTTTGGTTGGCCGGAGAAGATGACCGGAACACTGTTCCGGTCATCTGAAAGTCATTAGGGCTTCTGATTAGGGTTTAATCATAATTAGGAGATTTTGAATGCTGGCCGTCCAAACGCGCGCGTAGTCAATTCCCGCCCCTGCCAGTTTGAACCTCAGCCCTTGGATTCGCATACTTTCTCATTTTCAGTTTAAATTTCATTTTATTTTCATTAAATTTCTTTTGTTTTGTTCATTTTATAAAAAATAGTAAAACATCTTTAAAAATTCTGAAATTTTTTGTCAAAGTTTCAATTAATTTTCAGGAACCAAAAACATTTTTATTTTTATTTTTCGCATTAAAAAATATTTTTAAATCATTTAAAAGTTTATTTTTAATTAATTAATGAGAATTAATTAATTAAAAATACTTTTAGGTATTTAAAAATCACCAAAAAATTCATGAAACCTTTAAAATCATTTAGAAGCATTGTCCAACCCTCAAACCAAATTTTTTTTTTGATCCTGATGTCTTTTTGACAATTTTTCATGGAATTAATTTCATTTCAAGGCATTATTTTGATCCAATCTTTGAAAATTCATTTCTGCCTAGTCTTTAAGAGTTGGACTTTGATTCTTTTTGCATTGCATCTTGCATATCATGAAGTTTGTAGGATTAAATTGGCATGATTTGATCTTGCATTTTCAATTTGTTTGACATTTTTCTTGACAAGGTACCCTAAAACCCTAGAAATCTTAGGAAATTCATAACCCTCATTAGGTTAAGAGTTAGAACCCCTCCTTTGGGCAGTGAGTTTGTATAGGTTTAGGGTTCCTTTGAATGCATTTTCAATTTTTTATCTTGATGTTTGCTTCTGGTTTTGGTTTTTGTTTGATGCATTGATCATAAACCCTAATTTGGGCTTCCTTTTGCATTCATCTTGCATTTGCTTGCATACCATGACTTGCCATGACATTTTATGCATCCATTTGATTCATTAGACATCTTAAGATATATTAGAATCATGTTTGATCATTGCATCTTTCATTTGCCACTTTGTATGTCATTTGCACTTCTTATCTTTTCATGTATGATCATGGTTCTAAACTTGCTTCATTTGCATCCATGTGTTCATATGATCATCCTCATGCCTTGATTCATGTTTGCATCATCTCATAGCATCATTATCACCTCATATTTGCTTCTGGTTTTGATTTGCATCATGTCATTTCATCTCACCTTGCCTTGCATTGCATTCCTTTCATTAACTTTTCAGGTGGTAAGTGACTTTGAGAAGTGAATTTGCCTTCACTTCTCACAATTTCTTTTCATCCCTCTTATGCATCATTGCTGCATTTTGTCTTGTGTTTGAGATTGAGCTTGCTCATTCTTCTTCATCTCACTTTCTTTCTTCAAGTGACTTGCCTTCTTAAATGAAGCAAGTTACTTTGCTCCTTTTTGCTCCTATCATCTGCTTCCTGGTGGTTTCTCTGAAGATCTTTCTTGTAAACCTCACAAACCTTAGGAACAACCAAGCATGACAATAATTAGGGTTTTGATTAGTCCCCCACTTAGTTTTTACCTTTGTGTCTCATTGAGTCTTCTCTTCTCACCTCATAATCAGGGACTAAACCCTAAAGGTTTTAAGGCTTTGTGATTAAGCTTATGCCTTCATCTTTCTATTAGGATGGAGTGTATAACTTTAATCCTAAGTGTTAAACCCTTAATGTGTTTAAATCCCTTAATCAATTCACTTAATAATCATCAAGACATCAAGCTTGTAACTTGGGCCTTGCATTAGGGTTCTAATTCTTCCTTAACTGGTTAAGAAGGACTAACCCTAGTGTTAATGGACAAGTCCCCCTCAAGTTGTCTTACAAACCCTAAAACTCACTTCATCATCTTATCATCAACTAAAATCCACTTAATAAAGGCTTTGTTTTGTCATGAGTTTAATCCTTAATCATGGATTAAGTTGAGGAGCTTTCCTCAGCTTAAACATTCTCATCTATTATCCTTCTATTAGGATGGTGTAATGAGTCTGTTTAATCCTTGATTATGGCTTAATCTCATTACCTAACACTAAACAAAAACAACAAAAACATCTAAATAATCACAAGTGGGTTAATGATCTTAATCCTACACCATGGTGATTAAGTGTGAGAAGCTGACTTCACACTTAAGGCATTCTCATTACCCCTAATCAGAGGGAAGGTGTGATGAGTTTACTAAATCCATTTGGTTAGGCTTAAGCTCATTAGCTTATGACAAACTTCAAAAGGCAATAAAAGACTGAAAACACAAAAACAAACAATAATCGTCTCCTCCGGGATTCTTTTCTCATCTCATTCACTCACAAATGAGAACTTGCTTCTTCCGTCTAATGCAAGACAGTTTGCACCTGAGCCAGACAGGTCATACACTTGAGCATAGACAAGTAAGCAGTTCACAAGACAATTTATCTTTCAGTCTCTTTGGGTCTAACTACGGTGTTCTGACTTCCTCATTGCACGAGAGGATACGTAGGCATAACTTAACAGTTATCGAACAAAAGTCTTTGTATATTCCCCCCTCCTTCCAGCTTCATTCTTTAAGCCTCATGATCTTGGGCATTTCATCTCTGTTCTTACACTGACATTTCACTTATACACTTCACTTTTCTTACACTGACACCTGTACATCCTTTTCCAGCTATTTTATACACAAATTGCACTGACACTACCCCTTTAAAACACAAATCTTTCAAGCGTGGATCCCGTCGAGTACGACGGACAATCTGGGTGCTAATACCTTCCCAGGTTGTAACCAACCCCCTTTCCTAGTCTCTCTGGTTCGCGACCGTCTTATCCATATTTTTTCTAGGTCTATGCAGCATTACCTTTCCTCCGGGATAAAAATGCCTAGCTGGCGACTCTATTCATTCCCTGTGAGTTCACTCCTGTGTGTTCTCACATCCTCCTTTCGCCGACCGTTCGCGTCTGTACCTTTATCTGGGCCATTCCCATTTATCGGGAGCGACAAAGTGAAAATGAAGTTATTTATTTTGAAAACATTTCCATTTTATTGTTTTGTACACAAGTAAAAAAAATGAAAAGACGGTGAGCGAGAAAGAGACTTGTTTGCAAAAGATGTCCGATATTCATTGATAATTCATTTGCACAAAATTACAATATGGCCCTATTACAAAATGAGTCCTGACACCTTGAGCAAAATGCAGGACTTAATGCATGCTAAAAAAAGGCAGGAAATAATAATTACTCCGCAGGAGTAACCCTTATAATTTCCTGGAAAGACCAGTTAAGGATTTGGTGACCCGGGGTCCTTGGAGGTATCCAGCTCTCCAGGTTGCGGTCGCTTTCCGCCTCGTCTTCCAGGTTGTTAACAACATCTGGGGTGAGCATCCCTCCACTGATGAACTTGAGCTCTTTTGCAGCCTCTGGTTGATCTTGTCGGAATTGTTTGTAACCCAAATCGAATCTATCTTCCTTCTTCTCCATTGGTAGCAGCTTGCCCCAGCCTTAGGCATTACCATCTTCAATAACCTTCCGGGCTTGCTGATAGGAGACAATTGAAGTACTCATCCTATCCTCCTAGGATGCAGCAAATACTTCATTCGTCGCCTCATTGACATTCAGGGCCTCGAACCCTTGGCTCATAGTTTCATGGATTTCACCATCCATCTCAATGTATTTGTATGTAGCCAGATGGCTAACAAATATATCCTCCTCACCACAAATGGTGATAATCTGTCCTTCCCACTCATATTTCAATTTCTGGTGAAAGATCGACATAACTGCGCCTGCAGCGTGAATCCAGGGTCGACCCAACAAATAGCTGTAGGCTGGTTGTATGTCCATCACAGAGAAAGTAGTCTGAAAGACCTGCGGACCGATTATCACAGGCAGCTCCACCTCTCCAAGAACAGACCTCTTGGAGCCATCAAAAGCCCTGATCACCAGATTTCTTGGCCGGAGAGCTATTCCATCATATTCGAGCTTGACAAGAGCTTTCTTTGGTAAGACATTGAGTGAGGACCCAGTGTCTACAAGAACACGAGAGAGTACAACTCCTTTGCACTCCAAGGTTATGTGCAAAACTTTGTTGTGGTGACGTCCTTCTGTTGTCAAATCAGCATTGGTGAAACCTAGCCCATGGCTAGTATTGACATTAGACACTACTGTCTCAAGCTGATTCACTGTGATTTCTTCTGGCACGTAGGCAGCGTACAGGACTTTAAGTAGTGCATCCCGATGAGCCTCAGAGCTGATCCACAAATTTATAGTCACTTCTTTTGATTATCTTCATAAACTCATCCACATCCTGATCAAAGGATGATTTATGAGTCTCTTTTGATGCAGATTCTTCAGGTATCACACTCTTCCCTTTGGCTTTGGCAGTAGCCTCTGCCTCAGTATTGGTTCTTGGAGCTTGTGACGCAAAGAGGCGTCCGCTTCGGGTGAAGCCTCTGCCTCCCCCAACATTATCCACTTGGGGAGTAGGAACTGAAGAATCAAGAAGTACTTTTTCTCCATTGCAGTAAAGGTCTGCACCGTAATGCCATGGCACAACATTGTCTTTGTCATATGGAATAGGCCCCGACACCGTGATGGTGACTGGGCTCACTGCAGCAGAGGTTGGAACCGTTATTTTCTGTGGATCATAGAAAATGGTGACAGGACCCCTGGTGGATGTTGGAAGTGATGAATTGAAGCTTGATTGAAACTGTTGCTGAGATTGTTGAAGGTTGCTGGAGTTCGGGACCGTTGTCGGGTCATAATAAATAGTAACTGTGGAGACGTCGTTGTTGGTGGTTGCTGAAGTTGTAGAAGGAGATGAAATGGAACTGTTGTTTGTTGAAGTGAAGGAAGAAATGGTTGCTGAAGTTGTAGATGAATCGTATGAACAATTGTTGTTGCAGTTGTAGAAGAATCATTTGTACAAGGAGTTGCTGGTGTTGTAGACGTTGTTGTGGTTATTTGCAGAATACCTTCTTGGATCAAGCCATTGATGCCCTTCCTCAAGCTTGCACACCCGTTCACGGAAATCTTGCAAGATTCACAACAGGCCTCACAACCTGGAAACACTTGGAATTTCAACAGCTGGGCTTTAACCTCTGCTAGAGGTGTCTGAATACTTGCAATATCTTCTATTAAACTCATGGGTGAGCCTCCCTCTATAGCATTAATCCTTGGCCCATCGTGGCTTGGCATAGGATTTTTATTGACATTGGGAGGTGGTGCAAAGTTCAGGGCCTTTGAATCTACCAGATCCTGGACCTTCATATGCAGGGCCCTGCATTTTTCTGTGGAGTGACCAGGTGCATTAGAATGAAAAGCACACCTGGCGTTGACATCATAGTTTCTTGGAAGGGTCTGAGGATCATGTGGAGTCAATGTCCTCAACTCAACAAGATTGAGCTTTAGGAGTTATGGCAGCAATGTGGCATATGGCATTGGAATAGGGTCAATCACCCTGTTGATCTGAGATGGCCGTTGTTGAAAAGGGCGTTATTGTTGATTGTTGTTATTGTTGTTGTAAGATCTCTGTTGAGGAGACTGTGGTTGTTGAGGAAAGTGTTGTGGTTGTTGAGTATACTAAGGAGGTGGAGTGGGAATAGTGACGACAACAATTGATCTGGGCCGATATTGGGGTCTCCCTCTTCCCATGTGTACAAAATTTGTTTCACCGGATCTACGGGGCCCAACAAATGGCTTCCTTGCACTGCTTGAACTGGCACCGTTGTCGGAGATCTTTCCGATCTTCAGTAGACTCTCAATTCTCTCCCCAGCTATCACCACATCTGCAAAGCTGGTGGAAGAAAATGCAGCCAATCTGTCAATATAGGTACCCTGGAGAGTATTCATGAACATATCTGCCATCTCCCTTTCTAACATCGGGGGTTGAACAGCAGCAGCTAGTTGCCTCCACCTTTGGGCATACTCCCTAAAGGTTTCACAGGGAGATTGTGACATTCCCATCAGAAGGGTTCTATTTGAGCTAGCTGGAGTGATGAGTTAATAGAAATGGAGTCGGGCACAACCAACATGTCGAGGTAGGACATAGATCGGGGAGCGGGTCGTTGGGGTCGATCGTCCGCACCAAAGTGGTTGGAAGGAATCATTCGGTAAACCGAGAAAAATGTATGTCAAAAAGATCAAGGTGGGGCGTTTTTAATAGCCGAGGAGACCTAAGGGTGCTCGACATCGTTCAAGATTCTCTTAAGTGTCGTGTCTGAGGCATTTAAGGCGTGTCACTTCGTTTCCTGTGTTAGGGCCGGCCTAGGGAGCCTAGGTAATGATTATCTAGGCACATGCCCCACGCGTTATCCTTGTATATAAGGTGAAAAATATACTTCATTTCACTTTTTTGCTCAGACATTTAACCGGACTAGCAACTCAAGCGCTCTTCTCAACCGTCGCCGCCGCTTTCCGCCGTCAACTCCCCGCACGCCACCGTTCTCTCCCCTCCATCACCATGTCAGGTAATCTTCCAAATCTTCTATTTTTGATTATTTTTTAACTCGGTAGGTAGTAAAACCCATAATTTTTCCATTTAGAGTAAGTAGATCTTTGTTTTAGGCTAGTTTTCGGGTTTTAGATATGAACGTCTCGGGCGCAATTTTCATGAGTCGGGCGAAAAAAGCATATCTGCATGAATAAGTCGTCCAGAATCATCGTATTTTTGATGAAAGTCACGCGCGCCCCATGCATTCGTCGGGCAAGAATCCCTTAGATTTCTTAGGAAATTTTAGGTGTTCCGTGAGCGCTCGAGGGGGCCCTGCGGGCCGTCCCGTTGTTGATTAGGGTCGTTTAGTGGGAAACTAGAGCGCTTAGCTCTTTGCCCTTTCATTTGAATTGCAGTGGAAGGGTGAATTTGATGCGATTTCGAATTTACTTTTCTCTTCTGCTTTTCAGGTACGACTGATCAACGACAAACTGAGGAAGGAAACTCCGTGTCGCTCCCCCGAAAAGACACCGGGTCAGACAGGGTGCAAACGCGAACGGTCGGCGGAAGGAGAAAATGAAGTGAAGGTGAATAGAGTCTCCAGCTAGGCATTTTTATCCCGAAGGAAAGGTAATGCTGCATAAACCTATAAAGGTATGGATAAGACGGTCGCGAACCAGAGAAACTGAGAAAGGGGGTTGGTTACAACCTAGGAAGGTATTAGCACCCAGATTGTCCGTCATACTCAACGGGATCCACGCTTACAAGATTGTGTTTAAAGGGGTAGTGTATGTGCTATCTGTGTGCAAAGGCTGGAAAAGAAATGTACAAGTGTCAGTGCAAAAAGGTGTGAATTGCTCAGGAACTGAGGCTTAAAAGAGAATGCTGAAAGAGGGGGAAGACACAGAGACTTTTGTTCGATAACTGTTAAGTTATGCCTACGTATCCTCGCGTGAAGTGAGGAAGTCAGAACACCATAGTTCGACTCAAAGATACTGAAAGATAAATTGACTGTGAACTGCTTGCTTGTCTATGCTCAAGTGTATGACTCGTCTGGCTCGAGTGCTATCTGTCTTGCATTGGACGGAAGAAGCAAGTTCTCATTTGTGAATGAATGTGATGAGAAAAGAATCCTGAAGGAGACGATTATTGTTTGTTTGTTTTTGTGTTTTCAGTTTTGTTATTGTTTTTGGTATTTTTTCATAAGTTGATGAGCTTAAGCCTAAATCAAAGGCTTGTAAACTCATTATATCCTCCCTTTGATTAGGGATAATGAGAATACTTAAGTATGAGATAAGCACCTCAACTTAATTACCATGATGATGTAGGATTAAGATCATTAACCTACTTGTGATTAGTTAGATGTTTTTGGGTTTTTGTTTAGTGTTAAGTAATGAGTTTAATCTCTAATCACAGATTAGTGAACTCATTACACCATCCTAATAGAAGGATAATAGATGAGAACACTTAAGCTGAGGAAGATACCTCAACTTAATCCATGGTTAGGGATTAAATTCATTATATAACAAGCCTTTATCAAGTGGATTTTAATTAAGGATGAGATTAGGAAGTGTATTTTATGGTTTGTAAGACAACGTGAGGGGGACTTGTCCATTAAACACTAGGGTTAGTCCTTCTTAACCATAAAGGAAGCATTAGAACCCTAATGTAAGGCCCAAGTTACAAGTTAATGTCTTAATGATTATTAGATGGATTGATTAAGAGGTTTAAATAGATTAAGGGTTTAACACTTAAGATTTGAGTTATACACTCCATCCTAAGATAAGGATGCAGGCATAACCCTAATTCCAAAGTCCTAAAACCTTAAAGGTTTAGTCTCTAATGATGAGATGAGAAAAGAGACACAAAGAAGACTCAAAGGAAAAAGACTAAAGGTAAACTAATAAGTCCTAGAAAGTTATCATGCTTGGAAATCCTAGGGTTTGTGAGGCTTGAGAGAAGAAGTCTTCAAGGAAGCCACCAAGGAGAAGCAAGATGAAAAGAAGGGGATGAGAAGAGAAAGAATGGAAGAGAAGCAAAAGTGAGTCAAGCCCACTCAATGACAAACAAAAATGCAGTAAGAATGCAATATGAAGAGATGAGAAGAGGTGGGAGATGAAGGCAGATCCACCTCCCAAACAACTTACCATTAACCCTAAAAAGTTAGTACAAGATGCAATATGAAAGGAATGAAATGAAATGAAGCAAATGTAAGTGAAAATATCAAGACCAGAAGCATGTACATGATGTAAAGGATGCTATGATATGATGTAAAGACATACAAGATGCATATGTGTGATCATACAAGAGAATGAATGCAAATGAAGCATGTAAGAGGCATGAGAACACATGGATGTTCATGGAATGAAATGGATACAAAGCATAACAAATGTATGGATAAATGACCAATAAATGTTCAAGCAATGTCTTAAGATGTCTAATATGGCATACAAATGCTTAGAATGGCATGGCAAGTTCATATGTTCATGCAATGCAATGTAAGATGCAAGTAAAGATGTAAAATTAGGGTTACATGGCATCATGAGATGAAAATGAACAAAACAGAAACATATGACATGATAAAAAATTCAAATGAGCTCAAACAAACCCTAATCCCATATGATATCACACCCCAAAGGAGAAGGTCTAACTCTTAACCTATTGAAAGTTATGACTTTTCTAAGTTTGCTAGGGGTTTTTGGGTGCTTCAAAAGGAAAAATGCAAATCAAATTGAAAATGCAAGATAAATTCATGCCAAAAATATCCTAGATACTACATGATATGTGTAAAACAATGCAAAAAGAACCATCTTCAAACCTTTCATGGTTAGGCAGAAAAGATTTTTCAAAGGTTAGGGTGTAAAAATGTGATTTTATGAACCCTAAATTCAAAGAAAATTGTCAAGTTATGATCAAATCCCAAAAGAAATTTGTATGAAGGGTTTGAAAATGTTTCTAAATGTGTTAAGATGCAACATGATTTTTTTGGTAATTTTTATAAACCTAAATGCTATTTTAATTAATTAATTTCCATTAATTAATTAAAATAAACATTTAAATATTTAAAAAATACTTTTTAAATGCAAAAAATAAAATAAAAATTGTTTTTAGGTTGAGAAAAATATTTAGAATGAAAATGCAGAAAATGATATTTTTGTGATGTTTTTAACTATTTTTAATAAAATGTACAAAGGAAATTAAGAAAAAATGAAATAAAATGCAATTAAATGGAAGCCAGCAAGATCAAGGGCTGAGGTTCAAAAGAAAAAGGAAGGGAAATGATTGCGCGCCAGATCCAGGGGTCAGCATTCAAACTGGCCTTAATTATGTTTTAAAATTAATTAAACTGAATTAACCCTAAGTGAAATGATCCTAGCCACTTGTTGCTAACCCTAATCTTCATCTAACGGCCATAAACACAACTGGGGAATTAATCACAGAATTAACCCTAATGACTTTCAGGTGGCCGGAGAAGACCTCCGGTCATCTTCTCCGGCCAACCAAAACACCTAACTTCTTCCCTAGGTTAAATCAAAAGCTCTAAAGCTCCAGAATCACTCCCCTAACATCCCTAAGCAAGAATCAGCCATCAAAACACATTTATCAATCCTCAAAAACAAGATTCGAAGCAAAACGTGAAACTGAACAGAAATTTCAGAAACTCAATAAATGCTTAATACTCAACCATTTTCAAAACAAATTACATCAGCATGATCAGTGAAGCATAAAGAATCATTTAGGAACTTAAAAACGCATTTCTAGAAAAAAATGTTCTTGAGGTTACCTGAGATGAAGCTTGATGCGTGTTTTTCGCAAGTGTACGAACACGTCAGAGTAATATAAAAGATTGTCGAATCCACAGAGACCAAGTGTCAATCTATCGTACCTGTTGTTATGGTGTCTATCTAAGGCAACTAAATATAAGGGTTTTGATAAGGGTGCAATGGTAAATAAAATTATAATTTTAAATAATAAATAAAAGACAGGCTCGAATGTAATTCACGTAATCAATGCTAATCCAGTACTTGTTAATGGAACTACTTATGGGCAATGTTTTCTCCTTTGAAAAGAACTAATTTAACAGGAACTGTCGCTTTCGCGTATTCAGAACCGAGTTGTACTCTCTAATCAACCCCTCCTATTGTCACGGATAAAAAGGTGCGTACTGCGTTAGAGTAGTAAACCTATTTTTAAGAAATATAGTATCTTAACTAAGTTGAAAAGTATTTTAACCTGGACTTCTTAGCAAAAAGAGGTTCTTACGAACCAGACCCTAAACTTCCTAACGCGTCCGAAAATCGTTTTAAAATCTCTTTTCTTTTTAATCTAAAAACTCCTAATGAACTAGACAAAGCGCTTTTGGCTGTTTTTGAAGTAGTTAAAAACAATTAGATTGAATTGAAAGATAAAATAGCCCTTTAAGTGTTTCCACGAACAATTATACGGATTACTGGTTCAATTACGATCCTTACATTCTAACCTTTATGGAATTAGTTAGACATGATAAAGTAAAGATTCTTTTTATAGTTTTTCATAAAAGTAATTTAAAGCGAGTGCGGAAAGTAAATGAATTTAGTGCGAGTGCGAGAAATAAAGTAATTTAAAGCGAGTGCGGGAAATAAAGTAATTTAAAGCGAGTGCGGAAAGTAAATGAATTTAGTGCGAGTGCGAGAAATAAACGAAATAAAGTGCGAGTGCGAGTAATAAATGAAAGTAAAGCGAGTGTGGGAAATAAACGAAATAAAGTGAGAGTGCGGAAAATAAAGAAAGTAAAGCAATGCAGAAATAAATAAAGTAAAATACAAACTTGAATTAAAATGGCGGCAGGATTAACTTCCTCCAGAGTGCTCCAAAACTCGATCACACAGACAAATTACAGACTCGATCACTCGATTGCAGAAACACCCCGATGTGGAATGGCAACTGCTTTGAAACTGATATATGCCTAGAGAAATCTAATTTTGGATGATGAAAAACGAAAATCTAAGGTCCTATTTATAGGAAAACTGAAAGCATGAAAAGACTGGGATGCCCCTCCACTTTTTAGTGGAGGTTACTGATTTTTGCCTTGTGGCGCCCGCCACAAGGTCATGGCACCCGCCATGGTGTTGACAGGGGATGAGAGAGTGGGGATCATGGGTCTTGGCAGTTGTGGAGTGGTCTTGAGACGTGGCCACGTCATGGCTAACCCCATGGCGCCCGCCATGGTGGGTGCCGTAAGTGCAAAACGCTGAATTTCTAGGTTTTCGTCCGTTTCCACTCCTTTTTCGCTCCTTTTCTCGATTCAAGCCCCGATTACTATAAAAACCTGAAAACATAAGAAAACAAAGTAATAACATAACAAAATAACAATAAAAGCTAAGAATGCATGCGAAATCGGAGTCAGAAACACGGTGAAATTTAGTGTGATCAAATTCTCCCACACTTAAACCTTTGCTTGTCCTCAAGCAAACATTAAAGCTTAAGAAAATATGGTGTCAACACGTGTCTTTGGGCTAAAGGGCTTCTAAGTTCAAGTCAGGATGCAGTGACAGATACTAACTAAGTGAACCAAGGGTACCATAGTAACACAAACACAAACTTCAATCCTATATTAACCACTCCATATCATCCCACAATACCTAGGCCTATCTTCTCATCTTTTTGTGTCCTTTTCATTCAGGCGCAATCACATTAAGCCCGTTATCCGTACATGCTTCATAGTAGAGTGACCGGTTAGTGATTCTGATCCATAACATAAGGTTTCTGGCACATAAGCATGTGTAAACCTGTTTTTATTTCGCCTAAATGTAGCTGCGGGGGATCGGATCGTAATCCGCCCTACCAAGTTCAGTGCCAGATACCTCTGAACCAACTAACAATAGGTGACTTTCAATTTTTTTTCTTTTTGTGGCAAAAAATTTTTTCTTCTCTTTTTTTTCGGTTTAAATGACTTTGTGAGGGTCACCTATACCAGAGTTTGCCTTTTTTCTTTTTTTTATTAGCACTGGATCATTCACTTATGTTCATCGGCCCCCTACGTAGAGCATGCTTAGGCCGGAGCTGACTGCTAAAATAAACTACTTAGGACAATTTTTAAATGATAATAAAGGCCATGGTGGTGGGGTTTAGGAGTGATTCCTATATTCAAGAGGTCAATGGTGCTAAAATGGTTCTGATGTTTCAAAAAGTTGACCTAAATCACCACATCCTAATCTAAACCTGTCTCAAAGCCCAAAAAACATGTGAAACAACATTATTTTCTTTTTTTTAAAATTTTTTCTGGTAAGGCTAAGGAAATGGGAAAAAATGAAGATGAACTAAAAATACACTATACTGGTGACTCGTCAGACTCATGCATCATCTAAGAAAAATAAATTACTGAAAAGGGAAATGACTGAAAGGAAATAATTAACTAAAAAAGGGAAATGACAGAAAGCAATAAAATCCCCTCCCACACTTAAATCGAACATTGTCCCCAATGTTTCGAAATAAGATAAGGGGGTAACCTGAAAAAGACTACTGAGGAGGAGCACTGGTGCCCTCGCCGTCCTGCTGTGATGGTCTGGAACGACGGGATCTACTACGATGCTGGTCCCTCCGGTCGAGTCGTGCTGATAAAGCAGCCTGAGCACTCCGGACCTCTCGAAGGTTACCTAAGATGGAACCCTGAGTGGCCTCTACAAGCTGGTAGTGCCGGCTGTTGAACTCTCTCTGACGGTTCTGCTCTAATGAGATATCGTTCAAGGTACGGCAAACGTTGCTATAAGCACGATCCGAAACCAATCGCGATTGTTGCATGAAGCTCATGTTGTCCGTCAGCTGTTGTGAAATAGTAGAGAGAAGGCCGTCTCGCCTTTCCTCTCTAGCTGTCATATCACGCCACATCTCCTCGGTGACAAAGAATCCAGGAGCAGTACCTGCAACAGGGTTAGAGGAAGATGGTGCGGTGTGTGACTGTGAAGGACGATGGGGGGACATGTGAGGGATGGGAGACTGCTCTCTCCGATCATACTCTTCATCAGTGTCATGTGCCTCCCCATCGGGAATATTAGGAGGAAGTGGACCCAAAACACGTGGAGCATTAAGATCATAGGTCCAGTTCCTTTCATCACGTACATCAGTACGTCTACTGCATGGTAAAGCAACAGATGGGATAGCTACCCCATGAACCATCAACTCATAACCACCTTCTCTCCTCGTTCGGCACAATTTCATGTCTTTCAGAAATTTTAAATTAATTGTGCGAGGAGGTAGTGGTTCAAGTGTAGCTATCTCATTGTTCAGGCTAAGAGCCCGAGCAATAGACGTAACAAGCCCTCCAAAAACAATCGGTCCTGTTTTATTAGTAATTAAAGTCATGTGGGCAAGCATAAACGGGACCGGATTGATGTGGGTTCTAGTGAGGCATCCTTGCAAAAATAGGAGTTCTCTAGCATTTACCTTGTTTGGACTTTCCCGGCCAAAAATAGTACATGCCAAAAGATGTCCGAAAACTCTTATGGTCGGGTTGTGAATGGTCGACGCAAGTATCCCTTCAAAAGAATTAATTGAAGTACTTGAAAGCCTTTGCCAGAAGGTAAATACCTCGGTCGACCATTCCGCATCCAAAGGTGCCTCACAAATCGCACCTTCCCTATGAGGGATTCCTAACAAACCTGCTAGCTCGTTGGTACTGAATTCATATTCAATTCCAAACAGTCTAAAAATAACAGTACCGATAGTGCTAGCAGTGTTAGGACTGACAGTGTATATCAAAGAACTCAAAAACTCAATTGTCAGTCTCTCATAGGTAGGTTCCTGATTAATGAAAATATTATGCAAGCCTAGAAATTCTAATAAATTAAAAACACTATGATAAATACCCAAAGCATACAGACAGTTATCGTCGACGTACCTAGTCGAGAGAATTTCTCAACTCTGAAGCCTCTGAATAATTTTCCGTTGCCTATCGCCCGGTCTTCCATCACGAAGAAGAAATCCATTGAACTCCATTATTGAATGCTCCTTAGGTAGTGAAAATGGTAGAAAAGTGGTTTATGAGGGAAATGATAAAGTTTTGATTTTTTTGGTTTTTTGTGGATGAAAATGAAAATGGATGTTGGATATGTTTTATGGATGGAGGGTATTTTGGAAATGGGGGAGCTTTAATGGGGTTCAAGGAGGTTTTGGAAGGTTGGAAAAATGGGTTTTTGGTGAAGAAAGGGATGAAAATGGTGGAAATGGGGAATCAGCCCCGTATTTGTTGTTGGTACGGTGTGGCGCCCGCCACAGGGCCTATGGCGCCCGCCACAAGGCCATTTCCTGGGCCTTGGGTTTTTTGAATCCTCCTTTTGGGCCTTCCTTGCACCTTTGGTCTTCGGGGGGGGGGGGGTCTGGATAGCGTTTTCTTCTTCTTTTCAAGGCATGAGGCTTGCATATTTTTTTGTGAAGACAAAAATGAAAATATTTTTGTCTTATATTTTTTTTTCTTTGCACGACAAAAATAAAATTAAAAATCAAAAAAGAAAAAGAAAAATTAACATTAGTGCATAATATGTATATATATGAGGAATTCAAAGTACATGAAAATATAATAGATGCAAAAGAAATAATATATGTCTGGAAATGCGATAAATAAAATAAAGCATATAAAAGGAAATTAAATACTAGGGTAGTGCTGTCAGTGTAAAATGAGTCATGTGGTAGGCGTCTTTTCCTGGCTTGATCCACGAATCTCAGCTATCTCCCTCCGAAGCTCTTCAATCGCCTGATATAGAGCATCGGCCTCTGAGGCATGAGTGAGATCAGAAACCTGCATCTGTAACTCTAAGTCTGCCACTTCCTGCTTGAGCAGGGCAGTCTCCTTACGGAGCTCATAAATCTGTGTTTGTAGGTCAGGTGGCTGCAGAGACATATTGTTAGACATAACAGTGATTCGGGGAGTAAGAGGTGTAGGAGTGTACTCAGCGGCGGGAGGCGATTTCGGCTCTTCGACAATCTCTCCATAACCCTCTAGAGCATAACTCCAATTTTCAGGATCATGGACACTGGTCATCATCGGATCTGGTAATGTAAAATAGTGTATCGCTTCGCCGTCGATCAGCAATCTAAACATGTTGGGCTCAAAAGAAGCCCTCCTCATCATTCCTCTATCAAGACAAAAATCAATATCCAGGGTGGTGTAGCAGCAGAAGGTCCTGAGGTGCAATAATTTGCGAGACAAACCTAATGCAGTAGCTATCTGTGTAACAATCCCACCGACATGGATGATGCCTACTGATGATCTGGCAACACTAGCCAGGCCCTTCAACAGAAAGTTGCCACAAGCAACTGAGCGAGACTGAGTCGCACAAAACAGTAGGAAAATCTCCTCTTCACTTAGCAAGGTCTCTGTATCTGGCAAACCTAGGAAAGAATGTGCTAGAATCATCTGGAAGTACCTCAATGCAGGGTTGTGGATTACCTGAGAAAACTGGGTAGAAGGATCTTGACTCCCTCCACCTGATATTTTAGTCCAAAACTTTTCCACTTCTCTGCTCATAAAATACCCCATCGGTGTCTCTGGAATAGCATCAGGAGTAGTCTGGAAACCTAGCAAATCACCAAACTCTTTGTGAGAGAATGAGTAGTCAATCCCGAACAACCTGAAAACAGCGAGTCCATCGGGTCCAGCCCAAGGGTCATGATGAAACGAGCTGAGGAACTCAAGAGTCAAGTTCCTATAAGTGTTGTTCCTGTAGTCAAACTGGTCCCAATGGAGTTGATGGCATAAGAATCTGACGCTTGGCTCTATCCCCAAGGCATCCATGCAGTCATGGTCAGGGTACCTGGTAGGAGCCATAGGGCGTCTCATGTGGACATAGTAACGCTCTCTCTGTGCGTCGTCTCTAAAGGCCACGTGCATGTCATCAGGGTTCTGCATTCTGCACAAGGTTAGCAAACAAGTCCTGAAAGCACATAAAACATTCAATCGTTAGTCCTGACATAATAAAATAAACAAATTTAAAATAAAGTAAAAATAAAAAGTACATAAATAAGAAAACCATGGGTTGCCTCCCATGCAGCGCTTGTTTAACGTCATTAGCTCGACGACCGATATTTAAACATCATTGGAAGGATATGGTGGATCACTCAGAGTATGACAGGTGTATGTTGTTGGAATGTCACCTCCTTCGTAGGGCTTCAACCTCTGTCCATTGACGATGAACGGTTTACATGTCTGGTTCTTGATTTCAATAGCACCGGATCTTAGGATCTTAGATACTTCGAAAGGGCCAGTCCATCTCGAACGGAGTTTTCCTGGAAAAAGTCGTAACCTAGAATCGAACAGGAGAACAGGATCGCCTATTTTGAAGTCTCTTCTTATGATTCTTTTGTCATGCCAAGCTTTTGTTCTTTCTTTGTATATGATGGCATTTTCGTAGGCGGATTGTCTGAGCTCTTCTAATTTGTGGATATCAAGGATACGTTTCTCACCAGCAGTCAAGTAATCCAAATTCAAAGTCTTGATGGCCCAATAGGCCTTATGCTCCAATTCAAAAGGTAAGTGACATGATTTTCCATAGACCAGTTGGTAAGGGGTTGTTCTTATAGGAGTTTTGAAAGCGGTTCTATAGGCCCATAATGCTTCTTGAAGTTTCTGTGACCAATCCTTTCTAGATATAGAGACAGTCTTCTCGAGGATTTGTTTGATCTCCCTATTAGATACTTCCACTTGTCCATTGGTCTGTGGGTGGTATGGTGTTGCTACTCTATGCTTAACTCCATACTTGCTTAAAAGTTTATCAAATATTCTCGATATGAAGTGTGATCCTCCATCACTTATGACTAAACGGGGGATTCCAAACCTGGGAAATATATAGTTTTTGAATAATTTGATGACTACTCTGGTGTCGTTTGTGGGTGCGGCGATAGCTTCAATCCATTTAGACACGTAGTCAACTGCTACTAAGATGTACTGGTTTCCAAAAGATGGTGGGAACGGTCCCATAAAGTCTATACCCCATACGTCGAAGAGTTCTACTTCTTGGATATTTCTTAACGGCATTTCATTACGTCTTGAAATATTTCCTGTGCGTTGGCATCTATCACACTTGACAATGAAAGCATGGACATCACGCCACATAGTAGGCCAGAATAGGCCAGCTTGAAGAATCTTGGCGTAGGTCTTAGATGTGCTCGCATGTCCACCATAGGGTGCAGAGTGACAATGCTCAATTATATTATTTACCTCTTCTTCTGGAACACAACGGCGGAAAATGCCATCTTTGCCTCTCTTGAAAAGAAACGGTTCGTCCCAATAGAAGTTTCTCACATCACTATAGAACTTCTTCTTCCGGTGGTAGTTTAGATCAGGGGGTATGATGTCAGCGGCTAGGTAATTAACAAAGTCTGCATACCAAGGTACATTGCTTATAGCTAAGGATTTATGAAAATGCTCGTGAGGGTCTGGGTTATCATCTTCAATAGTTTCTAGTTGGGCTATCAGTCTATCATAGGCAAAATCGTCATTTATGGGTACTGAGTCAGGTTTCAGGTATTCTAGCCTAGATAGGTGATCAGCTACCACATTATCAGTGCCTTTCTTATCACGGATATCCAAATCAAACTCTTGCAGTAATAGAATCCATCGAAGTAACCTAGGCTTGGCATCCTTTTTGCTTAGTAAGTAACGAATGGCAGCATGGTCGGTGTAAACTATAATCTTGGCTCCTACTAGATAAGATCTAAATTTGTCTATTGCGAAAACTACAGCTAGGAGCTCTTTTTCGGTTGTTGCGTAGTTGAGCTGTGCAGCGTCTAGGGTTCTACTGGCATAATAAATTACGTGTAACTTCTTATCTTTTCTCTGACCTAGAACGGCTCCAACAGCATAATCACTGGCGTCACACATTATCTCAAACGGTTCTGACCAATCAGGGGGTTTCATTATAGGTGCTGAAATCAGAGCTTGCTTCAGAAGATTAAATGCTTCAGTACATTTTTCATCGAAGATGAATTCAGCATCTTTCATTAAAAGACCAGTTAAGGGTTTTGTTATTTTGGAGAAATCCTTGATAAAACGTCGGTAAAATCCGGCATGTCCAAGAAAACTTCTTATCTCCCTGATAGTCTTCGGCGGTTTTAGATTCTCTATGACTTCTATTTTTGCTTTATCTACCTCTATACCTTTTTCGGAAACTATATGTCCTAAAACAATCCCTTCGGTGACCATGAAATGACATTTTTCCCAATTTAGCACAAGGTTTACCTCCACACATCTCTCCAGGATTTTCTCAAGGTTGACAAGACAATTTTTGAAATCTGATCCACAAACTGAGAAATCGTCCATAAATACTTCCATAATTCCATCTAAATAATCAGCAAAGATAGACATCATGCAGCGTTGGAAAGTGGCAGGAGCATTACAAAGTCCAAAAGGCATTCTTCTATAGGCAAAGGTTCCAACTGGGCATGTAAAGGTAGTTTTTTCTTGATCTTCGGGGTGAATAGGTATTTGGAAGAATCCTGAATATCCATCTAGGTAACAAAAGTAAGAGTGTCTGGCAAGGCGCTCCAACATTTGGTCTATGAATGGTAATGGGAAATGGTCCTTCCTAGTTGCTTTATTTAATTTTCTATAATCTATGCACATACGCCAACCTCCATCGGTTCTTTTTGCTACAGGTTCGCCCTTCTCGTTTTGCACGACTGTAATGCCTCCCTTTTTAGGTACTACATGCACAGGACTCACCCATTTACTGTCCGAGATCTGATATATTATACCTGCCTCTAGTAACTTAAGAACTTCAGTCTTAACTACAGTACTCATTATAGGATTTATTCTTCGTTGGTGTTCTCTGGAAGGTTTTGAATCTTCTTCAAGCAAAATCCGATGCATGCATACGGATGGGCTTATTCCTTTTAGATCAGAGATCTTATATCCTAAGGCTGAGGGGTACCTACGTAAAACTTCTAATAATTGATCGGTTTCTTCTTGGTTTAAGGTAGCACTGACTATAACTGGACGGTTCATATCTTCATCGAGAAATTCATATCTCGGGTTTTTAGGCAGTTCCTTAAGTTTTACGGTCGGTTTCATAGGGCAAGGCATAGGATCTGGGGTAAGAGATAAACATTCGTGAAGGCTATCATCAATGTAGGGTCTTTTATAATTGTCATCTTCCAAAATAAGGGTTGATGGCAATTTTATAGATTCAGTTTCTTCTTCTTGTTCTAATTCCCTAATGCATTCTTCGATGATATCTAAGGCATAACAAGCATCTCCTATCACAGGTGCCATAATAAATTTTGA
The DNA here is from genome assembly GCA_963966055.1 of Lathyrus aphaca. Taxonomy (NCBI): domain Eukaryota; kingdom Viridiplantae; phylum Streptophyta; class Magnoliopsida; order Fabales; family Fabaceae; genus Lathyrus; species Lathyrus aphaca. Next base: position 612,288,206 of record OZ014519.1, read on the forward strand.
AAGTATAAATTCTATCTTCTCGTCACCTACCTCAAAAGTTAGTTTCCCTTTTTTAACATCTATTACGGCTCCAGCAGTTGATAAGAATGGTCTACCTAGGAGGATTGGTATGTCGTCATCTTCTTTAATGTCCATGACAACAAAATCAGTAGGTATAAACAGCTTACCTATCCTAACAGGGACGTCTTCAAGTAGGCCTATAGGGTATTTAACGGATCTATCGGCTAATTGAAGTGACATCTTAGTAGGTTGTAATTCTCCTAAGTTTAATCTCTCACAAACTGCTAAAGGCATTAAGCTCACACTAGCTCCTAAGTCTAGAAAAGCTTTTTCGATGACATGATTCCCCAAAATACAAGGAATGGAAAAATTTCCGGGATCTTTATCTTTCTTTGCTAACCTATTTTCGGAAATAGAATTACATTCCACGGGCTTTGGATCTTCAAGTCTACGTTTATTTGTAAGTATGTCTTTGAGAAACTTAGCGTAAGAAGGTATTTGGGTGATGGCTTCTGTAAAGGGGATTTCTACGTGAAGTGTTTCTATAACCTTAACGAATTTTTGATATTGATTATCGATTTGGGTTTTCTTTAATCTTTGAGGGTAAGGTATTGGTGGTTTGTATGGCGGTGGTGGTACATAGGTTTTATTTTTAGGTTCTTCTCCTTTTTCTTGACTTTCCGGGGTTTCAGACTTCTCTGGCTCCTTCTCCTCATTCCTCTCAGAAGTTTCGGGCTCACTTAATCTAGGGTTTGAAGGTTCCTTATAAGCGGTTCCACTTCGTAGAGTAATGGCATTTGCTTGCCCTTTCGGGTTTTGTTGAGGTTGTCCAAGGAACTGTCCTCCAGGTGTAGTCTGAGGGGCTTGGTTTAACGCTACCTGAGAGATCTGGGTTTCAAGCATCTTATTATGAGTAATGATTTGATCAACCTTGGTTCCTAACTGGGTAATTAGTTCGTTAACATGGACGTTTTGGTTCATGAACTCTTTGTTTTGTTTTGCTTGAGCAGTGATAAAGTTTTTTACAACTTCCTCAAAGCTCGGACTTGGTGGTACAGGTTGCATAGGTTGATTTGTTCTTGGGGCTTGGTAACCTTGTTGTCTCGGAGGTGCGGTATTTTGAATAGGGTTATTATTTTTGTAGGAGAAGTTTGGGTGATTCTTCCATCCAGGGTTATATGTGTTTGAAAATGGGTTCCCTTGGGTATAGTTTACTTGCTCAGTGTTGGTTTCATTCAACAGATTGCATTCGGCGGATTGGTGTCCTTGCGTTCCACATATCTTACAATTCGGCGAAACTGCGGCTACAGTATTCGGAGTTGTACACATATGTTCGACTCTAAGGGCCAACGCGTCCATTTTAGCCTGCATCATGTCTATAGAGCTTAGCTCATGTATTCCTCCTTGGGCTTCCTTCTTTTCCACTGTCGCTCGTTCTACTCCCCATGATTGATGGTTTTGGGCCATATCCTCGATAAGGGCACTAGCTTCAGGGTAAGGTTTGTTCATCAGTGCGCCACCAGCGGCAGCGTCGATGGTCATCTTAGTGTTATAATGAAGTCCATTATAGAAGGTTTGGATGATTAGCCAGTTTTCTAAGCCATGATGTGGGCATGCTCTTAATAGTTCTTTATATCTCTCCCAGGCTTCGAACAACGACTCTCCTTGGTGTTGGGTAAATCTAGTTATTAGGTTTCGAAGAAGAGCGGTCTTACTCGGGGGAAAATATCTAGCAAGGAAAACTTTTCTAAGGTCATCCCAAGTTGTTATTGAATTGGGTGGAAGGGAATCTAACCATGATAGAGCTTTATCTCTGAGGGAAAAGGGAAATAATCTTAAGCGTATTGCCTCAGGAGAAGCTCCATTGGTTTTAAAGGTGTCTGCTAACTGAAGAAAGTTTTTTAAATGTTGGTTCGGGTTATCAGTAGTGAGACCTGCGAATTGTCTCTGTTGCACTAATTGCAGCAGGGATGGTTTAAGTTCAAAATTATTGGTTGGGATAGCGGGGTTTACTATACTGGAACTAGGTTCCTCGTTTGATGGTTGGGCGAAGTCCTTAAGAGGTCTTCGGTTTTGATCTTCGGCCATAGCTTTCCTATTCCTATGGAAAAACAAACGTGCGCGAGCGTAACGTTCAGGTTCAGCTAGAGGGTCTACTAAACTTCCGGCACTGCGAGTCTTTCGCATTGACCGGTGGGTAACAACCTTAGTCTAAACGGTATAACTACAGGGTAATGAAATTTGACGAAATTGGTCCCCGGCAACGGCGCCAAAAACTTGATGTGTGTTTTTCGCAAGTGTACGAACACGTCAGAGTAATATAAAAGATTGTCGAATCCACAGAGACCAAGTGTCAATCTATCGTACCTGTTGTTATGGTGTGTATCTAAGGCAACTAAATATAAGGGTTTTGATAAGGGTGCAATGGTAAATAAAATTATAATTTTAAATAATAAATAAAAGACAGGCTCAAATGTAATTCACGTAATCAATGATAATCCAGTACTCGTTAATGGAACTACTTGTTGGCAATGTTTTCTCCTTTGAAAAGAACTAATTTAACAGGAACTGTCGCTTTCGCGTATTCAGAACCGAGTTGTACTCTCTAATCAACCCCTCCTATTGTCACGAATAAAAAGGTGCGTACTGCGTTAGAGTAGTAAACCTATTTTTAAGAAATATAGTATCTTAACTAAGTTGAAAAGTATTTTAACCTGGACTTCTTAGCAAAAAGAGGTTCTTACGAACCAGACCCTAAACTTCCTAACGCGTCCGAAAATCGTTTTAAAATATCTTTTCTTTTTAATCTAAAAACTCCTAATGAACTAGACAAAGCGCTTTTGGCTGTTTTTGAATTAGTTAAAAACAATTAGATTGAATTGAAAGATAAAATAGCCCTTTAAGTGTTTCCACGAACAATTATACGGATTACTGGTTCAATTACGATCCTTACATTCCAACCTTTATGGAATTAGTTAGACATGATAAAGTAAAGATTCTTTTTATAGTTTTTCATAAAAGTAATTTAAAGCGAGTGCGGAAAGTAAATGAATTTAGTGCGAGTGCGAGAAATAAAGTAATTTAAAGCGAGTGCAGGAAATAAAGTAATTTAAAGCGAGTGCGGAAAGTAAATGAATTTAGTGCGAGTGCGAGAAATAAACGAAATAAAGTGCGAGTGCGAGTAATAAATGAAAGTAAAGCGAGTGCGGAAAATAAATGAAATAAAGTGCGAGTGCGGAAAATAAAGAAAGTAAAGCAATGCAGAAATAAATAAAGTAAAATACGAACTTGAATTAAAATGGCGGCAGGATTAACTTCCTCCAGAGTGCTCCAAAACTCGATCACACAGACAGATTACAGACTCGATCACTCGATTGCAGAAACACCCCGATGTGGAATGGCAATTGCTTTGAAACTGATATATGCCTAGAGAAATCTAATTTTGGATGATGAAAAACGAAAATCTAAGGTCCTATTTATAGGAAAACTGAAAGCATGAAAAGACTGGGATGCCCCTCCACTTTTTAGTGGAGGTTACTGATTTTTGCCTTGTGGCGCCCGCCACAAGGTCATGGCGCCCGCCATGGTGTTGACAGGGGATGAGAGAGTGGGGATCGTGGGTCTTGGCAGTTGTGGAGTGGTCTTGAGACGTGGCCACGTCATGGCTAACCCCATGGCGCCCGCCACGGTGGGTGTCGTAAGTGCAAAACGCTGAATTTCTAGGTTTTCGTCCGTTTCCACTCCTTTTTCGCTCCTTTTCTCGATTCAAGCCCCGATTACTATAAAAACTTGAAAACATAAGAAAACAAAGTAATAACATAACAAAATAACAATAAAAGCTAAGAATGCATGCGAAATCGGAGTCAGAAACACGGTGAAATTTAGTGTGATCAAAGCTTTACTATCTGGAGCTTTCTGGCCACCTCCTTGGTGCTTTTCCACTCCAATGAACCCCTTGATGCTTCTGGCAAGCTTGAAACAAGTTTGTATGGACTGTTTTGAAGGTTTTAGTTCAGAGCATGTCAAAATCGTGTTTTTGTTTGAGATGATTTCAGGCTAATATGAGGGGTGGGAAATGATCCTGGGGTTATGTGGAGATGATTGGTGAAAAAATTTTGAAGTTTTGATGGGTGGTTTGAGAGTTTCGAAGAGGTGAAGTTCTTGAGGGAGTTTTGGCAATCTGAGATATGGGATGATTCAGGCTTGTGTGTTGTGTGTTATGGCTTGCATAATATCCACATATCATGTCTTGATAGGTCAGAAGAGTGGTTGTGGCCTATGCTGATTGGTATGGGGTGATTTGCAAAAAAGTCAACATTGTGTACTTGAGGTATGGGCATGGTGCAGGCCTGAGATTTTGGGGTGTCTGGCCTCAGCATGAATCAAGGGTGGCCATGGGATAGGTTTGATGCAGCTGGAACACATGGAACTAGGGTTTGTATGAGTTTTGCATATTTTCTCTCTTTGGTGTATCTTGTGATTCAAGGCATGAAATGATCCAATTCTTGGGCCAATTCTGAGTTTTGAAGTTGCTTGATCATGTTATGAAGTATTTGGGCACATTAGAAGTCATTTGAATCCTTGGCAAGTGGTTTTGCAAAAATCCCTCTTTGGTGCATTCTTTAAAATTATAGGATTTTTGCCAACTTTGAAGGATCATAACTTGAGTTCCATAATGAATCAAGACATGTTCTTGTACTTTTTGAAAAGGGAAAGACCTAATCTACAACTTTCATGACCAATAATTTTTCATTTGAAGCATTCTTGCTTGAGAAAGAGGAGGTTGAAAAACTTTCCCAAAATGGAAAGTTTCCATTACAAGTCATTTCCATTTTTGGCAACTTTTAAAATGGCTCAAAATTCTTCAATTTTGTGAACTTCCAAGCACTCCAATGATCAAATAAAGATCATAGAACTTTAATTTGATGAAAATACCCCTTTGGTTCCATTGTTGGGGGCCTCAGATGCTTTGATTTTGACTTAACTTGCTCAAGAAGTTACCCAGTGAACAAATGACTTCCACAATGAATTTCTTCATAAAACTTGGTACACATGATCCTTATAACATCTTAAGAACATTAGAAAAAAGAATGGCCCAAAAATTTGGAGTTAAGGCCTCTGAAACCAAAACCCTAATTTTGGTCATCTGTGTAGTGAAAACCCTTGCTCTGCTTCCATGCCTTGCCAGTTCTTGTGATCTCTTGACTTCCTTGAACTTTGAGGGATATAATACGATGATTGAACACACATGGACCCTCTTGGAATGCTTTAAGACCTTTGGAGTGGCTCATATGGGATCTTGGATTGCTCAGATCACAAACCCTAGATGCAGATGAACTTGAACTAGGCAGATGAAGCAAATATGCAATATGAGATGATATGCTTATGCTACTGAAAACATGAAAGATCACAAGCCATGGTGTGATATGAGTGAGGGAAAATTTGGGGTGTTTACACTCCGAGGAAGGGAACGTGGTCGTTTCTTCGTCCGGCCGTAACGACCTTTCATGGGTCTCCGAAGAGCCTTTGGAAGAGGAGTCGTATTTTGTGGATGAGACTAGCACCGCTTACACGGTAGTCGAGGATATAGGTCCCGAGGACACACCGATTTGGAAGTGCTTTGCCACTCGAGAAGAAGACCGGATATGCTTGCGTTTCCCGGGGAAGCAATTTGCCATGTACGAGTTCGCTTTCCGAGAGGCGAGGATGAGGCTCCCCTTTAACGATTTCCAGATGGGGGTCTTCAAATGGCTCAGGCTGGCGTCCTCACAATTGAACCCCAATGCCATTGCCTTTATTCGGGCATTTGAGTTGGTCTGCCGATATCTTGAGGTTGGCTGTACGCTGTCCCTTTTCTTCCATATCTTCCACCTGCAACGGTCGGGCGCAGGAGGACATTACAATTGGGTGTCTTTTAAGCAAACTTCGTGGTTATTCAAGACGTACGTTGACTCTGCCTGCCACTTCAAGGGGAGATGGTATGTGGTGAAACCGCTCACCCAGTACGCTCTTGAAAGTTTCTATTTTTATAAACGGAATGCAAATGGCGAGGAGAAGTTGATGTCGAAAATCCCTTTAAGATGGCAGCCGGACCATTTTGACTTGCCGACCTGCCATTACCGAGTCCGACATGCAAGTCTGGGGGTCAAGGATCGGTTGGCTTATCAAAAGTTGGTGGATTATGTCCAAAGCTTCAACTTGGAGGTCTGCATGGACCGGTTGGATAGACCTTACGTAGATGAAGACGGGATGCCCGTCCTTGAAACTCTCCTGATAAATGCTAAGGACCTGCTCGAGTGTGACACGGACGATGAAGCTATTCGGTTATTACACAAGTTCTTTTGGCCTTTTCCTCTACTTCGATGTTTATCTTTGTTTGCTAATTCTCTTGGTATTTTTTTGCAAGAAGGATGCCCTCGGTCAAAGAACGAGTGTTGAAGTTGGCCAATCAGGTAGGGGCCCCGAGCAGGGTCCCATCAAAGAAGAAAAAGAAAGTGGCTAGCCGCGTCCTAGAGGTAGCAACCGAGCACAGGGTCGGTAGCTCTGGTACTCCTAGTTTGACCACCGATTCTCCCCAAGTTGTCGCTTAACCAACTTCCCCGATAACAATACGGGATAACTCTCCCCCTCTTTCAACTCTCCTCGTTCGAAGCGTCAACGGACGGATGGGTCACTCGCTTGTTCGGAGGTCGTGGGTGGTATGCATTTAGGAAAACATGGGAGTTACCTGCTTCCCCCTTGCTACCTGGAGAGGGATTTCTTTAAATCCGAGGGCTCTGTTGTGGTGGTGGCGCCTGAGGAGAAGGATTTTCTCAACCTGGATGCTACTGCTAGGCGGGCAGATCTGGCCGGGGATATTGTCGCCGTCATCTGGGTCATGGAGACGGCTTTGGTGTTTTCTGACACTACTGTCTCCACCACTGTGCTGGAGGAAGCGCTTGAAACTACTAGGGCTGAGATGGACAAGCTCTCCAAAGACTTATCCGACTACAAGGAGGAGCATAAGCTCCAAGAGGGGTTGAGCTCGGAGTTGGAGAAGGCCAAACATGAGCGGGACACCTTGAAGGAGGAATTTTTTTTTTGAAAGAGCAGGCAGTCGAGCTCAATAAGGCGGCTCAAGAGAATGTGAACCTTCGAGCCCGACTGGTGTTGCTAGGAGGTACAGTCCGTCCTCTTGATGACGAGACCGAAGAAGAGCTGGCCCTTCGTACTCGGGGTGAATTGGTTGGTAGGGTCCGCGAGCTCTGTCTAGATGTGGTGGTCGTCTTTAAAGAGAGTTTTGACAACGCCACCGACCAACTTAAGGTCATGAATCTAGGGCTCGGTATCGAATGGACGACTCACAACTACTGTGTGACTGATGGGGAGATTATCTGCCCCTTCGTTATTGAGGAGGAGCTGGTAGAGGAGGACGACAACAACAATGAAAAGGAGTAGATCTGGGAAGAGACCCTTTGTTTTTTAATTTCTGGCCTACGTGCATGTTTGTTGTACTGGCCTGCGTGCCTTTTGTTGTAATGGCCCGCGTGCCCCTCTTATGTACTTTAGTGGCCGACTTTGGCCGGATTAAATACTATTTTGTTTCTTATTTTATTGTGTTCGGCTATTTGGAATTGTTTATATATTTTGAATTTTTTTGTGCTCGACTAGTTGGACTCGTCGGTTTAGGGAACCGACGAGGTGGCGGGTTTTACGTCCACCGTGAATCGGGATTGGGGTCGTGGTTGGACACCCTAATCTCGGGGCTTGGGCCTTCCCATTGCGAGTTGGGTGCCCTGCCGATGTGGTACTACGACGTTGGAGCTCGTTTGAGATGTCCGACATCGGGGAGGGTTGTGCTCGCCTCGTGTGGGCGTTATCCTCCCTTTCGTTTGGTGACGAAGGCCATGGTCGTACCTTCCACGCCTCCCTAAATTGTGTTTAGCTGTAGTATTGCTTAAGTTTTTCTGCATTCCATGGTCGAGCAAGTTCTTCACCTTGTAGGTTTTCAAGATAGTAGGCCTCGTTGCCTGTCTTATCCCGGACACGGTAGGGGCCTTCCCAGTTGGCAGCTAACTTGCCTTCTCGTGGGTTTATCTGGTTTCGTCTGAGGACCAAACTGCCCACCTCAAATTCTCTTTTTATGACTTTCGAGTCGTGACGTAAAGCTATTTTATGTTTAAGGAAGGCTTCCCTTAGGGCTGCCTCGGAGTGGATTTCTTCGACGAGGTCTAGTTCGACTCATAGTGCTTCGTCGATCAACTCCTCGTCAAGGGGTGCTTCTGTGTGCCTCGTGGGCTCCCGAATTTCTACCGGGATGACCGCCTTGGTGTCGTAGGTTAACCTGAACGAGGTCTCCCCGGTCGTGGAATGTGGCATTGTGTGATAAGCCCAAAGGATGTTGTGTAGCTCCTCGACCCACGCCTTTTTCACCTCTCTGAGTCGACGTTTTAATTCGCGTAGGATATAACCCTGTTGGCCGCCTTGGCTTTCCCGTTAGTTTGAGGTTGCTCGATGGCCGTGAAGTGTTGTTTCGTGCCTAAGCCGGCGACGAAGCCTTGGAATGTTACGTCCGTGAACTGTGTCCCAATGTCGGTGATGAGGACTTGGGGTATGCCAAAGCATGTGAGGATGTTTCTTTTGAAGAACCGGAGAATGTTCTGTGTCGTTATCTTGGCCAGGGCTTCCGCTTCGATTCACTTAGTAAAGTAGTCCACCCCCATGATGAGATATTTGTTTTGGTAGGAGCCGGTCACAAAAGGGTCGAGGATGTCTATCCCCCACCAGGTGAAGGGTAACGGAGAGGAGAGCGTCTTCAGTTTGTTGGGGGTGTGAGATGCATGTCGGAATGCCTTTGGCACTTGTCACACTTTTTTACATGTTCTTTAGAATCATGTTACATTGTCGGCCGGTAATAGCCTTCCCGTAAGGCTTTGCACGCTAATGACCTCCCACCGAGATGTTGAGCATTTATTCCTCTGTGTATTTCTCCTAGTATGTCGGGGACCTTTTCCTCTTCGACACATTTGAGTAGTGGAATGGAAAATCCCCTTTTAAAGAGTTTTCCCTCGAGGAGGACGTATGAGCACGCCCTTCTCTTGGTTGTGGCTGCCTCTTTGGCGTTCGTATGGAGTTCGTCCCTCGTGAGGTAGTTATAGATGGGCGTCATCCAACAGTGAGCGTCGCTGTTGCACCCCAAAATTTGCCCTCACAATACAAGGCTTTGTGTACTAAGAGGTTCACAAGGTTCACAAGACCTCTCATGAGGTTCATAAAGTTTACAAGACACTTTATGAGGTTCACAAGGTTCACAATACTTACAAGACCTTTCATGAGGTTCATGAAGTCTACAAGATACTTTATGAGGTTCACAAGGTTCACAAGACCTCCCATGAGGTTCACAAGGTTCACAAGACCTCCCATGAGGTTCACAAGGTTCACAAAGTTCACAAATAGTCAGAAGATTTGACAATTCCCTCAGACAATGCACCTCCTAAGCAGTGCATCCAAAACTAGGGTTTTGACTTTAATCAGGCTAAATGAACTTCCAAGGCTTCAAGTGAGCTTCATAACATCTTATATGTGTTTAAGAATCCCCATGTCAAGTTTCAGAACTTTTCTCAAAGGTTTACTCAGGCAGATGATCAGATAAGTCAAAATCAGTAAAAGTAGTTAAAAAGTCAAACTGAGGTCAACTGTGGTCAAACCAAAGTCAAACTTCATGATTTTTTGCCAACATCAAGTATATGAAGTAAAATTCATCATTTGATCAAGGGTTGATCATGATTCATCAAGGAAGTTTCAGATCATCAAGAATCAGGAGTTTCTAAATTAGGGTTTCTTCAGGAAAAGTCAACTGAACTTTGACCAGCCATAACTTTCACATGCTTCATCACCAATTCTCCATCCAAATCTCATTTTGAAGGAAATTGAATTCTCTACAACTTTGTGTCTCACAAGCCAAGCCCAAATATGCTTCATTTGGAAGGTATGAGCTAAGACATTATAGGTCCTTTTGAAAGTTAACAAAAAGTCAACAACTTCAAAAGGGCATAACTTGAGAATGGTAAATGATATGGACATGAAACCAGTGGGGTTGGTTAGAGGACTCTTCAAGCTTTCCAAAATGTCCAAGAACACCCTCATAGCATTAAAATTGAAGGTTGTGTGCCCTTGCAAAGTTGGGAAATTTTTGGTTGGTTTATGAAGAAAATGGAGGTGTAAAACCAATTTTTTCTAAATGGGCTTGCCATATGATGACCCAATCCATACCAATACCTCATGCACGACCCAAGTCTCTAAAAATCAGATTTTTTCATCATTTTATTTTATTTATTTTGATTTAATTCATTTAAAATCATTTTAAATTAAAATAAAATAGAAAAGTCAAATATTTAAAAGAGATTGAGCTTCTAGAAATTCATAAAAGTAATTGGGATCAAATTGGTAAGAGAATCATGGTGATTGGCTTGAAATAGAAAGGCTTAATTCTCAAATATTTGAATTTTAAAGCTTGATCTTTTTCAATCTTTTTTGATCAAATCTTTCACACAATGATCAAGTTTTTTGACCTAGAATCATCACACTATAAGTACATAACATAACCCTACTCATTGCACACGAATTTCTAGCCTCAAGAACCATAATCAAACTTCAAAAATTCAAGCAAAAACACACATTCGGTTTTTGATTTACAGGAGGTTTCAAGGTCTTTTAAAGGTGGAGACATGATCCTTGATGCTTCTTAAAGCTATCCTGATCATTTGCATCACTCAAAATGACCCCATACGCATGAACCGAATTCTCATAACTTGACATTTGTGATTTTTCGATTCTGTTTATTTGCATATTGTTAATGATTTTTAACCTCATATTGTTGATTGTGATGATGTATAGAGTGTTTCTGGGTAAGAAACTTGAAGCTTCATGACCTAATATGCTCGCGGCCATTGTTAGGGTTTGAAACTTAGTTTTAGGGCTTTACGATTTAAGTAATTTAAAGACTTTTAAATGACATAATTGAACTGTGTTGATCATGGGTAATTGTTTGGTGCTAATATTATGGCTTGATTCAGTATGATTCGATGTGTTTGGAGAACATAGGTTTTCCTGCAAGTTTAAATCGCAGGTAAATTGGTAACAATATTCGCAGGTAATTCTGCAGGTCCAAGGAAGAAGAAGAACCCTGCACGCGAATTTCATAGTTCAAAAATTTGTTTAAAAATATTATGTTATTGTTTCTGTTATTTATCACACATGAGCATGTGTCCCAGTGGTAAGCGTATGTGTGCGTGAAGACAGTGTTCTGAGTTCGAATCCTAGCTATGGCAGTTTTTTCATATTTTTCTCTTTTATTCATTAGACATAATATATTATGTATTGTAGCTATTATATGGACAGATGCGCCCTCCCGGCTGGAATGGAAAGTGTGTTTGTGTGCAATGTGAAGGTCCTGGGTTCGATCCCTCAGGCCTTTTGTTTTGTTTCTTTTTCTTTGATTTTGCAGGAACAAGACACAAAACCAATTTCTCTCCTTCCCTTAGCATCAGGCGCGCGTTGGCCTAGGGGTTGCTGTTGCTGGCTTTGAATTCTTGAAAGCAAGAGGGGCTGGGTTCAATTCCCAGCCCAGGTAAGTTTTTTTAATTTTGTTTTGTATATTTATTTTATTAATTGTTTTATTATTAAATATAATTATGTTTAAAATGTAAATAGATTTAAATTAACATGTAAATATTATATGTTCTGAAAAATTTCTAAAAAAAATAATATTTTCTAAAACTAATTTCTTTTATTAATATGTATTTATTTATTTAATAATTAAATTAGTATTATGTAATTAAATTAAAATTCTAATATTTTTGTATCTAAAACCCTAATAATTTTCAAACCCTAATTTTTAATTTGATATGTATATATTCTACAATTCATTTATAATTTAAATCTTGCTTAAAAAATTAAAATTCTTAATTTATTTTTATAATATGTAAATATTCTATGAATTGTTTAGAATTTAATTTAGTATGTAAATAATTTTTATTATATGTTTAAAAATAGTTAAAAATTGCTAGATTAATTTTATACTTATAATTTTATTTTCATAATATTTTCATAATTAACTTAATTTTTATAATTTGCACATCACTTAAAACTTTATAATAATTAGTATAATTGTTTATATTTTAATATTAAATAATAATTGTTTATAAAATTGAATTTTTTTAATTATTATAATATTCTTGCTTATTTCATTATTATTCTTATTAATTATGTTTATTTTTTATATTTTTATATTACTAACCACATTGTGATTATTATTATTATTTTCTACTAACCCAATTACTTATTATTATTATTTTTGCTTATTATATTTAATTTGTTTTTATTATTATGTAATTGCTCCTTGGTGTAATATTTAGTAATAATATTTATTGTTTATATTTTATGCTATGGTTAGTAAAAATAGGGAGTGTAACATGTATGTATATTTAAAATTAATTTAGATCATTTAAATTTGAAGATAAATATTAAAAATTGTACACTCACACACGTAAGTCGATCTTTGATCGCCATCTCACTTCCTTAGGGATACCTCTCATGTTGCCTAATCAAAAAGGTCAAGTAGGGTGTATAAAGCAAAGTCCCTCAAATTCACATCATCTAGTCCCTTAATAGATAAAAGATCAAGTCCCTTTCGAATGTTGCCTTCGTAATGATCTTGTCCCTTTCGAATAAAGATGATCGTCCCTTCGAATTGCTTATACACCCCACAGTTGCCTAAATAAACAGATGACCCCTCACTTGTCCCTCACATCCAAGGTAATGACTACCTATTCCTTAATAATAGGGATAGTCTTACCATTTAAAGGATTCAAGAACAGAAAAGACTTTAAACTTAGGGTAGGTTCCTCTTAGATACTTGCTCACTTTTCAAAAAAACATTTCAACACTTCACAATTTCAAGCAAATTTTCAAAACAAAGGTTTTTTACGCATCCGTACATGGATCATTATCAAACTCTTCAGAAAATTTTTCACACACTTCACATTTCCAAAACAATTTAAAGTGAGCTAAGTAACTAAGAGCCCATGGATAACCATGGATGTAAAGGGTGCTAACACCTTCCCTTTACATAACCTACCCCCCGGACCCAAAAATCTTTTAAAAGGTCTTTCCTGTTCTTTTATGCCTTTCCTTTGGATAAAATAAAAGTCGGTGGCGACTCTTGCTATCCGCAACATAACTAAAGTCAGTTCTCCCACCGTGTTACAGAACTGGCGACTCTGCTGGGGATTTGTAGTAAAGAGGGGTACCCTTAGGAATTAGATCACTTTAAAATTGTTTGCCTTGTTTGCTTTATACTTATCTGTTGGGGTGCTCTTATGTGTGAAAGATCCTAACCCGGATCTAGTGTACCTTAGGTAAATGGCAATAGACCAAGGAAACTGTACGGCGTATACCGATATGGTTGATCTGGTGGCCATAGTTAGTGTGACTTCTCGGTTGGTGCTTATGTTCCTTAAGTCAAGTTGAGGATAATATGAGGCTGCCATATGTTGTCAATGCACTAACTAACTTTTAGAACCCTAGTTATCCCATCTTGGCCTTTAGAAAGTAGTGAGATAACCGGCTTTGGTGCAGACTGAAGTTGGTTGATACTCGATACTACGCTCATTGAGATCTTAAACTTGGAGGGTTTTGGTTGGCAAGTAAGTTGCCTACTGAACAACCACCCTTGTGAAGGATCAATGATATTGAGATCCCTTAGAACATGGTTACTTTGTAGGACAGGATGAACCAACTAACTTCATGGGAGGGTACTTACCTTTAAACCTCATGCAAGCCTTCAAACCTAGGGCTATTGTGTGACTTGCTTGTGTGTGCCACATGTTTGTGATTGAGCATAACATCATGACATCATCATGCATCATAAGCATAGCATTTTCCCTAACCATTTCAAGGACCAAGGGATTTATCTTTGTTCTTTGTTGCAGGTCATGGCTTCAGCTTGTAGAAACACTATCAGGATCAACTTTGTAGGCATACCTGCTAAGCTTAAGGAGTTGGTTTCTCAAGTGCCTGATCACTCCCAGTTCATCAAGAGACATGGTCACCTATTGGATTTAGTCACCTCAGGGTTCAATGAAGACATGATGAGTGTCATGTTTCAGTTCTTTGATCCTAAGCACCATTGCTTCACATTCCCCGACTACCAGCTGGTTCCTACCATGGAGGAATTCTCCAAACTTCTAGGCATGCCTGTACTTGATCAGAAACCATTCACAGGCTTAGAAAAAGAGCCTAAACCTGAGGTTATTGCTACAGCTCTACATCTGAAGAAGTCTGACATTGTTCTAGAAACGAGAAGTGGGGTTAAGGGTATTCTTGCTAAGGTTTTGATAGAGAAGGCTCAAGGGTTCTTGAAAGCTATGAGTTATGATGCTTTTGAGGAAATCTTAGCCTTGTTGATTTATGGCTTAGTGTTGTTCCCCAATCCAGATCAGTTCATAGACGTTCATGCCATCAATATATTTCTGAGTCACAATCCAGTGCCTACTTTACTTGGAGACATCCTGCATTCTCTTCATACTCGTACTACAAGGGCAAGAGGAACTTTGATGTGCTGCATACCCTTGCTATCTAGGTGGTTTATTTCTCACCTTCCTCGCTCAGTAATGAAGAATGAACAGGGGTTCAGATGGTCCAAAAGAATCATGTCACTCTCTCATTTAGATATTCATTGGTGCTCCAGATCTATGGAGAATGTCACTATCATTGACCGTTGTGGGGAGTTTCCTAATGTGCCACTTCTAGGCATAAGAGGAGGCATTACTTACAACCCTTCCTTAGCTTTACGACAGTTTGGTTACGCTCGGAGTGATGGTCCTCATGACATGTTGATTCAGGGTATTGTGTTTGACTACGACAACGATCTTCAAGGTTACCGTCAGAGATTTATACGGGCATGGGGAAAAGTGAACAAGGTTGACAGCAAGACTCTGGAGCCTAAGTACACTATTCCTATGGAAGCTTATCTCAGATGGGTGCGATCTCGTGCTCAGACTCTCATGATGCCATATCCTGCTATCCTGCCAGTTACCATGGAACCTGTTGCTGAAGGAGACACTGCTTATACCATCTTTCACCCAAACATGCCTACTGACATGGAGGACTTACAGAGATCCTGGATCCAGCTGAAGGAGCAAAGGGATACTTTCGAGGCTCATTACAAAGCAAGCCAAGAAAGAATCCTGGAACTAACAAAGCAACTTCACGAGGAACGGAATCTCAACTCATACCTCAACACAAAGAGGAAACGTCCATGGGAGACTTAAAACCCCATCTCTTGTATTTATTGCATTTTATTTTCTGTAAGCCCAAGAGGCAAAACAAATTTATTACTAATAAAAGTTTACCTTCTTGTTTGTTTAAGCAAATTTAAATCCTGCGGTCCTTGAAAACATTGCATACGCATTCACATCATTACATCACAGGTTTATAATTGTGCACAGGTTTCTTATCTTCTCGCTGTTTATTTCAGCAATGGCTCTTGAACAAACAGTTAAGGATCTCCAGGCACAAAATGCACAGTTTCAAGAGCTGATCTTGAACCTGTCCAAGGGGCAGGATGAATTGAAGACACTGCTGGCCAAGAAGACTAAGAAGACTAGAAGGTCAGGTGGCCTGATCAATATGGGAAGAAGGTTCAGAGGTTCTGTCAAGACCAAAGAACAGGTTGAAGACTATGAGTCTGAAGAGTCTGATAAAGAGGGAGGCAGTCTCCACAACACTATGGGGGACTCTGATTCTGAGGCTAATTACTACCATGAGCCTAATGAAGACAAATTCAAGATGCTGGTGGATAGAATGGATGCTATGGAGTTGCAGAAGTCTTCTGGGCTGGATTTTGAAGATTTGAGTCTGATATCTAGGGTAGTCATACCCATTGGTTTCAAGGTTCCTACTTTTGTTGTTTATGATGGGGTCTCTTATCCCAAGCTGCATCTGAGATCTTATGTCAGGAGAATCCAACCCCATACTGCTGACAAAAAGTTGTGGATCCATTTCTTCCAAGAGAGCTTATCTGGAGCTCAATTGGAATGGTACTATCAGTTGGAGAGTGTCAACATCCGGGATTGGAATGATCTTGCTGAAGCCTTCTATAAGCAGTATCAATACAATGCTGATTTAGCTCCCACTCGCATGCAGCTGCAAAGCATGTCTATGGGTGCAAAAGAAAGCTTCAAGGAGTATGCTCAGAAGTGGAGAGACTTGGCTGGAAGAGTGCAACCACCTTTGACTGACAGGGAGCTAGTTGATATGTTCATGTGTACGTTGAATGGTCCATTTTACAGTCATCTCATTGGAAGCTCATCATCTGGTTTCACTGAGTTGATAATGACAGGAGAGCGTGTAAAGAGTGGTATCAGGAGTGGTAAGATTCAAATGGGTGCTTCTTCATCAGGTGCTGCAAAGAAGCCTCCCAGTGGGAAGAAAGAGTCCAATGCTGTTTATGGTCAACCTGATCGTAATAGAAGGCATCAGTCTGTGAGTGCAGTTCATATTTCAAATCCAACTCCTACAACACCAGAGCAGCCACAGGGCAACCAACAGAGGGCTAGAAGACAGTTCACTAAGATCAACATGTCAATGGCTCAGGCATTGCAACACTTGTTGAAGGCTGAACTTATCACTCTGAAAGAGGCTCCTCAGAATCCTAATGTTACCTCACCCAGGTACAATCCCAATGCACGATGTGCATATCATTCAAACTGGCAGGGACATGATACTAATAGCTGCTGGGTCTTGAAGAACAAAATTCAAGATATGATTGAGGCTGGAGAAATTGAGTTTGACCCTCCGGGTACTCCAAATGTGATCACTGCTCCCATGCCAAATCATGAGAAGACTGTCAATGCAATTGATGAAGATTTACATATTTATTCAGTTGCAGAGTTGACCACACCATTGTCTGTTATCAAGAAGAAGCTAGTACAAGCTGGGTTCTTTCCAGGTTGTCGTGAAGATTGTTTGTATTGTACCTATAAGCCGGATAGTTGCTGGAGATTGAGAGATGGAATTCAACGTCTCATGGATAAATATACCATAGTGTTTGAGAGGACTCTATCATCTGTAGAGAGTATGGTGGATCATATTACTAAAGGTAGGAAGACTGAAGAGGTTGATATGGTTGATAAAGTGCCGGTGAGGATCACTTCCAAAGGTCCTATTAAAATCACTCATAAGGGTCCAATTAAGATTACTGCTGAAGGCCCTGTGAAGATTGTTGCTGAAGCTAGAGTGGCTCCTCTGGTCATTACCACTCCTGGTCCTATTCCGTATACGTCTGATAAAGCTGTGCCTTGGCATTATGGGTCTGATGTTTATATCCATGGTGTTAAGAAAGAACCCTTAGTTGATATGCCTGTTGATGTTGATAATATTGCTGGATCCAGTAAGATCACACGAAGCGGAAGAGTTTTCTCACCTCCAGTTACCTCTAAGAATGCAGTTACTCCAGCTGCTACCTCCACCACTGATGCTCGGGGCAAAGGTCCTGTTATTGAACCTATACCAAATGATGTGCCAGCTGCTGATGATCTCTCTAAGCAGATGGAAGAAGTATTGAAGATCATTCGTAAGAGTGATTATGACATTGTTGATCAGTTGGGGCACACTCCCTCCAAGATTTCCATGCTGTCTTTGTTGTTATGTTCTGAAGCTCATGCCAAAGCTTTGATTAAGTTTCTGAAGACTGCTCATGTACCCAATGCAATTTCTGTTGACCAGTTTGAGAATTATGTTGCCCACCTGACCTATGATAATGGGTTAGGTTTCTCTGATGCTGATTTGACTCCTGCCAAGAGGGATCATAACAGGGCTCTGCATATCTCAATTGAATGCAGGGGCACTACCCTGTCACATGTATTGATAGACAATGGTTCCTCTCTGAATGTGTTTCCCAAAGAAGTCCTGAATAAGCTGAGTCCTGAAGATGCTGTGCTGAAGCCCAGTAATATAGTGGTGAAGGCTTTTGATAGTTCTAGAAGAGTGGTGCATGAAGAAATTGATCTCCCAATCAAAGTTGGTTCTCAGTTTTTCAATGCTACTTTTTATGTCATGGATATTCGTCCGTCGTATTCTTGTTTGTTGGGACGTCCCTGGATCCATGGGGCAGGTGCTGTAACCTCTACATTACATCAGAAGTTGAGATATCCGGTAGAAGGAAAGGTTGTTACTGTCTATGGAGAGGAAGAATATTTTGTCAGCCATGTGAACACCTTCAAGTATCTGGAAGTGGAAGGTGAATATGTTGAAACTCTGTGTCAGACATTTGAAGTGGTTCCTTGGGTTGTTAATGATTACGAAGCTCCTCCCGTTGTCAAGAAAGTTCCTGTGGTCACCAGAATACCTCCAACAATGGCCTCCCTTAAAGATGCTAGAGCTGTGGTGGATGAAGGTGGTTGTATTATTTGGGGTCAGCTTCCCGATATTCCGTACAAGTCTGACAAATTTGGTTTGGGTTTCACTGCAGAGTCCCAGAAGGCTGTTCGTCGTGCTCGTGCTGTTCGTATCACCAATCAGGGGGTTATGAAGAACCAGATCAATGCTGTGGGTGACTATGATGAAGATTACAACTTGGATGCTTGGATTTTTCCTACTGTAGGTGTTGGGCTCAATAATTGGAAAGCTGAAGATGTTATTCCTATCTCCTTTAGTCAGGAGTAAATACTATTACTGTGTTGTTGCTTTTAAGTTTGTAATTTCTTGAACAATTAAAACTTTCAAGCCTTGTGCCTTACCCGGGGCACAATGGTGTGCTTGTTACGGGCTGTCATTTCATTTGCATGCTTCATTCAATAAAAATCAGTGGACGTTTCGTTTTCGTAAATATTGTGTTCCTTGTCTTTCTTTTCTTTTATTTTTGTTTTATCAGCTATGTGTTCTTACACACACCCACATCACTAAAATGCAGATCCTCATCCACTCTGGATCCTGTTGATAACAGTTCTACTATTGCCAATTATGATTTCGAGAATCCGATCTATCAAACTGAAGACGGAAATGAGGACGATTGTGAAGTACCTGTAGAGCTTGCTAGGTTGTTACAACAAGAAGAGAAAGCTATACAGCCACATGAAGAGCCAGTCGAAGTTGTGAATCTGGGAACTGAAGAAAACAGGAAAGAAGTCAAGATAGGGGCTGAATTAGAGGATAGTGTCAAGAGCAGATTGATTCAGATGCTACGTGACTATGTGGAGATCTTTGCTTGGTCCTACGAAGATATGCCGGGGTTGGATACAGACATTGTGGTTCACCGTTTACCAGTAAAAGAAGATTGTCGTCCAAAGAAGCAGAAGGTTCGTCGCATGCGTCCTGAAATGTCAGAAAAGATCAAAGCAGAGGTGATGAAATAGTTTGATGCAGGGTTCTTAGCTGTGACTTCTTATCCTCAGTGGGTTGCAAATGTGGTGCCGGTACCTAAGAAAGATGGTAAGGTACGTATGTGTGTAGACTACAGAGATTTGAACAAGGCCAGCCCCAAGGATGACTTTCCACTTCCTCATATTGATGTTCTGGTAGACAACACTGCTCAGCATAAAGTATTCTCGTTCATGGATGGATTCTCTGGTTACAATCAAATCAAGATGGCGCCTGAAGATATGGAGAAGACAACATTTGTTACACAATGGGGCACTTTTTGTTATAAGGTGATGCCATTTGGTTTGAAGAATGCAGGGGCAACATATCAGCGTGCTATGGTGGCTTTGTTTCACGATATGATTCATCATGAGATAGAGGTATATGTGGATGATATGATAGCCAGGTCCCAGAATGAAGAACAACATCTTGATCATTTGCATAAATTGTTTGAGAGGTTGAAGAAGTACAAGTTGAGATTGAACCCAAACAAATGTACTTTTGGAGTTAGATCTGGTAAACTTCTGGGTTTCATTGTCAGTGGAAAAGGTATTGAAGTGGATCCTGCAAAAGTGAAAGCTATACGAGAGATGCCAGCACCCCGTACTGAGAAGGAAGTTAGAGGTTTCTTGGGACGATTGAATTATATTGCAAGATTTATTTCCCAATTAACAGCTACCTGTGAGCCAATCTTCAAGTTGTTGAAGAAAGATCAGGTGATGGAATGGAATGATGAGTGCCAGACAGCATTTGATGAAATCAAGAAGTATCTGCTAGAACCACCAATTCTGATGCCACCAGTTGATGGAAGACCCTTGATTATGTACTTAATAGTGTTAGACAACTCAATGGGGTGTGTGTTGGGGCAACATGACGAGTCTGGTCGAAAAGAGCAGGCAATATACTACCTTAGCAAAAATTTTACCGACTGTGAAACAAGATACTCACTGCTCGAGAAAACTTGCTACGCTTTGGCATGGGCTGCTCGCCGACTAAGACAGTATATGTTGACTCATACTACCTTATTGATTTCAAAGATGGATCCAATCAAGTACATATTCGAGAAACCTGCTCTCTCCGGAAGAATTGCAAGATGGCAAATGATATTGACAGAATATGATATACAGTATACTACTCAGAAGGCCATTAAAGGAAGTGTTGTAGCTGATCATTTGGCTCATCAAGCAGTGGATGATTACCAGTCAATGAGTTTTGAGTTCCCCGTTGAAGACATTATGATTATTACCAAAGAACCTGGACAATATGACGGACCTGAACAAGGATCCCGATGGACTATGGTTTTTGATGGAGCTTCTAATGCTCTTGGTAATGGTGTTGGTGTTGTGATTAGTTCCCCTGAAGGTTGTCATACCCCGATTACTTCCAGACTTTGTTTCTATTGTACCAATAACATGGCTGAGTATGAGGCATGTATCCTGGGCATCAAGGCTGCCATTGATATGAAGATTCAGTTCCTTGACGTGTATGGAGATTCAGCCCTGGTAGTAAGTCAGATCAAAGGAGATTGGGATACCAAGCATGATAACCTCATTCCTTACAGAGAGCATGTGTTGTCTTTGATTCCACATTTCAAAGAGATTACCTTTGGACATATTCCACGAAGAGAAAATCAGTTGGCAGATGCTTTGGCCACCATGGCATCCATGTTTGAGATCAGTTGGGATGATGAAGCTCCCAAGATTACTATTGATAGATTTGAGAAGCCTGCATACTGCAATGAGATTGACACTGAAGGAGCAGAAGAGAAGCCTTGGTTCTATGAAGTGAAAAGATATCTTGAAGCTCAGGAGTTCCCTGAAGGGGCATCTGTCAAAGATAGGAAGTTTCTGAGAAGGTTTTCTGCTAAATTCTTTTTGAGTAATGGGATTTTGTACAAGCGCAATCATGATTCAACTATGCTTCGTTGTGTGGATAAGAAGGAAGCAACAGAGATTATGGAAGACATGCATGATGGGATCTTTGGCACTCATTCTAGTGGTCATACTATGGCAAAGAAGATATTGAGAGCAGGTTACTATTGGTCTACCATGGAAGCTGATTGCTATCAACACTCCAGAACATGTCACAAGTGTCAAATCTATGCTGATAAAGTCCATGTACCTCCATCACCATTGAATGTGTTGACTGCTCCTTGGCCTTTTGCTATGTGGGGAATTGATATGATTGGTGAGATCAAACCTACTGCTTCTAATGGGCACCGTTTCATCCTGGTTGCTATTGATTATTTCACGAAGTGGGTGGAGGCAGCTTCATTTGCATCTGTTACCAAGAATGTTGTGGCACGATTCATCAAAAATAATCTCATATGTAGGTATGGCATCCCTGAAAGGATTATTACTGACAATGGCTCTAATCTGAACAACACTATGATTACTGATCTCTACATGCAGTTCAAGATTAAGCATCACAACTCTTCTCCGTATCGTCCAAAGATGAATGGGGCAGTTGAAGCTGCTAATAAGAACATTAAGAAGATTGTACAGAAGATGACTGTTACTTACAAGGATTGGCATGAGATGTTACCATTTGCTCTTCATGGTTATCGTACTACAATACGTACTTCAACAGGGGCAACCCCATTCTCCTTAGTCTATGGTATGGAAGCAGTTCTGCCCATTGAAGTTCAGATTCCCTCCTTAAGAATTATGAAGGATGCAGGCTTGGATGAAGATGAGTGGATTCAGACTCGACTTGACCAGATAAATTTGATTGATGAGAAGAGGCTAGCAGCAGTTTGTCATGGCCAGATGTACCAGAAACGAATGATCAAAGCTTTTAATAAGAAAGTTAAGCCAAAGGTATATCAGGCTGGTGACTTGGTAATCAAGCGTATCATATTACCACAGGGTGATCCTAGGGGCAAGTGGACTCCAACATATGAAGGACCATTTGTAGTCAAGACAGTATTTTCAAGAGGTGCCATGATACTTACTACTATGGATGGTGAAGACTACCTACAGCCTGTAAATGCAGACATAGTTAAAAAATACTACGCATAAAAAGAGACCCGCTAGGTTGACTGGCCTAGGCAAAAATAAGGGCATCCCGGCAAACCAAAAGGGTTTGGGCAAAAATTAGGGATATATATATTAAAAAAATGTACACCCGGCAAGTCGAAAACCTGAAAAGGCGGCTTGGGCAAAAAAGGGTATCCCGGTGGATTGAAAACCTGAAAGGGCAATCCAGGCAAAAGTTAGGGATTAAAGCGTATGACTATGTCTCGTTTGGATCACCCATAAAACTGTAACCAGTTGTACTACATACTCAAGCTCGAACAGATAAAGCTCAATCCAATCGTTTCCGTCTCGACAACAGAAGATGAGATACTTGAAGATAATGGCAATAGTAGAATTGAGACTCAATAGGATTATTTCTCACATAGCTGATTCTCCTTGTCTTGTAAAACTTTATGACAAAATCCTCTTACTAGGGTTTATGTCTCCTTGTACAAACCTACCCATGTATGGGTCACTTTTTGATATGAATAAAATTCCATTTTTGAATCCAGATTTACTTTTACCCTATTTACATAAGCGAAACGTCCATTGGTTGTGCTTGAATGTATGTATGCTTGTGAATATGATTGATGTTTACCAGAAATGCATGTATGCTTAATATGATTGATGTTTACCAGAAATGCATGAAAATGCAGTAATAGTATTTACTAAGGACGAACGAGGGAAGGATTTCAACGAAGCTTTGCCGGTTCATCTCTACAAGACAACTACCAATCCCCAGTAGGGCAAATCCATCTTCATGAAGTACTTCAAGTCATATCTCCCCTGGAATTTATATCCATCTCTTTTATCCTCATACGGATATTCGGGAATTTACTTTCCAATAGGAGTACGACGAACGAAGACGGGAGGTTATGTATACCTTGCTATCCCCAGTAGACGGGAGGTTATGTATACCCTACTATCAAACGAAGACGGGAGGTTATGTATAATATATTATCAAACAAGACAGGAACGAGTTCCTCATATTCTTCAGCAACGAATCGGGATTTATTTTCCCTGGCTAGCAGTTGTTATACGAAGATATCCAGACGCTTCAGGCAGCATCATATCATACATACATCATTTACATCATACCATAACATACATACACATAAATATATAATACATTACCTAAGTGCATCATATCTTACATGCATACATAATACATAAACTAATATTATCATACAGAATGCTACCTTGTTTTCAGGTTAATTCTCCAGCAGACAAATTTTATCAACAAATGGTGACTATTGGGACGTTGTTTATCTTCCCAAAAGTTATCACTTCCTCAGGACGTTGTTTATCCTCCTGAAAGCTTCTTATAACTCAGAATGTTGTTCATCCTTCTGAAAGCATATCATCACCTCAGGATGTTGTTTATCCTCCTGAAAGCATATCATGACTATTGGGCCGTTGTTTATCCTCCCAAAGGTTACATCATTACCTCAGGATGTTGTTTATCCTCCTGAAAGCATATTATTACCTTGGGCCGTTGTTTATCTTCCCAAAGGTTACATCATTCCCTCAGGACGTTGTTATCCTCCTGAAAGCATATTATTACCTCAGAACGTTGTTTATCCTTCTGAAAGCATATCATTTCCTCAGGACGTCGTTTATCTTCCTGAAAGCTATTACCACTACCTCAGGACGTTGTTTATCCTCCTGAAAGCATATCATTTCCTCAGAATGTTGTTTATCCTTCTGAAAGCATACCACCACCTCGGGACGTTGTTAATCTTCCTGAAAGCTATCACCATTACCTCAGGACGTTGTTTATCTTCCTGAAAGCTATCATTATACCTTCATATTTTGGACTGCTTTATCCTCCAAGAAATGTACCTGAAGAACTTTTCTCCAAGTGGCATCTTTAAGCCCACTCAAGCATACTCAACTATTCATCAGTATCACTCTACGCACCGGTGAGTGCAAATTTTTGGGCTTTTGTGTTCAATCCCCTTCAACCTTCCAGGTCACGACTGGCACATATACCAATCTAACCCCTCAGGTTTCAGAAAATTGAACAGGGGCAGCTATTGCACCCCAAAATTTGCCCTCACAATACAAGGCTTTGTGTACTAAGAGGTTCACAAGGTTCACAAGACCTCTCATGAGGTTCATAAAGTTTACAAGACACTTTATGAGGTTCACAAGGTTCACAATACTTACAAGACCTTTCATGAGGTTCATGGAGTCTACAAGATACTTTATGAGGTTCACAAGGTTCACAAGACCTCCCATGAGGTTCACAAGGTTCACAAGACCTCCCATGAGGTTCACAAGGTTCACAAGACCTCCCATGAGGTTCACAAGGTTCACAAGACCTCCCATGAGGTTCACAAGGTTCACAAAGTTCACAAATAGTCAGAAGATTTGACAATTCCCTCAGACAATGCACCTCCTAAGCAGTGCATCCAAAACTAGGGTTTTGACTTAAATCAGGCTAAATGAACTTCCAAGGCTTCAAGTGAGCTTCATATCATCTTATATGTGTTTAAGAATCCCCATGTCAAGTTTCAGAACTTTTCTCAAAGGTTTACTCAGACAGATGATCAGATAAGTCAAAATCAGTCAAAGCAGTTAAAAAGTCAAACTGAGGTCAACTGTGGTCAAACCAAAGTCAAACTTCATGATTTTTTTGCCAACATCAAGTATATGAAGTAAAATTCATCATTTGATCAAGGGTTGATCATGATTCATCAAGGAAGTTTCAGATCATCGAGAATCAGGAGTTTCTAAATTAGGGTTTCTTTAGGAAAAGTCAACTGAACTTTGACCAGCCATAACTTTCACATGCTTCATCACCAATTCTCCATCCAAAGCTCATTTTTAAGGAAATTGAATTCTCTACAACTTTGTGTCTCACAAGCCAAGCCCAAAAATGCTTCATTTGGAAGGTATGAGCTAAGACATTATAGGTCCTTTTGAAAGTTAACAAAAAGTCAACAACTTCAAAAGGGCATAACTTGAGAATGGTAAATGATATGGACATGAAACCAGTGGGGCTGGTTAGAGGACTCTTCAAGCTTTCCAAAATGTCCAAGAACACCCTCATAGCATTAAAATTGAAGGTTGTGTGCCCTTGCAAAGTTGGGAAATTTTTGGTTGGTTTATGAAGAAAATGGAGGTGTAAAACCAATTTTTTCTAAATGGGCTTGCCATATGATGACCCAATCCATACCAATACCTCATGCACGACCCAAGTCTCTAAAAATCAGATTTTTTCATCATTTTATTTTATTTATTTTGATTTAATTCATTTTAAATCATTTTAAATTAAAATAAAATAGAAAAGTCAAATATTTAAAAGAGATTGAGCTTCTAGAAATTCATAAAAGTAATTGGGATCAAATTGGTAAGAGAATCATGGTGATTGGCTTGAAATAGAAAGGCTTAATTCTCAAATATTTGAATTTTAAAGCTTGATCTTTTTCAATCTTTTTTGATCAAATCTTTCACACAATGATCAAGTTTTTTGACCTAGAATCATCACACTATAAGTACATAACATAACCCTACTCATTGCACACGAATTTCTAGCCTCAAGAACCATAATCAAACTTCAAAAATTCAAGCAAAAACACACATTCGGTTTTTGATTTACAGGAGGTTTCAAGGTCTTTTAAAGGTGGAGACATGATCTTTGATGCTTCTTAAAGCTATCCTGATCATTTGCATCACTCAAAATGCCCCCATACGCATGAACCGAATTCTCATAACTTGACATTTGTGATTTTTCGATTCTGTTTATTTGCATATTGTTAATGATTTTTAACCTCATATTGTTGATTGTGATGATGTATAGAGTGTTTCTGGGTAAGAAACTTGAAGCTTCATGCCCTAATATGCTCGCGGCCATTGTTAGGGTTTGAAACTTAGTTTTAGGGCTTTACGATTTAAGTAATTTAAAGACTTTTAAATGACATAATTGAACTGTGTTGATCATGGGTAACTGTTTGGTGCTAATATTGTGGCTTGATTCAGTATGATTCGATGTGTTTGGAGAACATAGGTTTTCCTGCAAGTTTAAATCGCAGGTAAATTGGTAACAATATTCGCAGGTAATTCTGCAGGTCCAAGGAAGAAGAAGAACCCTGCACGCGAATTTCATAGTTCAAAAATTTGTTTAAAAATATTATGTTATTGTTTCTGTTATTTATCACACATGAGCATGTGTCCCAGTGGTAAGCGTATGTGTGCGTGAAGACGGTGTTCTGAGTTCGAATCCTGGCTATGGCAGTTTTTTTATATTTTTCTCTTTTATTCATTAGACATAATATATTATGTATTGTAGCTATTATATAGACAGATGCGCCCTCCCGGCTGGAATGGAAAGTGTGTTTGTGTGCAATGTGAAGGTCCTGGGTTCGATCCCCCAGGCCTTTTGTTTTGTTTCTTTTTCTTTGATTTTGCAGGAACAAGACACAAAACCAATTTCTCTCCTTCCCTTAGCATCAGGCGCGCGTTGGCCTAGGGGTTGCTGTTGCTGGCTTTGAATTCTTGAAAGCAAGAGGGGCTGGGTTCAATTCCCAGCCCAGGTAAGTTTTTTTAATTTTGTTTTGTATATTTATTTTATTAATTGTTTTATTATTAAATATAATTATGTTTAAAATGTAAATAGATTTAAATTAACATGTAAATATTATATGTTCTGAAAAATTTCTAAAAAAAATAATATTTTCTAAAACTAATTTCTTTTATTAATATGTATGTATTTATTTAATAATTAAATTAGTATTATGTAATTAAATTAAAATTCTAATATTTTTGTATCTAAAACCCTAATAATTTTCAAACCCTAATTTTTAATTTGATATGTATATATTCTACAATTCATTTATAATTTAAATCTTGCTTAAAAAATTAAAATTCTTAATTTATTTTTATAATATGTAAATATTCTATGAATTGTTTAGAATTTAATTTAGTATGTAAATAATTTTTATTATATGTTTAAAAATAGTTAAAAATTGCTAGATTAATTTTATAATTATAATTTTATTTTCATAATATTTTCATAATTAACTTAATTTTTATAATTTGCACATCACTTAAAACTTTATAATAATTAGTATAATTGTTTATATTTTAATATTAAATAATAATTGTTTATAAAATTGAATTTTTTTAATTATTATAATATTCTTGCTTATTTCATTATTATTCTTATTAATTATGTTTATTTTTTATATTTTTATATTACTAACCACATTGTGATTATTATTATTATTTTCTACTAACCCAATTACTTATTATTATTATTTTTGCTTATTATATTTAATTTGTTTTTATTATTATGTAATTGCTCCTTGGTGTAATATTTAGTAATAATATTTATTGTTTATATTTTATGCTATGGTTAGTAAAAATAGGGAGTGTAACATGTATGTATATTTAAAATTAATTTAGATCATTTAAATTTGAAGATAAATATTAAAAATTGTACACTCACACACGTAAGTCAATCTTTGATCGCCATCTCACTTCCTTAGGGATACCTCTCATGTTGCCTAATCAAAAAGGTCAAGTAGGGTGTATAAAGCAAAGTCCCTCAAATTCACATCATCTAGTCCCTTAATAGATAAAAGATCAAGTCCCTTTCAAATGTTGCCTTCGTAATGATCTTGTCCCTTTCGAATAAAGATGATCGTCCCTTCGAATTGCTTATACACCCCACAGTTGCCTAAATAAACAGATGACCCCTCACTTGTCCCTCACATCCAAGGTAATGACTACCTATTCCTTAATAATAGGGATAGTCTTACCATTTAAAGGATTCAAGAACAAAAAAGACTTTAAACTTAGGGTAGGTTCCTCTTAGATACTTGCTCACTTTTCAAAAAAACATTTCAACACTTCACAATTTCAAGCAAATTTTCAAAACAAAGGTTTTTTACGCATCCGTACATGGATCATTATCAAACTCTTCAGAAAATTTTTCACACACTTCACATTTCCAAAACAATTTAAAGTGAGCTAAGTAACTAAGAGCCCATGGATAACCATGGATGTAAAGGGTGCTAACACATTCCCTTTACATAACCTACCCCCCGGACCCAAAAATCTTTTAAAAGGTCTTTCCTGTGCTTTTATGCCTTTCCTTTGGATAAAATAAAAGTCGGTGGTGACTCTTGCTATCCGCAACATAACTAAAGTCAGTTCTCCCACCGTGTTACAGTCGCCAACTGCATTTACTTCGAGGAGGATAGATGGTTGTTCCATGCTTGGTCGGGGAAGGATCTCTTGGATTACAGACTTATTTCCGCCCTTCTTCCTCTTGCTCACTAGTTTGGACAAAATGTTCTCTCGCATGTTATGCTCGCGGGGGACATGTTGGACCTCTCACGCCTCGAATTTTTCGAGTTTTTCTTTCACTAAGGCTATGTATTCGATGTGGTTGTCGTTCTTAGCTTGATATTCTCCCCGTACTTGTGATGCCACGAGTTAAGAGTCTATTGATATATTTACTTCCTTCGCCCCTAAGTCCTCAGCTAGTCTTAAACCCACGAGGAATGCTTCATATTCGGCCTGGTTATTGGAGGTCGGGAAGCTAATTCCAACGAGACCTCTATCAGAATATCGTCCTTGTTTTCGAGGATGAATCCGGCGCCGCTTCCCTCCGAGCTGTAGGCATCGTCGACGAAGATCATTCACTTGTGGGTGCCGTTAGTCGGGATCAGGCTATGCATCATTTCCGCGATGAAGTCGGCTAGGACCTGAGCTTTCAGAGCTTTCCTGATTTTGTATTGGATGTCGAATTCCGATAGTTCCAGCGACCATTTCAGCATTCGACCGACCATGCCTGGTCGTCCGAGAAGTTGCTTTATTGGTTGGTCGGTTCGAACTTTAATCGTATGGGCAAGGAAGTAATTTTGAAGTCTTCTCGCAGCGTTTATCAGGGCTAAGGCAACTTTCTCGATCTGTTGATACCTGAGCTTGGGGCCTTGGAGGGCCTTGCTCGTGAAATAAATAGGTTTTTTCCCTTCAATGGTTTCTCGGATGAGGACAATGCTGACGGCCTCAGCCGCTACAGATAGGTATAGGTATAAGGTCTCCTTTTCAAGTGCTTGAGACAGGACCAGAGGTTCGGAGAGTGCTTTCTTCTGGTGGAGTAATGCCTGCTCGCACTCTTCGGTCCACTTGAAGGAGGCCTCCTTTCGTAATAGTTTGAAGAAAGGCAGGGCGTGTTGGGCGGACTTGTCGACGAAGCAGGATAAGGAGGCGAGCATATTGTTGAGGGACTGAATATATTTCTTTGAATTTGGGGTTGGGAACTCTGAAAACGCCTGACATTTGACGGGTTTGGCCTCAATTCCTCACTCGGTGAGATAAAAGACGAGGAATTTACCTGCCCGGACACTGAAGGTGCATTTTTCAGGATTAAACCTCATTTTACATTATTTCTCCTGCTCAAAAACCTTTCGGAGGTGTTGCGCATGGTCGGGCTCCTCGTGTGACTTCATGATCATGTCGTCCATGTATACTTCGAGCATGTCCCCAATATTTCCTTGGAAGACCTTATTCATCATTCGTCGGTATGTGGCCTCGGCGTTCTTTAGCCTAAAGGGCATTACATTGTAATAGTAATTGCCCGTCGGGGTCATGAAGGCCATGTGCCTCTTCATTGTGTCCGACATAGGGATTTGGTTGTATCCACTATATGCGTCCATAAAAGACAAGAGTTTGAAACCTGCAGAGTTTTCGACCAGTTTATCTATGTTAGGCAGAGGAAAAACATCTTTGGGACAAGCCCTATTGAGATCAGTATAGTCAACACACATACGCCATTTTCCATTATTTTTCTTAACGGGGACTACATTAGAGAGTCAGGTTGTGTACTGGGCTTCAGAAATAAAATTTGCCTCTAAGAGGTCTTTTACAGCTCGCTCAGTAGCCTCTGCTTTCTCGGGAGACTGTTTTCGGCTATGTTGTGCTACGGGCTTAATTGCATGGTCTAAAGCTAACTGCTGACAGGCGACCTCGGGATCGATCCCGGGCATCTCTGCAGCATTCCATGCAAAAAGGTTCGGGTTCTCCTTGAGGAAGATTGCGAGTTGCTCCCTTGTTTCAGCGGGCAGCCCCGTGCCTATCTTCACAGCTCTGTCGGGGTTGTCGCCCAGGGGAATGAGCTCGAACTCTCCGTCTGGGACCGGGTGGAATTAATAGGTCGGGGCATACCCGTGGATGGAGTCTTGCGTTTTCGTGTCGTCCTCGCCGATGCGGCTGTCGAGGTCGATGGTGTTGATTCCCTAGGGGGAGGCTGCTCCTCGACCCTATGCTTCTTGTTGTTCTTGGTGTTGATTATTTCTTGTCCTTTTACTATAATGTCATAACATCTTCGAGCGGCCTCGATGTCACTGTGGATTGTGACTACGCGGCCTAGTTTGGTGTAGTACTTCATCTTCAGGTGGACAGTGGAGGGGACCGCAGTCAATTCGGCCAGAGTTGGGCGGTCGAGAATGAAGTTGTAAAGGGAGGGGCCCTCTATCACCATGAATTGGACTTTGACTTCTCTAGCTGTTTCTTGCTCCCCGAAGGTGACAAGGAGCTCGACGTACCCCCACGGTTTTGGGTGGCCCTATTAAATCCTTGAAGGTCGGACCTGCGTACGAGGATAAATTGGTCTTGTCCAGCTTGAGAGTCTTGAATAGGTGGACGTACATGATGTCCACCGAACTACCTTGGTCGACCAGGATGCATCGGAAATCGAAGCGTGCCATCTTGGACCTTATTAGTAAGGGGATGCTAGAATTAAGGGAGTCGCCCTGCAGCTCTTCTAGGAAGAAAGATATTGGGTTGGACTTTCCTCGGTATTTCGTCAGTGTTGTCAACTGTTCGGGCGCAGTCAGTAGAATTTCGTCAAACTTATGTTTCACTGAGATGGCATCATTTTTGTTGTTCATCCATCCTCCTGATATAACGAGAGCTTTTGGGAAGTCTTACCAGGGACTAAGAGCCACGAGTCGTTGCCCTGGTCCCGAGTCGGGGAGATGGAAGTCCTCAGGGCGTGATATGAACAAGGATACTTTATATGAGGAGTCCCCGGGCGGTGTGTCTTCACGAGCTCTCTTCGTCTCTTGCTCCTCGTGCCGTGGAGTTTCGTTCCTCTAGGTGTACTGTTTGAGACGGCCTTCTTGAATCAGGATCTCAATTGCATCTTTTAGATGGACGCAGTCTTCGGTCACATGTATGTGACTTTTGTGAAAACGGCAGTACTTAGACTTGTCGGTATGGGGCTTGGGTGCAGAAGATTTGGGGAACCTTACCCTTCCCTGTTTAAATTCGGAATTGATGCACTCGGCGAGGATGCGTTCGTGGGGAGCTATTAGCAACGTGTATTTGTTGTAACGGCCCGCGGGCCCCTTTCCTTCAAGGGTCTCACGGGGTTTCTCCTCCCTTCGCTTGTCCCCATTGCGGTGGGGGCGTTGAGGTCCTCGCGCTTGGGGTGATCTGGTTCACCGGTATTGAGGTTATTCCAAGCAGTGTGGGCAACCTGTTTTTCTTCATATCTGATGTAAGCTTGGGTTTTGTGCAGGAGCTGGTCCAGGGTATGGGGAGGCTCTATCTCGACCGCTCTGCTGAGTTCTCTTCCAGGAAAAAATCCTCTCTTGAGGAGGTATTTCTTCATGTGCTCCGTTGTATCTACCTCGACGGCTTCTTGATTGAACCACTCGATGTACGAGCACAGTGTCTCATTCTTCCTCTGCACTATAGCTTCAAGGGTTGCCTCAGTTTTGGGATGACATCGGGAGGCTGTGAAGTGCCTCGTGAACGTGGATTTCATGATTCTCCAAGATGTGATGAACTCTGGGACCAGGCTTTTGTACCAGGCCATGGCTCCTTTCCCGAGAGTTGTTGAAAACAATCTTCATTTGACATGTCCGGTGATGTCGTTGCGGTAGTCGAGCATGGATTAATGTTGTCGACGTGATCATCGAGATCAGTGGTTTCGTCGTAGATGTCCATGTGTGGGGGTTTCTCCATGCCTTTGGGGAGTGATGCCTCCATAATTGCTCGCGAGAGTGGGCAATTGGGGTCTTCCTCGTCACTTCTCAACGGGGATAACTCATCATTTCCAGGAATCTGCTCATGTCGAGGAGAGGTCCTCGATTGATCGGTCTCATGGCGTATATGAGATATGTTCTTCTTAGGCTCGGGAGAGCGTCGTCCCCGCCGTGGAGGAAATCGACCCCGTTTCTTTGTAACTTCTGGACGTTGCTTCTCGTGCAGCATCCTTCGCCCTTGTTGGGGGCGATCTTCCCGATAGTCAGCCTCCAGGGCCATGATCCTCTCGTGTTGCAGGTAGAGTATGGATTTGGCCTAGTTGAGGGCGTTCACCATAACAATCATAGTGACGTCTCATTTGACGGGCACTGGGATGGGCTGGAATGGAGCGACCGGCGGAATTTGAGACTAAGGTTGCGGAGCCCCAATATCTCCGGGTTCAGGTGAAGGGGTGGCAAGTTGCCCGTCTCTGTGATCAACTTCGTTATAGTTCAGGTTATCCTCCGTCTTTTAGTCAACGAGGGGAATGCGATGGTTGTCGGTGTGTTCTCCGCCCATACTGGAAGGATGGAAGATGGATTTGAGCTTTGATATTCTATTATGGAAGAAGGGTCTTCCAATAGTTAAACACGAACAACAAAATGGTTAATAAGTGGAGAGGGGGTGTACCTGCAAGGCACTCTGATGCCAAAGTAAGTAAGCGATACAGAAAGTGGTAAGTAAGAAAGTATTTCAGAATACCTGACCCTTTAGTGAAAAAGGGTATTTATAGTGAGTCCCCAGCACCGGGCCAAGGTTCTTCTTTGGGTTGGATTAACTAGGCCCAAGGAAGAACTGCCAAGGTACGCGTATGACTGTGTAAGACCTAGCACGTGGTCCTGCCCTTGGTCCAACTGCCCATATCTTCTAGGATATAATGGTGGATAGTTGGGTGACATGGCAGATGATGGGGAGACACGCTCTCCCCGTCACCTGCCCAGTGGATAGGGTATTTTCCTGACGTGCAGACATCTGCTCGGGCAGTCGTGAGTCTGCCCGACGATGCAGAAGATGTAGCCGACTAGATGGGCCTCTGCCCGACATGTTGCGCCATGAGTCAGTAGTGTCCTCAAGGCCCAATCCAGAACAATATATATATATATATGTGTGTGTGTGTGTGTGTGTGTGTAAATGCTAACACACACCCAAAATTGGTGGATCTCACACAAAAATACACTAGGTATATTTTTTTCTTCATATTTCTAATGTGGATCCCACTCAAAAATAGTAGATCTCATACAAAAATACACTAAGGTGTATGTTGCTAATGCACGCCCACATAAGTGTGTATTAGCATGACCCTTATATATATATATATATATATATATATATATATATATATATATATATTACTGAAAGGGGGTATATGTTGCTAATGCACACACACACTAGTGGGATACTCGTGCGTTCGCACGGATATTGTTGTCGGCCGCATATATGTCACCATTTAATCCGGTTTCCATTGTTAGTGGCTTATATGACCAAATAGATCAATATGATATGGCTATTACAAAACCAATAAAGACATCATGTTTAATTCTAGAATTTGTAAAGAAGATAAAATCTTGAGTTCAAGTAATGAATTCACTCAATGAAAAGACCAGCAGAGGTGCATATTCTACGTTAGCAAAGATCCTCATTGAGTATGTGAAAACTAACAAACATATCATCATAAAAACATGACCTGGTAGAAGACCTGCAACAGGTTAAGGATACTCAATTATGATGAGCTACTAATAACTATGCACATGAGATGATATGTAAAAATTACAAAATATTGAGGCCATTGACATAAAAGCTACTCGAGCTGGAAGAGGCACCACCCTATACAGATTCCATAAAAATAACAATGGAATGAATGTTAGACTCATAAGGGTCTATGTAATTCAAACAACAAAATAACTACATAGTTAATAGAATAATTGAATGAGACATCATGTATGTAAGAGAAAATGATAAACATAAGTAGAATATCAAGGTGAAGAATGTTAAAAAAATGCATATGCAATAATTGTTGGCCAAAATAGAAAACCATTATGCACCATCAACTAATCATTTAACTCACAAAATAAAGAGTTTAAGAACTTTAAGTTAATTGCTTACCTTGAGCTAAATTTTTTTCGACAATGAACAAACTTTAAGTTTATTGCTTAGCTTGTGTTAATTTTTGTAAGAAATATGAAGTGGATGAACCATTGTTCATATTCTACAAAACATTATTTGAATCAGTTGAATTTCTTCAGCAAAGTTAAAACTCAAAATAAAATATATGATTTCTGAGAAAAAGGGTATAAGAACTAACATCCCTAAACAAATGCAGTAACATGAATCATAAACATGACACCAAAAAGAGCATGTGTAGGCTATGGCAGAAAAAGTTATACACTTCCATTAACCATTATATTAAATTTAAAACCATAACTATAAAATTTCATAAATTTGAAAATATCAAGCTTACAAAGATGACTGACCTTAAGCTCTGCAACCATTATCTTATTGCTAGTATTATGCACACCTTTTTTTACTGCAATCTTGACAACCATCATCTTTATATCATGTTAACTTTTGTTATATAATGTATAATTTCTTACTAAAACTTCTATCATTGGTACATGTCGCGGTGAGAATCGGATAACAAGCTATTAAGTGAGCTTGAATCGCAAAACATTAAATGTTCACCACCGACTTTAATTTAATCCAAAGGGAAAAGGGAAAAAGATCGTAAAAACCCTAAATGAGGAGAAACTAGGTTCGGGGGTTGATTATACCTAGGGAAGGTGTTAGCATCCTAAGCATCCGCAGTATCCTACGGGAACCTCTTGTTAATATTTGTATTATTGTTATTTATTGCTTGATAAATTTAAGGGAACCTAAGGTTTTTATTTCTAATGGTGCTCGCACAACATCGCATCGATGCCTACGTATCGGGTATAGAATCAGAGCACTCGTAGTTCTCCTAAGGATTAACGAACACTTGGTTACGCTCAAGGTTCGCGGGGGAAGGTAAGTGTTATGGCAAACACTCACGTGACTTTAGCAAAGTCACAAAAAGTTGTAAAATAAAAAAAGTCCTAATGGCTAAGGTCAAAAAGGTAACTAGGGATGGCTAAACTTCCTATGACATTGAGTCAACTGCAGGAGTTCTTTCCCTTTGGATTGAAAGGCATAAACGAAAATAAATAAATGAGGGTGCAAGCTCCTAAGTCTAAGGCATAGGTTGCTACTTGCAAAAATAAATTGAATAAAGTAAATAGAAATGCAAGATAAAAAGGCTTAGTAACTGGGCTATGGCTCGATATATGGATCGAGAATGCGGGGGTGGAAAACAAGCGTGGTGCATCAATTTGCTTAAGTTGGAAAGCTGTGAAGTGTAAAGACTGTGCAGATGGCGATCGTAAAACGACCGACTTACGTGTGTGAGTGAAGTGTGTGGTTCACTTGGCGTTGGACCAAGGATTTATTATCTTGAAAATTAAAGTTAATATGGTGTAAAAGTGCGAGAAATAAAAAAAAAGTGAAATAAATTGTGAAATAAAATAAATTGAATAGAATGAAAATGAAAATAAATAAATAAATGGCCTCATATTGGTCACGATTAATCGGAAACGATTTATCGTGACTTTTTGTCATATCATCGGCCCCTAAAAAATTATCAAGCTTTTTTAAAAATGAAATTTTGGATTTTTTATTTTATTTTAAAACAAACATGAAAGAAATAATTATAAGATAAAAACAAGAAATAAAATTAAACAAAACTAGAGATTCTAATAATAATAATAATAAAATAATAAAAAAAAGAAATAAACCATCAAAAGGGGGGGTAACGATACAAGATGCTGTTGTTTAAAGAAAATGAAGTAATTAGTGGGCTAAGCCCATCTCTAAATATGTATATACTTTTAAAACAATTTTCTAACTAAAGTAAACAAAATATTAACCAGGAAACTAAAATACAAAAATGGAGTATATATAATAATAATAATAATAATAAAAAAAAAGAAACAAACTCAGTATTATTAAACAATGATTAAAACTAGAGGAAAATGTAAAACAGAGGGGATAAATGCCGCAGCTCAGTGAAAACAAATAACAAGATTTTTCCTTTTTTTTTTATAAAAAAAAACAAACTAAATTAACTTCAAATAATAAAAGAATGTTTTATTTATTTTCTAAACCCAACAATCAGAAACGCAAAGAAAATGTAATGAAAATACCCTCCCCCTGAAACACAATAATCATATTAGAATGAACAGATCGTGGAAAAAAAATCAGAAAACCAACCCTCAAAAGCTAACGGCGGCGACTCCGCCTCTGCGTTTTCCTCACCCGCTCGGGTTTGCGGCCTCTCACGGCGGCGTTGATTTCTCAATGGTGAGCCCTCAATCTCAAGAACTCGCGGCGGTGGATCCGGCGAGAAAGCTCTCATCTCTCTCAACCTCTGTTCGCGTTTTTGGTTCGCTTTTCGGCTTAGTTCGACGTGTTTGAGTCTGTCGTGGGTGGCTCACGGTGATTCGCCGTTTGCACAGGTTTCGGCGGCGGCTTGGCTAAGGGTTTCGGTTGGTGAAGCTCGCGGGTTTCGCGAAAAGGGGTAGTTTGAGCGGAGGTGCGATTCGCGGATGGTTTGGGGTGATGAGTTCAAATCGGTGATGTTGTTTTTTTTGCAGTGGTTTCGCGGAGGGTTTTGGTATGTGAACGACGGCTGGGTTTGATGTTTCAGGGATGAAGAGTGAAGGTTAGAAACGGTTTTAATGGAGTTGAAAATTTGTGTTCTGTTTGCTGCGTTTTGGTCTGGAAGTTTGGCATTGATTTATGGCTTTTGTGTTTTTTTTTATTTCGCTCCTCTCAACCTCTCTCACAGATCCTGTTTTTGCGTGCTTTTTGCGTTTTTTGTTTTTGGTGGATTTGTGTTTGTGAGTCTGTGGAAAGATGAAGGAGATTGCAAGGTGTTATTTGATGATTTTGTTTTGCGATTTTGAGTGGTTTGAAGGTGAGGAGTTTACTCGCGGATGGATCAAAGGTTTAATTGTTTGGTGGTTGACGGTTGTGGCGAGGTTTGTGTTGAGAGGGTGGTGTTTACGGTGGAGGAAAAATGGGTGATGGAGTTTGTAAAGGAAAGGAAATGCAGAGGACAACGACGGTGATATGAGGTGATGATGTCTGTCTTGGCTTGGATTGGTTCAAGGGTTTTGTTCGCGGCTGAACAATGGTGAGTTTATTTTTCACTTTTCCAGTTTCGTATTTTTTGGTAAAAGATTTAAGTGTCTTTTTTTGTTTCTCACAGATCTCCGGTGATGGCGGTGATGGCTGGTTGTATTTGAGAGAAGTGGGTGGCTGGTTTGGTGCTATGCCATGTTGTCATGGTGCTGGCGGATTAGCAGGACAGTATAGATTTGGTGGGAGGAGTGGAGATTCGAAAGTTACAGGTGATGGTTTGTGCATTGGTGTTGATTTTTTTGGATGAGGTCCCCTGAATTTTGTTTGTGTTTAGGCTTGTGACTGAAGTTTATATGGCTATTATTGGTTTTTTTTTGTATGGCTGACTGAGTTTCGTTTGTGTCTATTTTTTTTTGAAATTTCTTTCTATGGCTTTGTATGCAGGATGAAGAGTGATGAAATGAAATTGAAAAAATGAACCTATCTATTCGGAATCAAAACATAAACATGGTCGCAAGATGAACAAAGCTGGAAAAAAGGTGAAGGGAAAAGAGACATTACCAACCCGAAAGTTATCGGGGTGAAGAATCCGCACTGGTAAGCTTATTACTCCTCTTTTGCTACTGCTCTACTCCTTGTTGTTGTTGCTGAATTTTTTTTTGTGTTTTTCCTCCCTTCTCTTGTAGTTTTTTTTTGTTGTGGAATGTGGCTGAATTGTGTGTGTTTTGAGGGCTGATTTGGGGCTGTTCTCAGTTGGGATTTTGGGGTTGTTCTTTGTTTATTTTGATGGCTGATTTTGGGTATATTTTGATGGCTGTTTTTGGTGTTTTGTAGTGTGTTTTCTGGCTGAATTTTGTGGTGTTTTATGGCTGTTTTGTAGTGTTCTCTGTGTGTTTGAGGGCTGTTTTGTGTTGTTGGGTTATTTTTTTGGTTGTTCTGTGGTGTATTTTGTGGCTGTTTTTTGGATTGTTTTGATGTAACAGTGGCTGTTTTTTGTGTGTAACAGTGGCTGTTTTATGTGGTTAGCTCTCCTTTTGTTGTTGAGTTTTGATGAATAAATAGTAACATATATATGACAGGTTTAGGGTTTGTGTGATTTGAATTTTGAAAACTTGTTGAGGAAGTGTGTTCAGCCAGGGGGAACAAAATCTGAGTTTTTGTGGAGGGAGTGGTCTGAAAATGCTGCAGAGCAAAGGCCTGTTTTTGTGTGCTGTGTTGCTGTTTTTTGTACTGCTATTGTTGTTATTATTCTGTTGGTTTTTGTCTGTTTGTAGAGAGAAAAAAGGGTCCCCACAACTGTGCTCTTCTTGTACTGAAATTGTGAAAATATGAAAACACAAAAATGTAATGATATGAATGATATATGTGAATGCAATAGAACTAGAATGCTGATGTGAATTGGATTAGAATGATGCTATGATTTGAATATGTTTGAATGAAATTACTCGATTATATGTATGATGTTGGAGTGAAATTTCTATGAATTTAATTATGATGAATATGATCATGTATGAATATGGATGGATTGAAATTTGGATGTTTATGTTGGAAATATTTGAATACTAATGCTTGTTCTTTATCATTTCATGTGCATAAGGGAAAGAGTGGTAAGCCATGGCAAGTCCATTTGGAACCTTGGTGGTAGAACTTTGGCACGACGAAAACTAACGGCTAGCTTGGCGAAGTAGGATAGTGAAAGTTTAGTATGAAACTAGGTTCTTGATAGGCCTAGAACTCTTGACTCATGTAATTAAAATAGCTTGTAATGACAATGCTCCTTGGATGTAACAATGAATCTTTTGAAAATTTGTGAACTATGTAAATTCCTAATTATGTATGTAACTTGAATGCATATGAATGATATGTGTATTGGAATAAAATTGAATGAATGTAATTTGGTGAATAAACTTTCATGTAGTAAAATGTGATTTAAAAAAGAAAAAGAAATACATGATAACTAAATATGAATTGCTTGAAAAGAAATTAGACAAGGTTTGAAAATTATGAACAAGTTTGAGAATGGACACACTATGAATGCAAAATGAATTTGGACATGAAACAACATTGGATTTTAAATTTGGAATGAATTTGGAAATATGAAATAGAAAAAAAAAGAAATTGAAATTGGCAATTGGAAACAAACTTGGAAGTGGAAGTGAATTAAAAAACTAGGAATTAAACTTAGAATTGAAAATAAATTAGAAACTAATAATTAAACTTGAAATTGAAAATGACTTAGAACTAAAGAAATAATTTTGGAGTTTATAAAATAAATACATGAATTGAAAATTATAAATAGAAATTGACATTAAATTTAGAAATAACAACTTGAAAATGAAATAAAATTAAAAATTGAAGAATAGAAAATAAATTCAAAAATAAAAACTTGAAAATGAAATAAAAATTAATTTAGAAATGAGAACTTGAAAATGAATAGAAATAACAAATAAGTTTTTTTAGAAAAAATTTGAAAATGAACTAAAAAATTAGAGGTAGAAATTGAAATAAAAATTTAAAATGGGAACTTGAAAATAGAAACGAAAATAGAAATTAAAATTAAAAACACAAAAATGAATTAAAAAGTTATAAATGAGAAATAGAAATTAAATTAAAATGGAAGCTTATAAGTGAAAAGAAATTAAGAATTAAAATTATAAATAACTAGAAAATGAGAAGAAAGCAACAGAAAATTAAATCTCGTAAACTCTCTTCTAAATGCAATGAATGTATTATGCGAGCAGTTAGGGGTAAAATTTGGGGTGTGACAGTTGCCCCTATTTAAATAACTTTACCAGATGGCATGAATGACGGTAGGCACTCATGAGATCAGTGTGAAAGATATTTAAATATAGAAATAACCGGAAATTTTGCCCCCTAAATGCAATGTTATGCTGGACTAACAAACTATCTAACTCTGTAACAACTATGCAATGAATGATGATTATGGTATGAATGATTAGAATGAGATATATCGACGACCACGAGCCAAGACTCACTGGGGATAACATACACTGGGGATAAAGAAACGAAAGCGGAAAGTATTCAAAGTGATAAATCAACAGGTTCAAGTGTAACTGTTGACACTAAGAATAACAAAAGACGGGAACAAAAGGAAATCCAAAGCGTTGGATCAACGAACACAGACAAAAAAAATTCAAAGTGACTGCACAGCGGCTCGATGCGACCAAACTGACACCAAGAATAAAAATAAGACAAGGAAATAAATCGAAGTGGTAGATCAATGGCTCTATGCGACCAAATTGACTTTGAGAAATAAAAACAACATATTCAAAGTGAATGTGCAGCGGCTCGATGCGACCAACTGACACTAAGAATACAACAAAATAAACATTCAAAGGGAAAGTGCAGCGGCTCTATGCGACCAACTGTCACTGGAAGTGGTAAACATAATATTCAAAGTGAATGCGCAGCGGCTCGATGCGACCAACTGACACTAAGAATACAAACAAAATAAACATTCAAAGTGAATGTGCAATGGCTCTATGCGACCAACTGTCATTGGAAATGATAAACATAATATTCAAAGTGAATGCGCAGCGGCTCGATGCGACCAACTGACACTATGAATAAAACAAAATAAACATTCAAAGCGAATGTGCAGTGGCTCTATGCGACCAACTGTCACTGGAAACGATAAACATAATATTCAAAGTGAATGCGCAGCGGCTCTATGCGACCAGCTAGCATTGGGGATAGAATGCAAATCACCCAAAGATAGATCAACGCCTCTAAGCGACCAGCTAACACGAAAAAGTAACAACAAAATATGTTGGAGTTTTCAAATAAGATAAAACATCCAACCTCCGGGAATTCCTTCAGGAACCATCAGGAGAAAGGTACAAGTATGCGCCAAAATCAAATGGACTTGGATTTTAAGCAAAAGGTTTCAGGACCTGCTTAAAAGATTTGTGCCAATGACAATTAGACTTCAAGGAGATATTGGTGGTCATAAAGACAAATACCAACCACAATTAGAATTCCACGGGGGAACACCAGCAATTACTGGGGACAAAAACATTAGTAAACTAAACTTCGGGTACCGACCACAATGAATTCTCAAATTGAACACTAATGATATCTGGACTTGGAGTTAGACAGACGACAACTGGGGAAAGACAAATGCTAATGTCAAATGCGCATGATTGAGCATGATGCGAATGATCATGATATGCAAATGTTGACTCTAAAGAAACAAAGAGTTTTGACAAGACTCAAAGAGGAGTAGGGTCTCAACACCAATACTTAGATGAGCAATATGAAAAACACTGGGGAGATGTCTTCGAATTTTGGAAATCATGCTTGGTCCAAGGATCCATCCAAGAGTGTTATCAGTTTTGAACTTCTATGGGGATTTCTGAAATAATAGTATAAAAGTGTTGTTGCAAACCAGGGCTTCTTGGGGAAACAGAAGGTTTTTCATATTTTCCCAAAGTCAAAGAAACTTAAAAGTTTTTCAGTGTGTTTTCAAAAAGCATTTCCTTTTAAAAACTTGTCATTTTCAGAGTTAAATTGTAATCAAGTGATGGCATTTTGCATAACAAAAGAAAATAAGAAGCTGAACCACAAAACTCATAGGCAAAGTTTGTATTTTATTCAAGAATGGTAGCTTGCTAATGGCAAAAACTCCATGGAAAATTACAATTTGAAAATGGCAATGGGGAAAGGTCTACATTGAATCCAACGACCACTACAATCCCTAATGACTAAGACTGCCCGCCACCTTGCTTCTGACAAGAGCAATTGGATTGGTCTTCCAGTATGATTCTTCAGTAATGGTAAGCACCATCTGACACAGTCAAATGCCTTTGTCCCTAACTTTTGCCTGGACCGCCCTTTCGGGTTTTCGATCCACCGGGACGCTCTTTTTTGCCTAAGCCGCCCTTTCGGGTTTTCAACTTAGCGAGCTCTTATTTTTTTCATTTTTATCCCTAACTTTTGCCTGGATCTCCTTCATAGGTTTTGATCCACCAGGATACCCATTTTTGCCTAGATCGCCATTTCTGGTTTTTGACCTATCGGGTTTTATTTAGGCATAATATTTTTTGACTGCATCAGAATTCACCGGGTGCTTCAGCTGTTCACCATCCATAGTTGTAAGGATTAAGGAACCTCCGAAGAATGCCACCTTCACAACATATGGGCCTTCATAGTTGGGGCTCCATTTTCCACGCATGTCTTTGTGGACTGGCAAGATTTTCTTGAGTACAAGATCTCCTTCTTTGAATTCTCGGATACGGACTCTCTTGTCAAAT
This sequence comes from Lathyrus aphaca, assembly GCA_963966055.1. Lineage (NCBI taxonomy): Eukaryota > Viridiplantae > Streptophyta > Magnoliopsida > Fabales > Fabaceae > Lathyrus > Lathyrus aphaca. The sequence goes on from OZ014519.1 coordinate 612,331,092, forward strand.
GCTCTCTTGATGCGCTTCTGGTACAATTGGCCATGGAACATGGCGGTCATTCTCTTCTCATCAATAAGGTTCAGCTGGTCATACCTGTTCTGGACCCACTCAGCTTCCTCCAGTTTGGTTTCCATCAAGATTCTCAAAGATGGTATCTCTACTTCAATAGGGAGAACTGCATCCATCCCATACACCAGAGAAAAAGGGGTTGCCCCTGTTGAAGTGCGAACTGATGTTCTGTATCCGTGTAAAGCATATGGTAACATCTCGTGCCAATCTTTGTAAGTTTTTACCATCTTCTGCAGAATTTTTTTGATGTTCTTGTTTGCAGCTTCAACAGCTCCATTCATCTTCGGACGATACGGAGAAGAGTTATGATGTTCAATCTTGAATGTCTCACACAACTCTTTCATTGTTTTGTTGTTCAAATTGGTCCCATTATCTGTTATGATTCGGCTTGGGATTCCATAACGGCAGATAATTTGGTTCTTGATGAAGCGGGCAACCACTTGCTTTGTCACATTGGCGTAGGAAGCTGCTTCTACCCATTTGGTGAAGTAATCGATTGCGACCAAGATAAACCGATGACCATTGGAAGCTTTAGGCTCAATTTCCCCTATCATGTCAATGCCCCACATTGAGAAAGGCCAAGGCGATGACAGAACATTCAAAAGTGTTGGAGGTACGTGCACCTTGTCGGCATAAATCTGGCATTTATGACACTTCCTGGCATACTTGAAACAATCTGATTCCATGGTCAACCAGAAGTATCCAGCTCTCAAAATCTTCCTGGACATGGCATGTCCATTGGCATGTGTTCCAAATGATCCTTCATGGATTTCCCTGATCAATAAGTCTGCTTCGCGCTTGTCCACACATCTGAGCAGAACCATATCATGATTTCTCTTGTAAAGCACATTGTTGCTGAGGAAAAACTTGGACGCCAATCTTCTTAAAGTCTTCTTGTCTAGAGTTGTTGCATCAGCTGGGTACTCTTGATTTTGCAAGTAGTTCTTGATGTCGTAGAACCACGGTTTCTCATCAGTTTCTTCTTCGACCAGTAGACAGTAGGCTGGTGAAGTTCTTCGCTTGATTGTAATGAGTGGAGCTTCATTAAGAAATCTGACTTGAAACATAGAAGCCAACATAGCCAAGGCGTCTGCTATTTGATTCTCTGCCCTTGGAATCGTGATGGAAAGTGACTTCATCAAAGTATTTGATCAATTCCACAATGTGGGCACGGTATGGGATCAGCTTCTCATCACGAGTCTCCCATTCACCTTTGACTTGGTATATTACCAAAGCTGAGTCTCCATATACATCAAGAATCTTGATTCTGGTATCGATTGCAGCTTCGATACCCAAAACACATGCTTCATACTCTGCGATGTTGTTTGTACATTCGAAACATAATCTGGCTGTGAAAGGAGTATAACCACCATCAGGATTCATCAAAACAACTCCTACACCATGCCCCATGTAGTTAGAGGAACCATCAAACATCATCTTCCAACGAGACCCTGGCTCGGGACCTTCATCTGGACCTGGAACTTCACAGTCCTTTATCAACATAATGTCCTCGTCCGGGAAATCGAATTTCAAAGGTTCATAATCTTCGACAGGATGATCAGCAAGGTACTCAGATAAAACACTGCCTTTAATAGACTTCTGGGTTACATACTGGATATCATACTCGGATAACAACATGTGCCAACGGGCGAGTCTTCCAGTCAAAGCAGGCTTCTCAAAGATGTACTTTATTGGATCCATTTTCGAGATCAACAAAGTAGTGTGACAAATCATGTACTGCCTGAGGCGTCTGGCCGCCCATGCCAAGGCACAACAAGTTTTCTCTAAAAGAGAATATCTGCTTTCACAGTCTGTGAACTTCTTGCTTAAGTAATAAATGGCGTGCTCCTTACGACCGGTTTCATCCTGTTGGCCTAATACGCAACCCATAGATCTCTCGAGTACAGTCAGGTACATGAAAAGGGGCTTCCCTGGAGTAGGTGGGGTCAAGATAGGAGGTTCTTGTAGATAAACCTTAATCTTCTCGAAAGCTAGTTGACAATCGGGACTCCACTCAATTGCTTGATTCTTCCGGAGTAACTTGAATAAAGGCTCACATGTAGCAGTCATGTTGGAGATGAATCTGGAGATGTAGTTCAATCTTCCAAGGAAGCCTCTGACTTGCTTTTCTGTTTTTGGAGCTGGCATCTCTTGAATTGCTCTGACCTTATCTGGATCTACTTCAATTCCTTGCTGACTAACAATAAAACCAAGTAACTTTCCTGATCGGACACCAAAAGTACACTTAGCTGGATTCAGGCGCAATTGGAACTTTCTGAGACGCTCAAATAACTTCAAGAGATGATTCAAATGATCCTCCTCACTCTGTGATTTGGCAATCATATCATCCACATAAACTTCTATCTCTTTATGCATCATATCATGGAAAAGGGTGACCATTGCCCTCTGATAAGTGGCTCCTGCATTTCTGAGACCAAATGGCATAACCTTGTAACAATAAGTGCCCCATGGTGTGATGAATGTAGTCTTTTCCATATCGTCAGGATCCATCTTGATCTGGTTGTATCCTGAAAACCCATCCATGAAGGAGAAAACAACAAATTTAGCAGTGTTGTCAACCAAAGTATCAATATGCGGAAGAGGGAAATCGTCCTTCGGACTGGCTTTGTTCAAATCTCTATAGTCCACACACATTCTGACTTTGCCATCCTTTTTAGGGACTGGCACAATATTAGCTACCCACTCAGGGTACTTCGCAACTGCGAGGAATCCAGCATCAAATTGCCTTTTGACCTCTTCTCGAATCTTCAGAGCCATGTCTGGTCTTGTTCTTCGAAGCTTTTGCTTTACAGGAGGACAATTTGGTCGAAGAGGTAACTTGTGGACCACTATGTCTGTGTCTAAGCCGGGCATATCCTGATATGACCATGCAAACACATCCACATACTCTCTGAGAAGCTTGACCAATCTTTCTCTGATGTCTGCCCCAAGTGTTGTACCAATCTTGACTTCCTTCTTGTCTTCATCAGTGCCAAGATTGATGGTCTCTACCTGCTCCTTATGTGGCTGGAGCTCTGTGTGCTCATACTCATCTAATCTTGCCAGTTCTTCGGGAATGTCACAATCTTCCTCACTTTCATCTTCCGCTTGGTAGATGGGCGAATCAAAGTTAGGAGAGAATGTGGAGTCATTGGATTCAACAGGGTTTTCGTTTATTCTGCATATGATAATGATTTGCTTTTATTAAAAGTGGAAAATAGAGAAATACAAGAGAAAAAGCTTTTTATTGGTTTTGAAAGATTGCCATTTTCTTTTAAAAGTGAAAAGAGAGAAAAACAGTAAATGATCAAAATAAGAGTTTAACAAAATGCCTTCATTGATAATAACTTTAAAAATGAGAAGGGGCCCTACAAAATACTCCCATAGCCTTGGGCAGAGCTAGGGAACTTTGAAAACACTTAAAAAAACAATAAATTAATTTGACAATGGAAAAAACTCTGGGATCTCGACTGCCTCCCAATTGTCCAAGGCTTCTTCACACTGATACACCAGATGATTCACATCTTCATCTTCAGAACCTCCATCAATTGCATTGACCTGATAACCAGCACTGGAAAACACCTCTTGAATGGTCTTCAGACGTCCTTTAACGGAGGTTGACGCTCCTTCCTTCTCATGAGTTGGTTTGTAACCCAACCCGCAACGATCTAGCTTCTGTTTGACTTCAATGACATCACCCCAACCTTCATAGCTTCTTTCTTCAATGGTGGAAATGGTACTCTTCAGCGATGCAAAAGATGGGATACCCTTCCCTTTTGGTTCCTCAACTTCCAAGAGGACAGCATTGGCTATCTCAAGAGCTTGGAAAGAAGTTTCCAAAGCATCTTCATCAGCCTCAATATAGCTAAAAGATGAAAGGTTGCTAACCATGAGGTCTTCTTCCCCAGACACGGTTACCAGCTTATTATCGACCACAAACTTCATCTTCTGATGTAGGGTAGAAGTGACTGCCCCAGCGGCATGGATCCAAGGTCTTCCCAGCAAGCAACTGTAATTAGGGTTGATGTCCATAACCTGGAAAGTGATTTTGAAGACCTGTGGCCCAATCAAGATCGGTAAGTCTACTTCTCCAATAACAGTCCTCCTTGACCCATCAAAAGCTTTCACAATCAGTGCACTGGGCATCATCTCTGCCCCTTGATAAGATAACTTGGCAAGCGTTCTTTTCGGCAAAACATTCAATGAAGATCCTGTATCCACAAGAACTCTTGCTAAAGTATCCTCTTGACATTTTACAGATATGTGGAGAGCTCGGTTATGGTCCAAACCTTCCTTTGGAAGATCCTCCATACTGAAGCTGAGATTGTTACACGCAGTGATATTGGCAATGACTCCATCAAACTGATTCACTGTTATATCATGTGTAACATGGGCTTGGGCCAGTAATTTCTGGAGAGCACTCCGATGGGCCGGTGAATGCATAAGAAGTGATAGGATAGATATTTTGGAAGGCGTTTGATGTAGCTGATCAATAACCTTATAATCACTCTTCTTAATGATTCTGAGAAATTATGCATCTTCTTCTCCCAAGACTACCCCTTTATCCTGGTTGACAACAGCTGGAATGACTCCTTTAGGCGGGGCCGTATTGGCTTGCTGAGTATAAACACGACCACTGCGAGTTAAACGACCTGCACCCGCTATGTCGGCACTTTCCACTTTTGAACCTTCCTTCTGACTAGCTTTATCGATCTTCTGATGAACTTTCCCTGTATCATACTTCCATGGAACTGCTTTAGTGTCTTCATAAAGGAAAGGGTTACTCCTTTGTTCAAATCTTGACTCAGGTATATTGAAAATTGGCACCACAGATTCTGGAATATTGAAGATAGGTTGAACTCCTGAAGATTCAGGCAGGTTGAACACTGGCACCAAGGTAGAATCAGATTCAGGCAAGTTGAAAATGGGTTCAATCATTGCCACTTCATTCTTCTTCATATGACCGCTCACTTGTAAGACACCTTCATTAATCAAATCTTGAACATCTTTCAAGACCAATTCACATCCCTTTGGACTATCAACACAACCTTCACAATTCTTATGACAACTCTTCAGTATACCCGCCCCCACTAATTTTGCATGGAAGTCCCGAAGCGGAGTCTTGATCTCTGTGGCGTTGAAAATCAAACCTTCGTCAGACTCGTCAATAATGGCATTTATGGACCCATGCTTGGGTAAAGGATTATCTTTGACATTCGGACCAGTGTTCCCAAATGACAGAATGTTTTTCTCCATCAAATCTTTCACGATGTACTTCAAAGCATAACAACCCTCCAAATCATGTTCTGGGGCACCTTCATGGAATAAACAGTGAGCATTTGAATTGTAGTTTGGTGGGAGCGGATTTGGTGGAGGACCCAAAGGCCTTGGGGTAACCAAACCTTTCTTCAGCAGTGAAGGATATAATTCAGTATAAGTTATAGGGATTCGAGGATTAGGAGGCCTTCCTCCCGGTCTTCTATTCTGAAAGTTGGGATTCGGATGAGGAGCTGGAGTCCTCTGCTGGTAGGCTGAAGCATTGGGCGCTTGTTGATAGCCTGGGTTGTTGAGCATTGGTTGATAAGGTGGAATCACTGGAGCCGCTTGATGATACATCGGTACTGCTTGAGTTGGCCGATACATCGGGACTTGTGGATTAAACGACGGTTGAACCGCCGCTACATAAGGATGTTGGGCATACTGTGGTGGATGAGCATACTGCTGTCGAGCCATAGGTGGAGGTCTCTGCCAAAGCGGATTTCTTCTTTGACTTGTCATTATGGCATTCGTCTCGCCCTCTTTCTTCTTGTGGAAATTACCGGTAAATTTCTTGACATTATTTCCACTGCCATTGCTGGTACTGCCAGATGCACCACCCATCTTTCCACTTTTTAGTCCAAGTTCAACTTTGATTCCCACGGCTACAAGGTCAGAGAAGCTAGCCGTTATACTCCCCACCATTCTCTCATAGAATTCTGGTCGCACAGTGTCAACAAACCAGTCAGCTAATTCCCTTTCAGTCAATGGGGGCTCTACCTGAGAAGCGGTCCCTCTCCACCTCTGAGCATATTCTTTAAACGATTCAGAATCTTTTTGTGACATACTCAACAGTTGCCTCCTATCGGGAGCAAGGTCCATATTGTATTTGTATTGCTGGATGAAAGCATCTGCCAAGTCTTGGAAACTGCGAATCTTCGACTGGTCTAGCGTTAGATACCATTTGGAGGAGATTCCCTTCAGACTGTCCTGGAAGCAGTGGATCATTAATTTATCATTGTCCACCTGCGCAGCCATTCTTCGATAGTACATCAAGAGATGGTTCTTAGGACAAGTTGCACCCTCATACATATCAAACGTGGGTATCTTGAACTTTGGAGGTATTACCAATCCAGACACCAGACACATCTCTCTAGCAGCAGCCCCAAAGATCTGGTCACCTTCAATTGCTCTTAACCTTTTTTCAAGGGTATCAAAATTCTCTTGCATCTTCTCATGTTTCTCGTCTCCGTTTTCAGACATAGCGGGCGCGTCATACACCTGATGGTCATTAAAGTATGGTTGGGCACGGGTGTGCACAATGTCTTGTGTATAATTAGCAACTGCATGGTTCTCTTCATTAGTCACAGGAATAGTTTGTTGAGCAGCAAACCCTTGAGGAGGAGGCACAAAACCTTGGGAAGGAAATGCAATACCCTGAGAAAAAGGTGCGAAACTTTGAGAAGCTAAACCTTGGGAAAGAGGGAAGAAACCCTGAGCAGCAAGTCCTTGGGAGGAAGGGATAAAACTTTGAGAAGCAAAGCCTTGAGAAGGAGGGAAAAAACCCTGAGCAGCAAGTCCTTGGGAAGAAGGAACAATACTTTGAGAAGCAAGGCCTTGAGAAGGAGGGAAAAAACCCTGAGCAGCAAGTCCTTGGGAGGTAGGAATAAAACTTTGAGAAGCAAAACCTTGAGGAGGAGGGACGAATCCATGAGGAAGTCCAAAAGGAGGCCAGGTCACAGTGGTAGTGACTGATGACGTAGGCTCAGTCGTTGCAGTGACAATTTCTGACACTACAGTCTGTTGGGTATCCATCTTCGCTCGAATGACCTGCAACATTTCCATCATCTGACCCATATTTCCACGAATATCAGTAAGCTCCTCGTTAACTCTGTCCATCTCTAGGTCTCTTTCAGCCATCCTCTTTCTGGCTTGAGCTCGAGTGTAGTATCTGCGTGAGAGCCTCAGTGTGAAAGCTGAATTGAGAGCAGATGACGGGAATGAGTTTTATGTGAAGAATGCAAATGAAATGCAAATGAGATGCCAAATGTATGAGTGCAATGCGAAAATTAAATTTATTCAAGGAACTTAGGAAACAATTTGCAAATACCAAGGGACACATAATAATCTAAAGGATATGGTTTCATTAAATTCAAAAAGTGATACAAAGTCTTGAGTACATCTTCAAAAATCCCAAACAAAGCTTAATAAAGACAAAGACAAAGTCCTAAGGAGATTCTCCTAAAAGCCTCAAGTTGAGCTTCTCGATTTGTGCCTTCATCTGAGCCCTTTCAAGCATAAGTTGATCCACGATCGACTTCCAAGAAGTGTCCCCTCGAGTGCTGGAGGAAAATAAATCCTCTTGCGCTTTCCTTTTCTTGTTGGAGAGCTCTTCTTCTTCCTTCATCTTCAGTTGTCTCCTAAGTTCTTCATTCTCACTACTGATGATCTGATGTCGATTCTTCCATGCATTCTTCTCTCGACTCTCTTTCTCCAAATCAATCTTCAGCTTCTCTGCATCGTCCATAAAGATTAGAATGGGTTTCCTGAAGGTCATAGGATCCTGGCAAGGGTAAGGCATCTTCAGACTGATTGCCCTATCTCGTACCCATTGGAGATAGGGTTCCATAGAAACGCAATTCGGTTTTCCCAGGCTACTCCTCCCCTTCCTATGGATGTACTTCCAAGCTTGTATAATCTGTTTCTTGAGCTCTGGTTCTTCGTCATCCTTAAAGAAAATTCCTTCCACTTCAACACTCTTAGGTTTGTCCTTCAACGGATACCCGAGTTGGCGGCGAGCCAAAACCGGATTATAGCTGATTCCTCCCTTAGTGCCAAGAAGAGGTACATTAGCAAAATCACCACAGCTATCAATAATTAATGCTCCATCATAAACACGATTGTACTAACTAATGTCAGAGTGGGTAAGAGACATGATCCTTTGTGACCACCACAAACCATCCTTAAGGTTCCAAAATGAAGCTGACTTAGGCAAGTGCAAAATAAACCACTCGTACAGCAATGATGCACAACAAGTAATCATCCCTCCCTTATGGAGATTCCTCAGATGGATGGAATGGTAAGTGTCTCCGAGCAAAGTAGGGACCGGGTTCTTCTTCAGAAATAATTTGATGGCGTTCAGGTCTACAAAGTCTTCAAAATTTGGGAAAAGTAACACTCCATATATTAGCAGAATAAAGGTCGCCTCAAAAGCTTTCATATCCTTCACACTAACAAAATTCTTGGCCTTTTCTACCAAAAACTTTGTAGGGAATCCAAAAATCTTTCCTTTATAGGTCATATTTGCTTTGACCTCAGGAACACTCAAATATGTTGCCTTTGCAATCTCCGCTTCTTCAGGGTCCTTCTCTAGAACAGGGAATGGAAAATCATCCTTAACACGTGATCCCACCAGAAATGAATACTCTTCCAAAGTAGGCGCCAATTGATAATCAGGGAACGTAAAACAATGGTAGAGAGGGTCATAAAACTGGAGCATCACAGAGAGCAACCTCCCATCCCATTCAGTCTTAAGTAAGGCTAAAAGTCTCCTATGCTTCTCCATGAAGGCTTCTTGATCCAAAACCAAATCTCTTAATTTCCTTAGGTCTTCGAGTTTGGGAGTTTTGAATGTGTACTTGACAGTCTTTCTTCTTCCAAAGTCCATGATGATACCTACGATATTTGCAAAGATAGAGTTTCTGAGTTCCTTGAATAAAATGGTAAAAATGATGTTTCATGATGCGTGAATGCATGAATACACAAACACACACAAGGCTCAGGTTTAAAGCTTGCATGAGGTCGAAGGTTCAACCCTCCCAAAAAGGTATGTACTATGAGTTTATTTGTACCTGTACAACGAGTTCTAAAAGTTCCCAGAATCATTGTCCCATCTTTCGGATATTACCGACTTCCCAACTCAACTTGGTAATCAGTAATATTCTCAAGAGAGTCTCATCCGAGTGTAGTATCGCGTATCAACTATTTCGGATTTACACCCTCATAGTCATCGCACTACATCCCTAAAAGGCCAAGTGGGGGTAAATGTTCTACGGTCCTCAGCATTAATGGCTCTCAGGTCGAATATAGTAATGCTTTCACGACTGAACTCGATCAACAAAACTACATCCGAGGAGGCCTCCGCTGAGTGGTGGTGTCTCAAGTCAACTTGGTCGGGACGCAACTCCCTACAAGCCTTCTTGAATATACCACCGTCCTATCTTATTCTGCACTCAAGTCCGGGTTAGGACTTATCTCACCACACATGGAGCACCCAACAAAAATCCCAAAATAATAACAAGCAATACAACAACAAATATACAAATATACAAGGTGGGCTTAACCCTCAAAAATAGTGTCCCCAGTGAAGTCGCCATTTCTGTCGCGGTGAGAATCGGATAACAAGCTATTAAGTGAGCTTGAATCGCAAAACATTAAATGTTCACCACCGACTTTAATTTAATCCAAAGGGAAAAGGGAAAAAGATCGTAAAAACCCTAAATGAGGAGAAACTAGGTTCGGGGGTTGATTATACCTAGGGAAGGTGTTAGCATCCTAAGCATCCGCAGTATCCTACGGGAACCTCTTGTTAATATTTGTATTATTGTTATTTATTGCTTGATAAATTTAAGGGAACCTAAGGTTTTTATTTCTAATGGTGCTCGCACAACATCGCATCGATGCCTACGTATCGGGTATAGAATCAGAGCACTCGTAGTTCTCCTAAGGATTAACGAACACTTGGTTACGCTCAAGGTTCGCGGGGGAAGGTAAGTGTTATGGAAAACACTCACGTGACTTTAGCAAAGTCACAAAAAGTTGTAAAATAAAAATAGTCCTAATGGCTAAGGTCAAAAAGGTAACTAGGGATGGCTAAACTTCCTATGACATTGAGTCAACTGCAGGAGTTCTTTCCCTTTGGATTGAAAGGCATAAACGAAAATAAATAAATGAGGGTGCAAGCTCCTAAGTCTAAGGCATAGGTTGCTACTTGCAAAAATAAATTGAATAAAGTAAATAGAAATGCAAGATAAAAAGGCTTAGTAACTGGGCTATGGCTCGATATATGGATCGAGGATGCGGGGGTGGAAAACAAGCGTGGTGCATCAATTTGCTTAAGTTGGAAAGCTGTGAAGTGTAAAGACTGTGCAGATGGCGATCGTAAAACGACCGACTTACGTGTGTGAGTGAAGTGTGTGGTTCACTTGGCGTTGGACCAAGGATTTATTATCTTGAAAATTAAAGTTAATATGGTGTAAAAGTGCGAGAAATAAATAAAAAAAAAAGTGAAATAAATTGTGAAATAAAATAAATTGAATAGAATGAAAATGAAAATAAATAAATGGCCTCATATTGGTCACGATTAATCGGAAACGATTTATCGTGACTTTTTGTCATATCATCGGCCCCTAAAAAATTATCAAGATTTTTTAAAATTGAAATTTTGGATTTTTTATTTTATTTTAAAACAAACATGAAAGAAATAATTATAAGATAAAAACAAGAAATAAAATTAAACAAAACTAGAGATTCTAATAATAATAATAATAAAATAATAAAAAAAAGAAATAAACCATCAAAAGGGGGGGTAACGATACAAGATGCTGTTGTTTAAAGAAAATGAAGTAATTAGTGGGCTAAGCCCATCTCTAAATATGTATATACTTTTAAAACAATTTTCTAACTAAAGTAAACAAAATATTAACCAGGAAACTAAAATACAAAAATGGAGTATATATAATAATAATAATAATAAAAAAAAAGAAACAAACTCAGTATTATTAAACAATGATTAAAACTAGAGGAAAATGTAAAACAGAGGGGATAAATGCCGCAGCTCAGTGAAAACAAATAACAAGATTTTTCCTTTTTTTTTTATAAAAAAAAACAAACTAAATTAACTTCAAATAATAAAAGAATGTTTTATTTATTTTCTAAACCCAACAATCAGAAACGCAAAGAAAATGTAATGAAAATACCCTCCCCCTGAAACACAATAATCATATTAGAATGAACAGATCGTGGAAAAAAAATCAGAAAACCAACCCTCAAAAGCTAACGGCGGCGACTCCGCCTCTGCGTTTTCCTCACCCGCTCGGGTTTGCGGCCTCTCACGGCGGCGTTGATTTCTCAATGGTGAGCCCTCAATCTCAAGAACTCGCGGCGGTGGATCCGGCGAGAAAGCTCTCATCTCTCTCAACCTCTGTTCGCGTTTTTGGTTCGCTTTTCGGCTTAGTTCGACGTGTTTGAGTCTGTCGTGGGTGGCTCACGGTGATTCGCCGTTTGCACAGGTTTCGGCGGCGGCTTGGCTAAGGGTTTCGGTTGGTGAAGCTCGCGGGTTTCGCGAAAAGGGGTAGTTTGAGCGGAGGTGCGATTCGCGGATGGTTTGGGGTGATGAGTTCAAATCGGTGATGTTGTTTTTTTTGCAGTGGTTTCGCGGAGGGTTTTGGTATGTGAACGGCGGCTGGGTTTGATGTTTCAGGGATGAAGAGTGAAGGTTAGAAACGGTTTTAATGGAGTTGAAAATTTGTGTTCTGTTTGCTGCGTTTTGGTCTGGAAGTTTGGCATTGATTTATGGCTTTTGTGTTTTTTTTTTATTTCGCTCCTCTCAACCTCTCTCACAGATCCTGTTTTTGCGTGCTTTTTGCGTTTTTTGTTTTTGGTGGATTTGTGTTTGTGAGTCTGTGGAAAGATGAAGGAGATTGCAAGGTGTTATTTGATGATTTTGTTTTGCGATTTTGAGTGGTTTGAAGGTGAGGAGTTTACTCGCGGATGGATCAAAGGTTTAATTGTTTGGTGGTTGACGGTTGTGGCGAGGTTTGTGTTGAGAGGGTGGTGTTTACGGTGGAGGAAAAATGGGTGATGGAGTTTGTAAAGGAAAGGAAATGCAGAGGACAACAACGGTGATATGAGGTGATGATGTCTGTCTTGGCTTGGATTGGTTCAAGGGTTTTGTTCGCGGCTGAACAATGGTGAGTTTATTTTTCACTTTTCCAGTTTCGTATTTTTTGGTAAAAGATTTAAGTGTCTTTTTTTGTTTCTCACAGATCTCCGGTGATGGCGGTGATGGCTGGTTGTATTTGAGAGAAGTGGGTGGCTGGTTTGGTGCTATGCCATGTTGTCATGGTGCTGGCGGATTAGCAGGACAGTATAGATTTGGTGGGAGGAGTGGAGATTCGAAAGTTACAGGTGATGGTTTGTGCATTGGTGTTGATTTTTTTGGATGAGGTCCCCTGAATTTTGTTTGTGTTTAGGCTTGTGACTGAAGTTTATATGGCTATTATTGATTTTTTTTTGTATGGCTGACTGAGTTTCGTTTGTGTCTATTTTTTTTGAAATTTCTTTCTATGGCTTTGTATGCAGGATGAAGAGTGATGAAATGAAATTGAAAAAATGAACCTATCTATTCGGAATCAAAACATAAACATGGTCGCAAGATGAACAAAGCTGGAAAAAAGGTGAAGGGAAAAGAGACATTACCAACCCGAAAGTTATCGGGGTGAAGAATCCGCACTGGTAAGCTTATTACTCCTCTTTTGCTACTGCTCTACTCCTTGTTGTTGTTGCTGAATTTTTTTTGTGTTTTTCCTCCCTTCTCTTGTAGTTTTTTTTTGGTTGTGGAATGTGGCTGAATTGTGTGTGTTTTGAGGGCTGATTTGGGGTTGTTCTCAGTTGGGATTTTGGGGTTGTTCTTTGTTTATTTTGATGGCTGATTTTGGGTATATTTTGATGGCTGTTTTTGGTGTTTTGTAGTGTGTTTTCTGGCTGAATTTTGTGGTGTTTTATGGCTGTTTTGTAGTGTTCTCTGTGTGTTTGAGGGCTGTTTTGTGTTGTTGGGTTATTTTTTTGGTTGTTCTGTGGTGTATTTTGTGGCTGTTTTTTGGATTGTTTTGATGTAACAGTGGCTGTTTTTTGTGTGTAACAGTGGCTGTTTTATGTGGTTAGCTCTCCTTTTGTTGCTGAGTTTTGATGAATAAATAGTAACATATATATGACAGGTTTAGGGTTTGTGTGATTTGAATTTTGAAAACTTGTTGAGGAAGTGTGTTCAGCCAGGGGGAACAAAATCTGAGTTTTTGTGGTGGAGGGAGTGGTCTGAAAATGCTGCAGAGCAAAGGCCTGTTTTTGTGTGCTGTGTTGCTGTTTTTTGTACTGCTATTGTTGTTATTATTCTGTTGGTTTTTGTCTGTTTGTAGAGAGAAAAAAGGGTCCCCACAACTGTGCTCTTCTTGTACTGAAATTGTGAAAATATGAAAACACAAAAATGTAATGATATGAATGATATATGTGAATGCAATAGAACTAGAATGCTGATGTGAATTGGATTAGAATGATGTTATGATTTGAATATGTTTGAATGAAATTACTCGATTATATGTATGATGTTGGAGTGAAATTTCTATGAATTTAATTATGATGAATATGATCATGTATGAATATGGATGGATTGAAATTTGGATGTTTATGTTGGAAATATTTGAATACTAATGCTTGTTCTTTATCATTTCATGTGCATAAGGGAAAGAGTGGTAAGCCATGGCAAGTCCATTTGGAACCTTGGTGGTAGAACTTTGGCACGACGAAAACTAACGGCTAGCTTGGCGAAGTAGGATAGTGAAAGTTTAGTATGAAACTAGGTTCTTGATAGGCCTAGAACTCTTGACTCATGTAATTAAAATAGCTTGTAATGACAATGCTCCTTGGATGTAACAATGAATCTTTTGAAAATTTGTGAACTATGTAAATTCCTAATTATGTATGTAACTTGAATGCATATGAATGATATGTGTATTGGAATAAAATTGAATGAATGTAATTTGGTGAATAAACTTTCATGTAGTAAAATGTGATTTAAAAAAGAAAAAGAAATACATGATAACTAAATATGAATTGCTTGAAAAGAAATTAGACAAGGTTTGAAAATTATGAACAAGTTTGAGAATGGACACACTATGAATGCAAAATGAATTTGGACATGAAACAACATTGGATTTTAAATTTGGAATGAATTTGGAAATATGAAATAGAAAAAAAAAAGAAATTGAAATTGGCAATTGGAAACAAACTTGGAAGTGGAAGTGAATTAAAAAACTAGGAATTAAACTTAGAATTGAAAATAAATTAGAAACTAATAATTAAACTTGAAATTGAAAATGACTTAGAACTAAAGAAATAATTTTGGAGTTTATAAAATAAATACATGAATTGAAAATTATAAATAGAAATTGACATTAAATTTAGAAATAACAACTTGAAAATGAAATAAAATTAAAAATTGAAGAATAGAAAATAAATTCAAAAATAAAAACTTGAAAATGAAATAAAAATTAATTTAGAAATGAGAACTTGAAAATGAATAGAAATAACAAATAAGTTTTTTTAGAAAAAATTTGAAAATGAACTAAAAAATTAGAGGTAGAAATTGAAATAAAAATTTAAAATGGGAACTTGAAAATAGAAACGAAAATAGAAATTAAAATTAAAAACACAAAAATGAATTAAAAAGTTATAAATGAGAAATAGAAATTAAATTAAAATGGAAGCTTATAAGTGAAAAGAAATTAAGAATTAAAATTATAAATAACTAGAAAATGAGAAGAAAGCAACAGAAAATTAAATCTCGTAAACTCTCTTCTAAATGCAATGAATGTATTATGCGAGCAGTTAGGGGTAAAATTTGGGGTGTGACAGTACAATTCAGGATATCCAAGTTGGAATGGGACCAGGTGGTGATGTTTATCAGTGAAAGCCACTGTCTTGGCTTTGCAAATGCATACAAAGTCGCAAGAACCTGCTACAACCTTCTTCCTGTGAATAAAGGAAGATTCATTCGGGACCTAAATTGAAGTCGCAAATTTCTACCATTAAGACCTTCAATCCTTTTTTAAAAAAAACCTCTAATTTTGGAGTTTTGACCTGTTAGAAGAAAATACCAGACTTACAAATGTATTAAAGTTTAATTAATTAGGACTGATCGCTCAGCTGTGACATCAATCTCTGTAGTTCATACATTTTATTCTTCTTTCCAATTACCTCTTGGAAATTAAGAGCAAAAATATCTATGAGTATTCAAAGAGTGCCATATAGCCCTGCTATACCTACAGTTTGAAATACATGTGTCGATTTACGGACCATTGTTTGTCTGGGTTTTCATCTGCTTTTATATATGTTGCAAAATGTAATGTTACAAAATAAATTAATTCATAGGCATAACTCACATCTTATTCAAATGACAAATGAATGACCATATAAAATGCGGGAAAAAGTATATTTGACAATTTCTTAATCTTTACTACATATATTTGCCACATACCTTCTTTCAATTTCTTCAAGCAGAAGTTTAAGCTGCAAAAGTTATAGTTAATAGGTAAAAATGCTAGAGATAACATACCATGGAACATCCAGAGCATAACCTACATGTAGATTTGTTACGAAAACCAAAAAAACAAAATGTTAGAGATAGATCTATACAAATTGATTCAGAACCAAAAAACTGCAATCACTTCGATTAGGGCTTAGAAAATGACGAGAAATAGGTGACAAAAATAAACCTAACATTGATTGCAAGGATGTTACATTCACTTCAAACCCAATAAATCACTGAATGTCAAGAAAAACGAAGAACAATCTTGCCGCCGATTTTCCACCATAGATCAACCCCTTCTTAGAGCGGAAGAACATGTGGTTTCTACCAAAATCTCGATGGTCATTAAACCATAAACAAAAAAAACAATTAAATTGAAAAGCATGTATAATAGGAGTAAGAGAAAAATATGAAGCAAAGAAAAAATGAGAGACAGAGAGAGACGAAGGAAGAAAAGTATGAGAACAAGAAAGGAAAGAATGAGAGACAGAGGGAGACGAAGGAAGAAAAGTATGAGAAGAAATGAAAATCCGAGCTTTACATTTGGGAGAGAGAAATAGATAAACAATAAAAGGACGGGAGAGAAAGAGAAGATTGTTATGTTGTTTGAAATTTGAATTAAAGTATACATTGAAGGAAGAGGACATAGGAAACTATCATTTGAATTGGATCAAGTGACATCATCAACCCATTCTAATATAATGATCAAAGGAAAGAAAATAATAACTTTGTAATTGAAAAAGATATAAGTGACATCAATAGTTGGAAAAAGTTTTTTTTAGACATAAAATGCCCCCATTTTTGGGAGGTGGCAAATTTAGAAGATAGGACAATTGTGAAATTTCCAAGACCTTATTTTTTCTTATATATATATATATATATATATATATATATATATATATATATATATATATATATATATATATATATATATATATATATATATATATATATATATATTATTGCTGAAAGGTAGAGTTGTCTCTAAACCTAAGGCTAAAGCTCATACCCGTTTCAACTATGCATACATGTATTCATATCCTGCACAGAAACCCAAAATTGTTAAATAAAATATGGGACGACTAGCCCTAAAGGAACCAAAAGGATGTGAGTACCTAAGAATAAGTGTCGCGGTGAGAATCAGATGTCAAGCTATTGAGTTAAATTGAATCACAAAACTTTTATGTTCACCACCGAACTTTGGTTTATCCAAAGGGAAAGGTAAAAAGTTCGAAAAAAACCTAATTTTGGAGAATCTAGATTCGGGGGTTGGTTATACCTAGAGAAGGTGTTAGCATCCACAATATCCTACAGGAACCTCTTGTTAATATTTGTTTTATTGTTATTATTGCATGCTAAAACTAAAGGGAACCTAAGGGTTTATTTCTAAGGGTGAAATAACACTTGATTGTGATCATGGTTCGGAGGGGGAAGTAAGTGTTATGGAAAACACTCACGTGACTCAACAAAGTCACAAAAAGTTATAAAATAAAAAGTTAAGGACTTAATGGCTAAGGTCAAAAGGAAGATACCTAATTGTTATGGTCAAAGGGGAAACTAGGGATTACTAAAATACATATGACATTGAGTCAACAGAGAAGTTCTTTCCCTTTGGAATTTCAACAAAATGAAAAAACGTAAAAGGTAAATGAAAGCCGGCAAACTCCTAAGACTAAGGCAAAGATTGCAACTTGCGATGAAAATGATTGGTTTTGGTTGATGGCGACGCACGAAGCGACCGACTTACAATTTTTGCATATGACTTAATATATGGATCAATAATGTGGGGGTTCCACTTGGCGTTAGACCAAGGGTTTTCAAAAGAAGTGCGAGAAAGTAAAGGAAAAATACACGACGGGACTCGAATACAACCGAAATCGATGGTAGCCAATTTAACTCTTTAACTGTCTTAGATTAGACTCATGTGCGAGTCACTCTATAAGAAGTTGAGCGGATAAATTTATGCATCCATGCGGTTCTCTAAAGAAAAATCAATTTATGTTCCGAAATTGCAATGCTAGGAAATAGAACAACGACTAAAGATATTATTACTACAAATCGAAGCCCGGCAAATCGAAATAAAAATGGCAGCAAACCTACAAACTATTTATAAGATCCTAAAAAAATAGTTACAATGCATACGAGTCTACTCAATAAAACATAAAATAAAAATAAAAGGTCTAATTTTAAAAATAACAAAAAGAAATTAAATTTAAATTAAATTAAAATAAGAATCTTGAAAACATGAGGAAGATGTCCCCACTCACTTAAACAAGCTGCCTATTTTAAAAAATAAACCAGTCAAACCACTCATCAACTTTTGGAACAAAGAAATGAATATGTAAGCAATTAACGAGAAGAAACCAGTAGAAATTGAACGAAACTAAATATGTGATTGACTCAAAAACTTGGTATGCTTATCTTTCATCATTTTTCTAACTTTAAAATGGCTAATAAGAGACTTTAATATAAAGGTTAGTAACTTTAATATAACACGTATTACATTATAATGACCAATAAGAGACTTTAATATAAATGTCAGTAACTTGAAACTTTTTACTCTCCTAAATACAAATAATATTTGAAATCATCCTAATTTTAACACTGCATAAGCGAAGGAGTACAACTATTTTGCATAATTAAACCAAGCACATGGTCCATGCATACCGAATATGGAATTTACGACATGAATTGATCACAACATCAACATAACTTTAACCATAAAAAAATGGTGACACAAATCGCAACAGCAATAACAATGGCAAAATAAACATATCAGCACCATGATAGTAGCACACTGTATCAAAACAAGAGCAGGATTTCTACATTACGCTAATATGCTTGAACCTGTATTAAAGCAAAGGCAACCTTATTCAAACTTGTAACAGAAATAAAGTCATGCTAGTTGTTATAAACACAAAAGGGAGACATCATGATGACATAATAAAGAACAAACAACAACACGAAACAACCTGATATGGTGCAAGTGAGAATGAGTAGCATGAACATGAAAGTGAAATTGTAAAATCGGAAGCATAATTCGAACAAGAGTCTCTGATCTGCTCGGTTCGGTTGGAAAAAAAGCGGCGTTGTGTGAGTCTCGTGCACTTTTTTTCAATTGCTCTTTCTGTTGTGTGAGTCTCGTGCACTCTTCCTTCCGTTTTGTTGCTCTTGCATGTCTTTGTTTCAAACCTCTGTCGATCTCTGTTTTCTGATTCTCTGATCTGCTCGCTTTGGTTGGAAAAAAAAGTGGTGTGAGAGTTTGAAGGAGATTTCACTGTGTTCTTGCTTGTTTTGTGATGTTTATGGCCTAATAGAGGTTTGCATTGACCTGGCTAGTTGATAGGCATTGCAGATGCTTAGTTTTAGTTTTTAGGTGAAATGTTGTTGGCTTCGATTTAACTTGTTTGGGCATGATAAATGAAAACTAGACCTAGATTCTTGATGTACTCAGTGAGATGAATCCTTATATGGTTTTAGATCTCATTTTAGTGAAGATTTGGATTTTCCCTAATCATAGCTCACCGGAGAAGATGACCAGAGGTCTTCTCTAGTGGCCATAGTAGTAATCCTAGCTTTTATGTAACTTTAAAACACAACCATAGGATCTTTTTAATCCAACGCGTACCAAATTGTCAACGCATTAATGAACGTGTGCAAATCACGTGGCTTCATAAGTGACCTAAGTCATCATGTGCATGTCATCCACCCTCATATCACGTGACTTTCAATCTGATCCATTGAATTTGTTTACCTTGACTTTTGATGCGTGTGTGAGATCAATCTAAAGGTCCAGATGTAGTCAACCATTGACTGAATTCCACCATAAAAACTTGTATTCTGCGCATTGTGGATTAGGTCCAATGTGATATCTACACCCTTCCTTGCACATGCCCAATGACTTTGTACTGAATATCATTTCTTTATGCACCCCTTGCCATTTTCTTTTTTATTTTTATTTATTTTTATTTCCAATTCAATTTCCATTTTATAAAAATGCCAAATGAATTCCAAAAATCACCAAATAATTCAGGGATCAATTTCAACACTTTCCCAAATTTCTCACATTTTTTAATTTCTTTTTTTATTAGTTTTTTGAGCCATAATTAATTTTCCATTTTATTTCTTTTGGAATTTCATCATTCTTGACCACTTGTTCTTCACAAATTAATTTCTCCCAAATGAAAAATAATCTTAATTCCATTCGTTTTGCCTTAATCAGAGGACACATTAAGGTCCTTAAAAAAAAATTCTCATATTTTTAGGTCATGTTTGGTCCTTGTTTGAGTCCTTTCTTTGAACACCCTCCTTCAAAACCCTAATTCTTCTTGTGCAATTTTTTGATTGAGTTAGACTCCAATTTTTTGTGAGATATGTTAGAGATTTGTTACCCCCTGAATCATGACTTTGAATCTTAATTTTCATAATTATTTTAAGTCATTAGATGTTTTTTTGGTACCTTGTTCCACAGGTTACATTTTAGGGTTTCTTTTCTCATCCCTCTAATTCAATTTTGGTAAGGCATTTATTCCATCCATTTAAGATCCTCAATTTGAGTTCTGAATATCTCATTTGATGTATTTAAGTCACTTGTGTCCATCATAGGTCTTTGACTTTGGAATTTTTGGGTTTCTTGTACCTTAAGTTCATATGTGTGCATGTATGTTTACTTTGCCCTAATTCACATTCTTCCTTCATCTTAACACTTCTAATCCCATTTTTTAAATATGGTGTCCATGTTATATAATTCTTACACATATTATAAGTGTCCCACATCCATTGTTGCATCTTTACTTCAAGTCTTGAGTCCATTCTCCTCATTTTGTATCCTTTTGTACATTAAGACTTCAAAATCAAACTCATTTATCTCTTAACCCTAATATGTTTCACACATGTTCATTTGGGATTAATTTGTGAGTTTAATCTCCATTTCATCTCATAATCTAACCTCTGGTTTTTGT
This sequence comes from Lathyrus aphaca, assembly GCA_963966055.1. Classification (NCBI taxonomy): domain Eukaryota; kingdom Viridiplantae; phylum Streptophyta; class Magnoliopsida; order Fabales; family Fabaceae; genus Lathyrus; species Lathyrus aphaca. The sequence goes on from OZ014519.1 coordinate 612,351,732, forward strand.
ATGGGAAGTTCACTTTTGTTTGTTCATGTTTGATTTTCTTCTAAGTCTTTCTCTACTTAAGAAGTCACATGTTCATCTATTCTCACTCCTTCTCCATTCAATCTTACTTGAATCTCTTTCACTAGAATCTTTTTGTTTTCACTTTGATTCATCATTTGAGACACTTTAATTTAGTGTTAGGTTTTGGTTTTAACATCCACCTTGACTTTATTCAAGTTTACTTTGCATAATCATTCAACTTCCCCATCTAACTGCACCTTGATTTCCATTAGGGTTTAATACCTCATTAGGACATAGATGTTAGTTGTTTGATCTCTTAACCTTAGAATACTTTAATAGGGTTTAGCTACTGACTTTAGAAACTTGTTATCTTATAGAATATTTTAGCTTTAGGTCTTAACCCTAGGAAGTCCTTAGTGCTTTTCCTTAGCTAGTTTGAGCTTTTGCCATGCTTTAAGTTTTCAATGTGCTTTGAAAAGCTAACCCTTGTTTTGTAGGGAGGTATAGGTAAGCCTTGTTTACATATATTCTTCCTCATGCTCTTTATGCTTTCTAATTATGTTTTCCTTAGCACTTGGTGCTTTGCTTGTATAGGATTTTCCTTTTTTTAGAAACAACTTAACTTCCTTAGGAAGTAAGTTGAGTTCTAAGGTCTATTTTCTTCTTTTCATTTTCTCATCAGGATTAGGAAACTACACAAACCATTATGATCTCCTTTTTCATGCAATAAAAAACTTAGGGTTATGTATTAGTTCCCCTAGTTTTCCCTTTCTCGATTTGAGTCACTCTTTCTCATCTCATAAAGAAAACAGTAAAAAACACCTAATAAAGGTTGAACTTTCTCGTACGACAGGAGACTTTGCCATGGGTTACTTATACACGTCCCATTTTGGGGCGAGGTGTAAGGCATCTACCACAATGAACAAGTCTTAGTATGAGAATGTTTCACAAACAACAAACTCAAAACACTTCCTGAAAAGATAGTAACAAACATCATATCTTTTCCTGCGGGAATTCTCTTCTCATCTCATTCACTCTAAACGAGGACTTACTATGACTTGTCTCTTTGCAAGACGGTAACGCACTCGAACCAGACGAGCCTGTAACACCTGAGCATAGGCATAAGCAGTTCAATTCATAAAAAAACACAAACAAATTTCCCGCCTTAGTTAGGCGAACTACGTCAACTTTGATCCTCATTTTCCCGATGAGATGCGTAGGCAACGGGGTAGGGCCCGTTCGACCACACTCTTTATTTTCTCTACATTCTTCCCCTTTCTTTTCGTTCTCTTTTTCCAGTTCTCTTTCTCATTCCTGTTCAATTTAGAAGTTCTTTTGTTCAGCAACATCTTATTTCTCATCCTTTGAAACAGACTAACAAGCGTGGATCCCGTCGCGTACGACGGACGGTCTGGGGTGTTATTACCTTCCCAGGTTGTAACCAACTCCCGAACCCAGTTTCTTTGGTTCGCAGGACCTTGTCCTTTCCTTTTCTCTTTGGTTTGTGCAGCATTATCTTTCCCATTCATTCGGGGATAAAAATGCTTAACTGACGACTCTACCTTTTCCGCGCCACTTTTGAGTTTGTACTAGGATGAAAATCCTGGGAGCGACAAATAGTTTTAATTTTAAGGGGCTTAGGATCCAGACCCAAACACAATTATAAATATATCAACCTCTAAGTTAAGAAAGGACAATCTTGTATTCACAAAAAAAACACATACACAAAGCTTCACACTTCCTTACATGAGCTAACTCTTCAACAACCCTAAAAGCCACTAATAACCCTTAATAAATAGGATTTGTTATGTTTTATTCTTTAATAAAGTACAATTTTGTTTTCTCAAACTAAGTTGTTAACATGGAGGAAACTAAGAACATGAGCATTTCTTTGACGTGGAAATGGTATATAGGAAAGTCTTCAAATTACTTATACCCTTTCTAGACTTGGTTGGAGAATCCTACATTCATGATGAATCAATGGTGGCTAAACTGTCAACAACCTTTCTTTTGGGAGGAGTTTTCTTCCTATCCTTTTGGAGATTTTCTCCCTTAAATGGCGTCCCTTGATGCTAGGTTCTAGTTTGTGATTCCTTGTGAGTTGTTTATTTGTATTGGACTTGGATTTTTTTTTCTTGTAAGGTTTTGTTTTTTATCATTGAGATACTTTTCTCCTTAGGCATTATGTTGTGTTTTTTCGCTAAATTTTGGACCTAATCTTATCACGGTAGTTGTTGGGTTGGATTTTTGGTGTTTGTACAATTATCCAATATTGGTATCTCTCTCTCTCTCTCCATTTAGAACAGGCAGCTAATCAGTGATAGCCATGTGGTCCGATCAATGACAACTGTGTGTGTGCGCATGTGTGTGTCTATGTGTGTGTGTGTGTGTGTCTGCGTGTCTGCATGCGTGTGTGTGTGTGTGTGTCATATGATCACATGATTTTTTTTCTAATATATAAAAAAAATAAAAAATCTTAATTGAGATAAAATTTTGTTATTAAATCTTTAAAAAGAACTTACATAAAACTTAAACAAAATTTTAATACATACGCCAGAATCATACTCGAAAATTAAAAAAAAAAATCTAATAATGAAATTTATATAGAGTAAAGATAAATTATTTTTCTAATAGGAGTTAACACAAAATAATTACCATGTATATAATTATAATTTAATATAAAAACCATCTTAAGTTAAAGTATTAACACCAATAAAAAACAAAATGATTTTTAAACCTTTAGAAAAATCACTCAAATTAAATGAATAATGCAAAATGCAAAGAAAAAACAAAATTGAACAAGAATAAAATTAATACAAATGAAAGTAGAAAATCCCACAATAATAATAAAATTAAGGCTTAAATATTCTTTTGGTCCCTTTAAGTTAGCGAGTTTTTTATTTTAGTCATTGTAATTTTTTTTTCTGAGTCCCTATATCTCCCTTTTTGCATTCGTTTTAGTCCCTAAAGCTAAATTCCGCAGGAAAATCTGCAGGTTTTCTATGAATTTTTCTTCGGATTTTCCTGCAGAGTTTGGTTTTAGGGACTAAAACGAATGCAAACACTATGCCAAACAAGGTCAAAGACAACGAGTTTTTTGTCCTTTAACAACGCTTAAAAACGTTGTCTAAGGTGGCGCTGTCGTAGGTAAAGACAACGTTTTTTTAAGGAAAAAATGATGCTAAGGACCTACTTTAGAAAGCGCTTTTTCCTGAAAAAGAGCTCTCTAAAGTGGGCATTTAGAAAGCTTTTTTAAAAGCGTTGTCTAATGTATACGTATAAAATTTTAATGAATTTGTTTATATACCTTTAGAGAACGTTTTTTTTCCTTATAAAGCGCTTTCTTTTGTTCCCTTTTAGACAACGCTTTTGAAAGCGCTCTCTAATGTATACCTATAATTTTAATGAATTTTGTTATATACCTTAGATAGCACTTTTTAGAAAAAGCGCTTTCTTTTGTCGACTATAGGCAACGCTTTTTCTTAAAAGTGTTGTTTTTTCTATACGTATAATTTTAATGAGTTTTTCTAAACATCTCATTTTAACCTTTTTTTATGCAGAAACTTGTATAATTCAATACATTTCAATAAAACATGTATAATTCACATTTCAATAAACCTATATAACCATAAATACCTTTATAAGCTATTTCAATCCAAAACTATACAATTCAAGTCATTTACATCTCAAAACTAATACCATTTCACTAATACAATTCAAGTGATTTATATCTTAAAACTAATACCATTTCACTAATACCACTAATACCATTTAATCCAAAACTATACAATTCAAGTCATTTACATAAACCACAAGTCATTTACATAAACCACAAGTCAATAACATTCACATAATCCCATAATCTTATACCCTAAACTATTCTTTTTTCAATAAGATATTTGCACAATTCCTACATAATTCCACCCACTTATGAGGGCCTGCAATGAGAACACGCGTATTCATCAAAGTACTACATAACAAAACAAAATATGCATTATTTAGTTTAAAATAATAAATTATGACATATCCGATAAATATTAAAATAAATCCTACGTTACAAATCCATGAATACCTGAATAGGAATCTCTAATCGATTCAATTGAATGATTTCTCTCATAAACCTCAAAACATAATACCCGCAGTCTATGCCATTTTTCTGTTGAGGACTGTCGCTCCCTGGATTTCCATCCTGGTACAAACGCGAAAGTGACGCAGAAAAGGTTAGAGTCGCTAGCCAGGCATTTTTATCCTGAAGGAACGAGAATGGTAATGTTGCAACAACCAGAAGAAAAGAAAAGGAAGGACAAAGGTCATGCGAACCAAAGAAACTGGGTTCGGGAGTCGGTTACGACCTGGGAAGGTATTAGCACCCCAAATCGTTCTTCGTACCCGACGGGATCCACGCTTGCAAAGAAACGGTTTCAAAGGGTGAAGAAATAAAAGCTGCTGCAAAACTGAAACTGAAACTGGATAAGAAAGAAAAGAAAGGGGGGAAATGTAGGGAAAATAAAAGAGTGTGCTTGAACGGGCCCTACCCCGCTGCCTACGTACCTCATCTGGACATGAGGATCAGAGTCGCCGTAGTTCCCCTAACCAGGGGTGGAAAAGATTGCTTGTGTTTTAAGCTTGAACTGCTTATGTCAATGCTCAGGTGTTGCAGGCTCGGACGACGAGTGCGTAACCGTCTTGCAAAATGACAAGTAGGAGCAAGTTCTCACGAAAGGAGTGAGTGAGATGAGAAAAGAAGTCCCGAAGGAGACGCTTATTCTTTGTCCAGTGTTTTTTTAGAAGTCTTTTTATGAGTGTGGCACAAGAGAGTGAACTCAAGCTTTTTTCCATGGAATGTGTACTTGCTACTACATTCCAAGATGGAATAATAGAACAAGCACACCAAGCAAGGAGAATTTATCCAAGACTTGTTTCCAAGGGCAAGGGCCTAAGCTCACTAACTTACTGAACATATTAAGTATCTTAGTGATTAAGACATGAAGAAGTATTTTTTTATGGTTTTCTTGATGAAGATAACCTCATGATCAGACTTGTGCATCATGCTAGACAAGTGTACTATTCCAAGATGGAATGAATACATATGCCCCATGGAATAAGACTATTTCATAAGAAGTCACTTCTTTCTTTATTAATATTTTTTAGGTTTTTGTATGAAGATGAGAAGAGAAAGAACCCAAAGGAGCAGAGGTAAAAGACTAAGGGGACTATTAATTCTAAGGGTTATCATGCATGGGGGTCCTAAGGTTAGTGAGGCTTGAAGTCTATCCTAATGAAAAAGAAGGAAAGAAAAGAAAAGAAGAAGAAGAAAAGGAGAAGAAAGTTAGAGAACAACTTACTCCTCTAAAGGAGATAAGTTACTTCTAAAGGGGGGAAGATGAAGAGTTGAATGACAAGATGGCATAAGGCATATCAACAACCCAAAATAAAAAGCAAAGTAAAAAGAAGAGATGAAGAGTTGAAATGTGGATAACATCCACAGTTCACTTACCATTGCACCTACAAATGTTAGCAAAATTTCCAGCACATATTCAGCACCTCAATCAAATGCTAACATATCAACACAATTCATGGAATTAACATGCTCAAAGTTTCAAGAAAACAAAATCACCAAACATGCCAAGCTTTGAAAATACATGAATCCACGTGTCGAGAAAATGAAAGCATACATCAACCAACAAGCAAACTACTCTAAACAAACATATAAAATGATCACATAATGATCCATGATGATTATGGCAAGTATGATAGGCAAACAAACTCAAAACAGCCCAAAAATGCCATTTTGCTTCAGTGTTAACTAGTTAACCAAAAGCGTTAACCTGTTAACCAACCTAAACCTGCAGCAAAGAAGTCAGAAAAAGGGCACGTTAATCGGTTAACCTATAGCGTTAATCGGTTAACATTGTGCGAACAACAACAAAAACCTGCAGAAAAAAGGCGGTCCAAACCAGCTTATTTCAATAATCCACCAACAATCCAACAATCAATTATGCACGGAATAACAAGATGAATTCAAATTAATCAACCACAATTGTGTTCATGAACATTAACATGTAGATCCAATCACAAATTAACCAAACAATACAAGTAAAACAAGCAATTAGCACAAGCACATGGTGGATCTACAACACAAGCATGCAAATAAGCTAAAAACAGAGATGGATCTCAACTTAACCAACCTACAAAGCTGGGATATGCTTTGGTAAATGTTGTTCAAGCTAGAAATGATGAATCTCACGGAAAACTTCGAAGATTCGGTGCTATTCTTCACACACAATGCAAAATAAATGCAAGCAAAGGATCTTGATGCAAGAGCTTAGTTCCAAAAGCACTTCTAACCACCAAATCAGATATGAACCAGTAGTAAAACTAGAAAATGGATGCAAAGAAGCTATGGATGAAGGTCTAGTTCCAAGATCAACAAACTTCAATGCAAAGTTTGATGATCTTCAAAGAAGAGGAACTTTGAGTGATTGGAAATTGGGAGAAAAAACGAGAGAATAGTGAGAGAGTAGTGAAAATTCAGAAATGAAAAGTGTGAATTATGAGAGTTTTTCTCTTGGTTTGGAGGGAAATGGGATAAATAGTTTCTAGGTTTGGGGCCCAAAAATTTGGTTTGGAGTCCAAAAAAATGGTTTGGAGTTAGCTTAGAAAGGTGATTAGGATCTAGCTTTGGAATTAGGCTTGGTAAACTCTCTATTTCCTTCTCCATAATTCCCAATTAATTCAAAAGAAATAAAATCAGAAAAATGAAAAATGGAGCAAAAACAAGCATGTTTCTCTTGCTGGAAAATTCAAATCTTCGCAGCCATTAAGCGGTTAAACAAAAGTGTTAAACGGTTAACGCATGAAAGATTTGAATTTTCCCTCCTTTTGGTGGGAAACCCCAGGAACACATCTGCGCCAACCATTCCAATCTGATCTTGATTCTTCATCCTCTTAGGGCTTTGACCATGATACATAGCTTGTATAAATTTCCTTGTGAGCTTCCTGCTAGGTCACCAGGCTCTTGACTTTGACTTGTAACATCACGATTTCCCAGGTGATTGATCATATGCCTTATGCTGAAATGTGTGAGTGTTATGCTTCGTTTTTTCTATGCAAAAAAATGCTACGGATGTGACATGCTTATGATGATTAGGATATGATGATGATGCTAAAAAGAGGAGGGAAAATTTGGGGTGTTACAAGGACACTACACATAGACAAACAAATAAAAATTAATATATAGTTGTTTGTGTTATCAAGTAGCATCACTAATAAGCAACATTGTGAAAATTAATATACATGCACTTGGACCCATGGAATAGTGTTTTCTTTAGCCCGTGCTACTCGAGCATCACTTTGTGCTCGGTATACTAGTATAGACCTATAAAAGAAAAACGTAAATTTAGAACAATCTCACTTACTTATCAACCACTTCCTTCATACTCGGATATGTTGACCAATCATGCTCCAATGAATTCATATAATAGACCCCTTCTTTGTAGGATTAATGGCAACCATCTTATAACAAGGAAGAAGACTGATTATGAGAGTGAAAAGTTTAAGGTGAATTAATGGATGAGAGGTAGTTTATTAAGTTTATGAAAGGAGATGTTATTTCAATTTTTATTTTTTTCATTCCTTTCAAATGTGTTAGTAAAAAGTTTGCAACCCGTCAATTCAAACAAATTCCTTGATTCATTGATTTGACCTCTAAACAGATCGGATCAATTACATATTCAATTCGTTGGCATTTCCATCCAACCATACCCTATGTCAGTTCATGGCATGACCAATCCAACTGGCCAGGTTGGATATGGTTTTAAAACACCAAGCAAAAGTATAACTAATGAAAATTCTCTCCATTTAAATTTAAAGAAAAACTTGGAATCACTTGATATTAAATTCATCCATGCATTTACTTTTTGAAAATAAATGAAAGAAACTATAGATGTTTTTTATTTTAAAATAATAATTACATTATATAAAAAATATCATGAAAAAAAGAAATTTGTAACGAAAACCTATTAAAAAAAGTTTGTAGAAAATTCACGACAGTGATTAGTTGAAAATTTTTAATATCCCTGTTTTTCAAACCCATTTTAACCCTAATTTATGAAGATTTGGAGATGAATAAGAGAATTCTGACAAAGTAATTGGAGTTTAGATTCCAATTGGAACAAATGTCATAAGTGTAGTTTAATTTTAAAACCAACGGGTCTTTGGTCATTACACAAAAATACACTAAATATTCCTTTTGTTCCATATTATAAGCAAATTTCACATTTTTAGATTCATTGAATAATCAATGTATTTGATCTATAGATCAAATACATTGATTATTCAATGAATCTAAAAATCTGAAATTTTCTTATAATATGGAATGAAGGGAGTATATTTTATTTCTATTTTTTTTATCTTTCTAATGTGGATCCACCCAAAAATGATGGACCCACAAAAAAAATACATAAAGGTGTATGTTGCTAATGCACACCTACATACATGTGTATTAACATGAATATATATATATATATATATATATATATATATATATATATATATATATATATATATATATATATATATATATATACACACACACACATGTGTTTTCGACACCAGGCTTTTTAAAGATCATTTAATATTCCTAAATGTATGCCATGCCTACGAGGAAAATAAAGGATGCATTTTTGTGCTACAATAGACTTTGTCAATAACAGAGTATTAAGATCAGTTGATAGCGTTCGACAGTGGTTAATACGTATCATGGTTTATCTTTAACTTGAAGCTCTGTGGTGTTGTTACTAGTTGGAATTTTACATGAATAATGAAGGATTAGTATTGAAATGATGCTTTCGAAAAGTTCTGCAAAAGAAGGAAAATGAAGGCAAAGCATTCGACAAATTTGACAAGTAACGTTTGGATATTCGACAATTTGACAGAGAAATTATTATCTTGTTGTTTCGACATGGGGAAGAAGTGTGTTGTTTCAGTCTTAAGGAGGAGTTCAAATTTGAACCTTGTTTTCGTTTGACAAATTGGAATACGTGGATGTTTCAGGAACATGCAGAAAGCCAAGTGTCAAGTTTTTAGAGTTTTTCCATTAGTTAGCAGTTATGTTATTTTGTATAAATAGGGTAGCATTTGTTAAGTTTTAGTGTGTGAAAACTTGTACAGAAAATTCCAGTGAAAATACTTTGAATACTCGTGTGAAAGAGAAAAAGAGATTTGTTGGGAAATGTATGTGTAAACACCATATTTTATTTTATGAAATTTTTACAGTTTTCTTTATTTCTTACTATGCCTATCATTCGATTTACCATTCAATTTCATTTTCAGCATTTAGTTTCATAAACACTTCTTAAGATTTTGTTTATATTATTAGATTAAAAATGTTAACTTAATCCTATAGTCACAAATCATTTCTAAGAAAAAGATTCAAGAAACTATATAGAAGATTCAAGAACGTTTCTCTTAAGAGTTTATAAAATACATTCAAATTTTAGTACATGTGTCCTAGGACTTGTTTGGTTGGTCCTGCAAGTTATCCAAATTCAGTAATATTGGAAAACCATAGATTGTTCGTTAAAACCGACAGCGAACAAATTGGCACGCCCAGTGGGACCAGTGCTAAAATTCTCAAAGAATTCAATAAGTGACTCTTAAATTTGAAAATGTTTACTACGTTGTATGATTCTGAGAAGCGGTAAATTAGCCGTAACTGACATAGAGAGACCGAAAAGAACTAGAGTAAGAAGAATGACAAATTCAACACATAACCAGAATGAAAATAATACAGTACTTACCCTCATTCCTTCTACTGGAGGAAATACAGGGCCAGTTTATGTGTCAGAAGCCATACCCTCTTCGTCAGGGCCAACGCCTGCGTTTGCATTGTCTCAAAGTGCGCCTAGTTTTTCTTCTATGGGGCCCCAAATGTCCATGGGAACACCTCCCCCTATAGGAAACATTCACATGCCTTTTGTGACAAACTTTACAATGCCTTTGTTTGGTAGGGAACAACCGTACGGGATGCCTACTACCACTATGGCAAATTTACAAAATGCATCTGCAATCTATTCTGATTTCGTATTGAATAGGTCATCACCATTACAAGGATTAGGATCTGGTGGGAACGTGAGATTAAATCAAAACCCACCAGGCTTCCAAATGCCAGCAATTACAAATAATTATGCGCAAATAATACGACAACAAATGGACGAAAGTAACCATGATATGGTCCAAATGTTGACACAACAAATGGGAGTAATTTTCAATCCTTTGATACAAAATACTACCCAAACAAACCAAGTATTGGCAGTGCAGATGGCGCGTATTGCTGATTTCTTTGGTGTCCCTCATATTCGACAGAGAGAACCTGTAATTCAGAACCCAGTGGTCAATGTCGAAGAAGAGCCTTCAATAAACCAGAGGCCTCTAAACAATCCCCAAGCTAACCTTAGGATCCAAGAAGAGGTGGTCGAACAACCTCGTGTCGAAGTCCCTATTCAACAGGAGCCTAGAAGGCTAGTAGTCCAGAGAGGTCAAGACGCTGATTATGTCTTGCAACAGAGAATGCGCTATAATAATTTACCCGTCGAAAATAATTTGGCAGTCATAGTCAAAAGAATAATGGTGCAAAATGGGGTAAATATAGGATTTCAAAGGCCTAGCTATACTTCCCCATTATCTGAATATGTTTTACAACAGGAGTGTTACCTCCAAGGTGGAAAATCCCCAAATTTACCAAATTTTCAGGGGATACTAGTGAATCCACAATAGAGCATATAGCGCGTTATTTAATCGAATCACGAGAAATAGCCCATAATGAAAATCTAAGAATGAAATATTTCCCAAGTTCTTTGACGAAGTACGCGTTTACTTGGTATACATCCCTGCCAGCAAACTCCATATATACATGGACTCAGTTGGAAAGATTGTTCCATGAACAATTTTACATGGGACAAACTAAGAGATAGTTTTCAGAGCCCATAGATGATTACCTAAATAGATTCAGATTGCTGAAGGCAAGATGTTTCACACAAGTGCTAGAACAAGAATTAGTCAAAATGGTTGCAGGAGGTCTAGATTATTCCATAAGAAAGAAACTAGATACCCAATATTTGAGAGACATGGCACAATTAGCAGATAGGGTAAGGCAAATTGAAAGACTAAAAGCTGAGAAACTTAGGGCAAACAAAAGTAAAAAGGAAAGAGTGGCCTACGTAGGAATTTTCCATGAGGACGAGGGTGACGAGGATGAGCCGATTACCTTTGACGAACAGGAAATTAATTTGGCATAATTGAAACAAGGCCCACCATACGCTTGTAAAATGCTAACTCCATCAAACGGAAAAAATCCAGTCGAACCAGAAAAGAATAACAAGTTTCCTAAAAGAACGTACACTTTCAACGTCACCAAGTGTGATGAAATTTTCGATTTATTGGTTAAGGATGGTCAGTTAATAAGACCACCAGGAGTTAAAGAACCTTCTGTTGACCAACAGAAAAAGAGAGGTTTTTGAAAATACCACAACTTTCTTGGTCATAAAACTTCTCAATGTTTCCTTTTCAGGGATCTTGTTCAGAATGCAATTCAGGATGGAAGGCTGAAGTTTGGAGAAAAACCAAAGAAACAAATGAGGATTGACACAAATCCTATGCAGGTGATGGAGGGAAACTATGTTGAACCATTCAATGTGAACATGGTCGAAATCAAAAAGATGTCTAAAGACAGCTTTGAGATGATAAAAGCCACTGAAGGTTTCGACACCCACATCAACATGGTGGGGATTACTGAGGATCTCCCAGACCAGGCCAAAATGGAGGAAGTAACCAAAGACCATGTGACCATGCCAATGGTAACCAAGATTACTGATGATCTTGATGTAAAGACGCTGAGTGACTGTAGCCAAAATAATGTTGAGACTATTGAGAGTTTTGACAACCCAGGCCATGTTGAGATCACTGAAGATTTCAAGGAGGTGTATAAATCCAAGAAGAACTGAGCACCACCTCCAAAAGTTTGCGGAAAGGCATTACAATACTTACAAACCCTCTAGAAAATTTGTTGGTAATAGATGGGTCCACCCCATTAGGGGTGATCAAGGAGAAAATAAGTGGAGAAACTTTGAAATTCAAAGAGAATCTTCTGTAGAGGGAAAACAGGAAATTGAAAAAACAAAATCTAGACCATATCCATCAGATAACTACAAAGGAAAAAATCCTATGTCAAGATCCCAATGGAGAAGATTCCAAAGACAGAAGAAGACTGAGAAAGAAGTTGCAGAAGGAATCATCGTCAAGAAAAAAGGTGCTGGCAAAGATAAAGCAGAGTCAAGCAAGGACGCTCAAGTTGCGGCCAAAAGAGAATTTTCTCAAAAGAACGACACAAGAAACTTGTCACAGATATCAACACTCAACAACAAAGTTCTAGAAGATGATGAGTTAACTGATGATTTCAAGTCTGACTCAGGAGGATCATTCGACGTGGTTTGTAACGTAGTATCTATCTTCCCTAGAGACTATGACAGGATCATGGAAATCGAAGATGAAGAGGAGAACATGGTGGATAACACAGTGGCACCTAGACCTGTATGTTACTATATAATGAACAATGGTTGCATCGAAGAACAAAATGCCTTCTTTGAAAATCCAGACGAATCAATGAAGGGACACTTGAAACCTTTGTTCATCAAAGGGAAGGTCGAAAATGTTGGCATGAATAAAATACTAGTGGATGAGGGAGCTGCAGTGAATTTAATGCCCCATTACATGTTAAAGAGAATTGGAAAGGATGATTCTGACGCGAAACCCCACAATATGATACCATCAAATTATGAAGGAAAAATGGGCACCACCATGGGCGTTATCCAAGTAGACTTGACAGTTGGAACCATAACTAGGCCCACAATGTTCATAGCCATCACTTCCAGAGCTAATTATAACTTGTTGCTTGGAAGGGAATGGATCCATGGAGTAGGGCTGTACCATCTTCAATGCACCAGCGCATAGTCATCTAGCGTCCTGATGGAATTGTCAAAAACATAGAAGCAGATCAGAGTTATTTCATGACTGAAATAAACAATGTAAATAGTCGAAGCTTTGACAGAAATTTGGCTCATATACCCCCTTGCAATCCAGCAAAATTTGACTTAAAAGCAACTGACAACGCCTATTGTTCCATGTACCTCCACCCAACACATTGGTTTTAGTGGGACAAGGAGGTAATTGGCGAACCAAGCCACTTATGGGGAACTTCTCCTATTGAGCCAACATGTTGGGGAAGTGAATTTAACGATGATGATTGAAGAAGCAGCATTGAAAAGACTGAAGGCCTATATGGCCGAAAATAAACTCAAAACGGCTCTTGAAGCCGAAATAAAGTACATGGTTGCCGAAGCCAACAAAGAAGAATTGAATAAACAATGTGCTTAAGGAGACATTGACGAAAACGACAATAACAACCAGATGGGCAAATGGCAAAACCATAAGCTTGACACCATCTATGATGACGAACCATTAGGGTTCGAAAACGATCCAGTGTCAACAAGCCTGAAGATGGTGGCACAGGACCCATTAGAAGAAATTAATCTGGGACTGGGGGAAGAAAAAAGACCAACCTACATAAGTGCTAGGATGGAGCCTCAATTCAAAATCGAATTAGTTTGTTTGCTGACGAAGTTCAAAGACAGCTTTGCATGGGACTATGACGAAATGCCTAGTTTAAACAAGAATCTGGTCGAACTAAAGCTGCCTATAATAGAAGGAAAGAAGCCTGTAAAGCAAACTCCTAGACACTTCGCGCCAGAAGTCCTGACAAAAATAAAAGAAGAAGTCGAAAGGCTTCTCAAAAGCAAATTCATTTGCCCTACCATGTATGTTGAATGGATTGCCAATATAGTACATGTGATTAAGAAAAATGCCAGTTTAAGGGTGTGTATTGATTTCCGGGAACTGAATTCAGCTACCCCAAAGGATGAGTATCCTATGCCAGTAGCAGAAATGCTAGTAGATTCTGCAGAAGGCCATGAGTACCTAAGCATGTTAGATGGATACTCTGGCTATAATCAAATTTTTATTGCATAAGAAGATATTCCCAAAATAGCCTTTCGTTGTCTTGGAGCAATATGGACTTACGAATGGGTAGTAATGCCCTTTGGTTTGAAAAATGTTGGAGCAACTTACCAAAGGGCTATGAATTCTATCTTTCATGATTTTATTGAAATGTTCATGCAAATATACATTGATGATATTGTAATAAAGTCTGTTTCTGGAAACAAAATCATTTAGAACATCTTCGACAATCTTTTGAAAGAATGAGGAAGTTTGGTTTGAAAATGAATCCCCTTAAATGTGCTTTTGGTGTGCAGGCAGGTGATTTCCTAGGTTTTGTGGTCAACAAAAAAGGAATCGAAATAAACGCCAACAAAGCCAAAGCCATAATGGAAGCGAAAGTGCCATCAACAAAGAAAGGATTGCAATCTCTGCTAGGGAAAATAAACTTCCTCAGAAGATTCATTTCAAACCTTAGTGGAAAAACGCAAGCTTTCTCACCTCTGCTTCGACTAAAAAAGGAAAACTTCACATGGGGACAAGAGCAACAATATGCTTTCGACAAGATCAAAGGATATCTAGTCAGTCCTCCAGTTTTGATTCCCCCTTGTAGAAGAAGAAGTATGAGATTATATATCTCAGCATTAGACAAAACCTTAGGAAGCATGTTATGTCAAGAAGATGAGAATGGCGTCGAAAGAGCCATCTATTACCTCAGCAGAGTCTTAAACGATGTTGAAACTAGATATAGTGTAATAGAAAAATTATATTTGTGTGTAATATTTTTCTTGTACAAAATTAAAGTACTGTATAAAACCAGTTGATGTATATGTCTCCTCTCATTTCGACGTAATAAAGTATATGTTATCTAAATCCATTTTACATAGTCGAATTGGGAAATGGGCCCTGGAATTAAAAAAATATTCCTTAACATATCTCCCTTTAAAGGTTGTTAAAGGGCAAGTGGTTGCTGACTTCATAGCTGACCACTCAATAGAGGAAAATAAGATAAAATATGTCGAATTAAGGCCATGGAGATTGTATTTCGACGGTTCCAGTCATAAGAATGGAACTGGCATTGGAATATTAATTATTTCTCCTGACAAAATCCCAACAAAATTCAAGTACAGGGTCGAAAGCTTATGTTCAGATAATGAGGCAGAATATGAGGCCCTGATAGTTGGACTTGAAATATTGTTGGATTTGGGGGCAACAAGAGTCGAAATAATGGGTGATTCTGAATTGGTAATAAAACAATTAACCAAAGAATATAAATGTGTCAAAGAAAATCTAATTATGTACTTTGTAATAGCCAACAGACTCCTCAAAGCGTTTGACAATGTATCCCTCCAACATATTCCTAGGATAAAAAATCAGGAAGCTAATGACCTATAACAAATTGCATCAGGCTACAAAGTGTCGAAAGAAAATTTGGAGAACGCTATTGAAGTCAGAGGAAGGGTTATATCCACCAGATTAGCCTCATCAGATTTAGAGACAATAAAATTAGGCTATGGGGATGAGGAAAATTTTGAAATTTTTAACATAGATAATCCAGAATTTAAGGATTGGAGAAAGCCTATTAAGGATTATCTACAAGACCCAAACCAGAAAGTAGAAAGAAAGGTGAAGTATAAAGCCCTAAGCTACATACTTTTGGGAAATGAGTTATTTAAAAAGAATGCAGAAGGATTTCTATTGAAATGCTTGGAAGAAGGGTAAGCTTACATAACTTTGTTGAATGTGCACAGTGGTACGTGTGGCGCACACCAAGCAGGGCATAAGATGAAATGGTTATTATTTCGACAAGGTCTATAATGGCCAACCATGCTGAAAGACTGTGTCGAATTTGCAAAAGGGTGTCAAGAATGCCAAGTACATGCAGGTATACCACATGTCCCTGCAAGTGAGTTGCATTCAATCATAAAGCCTTGGCCCTTCAGAGGTTGGTCTTTAGACTTAATTGGAGAGATTCGACAGCCTCGTCGAAAGGGCAGAAATACATTTTGGTTGGGGTAGATTACTTCACTAAATGGATTGAAGCCATACCTCTGGTAAACATGGACGAGGAACCAGTCATATAGTTCATCCAAAAATATATAATTTATATATTTGGAATACCAGAAACAATAACCACCGATCAAGGATCTGTGTTTACTGGAAGAAACATGCAAACGTTTACAAAGGAGACAGGTTTTAAGCTTTTAACTTCTACACCTTATTACGCCCAAGCAAATGGACAAGTCGAAGCAGCAAACAAGGTTGTGATAAACTTGATAAAAAAGCACGTGGGTAAAAACCCCAGGAATTGGCATAAGACTTTGGATCAGATTTTGTGGGCTTGTTGAACGTCTCCTAAAGAAGCTACAAACTCTACGCCATTTAAATTAACTTTTGGACATGATGTAGTGTTACCAGTCAAAATTTATTTACAATCTATATGAGTTCAAAGGCATCATGAAATTCCATCATAAACATATTGAAGCATGATGATGGATGAATTAGTTGATTTAGATGAAGAAAGGTTACGCGCGCTGGAGTTGATAAAAAGACATAAATAAAGGGTCGAAAAGTTTTACAACAAAAAAGTAAAACACAAGAGCCTTTGTATGGGCAATCTTGTTTGGAAAGTAATACTTCCCATGGATCGAAAAGACAGGTTAATGGGAAAATAGTCCCCTAAGTGGGAAGGACCTTTCAAAATCCTACAAGTTTTTTCAAATGGCGCGTATGAAGTTGAAGAAATAGATAAAGATGAAAGGGTACTAAAAATAAATGGCAAGTATTTAAATAAATATAAGCCAACTTTGCAGGAAGTGAAAATAAAAACAGAGTGATTATGTAAAACAAATAAGATAATTCGCCAAATAAATGGCGTTAAAGTCATTACAAGAAAATGCCTCAAAGGCTGCTAAGAAAAAACTATTTCTAGTATAATATAGTCCTTAAGAAAAGACTCTCTCAGTTCCTCAAATTTCCTCTTCTAAACATTAATTCGATAGTCACATAGGATTTTGTTGTAGAAGATATTGTCAATTTCCTGACGTAATTGTTGGGCCTTGTCTGCATGGTGAAGTCCCACTTTGATTTCTTCGTCAATCTCCTCATCCTTGGGTTGCTGAAGTTTTGCTTTGCGTTGTTTTTCTTGGGAAATTTTGAGTTGAAGTTGAGCTATTTGTTCTTCAAAGCTTCGAATGTTGTTATCACGTTCAGCAGCATTTGTGGAATACGTCTCTGAAAGCTTTTGTAACTCTGAAACTTTGTCAGTCGAAAAAGCTACAACATCCCATTCAGCAGTTTGAGTTTCAGTCTTGTTAGAAATCTGTTGAGAAAACTCTTTTCGACGATTGAGGTCTGCACTTACTGTATCAATTATTTGGGCCAAATCCATCACCAAACGAGTTTCATCAGTAGAAGCCTCCAAGACATTAACTTGTTTGAGGAGTTTCTTAAGTTCAAATTGAGCAGTAGGACTTTCTTCCAAAATTTTGAAAAGATCCACACCAAGTATTTTGGTTTTGACTTCAGTTATGATAGAGTTCAGGTATCTAACTTCAGAGGTGGCTCCAAAAGTAGTCGAACTACTATAAGAAGAATCTTGAAAGTTGTAGCGGTTACTGAGCATGGCTTTCAGGTAATCTAGAGGTTTCCTCACCTCCAAACTTTCAAGATCCTCGTGTGAAAATGTAGTCGAACCAGTGGATGGAGGAGTGCTTCGAGGCTAGGAATAAATTGGTTGGTAACTAGGTCCAGCAGAAGATCTTGTTTCTTTCTTTAACTGATCTTTGGCCTCAATAACTTTTTCCTTGGTGTTTTCCTCAGCTTCAGCATCTGGTTCCTTCTCCTGTTCCTTTTCATCGACGCTTGGTTCGCCATCATCTTTTTCACCTTTACCATCTTTGACAGAACCTTCATCTTCGCCAATATCTGATTTTGGGTGAAGAGAAGAATTTTCACCAGATGGATCATCCATATTGGTGTCGAATTCAGCTATAGTTTGGCACTCAGGTTCATCATCTGTGGGAGCTTCTTCTTCTTGAACTTCCTCCATCAGTTTGGTCTCACCAAGAGTTGGGGTTTTGTCAAGATCCTCTGTTGCGCTTGATTCCTTAGTCAAATCTTTTGGAGAATAAGGAGTAGAACTGGTAGGACGTTCTTCAACCATGACTTGAACCTGGAAATGAAAAAGGGTCAGAAAAAGAAAGTGCAAGAAAATAACATTAGTCGAAATATAACTTACCTGAGAAATCTTAGTATGGAGACTAGAGTCCTCACTCTCTACATCTGGTGTAACTTTGACTATTAGGCTGGCAGGAGGAGTTTTATTCACAGATTAGACAATGGACC
This sequence comes from Lathyrus aphaca, assembly GCA_963966055.1. NCBI lineage: Eukaryota > Viridiplantae > Streptophyta > Magnoliopsida > Fabales > Fabaceae > Lathyrus > Lathyrus aphaca. The sequence goes on from OZ014519.1 coordinate 612,370,128, forward strand.
TTTGAGAAGCAACTGTTTTTATCTTCATACCTTTCTTTCTTTTAAGGGGTTGTTGGCCTGGAGATTCATCCTCAGATTCGTCAGGAATCACTTGCGCTTCGTCTTGTTTTCTCTTTCGAGGGGTTGGTGGTTTTCGACTTGCCTAAAATACCAAATGAGGTGACAAGAATAAGTAATAAGTTCATATTGTATATAAAATAACCAAAGGTGGATATTTGTTGAAACCTTTTTTACAGTAGAAGCAGACTTTTCGACTGCCTTTCCAGGTTTGCTTTCAGTAGTGGCCTTTTTGGCAGTAATCTTGACAGCTAGAAAGAGAAAGTAAGATAGTAAGTCAGGAAATACATGAGCATAAATGAAATGAAAGAAAATTGTTTTTCTTTAGCACCTTCAAGAATAGGAGATTCCACACGTACGTGTTCTATTCCAACATGAAGGTGCCCTGGGTAATTATCCAAGTGATATTTGGTTGGAACCACACGCTCAACGGGTGTTTTACGAGACCCTTGAAGCAACTTCAAATCGGATCCACAAACAAACCAATCTGGAAATAGAGGGCTCAATGCCACACCAAATTCAGCAATTGGTAGAGGGGGAAATTTTGGTGGATAATAACTGTATGCCAAGTCATAACGCACGTCTGGTCGAACATATGAAGGCAATGTTAATTTCCCCAATTTTTCTGTGAATTTATACTTCAGAGACACCGTTGCCTCGCCTATGGTTCGCCTAATATCATCTGGCCTATAAATAGTTTCAAAATATTTTTGAAATTTCTTAATCTCCTTAATATGCTGTTGAGTACCTTTTTTAGTTCGATCTAGCACAAAAGCAAAGGCGTTCGTCAGGAGAGTTTGAAATGTCGTTACGTCATAAAATCTGGTAAGATAGTAATCCCTCCACCAAACGTCGAACTCTTGAGTGCAAAGAAAGGTGGGTCAAAATACCACTGGTCGAATTTCCAAAGTCGCATCATTCAATTTCTTTGAAACCTCCAGGATTTTTGATGCATTGAAGAAAGAGTTGTAAAACAGGATGGAGTCGTTCTTTGGATAAATGGGTTTGGGTTTTATTTGGATCAACCCATACTGTCGAGCGACAAGATTGAATTGATAAACAATCAAGGAAATCTTGGTATTAGTCATGTTTTGGTGGGAAAATAGAAGCCTTGGTGTCAGAAATGATTCCCAAAGGTCCAAAAAGGTATCCTCATCTTTCTATAGTTCAAAAGGGGGTTGCTTGGTAAACCACTTAGGCCCAACATTTTTGTTGGCAAAGGGTGCCATGTTGGGGGTGAAATTATACCTTTTGGCGAACATTGTCACATAGCTGGTAAAAGAGCTTCGAAGGCCAATTCCTTCTTCAAAGGGGGTTAGCTGCGCTAACCGAGACTATTCGACAGTTCTAGTTTTGACACCCTCTTCGTCCACTATGTTCTTGATAGGAAGTGAGCTTCAAAAGTGGCATTAAGCCACAATTGCAGGAGCCAGAAAGGGCCTTCTAAGCTTAACTTGTCTTTCTCTTTTATCAACTTTAAAGACTCGATGCTCTCGCCAATTGATTCGTAGAGATTCGCCAAGATCATTTCACTTAGGCAGAGTTTATTACCAGCGTGAAGTTGGTTAGCTATGGTGAGATATTTTTAGCCACCTGAAGGGACCTTGAGAAGAACACGAACTTTGATAGCCAAAGGGTTAGAAAGGCTATATGTTCTACATCAAGTACTTCAGAGGAGCTCTTGTCATGGTAATGGGCGATGAACAAAGAGTAGGAGGCAAAAATGGTTTCAAAATCTATGGAGCTTTCATCCAAAATAATGGGGTAGAAATTTACTCCTATTGGACTAAGGCCAACTATGGCAGCTATGTCAAAGAGGGTAGGAGTCACCATTCCATAGGGAAGGTGAAAAGTGTTATAAGTGTTATCCCAAAAATAGAGGGAAGCCAGAATCATGTTTGTGCAGTAACTAGGACCTACTTTCGACAGTTGTATTACGTCAAAGATACCGGTTTGCTTCCAGAATTTACCTTTGGCCTTTTCGACCTTGGCTAACAAGTCTAGGAAATCAGAAGGGTCTTTGGTTAGTGGACAGCTCCTAAAAATCCTAGGTTGGTTTAAATAAGTTAAGTCTAGCTCTACAGGACTAGAGGGATTTTCAGTTTGACCTATGGGTTCTCCATTAGGGTTAAGATTCAGGCCAGCTCCTATGGGTTTAGAACGAGAATAAATAGGAAAAAAATTCTTTTAATCTAGCCTGGTCAATGTTTGGGTTAGGCAATGGACCTAACATGGCATGACAAGTCCCAGAGATAAGAACTGGAATGAGTACCTAGGATTGATAAATATTGGCTTTCTCTCGTTCATTTGGAGGCTCTGGCACGTACTGCTGATTACCTACAATCTCTGGTCCAGGAAGTCTGTGTGCATATGGGAGAATTGTTTTGTCTTTGATGTTTTGGTTGCTTGAAGACGCCATTGTTAATGGAGGAAGTTGGAATGAGAGAAGAAGGTTTAAGAGTGAGCTATGAAGAAGAAAGTTCAAAGAGTGGAAAAGTTTTTCAGAGAGAGAAACTGAGTATTTATATGGGGAGGCAAGTAAAAAACATTTTAGTTTTGAAACGGTTATGGCACGTGTAAAAATTTCATTGGCAGTAAAGAAAAGTAGTGGAAGTTGAAAAGAACGTGACAGGCCTAGGTGACTAGGGTGACGGAGGTTGTGTCCAAACGTGGGTTAGACATGATGTTTTAGGAAAAGTGTGATAATTATTTTTGCCTTATTATCTGATAAAAAGAGTTTGGGAATCAGCGCATTTAATGTAAATAGTATGGAGTCGAAACATGACTCAACATCAAATGATGGTTTCTCCAAACAATCGAAACATCTTTGCTGGGGGGCAATTTGTATACATGTGTTTTCGACACCAGGCTTTTTAAAGATCATTTTATATTCCTAAATGTATGCCATGCCTACGAGGAAAATAAAGGATGCATTTTTGTGCTACAATAGACTTTGTCAATAACAAATTATTAAGGTCAGCTGATAGCGTTCGACAGTGGTTAATACGTATCATGGTTTGTCTTTAACTTGAAGTTATGTGGTGTTGTTACTAGTTGGAATTTTACATGAATAATGATGAAGGATTAGTATTGAAATGATGATTTCAACAAGTTCTGCAAAAGAAGGAAAATGAAGGCAAAGCATTCGACAAATATGACAAGTATCGTTTGGATATTCGACAGTTTGACAAAGAAGTTATTATCTTGTTGTTTCAACATGGGGAAGAAGTGTGTTGTTTCAGTCTTAAGGAGGACTTCAAATTTGAACTTTGGTTTCGTTTGAAAAATTGGAATACGTGGATGTTTCAGGAACATGCAAAAAGCCAAGTGTCAAGTTTTTAGAGTTTTTCCGTTAGTTAGCAGTTATGTTATTTTGTATAAATAGGGTAGCATTTGTTAAGTTTTAGTGTGTGAAAACTTGTACAGAAAATTCCAGTGAAAATACTCTGAATACTCGTGTGAAAGAGAAAAAGAGATTTGTTTGGAAATGTATGTGTAAACACCATATTTTATTTTATGAAAGTTTTACAGTTTTCTTTATTTCTTACCATGCCTATCATTCGATTTACCATTCAATTTCATTTTCAGCATTTAGTTTCATAAACACTTCTTAAGCTTTTGTTTATATTATTAGATTAAGAACGTTAACTTAATCCTATAGTCACAAATCATTTCTAAGAAAAAGATTCAAGAAACTATATAGAAGAATCAAGAATGTTTGTCTTAAGAGTTTATAAAATACATTCAAATTTTAGCACATGTGTCCAGGGACGGATTCAGACATTACATATTGATGGGGCTAAATATGAATGAAAGTATGAACTAAATTATATTTAAAATAAGAAATAATATTATTTAATGAACTACTTTTACAATGAAAAATGTCTACTATCAATTTCTTGAAAAATAAAATACTTATTATACCTTTGACTTTTAATTACCCATAAATAAATGTGGTCAAACCAATAGAGAAAGAAGCATGAGAGATGGTGAAGTTTGAGAGGAAGAAAAAAAGAAGTTGCTATGAGAGAGAAAAGTAAGAGAAGTGTTATAAAAGTCAGTCGGACATGAAAGTAAGAGGAGTGTTATAAAAGTCAGTCGGACATGAAAGGAGTCACCGATCTAGTTTGATTGTTGGATTGAATAAGCAATTAAATTGGTGTGAACCGGTCAGAACTGGCAAAAACCAGTAAATACTAGAAAAATAAATAGTTTAATTTATTTATTTTTACACAAAACAACGTCATTTTGATAATTTTTTTAAAAAACTAACATTAAAATAAAAGTATATTTTGTTCGATTCTTATTTGAAACAATTTTCCCTCCTAAGAATTAAATTTATTAGACAAATTATTTTGTTATTCATTTTATGTTGCAATTAGATTTAAGTTCAAAATTTATTTGAATTTTATATTTTATAGTATTTTTTTGTATGTGGTGACAATATTTAGAACTTGAATTTAAAGAGTGAACTTGTGAAATTATGATATTTTGAAATTTTGAAATTTTGTAGGTGTTGTGATATATTTTAGAGACCGAGTTATCTGGTTCGACTGGCTTAATAAGTATATAATTTTGTTATAGAGACCGATTTATTCAACCGAGTTATCCAAATTTATTCATCCGATTTATTTCAATTGTTTTTATAATTTTGTTAAAACATTAAGTAAGAGGAAGAATTACTATAAAAAATAAATTGATAGTATTTTTTTCTTTTATTATCTAAGTTATATATATATATATATATATATATATATATATATATATATATATATATATATATATATATATATATATATATATATATATATATATATATATATATATATATATATATAAATTAAAAAAATTGAAAAACTGGTGTGGCTATAGCCACACCTTGCCTTAACATAGGTCCGTCTATGCATGTGTCCTAGGACTTGTTTGGTTGGTCCTGCAAGTTATCCAAATTCAGTAATATTGGAAAACTAGAGATTATTCGTTAAAATCAACAGCACATATATATATATATATATATATATATATATATATATATATATATATATATATATATATATATATATATATATATATATATATATATATATATTAGCGGGATACCCGTGCCTTCGCACGAGTACCCGTCGGTGATGAGCATTTATTACCTTTAAAATCTGACCAAAAATGTAATTAAAAAAATTAGTAAATATTAAAAAAATTATATATTTTAAAAAAATAAACCGGACATCAGTTGTTGAAGCATATTTATTTTATTTAAAGAAAAATACAAAATTATTTTACAAAATTATTTTTTATTTAAAAAAAATGTGTTTTATCAAAATTTGGAGCATAAATATAGTTTTTCTATGTATATAAATATTTGGGTCAACCGTATATTTTTGGGTGTTGTATAAATAAAAGTTAAATAATAATTTTTTCACATGTTGGAATTCATACATTATTTAAATTTTAAAAGCAGTGAAGCTTTTCATATTTAACACTTTTACCGTATCACAATTCGTTTGTCCACCTGGTACCCGTTGATGATGTGCATTTGTTCACATTTAAAATATATAAAAAAATACAATTAACAAAAATCAATAAATATAAAAAATATAATTTATATTAAAAAAATAATAGAATCAATATCCGTTGACATCGATTGATGATGCATATATCTTTTTTAAATAAAAATAATATATAGAATAATTAGTACAATTAAAAAATATATATCTCACTTTTTTCATATATTATCTTTAAAATATTGTATCATAAATAAAAAATAATTTTAAAATAAAAATGGTAGTAGCATAAATAATTAAAAAAGAACACATTTTTTCCGTGTTTGTATTCATTCATTATTTGAAATATAATTATTTTTATTTTCTTTAATTGTCCAAAAAAATTAATAATCTTGAAGTTAGAACGAATTCAGGTCTTTATACTTGTGCGTTAGTTCAGGCACATATGTGTTTTACGCGCATTTGTTTTTAAAATATAATAGGAATGAAAAGAGAGAAATACCAAATTATTTAACTAAGAAAGTTTAATATATTTAAAAGAAAAAATATTTGTATTTGAAACATAAGAGGAGTTTGTAAGAAACCAGTAGCCATATCCGTAATATATAACATTTAATAATAAATATGAAATATTATATATATATATATATATATATATATATATATATATATATATATATATATATATATATATATATATATATATATATATATATATATATATATATATATATATATATATATGATCGTACCTGGAGATCAGGATCCGATATGGCTGGCGTCGAGCGTTGCTGAAGGACGGTTGGTGAGGAGAAGAGGGGGGTGTACCTGTAAGGCACTCCGATGCTAAAGTAAGACACTGAGCAAAGAGTGTGCAAGTACGAGAATTAAGGTGAGAGAATTGAATACTTGGCCCTCTCCTCTGAGAGGGTTTATATACTGTCGTTAGTGGATGATTATTGGTTCAAACCGTTTGGCGCGGATCGCGGAATCCACACGAATAGGTAACAGTCAAAACTAGCCGTTGGGGGATTTCATTCTGGTAGGTATGACTTTGGTCCACAAGGACCGTTATCAGCTCGTCACTTTTCCTGGCCCAATTCTGGGAGTTGGGCCTGCCCAAAACAGGAGCCCCCCAAGTCGTTGCTCCTGCGGAAGAGCGATGACTTAGTGATGGTTTTCTATCTAAGGCGTACGCAGTGCGTCTGGAGTCTTTCGTGCGTGGACCAGGGTGTGATCGTTCGACGACCCACGGCAGGCGGGCAGTTGTTTGGTCGTTCGACGAAGGGGGAATATGAAACGAAAAGTTGGCGTGTCTGGGAATTCGCGCCTATTTAATGTTCTGACGGCTAGCTTAAGGGCTAGAGCGTAGGTAATCATTGCCTATGGGTAGGGGTCACGCGTTTCTGCACGTGTTCCCTTCCCTATAAATAGGAACCCAAGGCATTCTGTACGCTTTTATGTTTCGCCTTCTTCTCCACTACACAGCTCGTAGATCAGCCACTATTCTCAGCCGTCGACCACCGCTTTCATCCGTCAACCACCGCGTTCCAAGCTAACTTCTTCTACAATGGCCTCCTAAGCTCCAGGTACGGCTCTTATTTGCATTTTTCTTAGTCATAGGCTTGATATTTTAGCAATGCATGTGGCATAGGATAGATTTTCCGGTAGTTTAGGCATAGAATAAGTAGATTAGAGACCTTCTGTCACCGTTGCTCGTCGATTACAAACCCTAATTCGTGGTCGGCGACGGTCCTGGTCGATTTTGACCTAGGACCTGGTAAGCATCTAGGTTCTGATCGTATCCTCGCCGTTGTCGGGCGCTGGCCATCTCCTTGAGCGATGGTTAGCGAGGGCTATGGCTCGGGATCTTACTCCTGGGCCGATACGCGCCCTTTCACTTGTTGAGCGGTGGAAGGGTGGATTTGATATTCTAATCAAATTCACTGACGCCTTTCCTCTGCTTTTCAGGTGAGAATTCGCTTATGGACCCGCTCGATATTTCCTCAGAGGAGGTGTCCTCGGAAGATTCTGTTTCTTCCGCATCTGTTCCTTCTGACTCCGGAAGCTCGTCGGGCGAATCAGACGCGACCACGACGGAGGACGGAGCCCCTGACTCGGGAGAGACGGCCGATTCCCCTCGGTGTCTGGAAAAAATAATTGCGCCCGAAGAATGGGTAGTGGAAGACCTGCTTGATAAGGTGTCGTCCTTCCCGAGGCCTCGCGCAGAGCCATTGCCTAATGTTGGCGATTCGGAGGATTGAGTCGTCACCTGCCCATGGGATGATGACTGGATATTTTCAGACTTCGGCGGCCGGAAGTTTTCAATGTACGAGTACGCGACATCGATCCTAGGGGTAACCTTGCCCTTCAGTGATCTGGTTTGTGCCGTTCTCGGGCACTTGGGTGTAGCCCCGTCTCAGTTGCACCTCAACTCTTATACGTTCCTGAGAGCGTTCGAGGTGATGTGCGCCCATCTGGGTGTTAGGGCCACGCTTCCTTTGTTCTTTCGCTTGTTCTCGCTGCAGCGCCAGGTAGGGCGGGGGACCGACCAGAAGGGATTTATTTCCTTCAAACAGCGGACCAAGATCTTCAAAGCTCACTCGGAATTCATCTGGGCTTTCAAGACAGATTACTTTTTGGTAAAGCCGGCGAGCGCGGAAGCCGTAAGAGCACTGAGTTTCCTAGGGGTAGATACCGACGAAAATGATGAGCCCAGACTCGATGACCGATGGCAGGTGATTCCGAGGAGGCTCTGGTTGTTTCCCTTCTCGTGGAGTTATTCTCACTACGGACGCCCGGTTAGTGAGTTTGTCCAAGTAGGGGATTCTCTTAACGAGGACGATGCGGCTAGCTTCGAGGATTTTCGGAAGTTGGTAGCCTTTTTTACTCCGACCCCTCTGCTGGACGGTGAGGGTAAGATAATGCTGGATCAGGACGGGGGAGAGGTTGTGGAGCGTCCTTTGATAGACGTCACAGATCTCCTGGCGTGTAACACCGGGAAAGAAGTGTCCGAGTTCTTTGGTATTTGTTTTTATTTCTGCTTGTTATTATGTTTTAATAATTTTGGGCGTTCATGACTAATTTTGTATTCTTTTTCTTTGTAGGCTCCATGTCGAACCCCCTAGACAAAATCCAGGAGCGACTGCGCCAACAACAAAAGAAGAGGTCGCGGGTTTTTCAAACCAAGCTGACTGAAATGAGCGGCTCCGGGTCGGGCCCCCTGGTCCAAGGGTCTTCGAGCGCGTCTACTGGCTCTCTCATGAAGAAGCATAAATCTGCAGCGACCGTGGATTTGACGGTCAATGCTCCCCCAAACCGAAACATGTGCTGCCGCCTTGCTTTGTGAAGCGAAACTATTTCGAAGGGACGAGCATGGAGGTCGACCGAGTGGACTCTTTGTTCGTTGAGGCAATGGATCGCCCTACCCAGCGTCTATCTCTGGCCCAGGACGCGAGCGAAGTTATGCGGGTATTGTCTATAGCCTGGCTGACAGCCAAAGGGAACCCTGGGCATGAAAGGGAGGTGGCAAAGCTGAAAGAGCTCTTGGACGCTGCCGAAAGAAAGTTGGCTACGGCCTATGAGGAAGCTGTTGCCTCTGCTAAGGAGCTGACCGATCGGGGGAACATCATCACCAAGCTGGAGGTCGATAAGAGGAGGGCCTTGGACCAGAGCAAAAAGCTGAATGACGCCTTTTTCCCAAAGGAGGATGAGGATGCCGACACCAAGAGTTTGGTGACCAGGGCCCAGTTTCTTGCTCGGATCGACCAGGATATGGAAGATCTGAACTCGTCGACTGAGCTCAGTTTCCAAAATGTTGTAGACCAAATACGAGCTCTTCATCCTGAATTGGCTCTGGATACTGGCCGCATCAGCTATCTCTACAAAGTCTAGGATGGTCAGATAGTGGTCCCCGCAGACTTGATCGTGAAGGACTCCCATCCCGGAGTGATTGTTGAGCCTGAACAACCAGAGATGCATCCGCCTCAGAGCGAAGGTCAACTCGGTGCTCCAGAAGGGGAGGGGAATTAGTCTGTCCTGCGCACCATTACTTTGTAATTTATTATGCCTTTTGTTTTGCTTCGGGACATGGTCCCCTTTGCGTGTAATTATGAATAAGTCGGCCCTTCGGGGTCGCAACCTTTCAGTAAAATTGCCCGACCTTGGTGGTCGTTTGTTATTTCACAATGTTTTTATTTTACAAGTATTTTTAACTGTGCGTCCGTCGGAGGACTTCCTTCCTTTTATGTTTCTATAAACGTTAAGTGTTTGATGTCTTTATGATGGTTATATGTAATTGGGAAAATACGGGGTGTGTGTTTGTAATCTGTTGGTTTGGGGGACCAACCAGATGTTGGAGGCCGGCTCCTTGTCGGTACCTGGGCCAAGATAATGACTCGGGCTCCGAGGCTTGAACGTCCCATCGTGAGCTGGGGTTCTGCCTGGTCGTGGTACATAGGCGACGTCGGACTCGTTTGAGTATACGCCCGTGCAACAGTCACCTCCTTCCCTTGGAAGAAGATCCTGATAATCATGTTATTTGGGTTGTTGTGTTTGTACCTGGGCACACAGGTTTAGTCGGACCTATTGCTCCTCGCTTGAGATCCGAGCAAGGTGACTCTGTAATTAACTGTAATATTGCTTGAGCTTCTCGGAGTTCTACGGCCGAGCAAGTTCTTCCCCGTGAAGATTTTCTAAATAATAGGCCCCGTTTTCGGTCTTTTCTAGGACGCGATACGGGCCCTCCCAATTAGGCGTTAGTTTTCCTTCGCGGGAATCTCTGTGATTTCTTCTTAGAACAAGACTACCCACCTCGAATGCCCGTCTTATGACTTTAGAGTCGTACCGAGCTGTTATTTTTTGTTTAAGAGTGGCCTCTCAGAGAGCGGCTTCTGATCGGATTTCTTCGACCAGGTCAAGCTCGTCTCTTAAAGCTTCGGAGTTGGTGTCTTGGTCCATTGGGGACTCTGTCCGCTTGGATCGGATGTGCATTTCCATAGGAATTACTACTTCGGTCCCATATGCCAACCAGAACGGGGATATATCGGTCGTTGAGTGAGGAGTGGTTTTATAAGCCCAACGTACGCTGTGTAATTCCTCGACCCAGTGTTTCTTGTGCTCGTCCAGTCTCCGTTTCAGACCTCTTAGGATTACTCTATTTGCAACTTCTGCTTGTTCGTTGGTTTGGGGATGCTCAACCGAAGCAAAATGATGTTTTGTTCCTACTAGAGCAACAAAATCTTTGAAATGTCTATCGGTGAATTGGGTACCGTTATCGGTTACAATGGCGAGCGGTACCCCGAACCGAGCGTGAATGCTCCTCTTAAATAAGCGTAGTATGTTGAGTGCAGTAATCTTGGCCAAAGCCTCAGCTTCTATCCATTTGGTGAAATAATCAACGCCCACGATGAGGTATTTACTTTGGCCGGATCCGACGACGAATGGCCCTAAGATGTCCATCCCCCACCACGCGAATGGCCACGGGGAAGATAGTGATTTTAGCTCGGTAGGGGGTGCTACGTGTACGTCCCCGTGTCATTAGCATTTGTCGCATATTTTTACGTGCTCTTTCGCGTCGTGCTGGAGTGTCGGCCAATAGTACCCTGCCCGGAGGATCTTTCGGGCTAACGATGTCTGCCTGGGTGTTGTGCGTTAATCCCTTCATGGACTTCTCTTAGTACGTGTGGTATGTTCTCTTCCTCTACGCACTTGAGGAGTGGCGTGGAGAAACCTCGGCAATACATACGCCCACCGACCAAAGAGTACGAGCATGACCTTCGACGCACTGTGCTGGCCGTTTTCGGGTTTGTTGGTAACTCACCCGTGGTCAGGTAGTTAAACACTAGGGTCATCCAGCAGTTGGCGTCGCCTACGAGATTAATGTCTAGGTGGGTTGAAGATTGTCCAATGCTTGGTCGGGGGAGAAATTTTTGTATGACGGACTTGTTGTTTCCTTTTCTTTTAGTGCTTGCCAACTTGGAAAGGATATCAGCTCGGGTATTATTCTCTCGTGGGACGTGTTTGACCTCTATGCTTGTGAATCGTTTTAGTTTGTCCTTTACAAGGGCCAGGTATTCGGCCATATTGTCGTTTTTGGCCTGGAAATCTCCTCGGACTTGATTAGCGACCAGCTGGGAATCCATGCAAATTGTGATTTCTTCTGCCTCCAGGTCGGTCGCGAGTCGTATGCCGGCCAGGAAGGCTTCATATTCCGCCTGGTTGTTGGATGTGGGGAATGAAAAAGTTAAAGATACTTCGATGATGTTTCCCTCTTTGTTTTCCAGGATAATTCCAGCTCCACTACCCGCCGGGCCAGATGCTCCGTCTACGAAGATGGTCCATTTGGATGGAGATTTCGGCTCCTGCTCGGTGAAAGTGAGCTCTGCTACAAAGTCGGCTAGTGCTTGAGCCTTGAGAGCTTGTCTCCCTTCGAATTTGATATCGAATTCGGACAGTTCCAACGACCATTTTAACATTCGCCCCGCCATATCTGGTCGACCGAGTAATTGTCTTATAGTTTGGTCTGTCCTCACGATGATGGTGTGGGCTAGGAAATAATGTCGTAGTCTTCTGGCTGCAAAAAGGAGGGCCAGGGCCACCTTTTCTACCTGGAGGTATCGAAGTTCGGGGCCATGGAGCGCCTTGCTCGTAAAGTAAATAGGTTTCTGTCCCTCGGGTAGGCCGCGTACGAGAGTTGCGCTTACGGCCTCGTTTGCTACGGCAAGATAGAGGTAAAGCGTCTCCCCTTCGTTGGGCCTGGACAAAACTGGGGGCTCAGATAATGCCCTTTTCAAGTGGGACAAGGCTTGCTCGCACTCCTCAGTCCATTCAAAGGTGGCCTCTTTGCGGAGGAGTTTGTAAAAGGGGAGGGCGTGCTGAACGGATTTTGCCACAAATCGTGCGAGGGAAGCGAGGACCCCGTTTAACGATTGTATGGATTTTTTAGAATTAGGAGTAGGAAGTTCTGTGAATGCCCAACATTTGTCATGGTTGGCTTCAATACCTCGTTTGGTTAAATAAAATCTGAGGAACTTCCCTGCTCGGACCCCAAACATGCACTTCTCGGGATTGAAACGCATTTTGCATTTCCGAGCTTGATCGAATACCTTTCGCAAGTGGGACGCGTGGTCCGTCTCTTGCTGAGATTTGACGATCATGTCATCCATGTATACTTCAAGCATGTCACCGATTTCTGTCCGAAATACCTTGTTCATCATGCGCTGATATGTCGCACCCGCATTTTTTAAACCGAAGGGCATAACGTTATAATAATAGTTGCTCGATTCGGTCATGAAGGTCGTGTATTTTTTGTCGGACACGGCCATGGGTATTTAATTGTACCCCGAGTAGGCGTCCATAAAGGACAATAGCTTGAAACCGGACCTATTGTCGATCAGTTTGTCAATGTTGGGCAAAGGATATGCGTCTTTCGGGCATGCCCGGTTAAGATCAGTATAGTCAACACACATTCTCCATTTTCCAATAGACTTTTTAAAAAGTACAACATTTGAGAGCCAGGTTGTATACCTGGCCTCAGTTACAAAATTTGCCTCTAAGAGGTCTTTAACAGCAGATTCGACCTCTTTGATTTTCTCGGTCGACTGCTTCCTCCTACGTTGGGCGACCTCTTTGTGCGTTGGGTCGATGGAGAGGTGATGACAGGCCGTCTCGGGGTCGAGCCTTGGCATTTATGCGGCACTCTAAGCAAACAGATCACAGTTTCCCTTGAGGCATGCTTCTAATTGTCCTTTCGCCAAGTCGGGCAGATGGGCCCCGATCTTGACGCACCGAGCCGGATCATCCTCAAAGGAATTAGTTCGAACTCTCCATCTAGAATTGGTCGGGAAAGTGAATCGGTCAGCCTCCGAACGCCCTCGTTGTTATCTGAGAACCTGCAGTCCAGATCGATTGAGTTGACCTGAGGAAAACCCTTGGATGTTTGTGGAGTATCTGGAGAAGTCAGGGCTGATGGGTTTGGTTGGTAAGATATCGAGCTGAGACCCATGGATTCTGCTTCTAAGCATCGGCGAGCAGCTTCGATGTCACCGTGTAGTGTAGCGACTTTGCCCGAAGTAGTATAATACTTCATTTTTAGATGAATGGTGGATGGAACAACGATAAGCTCGGCCAATGTTGGTCGTCCCAAAATGCATTGGTACAACGACGGACAATCTACGACCAAGAATTGGACGCGAACAGTTCTTGCGGTTTCGGATGTCCCGAAGGTGACGAAGAGATCGACGTAACCCCATGGTCGGGAGAATGCTCCGTTGAAACCCTGTAAGTCTGATCCGACGTACGGATTCAGGTGTGTTTCATTCAACTGGAGTGTTGAAAATAATTGGGAGTACATGATGTCGCAGGAGCTACCCTGGTCCACAAGGATTCTCCTTACATCAAAATTTTCCATCCGTGCACGGATGAGTAGTGGGATGTTGGCATTTGGTGCTCCTCCTAAGATTTCCTCTCGGTAAAAAGAAATGGGTACTGAGCCCTCTCTTGGGGGGTCCAGGGTCGCACTCTGAGTATGGCCTTTCGCGATCACTTGGTCGAATTTCCTCTTTATGGATCCGACCGTGATTTTGTTAAATCCTCCCCCTGAGATGACCATTGCAGAGGGAAAGGTCTCCCACGGGTTGTGGGAGGAAAAATATCCTGGGCTCCCCATGTGGTCGGGCAGGAAGAAATCTTTCAGGTGGTTGATGCTCAGGGCAACCTGCATGTTCGCATCTGCGGGTATGGGTACAACTTCTTCGATCTTCTGAGTCTCTTGCGCTTCTTGGCGAGGGGTGTCTCTTGATTTGGTAAACTGTTTGAGGTGCCCGTCTTTAATAAGTATCTCGACTGCATCTTTGAGATGGATGCATTCTTTGGTATTATGGTTGTGACTCTTGTAGAATCTACAGTACTTCGTTTTGTCCGCGCCCGGTTTGCTAGGTAGCTGCTTCAGAAAGTGTACTCCTGCTTGCCTGAATTCTGAGTTGGCACATTCGGACAGGATCTTTTCTCTAGAGACTAGGAAGGGAGTATATTTGTGAAACCGGCCGACGGGTCCTCTGTGCTCCCGTGGTTCACGGGGGCGATCATCCTTTCTTTTGTCTCCTCCCCGACGAGATGTCGAGGGTTCATCGACCCAGTGGGGCTTTGCGTCCTCGCAACGCCAGGCGTCTCGGACGAAGCTAGCAGCCTGTTTTTACCCATATTGGATGTAAGCTTGGGCTTTCAACAAGAAAGCGTCAAGGGTGGCCGGGGTCTCGATGCCAACCGCTCGGTGGAAATCGGTCGATGGGCGTAGACCTTGCTCCAGCAAGTACTTCTTCATGTCGTCCGTTGTGGATACCTGGACTGCTTCTTTGTTGAACCTCTCGATATAGGTTCGCAGAGGTTCGTCTTTCCCCTGGATGATTGCTTCGAGCGATGCTTCCGTCTTCGGGTGTCGTCTAGAAGCGGTGAAGTGCCTGGAAAATGTGCGTCCGAGTTGTTTCCAGGAAGTGATGGACTCTGCTTCGAGGCTTTTGTACCACATCATCGCTCTTTTCCTCAAATTTGTAGGAAAGAGGCGACATTTGATTGCCCCTCGCACCCCTCGGTAGTCGAGCAGAGCATCAATATTCTCGATATGCTCGTCAGGATCTGTGGTCCCGTCATATGAGCCTAAGGGTGGAGGTTTTTCCAAACCTCGTGGGAGTTTAGCCGCCATAATTTCCGACGAGAGGGGGGCCTTGGTGTCTTCATCGTCGCTGGAATTGAATCAAGGAGACCTGGTCACGTGCTTCCTCGTTCGTCGGGGTGATGCGGATCTTGATCTGCTCTTTCTTGACTTTCTTGGAGGGGACGATCGAGGAGGAGATATGCGGGACCTTTTGTCACTAGTGGATTCATCGTTGCGTCCTTTCCTCTTCCTCTTGGGAGGAGAAGGACTGCGTCTTCTTTGATGTCTCGCGGGAGATCGGGATGGTCGACGGTTATTGTCCTCGTTACGGGAAATCTTCTCGCCATGGGCGAGGAGTAACAAATTTGTCTGGTTCAGAATCTCAGCCAGCGCTGCGAAATCAGATCCTGAAGGTGTTGGAGGAAGAGGAACCTCTGGGCGACTTTCTAGAGGTTGGTCGCGATCGGGGGAAGGTGAGGTTGTCTTCCCATCTGGGTGATCCTGCACGGTCTCTTCGTGTGGAGGGTGATTAACATTGCTCTAACGTTGCGTGAGGAGCATACTGTCGTTCGACCGATTGTCCGGATTGTTGTCTCGAGCAGCCATGGATCTTGGTAAAAACTTGGGTTCTTGAAGATTTTGAGAGAGAAGAACGGGGAAATCAGTGATTCCCACAGACGGCGCCACCTAATCGTACCTAGAGATCAGGATCCGATATGGTTGGCGTCAAGCGTTGCAGAAGGACGGTTGGTGAGGAGAAGAGGGGGTGTACCTGCAAGGCACTCCGATGCTAAAGTAAGACACTGAGCAAAGAGTGTGCAAGTACGAGAATTAAGGTGAGAGAATTGAATACCTGGCCCTCTCCTCTGAGAGGGTTTATATACTTTTGTTAGTGGATGGTTATTGGTTCAAACCGTTTGGCGCGGATCGCGGAATCCGCACGAATAGGTAACGGTCAAAACTAGCTGTTGGGGGATTTCATTCTGGTCGGTATGGCTTTGGTCGACAAGGACCGTTATCCTTGGCATGGTGCTCGACGCCGAGTGTGTCAGCTCGTCACTTTGCCTGGCCCAATTCTGGGAGTTGGGCCTGCCCAGAACAATATATATATATATATATATATATATATATATATATATATATATATATATATATATATATATATATATATATAATAATAATAATAATAATAATAATAAAATAGAATTCTTCAGTAAACGAAATTGGACTCAGACTTGTGAGTCAGGCATGCTTTGATTCAAATTAAACCTGAAAAGTTTTATCATTGGATTTCAACTAAATAGTTAAGATTAAGTGATTTACATTGTGATGTAAGTTGGAAACAAACCAATGGTATAACTTTAAATAAATAACATCATGATCTTTACCACGGAAATATTTAATTTTTGTCTATCTTTATGAAACTTGTCATATAATGTAAAAAGTTTAATCAAATAATGCAACAAAATAATATATTATTTAAATAAGTCAGTACCTATCAACCTATAAATGATTGTATATTGTCTTAGAAAGTATATATCATTTCAGTCATAAAGACTACTCTATTTCTTAAATATTAAATTGAAGACAAAATATATTATCATTTTAGTAAACATGACATATATTATCCTTTGAGTCTATAAACTAAGACTACACAATTTAAATAAAAACTATGCAAGCCATCATTCATAAGAACTTCTGAATCTACTTTATTTGTGCAACAAAAACAAATAAAAAAATAATATCAGGGGAACTCAAAACAGATTTATATAATAAGCATCAAATGCATAAGTCTGCACAAATTCAATAAAATTTTGTATTATTATGCGCAACATCTCGTTCTGTTTGATGTTGATAGGTACTTCTACTATCTATATTTCAAAAGTTTATTACATGAGTAGACAATTATACCCTTTGGACATTTTCAAATTACACTAATAATTGGACAAAACAGTAAATAACAAATCACCTTATTTTTTTTGCCAAACCGATTTGTACCCGTCTGCCATTTGGAATTGTACCATTCACCACCACACAAACATAATTTCCTCCTTCTACTATCTACATTTCAAAAGTTTATTGCATGAGTAGACAATTATACCCATTGGACATTTTCAAATTACACTACTAATTGGACAAAACAGTAAGTAACAAATCACCTTATTTTTTACCAAACCGATCTGTACCCATCTGCCATTTGGCATTGTACCATTCGCCACCAGACAAACATAATTTCCCCCTTTTTCCTTTGTGAGATCACATGTAACATAGTTGACAACTACATTGTTATAGCTTCCTCACAAACAACTTTGCTTCTCTCTTCTTCAGACTTTGCTCTACTTCTCACAACTCTTCTTCTATCTCCTACTGCTTCCTTCTCCGTCGCGTCTCCGCCCTTCTCAAAGGTACAATGACTCACATTTATTCTATTTTTTTCCTCCTTTAGTTTCTCATTTCTTTTTCTATATATCTTGGATGAGTTCATTAATATTTTGATTTTTATGTTCATAAAAATTTCTCCTCCTGTCTTTTTCATGTTCATGTTGATGTTCTTGAATCAGTCCATAAATGTTGTATTCACGAGTTGTTGATTTCATGTTCATGTTTTCCAAAGATGAAACAAACTCAGATCTTGTTTCCTTCTGCTCTTTTAGTTTTATTTGATTTGGATGATGTAAATGTAAGATCTTTATATGTTATTAAAGATTTGTAGTCATATTTTTCTATTTGCGATAAAAAAACTTGTATTACCTATTTCATATTTCATGTTGTGTTAGCTATTTCTCCTAGGACTTCGTCGTTGAAGTTTCGGTTGAGCTTTTTCGAAGCTACAATGTCTTTATCGGTGGCGTTGAGCTTTATCATTGTAAAAGTCGTGATCTTCAACTTCTACGATAAAAATTATTTACCACATTATTCTCAGTTTTGTTTCTTAATACGCACGTGTTGAAATTTGCTTAACATGAAGAAAAAATTTCATCAATATTTTCTAATAATTTGTTATAAATGTGATTAATTGTTGAATAAAATTGTTGAATGAATCTGAATCGATACCATTGTTTTTGTTTCTTTAGATTGTAAAGTTATCTAAATAGTATAGGTAAACTAGGGCACACATCAAGATAAATTGATAATGCATCTGGGATACTTAGGCGTCACTTAAGATAGTGAGCATATAATGACATTGGTTTAGAAAGGAATCAATTTAAATACATGTAATGAATTTCAAAACTGTATGCATATTCCCTAAATGTCGTTTGATAATTAGAGAGGCAAATTCTGGCAATGAGGTAGGTCATACTATAAAACTTGAATTGATGGAAAGGTTTAGTTGGAAGTGACAGAGACGGTAAAACCAGGCTTGATATGAGAAGAACTAGTAGGTATTTTATGTTATGTGAAACTAAATGTCTCTTCAAGTGCATATGATATGTTAGAGCGAGTGTATTGACATTCCTACATTGTATGAGGTTGATTACGTCTAGAACCTCTTTGTTTTAATTTATGACCCGCAAGTGTTATAGCCTAATAATTTATGAGTAGTCTTAACAAACCCTTTGACCGAGAGGACTTATGATTTAGTAGGGTTTCACTCAGATAGTATTATATCCCCATGTTGTTGTCTATATTTTCAGCTGACCAATTTCAAGAAAGGGGAAATACATGGAAACTTGATGGATGTAAGAAGCCTTTCCTATTTATCATGTTTTTTCTACCGTGTGTTATCATATATTTTATATTTAGGGAATCGATATATGTAATTTTGAATTAGCCAGTTATAGGCTACTTGATGTATCAATATCAACATTTTATATCCTAATTGTGATAATTCTAGCCACTCTCATATTATGGGGTGCTACATTAGTTATTGGCTAAAGATCAAATAATAATGTCATGTATAGTTTGTCATGTGATACTAATCAAATAGTTAATATTGACTAGTTTTGAAGACTAAATAAAAAATATTTACACAAAATAATATATTTTTTTATATTAAGTTGGATATTACAACTGTAGACGGTTTCTAAAGTTTCTTCAAATATTTTCATATACTTTATTATCATCTTATTATCATGGGTTTTAATATTTGTATTACTACCTTTTTTAAATAAATGAAGAATAATATTTTATATATTAGACCATAAAAAACCTTTCAAAATTTTAAATTTTAAGATTTATTCAATATTTTATTTAAAAAAATGCAAATCATACATGTCTTCATATCATTGGATATCTTTATCACATATAACAAAAACTTGTTCATTATATAGTTAAGTACTACAATTACCACCTGATCCTCCAAATTGAAAAGAATAACCTTCAACCTATAAATGATTATATACTGTTTTAGAAAGTATATATCATTTCAGTCATAAAGACTACTCTATTTCTTAAATAAAAGAGTGAAGACAAAATATATCATCATTTCAGTAAACATGATACATATTATCCTTTGAGTCTATAAATTAAGACTACACGATTTAAATAAAAACTAGGCAAACCATCATTCATAAGAACTTCTGAATCCACTTTACTTGTGCAACAAAGAAAAAAAATAAAAAAATAATATCAGGGGAACAAAAAACATATTTATATAATAAGCTTCAAATGCATAAGTCTGCACAAATTCGATAAAGATTTTGTATTATTATGCGCAGAATCTCGTTTTGTTTGATGTTGGTAGGTACTTCTACTATCTATATTTCAAAAGTTTATTGCATGAGTAGACAATTATACCCTTTGGACATTTGAAAATTACACTAATAATTGGACAAAATAGTAAATAATAAATCACCTTATTTTTTACCAAACCGATTTATACCCGTCTGCCATTTGGCATTGTACCATTCACCACCACACAAACATAATTTCCCCCTTCTACTATCTACATTTCAAAAGTTTATTGCATGAGTAGACAATTATACCCTTTGGACATTTTCAAATTACACTACTAATTGGACAAAACAGTAAATAAGAAATCACCTTATTTTTTACCAAACCGATCTGTACCCATCTGCCATTTGGCATTGTACCATTCGCCACCAGACAAACATAATTTCCCCCCTTTTTCCTTTGTGAGATCATATGTAACATAGTTGATAACTACATTGTTATAGCTTCCTCACAAACAACTTTGCTTCTCTCTTCTTCAGACTTTGCTCTACTTCTCACAACTCTTCCTCTATCTCCTACCGCTTCCTTCTTTGTCGCGTCTCCTCCCTTCTCAGAGGTACAATGACTCACATTTATTCTATTTTTTTCCTCCTTTTGTTTCTCATTTCTTCTTCTATATATCTTGGATGAGTTCATTAACATTTTGATTTTCATGTTCATAAAAATTTATCCTCCTGTCTTCTTCATGTTCATGTTGATGTTCTTGAATCAGTCCATAAATGTTGTATTCACAAGTTGTTGATTTCATGTTCATGTTTTCCAAAGATGAAACAAACTCAGATCCTGTTTCCTTCTGCTTTTTTAGTTTTCCTTGATTTAGAATGATATAAAGGTAAGATCTTTATATGTTATTAAAGATTTGTAGTCATATTTTTCTATTTGGGATAAAAAAAACTTGTATTACCTATTTCATATTTCATGTTGTGTTAGCTATTTCTCCTAGGACTTCGTCGTTGAAGTTTTGGCTGAGCTTTTTCGAAGCTACAATGGCTTTATCGGTGGCGTTGAGCTTTATCATTGTAAAAGTCGTGATCTTCAACTTCTACAATAAAATTTTTTACCATATTATTCTCAGTTTTGTTTCTTAATACGCACGTGTTGAAATTTGCTTAACCTAAAGAAAAATTTTCTTCAATATTTTCTAATAATTTGTTATAAATGTGATTAATTGTTGAATGAATCTGAAGCGATACCATTGTTTATGTTTCTTTAGATTGTAAAGTTATCTAAATAGTATAGGTAAACTAGGGCATGCATCAAGATAAATTGATAATGCATCTTGGATACTTAGGCATCACTTAAGATAGTGAGCATACAGTGACATTGGTTTAGAAAGGAATCAATTTAAATATATGTAATGAATTTCAAAATTGTATGCACGTTCCCTAAATGTCGTTCGGTAATTAGAGAGGAAAATTATGGCAATGAGGTAGGTCATACTATAAAACCTGACTTGATGGAAAGGTTTAGTTGGAAGTGACAGAGACGGTAAAACCAATCTTGATATGAGAAGAACTATTAGGTATTTTATGTTATGTGAAACTAACTGTCTCTTCAAGTGCACATGATATGTTAGAGCGAGTGTATTGGCATTCCTACATTGTATGAGGTTGATTACGCCTAGAACCTCTTTGTTTTAATTTATGACCCGCAAGTGTTAGAGCCTAATAATTTATGAGTAGTATTAACAAACCCTTTGACCAAGAGGACTTGTGATTTAGTAGGGTTTCACTCAGATAGTATTATATCCCCATGTTGTTGTCTATATTTCCAGTTGACCAATTTCAAGAAAGGGGAAATACATGGCAACTTGATGGATGTAAGAAGCCTTTCCTATTTATCATGTTTTTTCTACCGTGTGTTATCATATATTTTATATTTAGGGAAGCGATATATGTAATTTTGAATTAGCCAGTTATAGACTACTTGATGTATCAATATCAACATTTTATATCCTAAATGTGATAATTCTAGCCATTCTCATATTACGGGGTGTTACATTAGTTATTGGCTACAGATCAAATAATAATGTCATGTATAGTTTGTTATGTGATACTAATCAAATAGTTAATATTGACTAGTTTTGAAGATCAAATAAAAAATATTTACACAAAAATAATATTATTTTTTTTATATTAAGTTGGATATTACAACTGTAGACGGTTTCTAAAGTTTCTTCAAATATTTTCATATACTTTATTATCATCTTATTATAATGGGTTTTAATATTTATATTACTACCTTTTTAAATAAATGAAGAATAATATTTTATATATTAGACCATAAAAAACCCTTTTAAAATTTTAAATTTTAATATTTATTCAATATTTTTATTTAAAAATAGGAAAAGCATACATGTCTATCTTTATCACATATAACAAAAACTTGTTCATTATAGTTAAGTACTACAATCACCACCTGGTCCTCCAAATTGAAGAGAATAACCTTCCCCCTTTCTTTTATCTTTATAATTTGTAACTCCATAGCAATTAGGAGCATCATTATAACTATCTACCATAAATGGTAAAGGATCATATTCCTCTCCAATTTTTTCCAAATATTTAACAAACCTAAAATAAGATGCATGAGTAAAGTCATTATCTGGTTTGTATCCCGAACCCATTGCAGGACTAGTAGTACCCGTTGGAGTTACTGTATATCCACCCCATCCCACTTGATCAGCTTGAGTTCTCAATGTGGAGAATAAAGCAGCAGGAAAATATCCAATATCCTTATCTACCACTTTTAACCACCAATTGCCTACATTATCCTGAACACCATAACATTTGATGATTTTAGTATTAGAATTTTAAATACCCTATTTTTTATTATTAAATTAAAAGAATTTGATTATATTTATGATATATACATTCTCTAATATTTTGTATAGTATCTCTTTGAACTTCATCACTTGATAACATCACATTTTAGAAAATCTATTTATGACATTAGATAATTTAAATATTTTAATATTAAATTTTAAGTAAAGAGATTACCCTAGAAATTTTAAGTGGCACTTCAATAATCTTTCCGCCATAGGTTGATGTTTCAGATATATGTGCACCGAAATTATATGATCTATCAACTTGGACAAAACCTTTGCACAACATATTAAAACATCCATCCTTACCTGACTGTAATTTTTAATAGCGTGTTATATTAAAAAAAAACAAATATTTTGATTTTCAAACAAAATTACATATAAATTAAGATTCAAAATAAATATAAGAAATATTGAAAAAAATAATAAAAATATTCGTAACAAATTTATGTGAAAAGAACATTCTTAATTACCAATTTCAAAAAGTTACTTTGACAAAGTTATCCTAATCTAAAATGCATTTGAAACATCTAAAATTTAAAGTATTTCAAAATTAAATATATAAATTAAAATAAAATAATGTTAGCTAATTGGTTAAACATGCAATACTCAAACTTATTTATGATGGGTAGATAAATAGTTACTTAAGCAAATAATTTACATACTATTAATTAGTGAATATATATATATATATATATATATATATATATATATATATATATATATATATATATATATATATATATATATATATATATATATATATATATATATATATATATAAACCTTTACTTACCGCCCAAAACAAGTATAAATGAGTTTGATCGTCATTATACAATAGTGGAGATACCTAACATCATGTAAGAGATAAATTAAAAAATAATTTATATGTCTTTGAATTTATTTAAATGTCAAAGTATATATACATGCATATTTTTAGAATAAAAGAAAATTAAAATTATAGAATAAATGAAAACTCACATGCCATCCCATCGAAATTTTATTAATAGCATCTCCTTCTCCATTTAAAACATATAAATAACCGGTACTTGATTGACCTTTATAAACTTTTGGATTCCAAATACTTGTAGTTCCACTAATTCCATAATAAGGAGAACCCGCATGTGTAAGATACACACGAGCAAACTATAATTTTCAATAGATTCATATATTAATAAAAGTAATATATATATATATATATATATATATATATATATATATATATATATATATATATATATATATATATATATATATATATATATATATATATATATATATATATATATACTATATTGATAAATTTAAGAAATAAAGAAAGTAGTGTAGAAAGCTTACATAAGAAAGGGAACCATTTTGAGTTACATTGTGTGCATTGAAAATAGATTTGCCTTGAATTAAATCATTTTTGATTGTTCTTCGAATAGGAACGGTTCCTTGAGGACATCTAAATTTCTCAAGTATAAATTTAAGGTTGATTGATGAATTCTGAATTCTTTTTTCAGTAACATTTCTTTCATAAATTGGTACTTTCTAAAGAGAAAAAAAAAACAAAATATTGAAATAAATTGTATAAGGGTGTGTTTGATTCAAGTTTTATAAAATAATTCCAAGGTATTTTTTATTTTAAGGAATTTAAATTTTTACCAAACATTTAAGTTGGAATAATATTCCCAAGAATAATAATCCTAGGAATATGATTCCAAGAAATATAATTTTAATCCTTGCAACAAACACATCTCAAGGAATCAAAAATAAAAAATAATATACATTGAATTATTTTACTTGTAATTTGTGATTTTTCAATAAAGGATGATCAAAAGCGGATTGTTTGTTAATATCAACACAATCAACTATGTATCCCGACTTTGCCTATAAAAATCACATAAATGAAATGAAAACAAAATTGTTAGAAATTATATCAAATTAAACCAACCTAAACTACCAATAAATTGTGTGTAAATACATGAATACTCTTTATAGGAGACTTGTTAAGGATGTTTAGTTGTCTCTCCAATTCCAAATCTTCTTCTTTCAACCCACCAGACATGTCATTATTTCTGTGACCAGTACTAATGGTCACCAAACAAACAATCAATAACAATATGTTGATCATTTTTGACAATTCTCTAACGATGACTTATAATTATAATAGATCATCAAATAGCTTATTTATAGGCATATGTTCAAATCGAAATGAAATAATATAATAATTTAATCAAAAGAAAATATATGAGGTCAATGATACGAATTGAATACCTTTTATTACTTTATGTGTTTTTGAGAAAAATAATTCCTAATAACGTACCTTTTTTATTTTTGGGAATAATCTTTTTGTAGAATAAACTTTCCCTATTTTCATCTATCCAATTGAAAACATCATAATATTTAAATTCTTTTAATAGCACTTAACATCTAAATGTTTTGTAGTTTTTTTATGCACACAAATTCAATGTCTCAAATATACTACATCCATTTTAAATTATAAGTCATTTGTCAATTTTATACAAATTTAAAATGTAGATCATTTTGTTCAACAAAGATAAATTATGACTTGCTTTAAAAAAATTGTTTCATGAATATTATGAAAATATAAAATTAATAGAATGGGAAGAAAAGAGAGTATTGTTGTGTATAAATATGAGTTGGAAGTTTTACACATATATCTATTATTTTAATGTTTTGAATGAATATATAATGTCTCTTTTATTTGTTTGTTTTTCATATAATGTAGATGTTTTTCATGATGACCCAACAAATATTAAATAATTAAATATATAGTTTTAAAAAAGAAATTGTAAATGTATAATAAAAATTAAATTTTATTATTATATTTATATTGTCCAACGAATTATATTTCAAGATTATTTTTTATGAAAAATGATTTATCCTTTGAAGCAAATAGAGGTTTATTAATACAATTTCGCTGTATAATTTTTTAATCAATATTTTATAATATAATTTATGACTTAGGATCCGTTGATATCAAATGTTAGAAGTTTATTTTAACACCACATCTTTTTCATTTATTTATTTTTAATTCAAAGATCTATTGTATATTCATTTAACTAGGAATATTACATATTTAATCAATATAATTGTTTTCCTTTTTTAATAGTCGTGGTTTATTTTTAATGATATATTTTTTGAAAACATGATTTATCTTTCTCCTTCTATTGTTTTTATTCTTGATCTTAAGAGCTTCTTTTTTAATAGTGGTAGTTATAAGTTTATGTTATTAAGAAACTCATTATAATTTACATGATTCTCTCATTGATTTTTTTGTTATCGATATTAAGAGTTTTAATTTCAATCACAACATCACCAATTTAATAATTATGAGTTTATGTTTAAAATAATATATTCTAATTTAAATTATAAAAATAATATTTCATCATAGTATGTATAATTTTGAAATGTAATATGTTTATAAAAAAGTTAACATTTGACAATTCTCTTAAAATAAATTTATATAAAAACTTGTTAGTGCTTTGTTGACTATAATTATGATAAAAAATAATATCAATAAAATAATATAATATATAAATAAAAATTTATTTTCTTTTAAATATTTTAGATACAATTTAATACGAAAATAATTAATTAATGAATTGTTGACTATATTAAAAAAAAATAAAAATAATAATAATAATAATGGTAATAATATTACTACTAATAATAAAGTTATATTATGTTTTTGGTCTCCTGTTTTATCAAATTTACGATTTTAGTTCTTATTTTCTTTTTGAACAGTTTTGGTCTTTCATCTCAATTTTAATTCACTGTTTATGCACGGTTCTTGTACAAACAATATACGGATCATGCATTGTTTATAAACAGTATATGAACCGTGTTTTGTTGGACCAAAATTGGGATGAGGACCAAAACAACTGGGAACTAAAATCGTGAGTTTGATAAAACAGGTGAACAAAAACCGTAATTTAGCCTAATATTAATAGTAATTAATAATAATAATAATAATAATAACTAAAATAATGAAATTAACATTAATATTAATTAAAAAGAGAATAATAATAATAATAATAATAATAATAATAATAATAATAATAATAATAATAATAATAATAATAATAATAATAATAATAATAATAATAATAATAATAATAATAATAATAATAATAATAATACACTATTTTGAGAAATAGATAGTATTTAAAATATAACTTAAACTTAAATCAGTTTATTTTTGAAGAGGATTAAGAGAGTATTTTTTTTATATTAACATCATTAACTTCTTGAGATAGTTATACTTTATTCAAAAGAGTTTATCAAAATAAAATACTGTTAATTAGAAGTAGAAAAAAGTTTTTTTCTTAGATCATAAATAATATATTAATTAAAATTAATTTTATCTTTTATATATATATATATATATATATATATATATATATATATATATATATATATATATATATATATATATATATATATATATATATATATATATATATATATATATATATATATATATGAAATATTTTTACTACAGATTTAAGTTTCTAAATCTTACTTCACATCTTGACCATTAATTCATTTTTAATAAATGATTATAATAAGAAAAATGCTAACCAATGCCCTCAGGGCATTTTTTAAAAGCCATAAATAGTAATTTTTTATAAAAATATGTGCAATCAATGCATTGGAAATTGAACTATTTGAATTTCTTAATGAATAATTTCTTAATATTAAATGTTTAAAGAGTGTCATGAGGGCACTCGTTAGTAAGATCCTTATAATAATTACTCAGTAATTAAATATGGAGAGATAAACAAATTAATCACATATCAAATAATTATTAATTATTATAACCATTGATTACAAATGAATCGAGAATCAAGATGGAAAGTGACACTCTCTCTATATATATATGGGGAAATGCTAACACACACCCAAAATTTGTGGATCCCACACGAAAATACACTAAATATATTTTTTTCTTCATATTTCTAATGTGGATTCCACTCAAAAATAGTAGATCTCATACAAAAATACACAGTAGTGGGATACCCGTGCGTTTGCACGGATACTGTTGTCGACCGCATATATGTCACTATTTAATTATGTGAATTCAAAAAAATCAAAAATATTAAAAAATTATTGAAAAAAAGAAAAAAAATAATTGTATAAGTTTTTAAAATTTTCTATCGTTAAGAGAAAATATTAAACACATAATTTGTAAAAAAAATTATAAAAAATAGAATAGATCGATATGACATGGCTATGATATTGTTATTACAAAACCAATAAAATTAATTTTCTATTGTTAAGATACCTATTAATATTTTAAGCTTTACAACTGAAACATCACTGTCCAATGGTAGCATAGTTGTCTACTTAATAGAAATTAATAGGCTAAATTACAGTTTTAGTCCCCTTATTTTATCAAGTTCACGGTTTTAGTCCTTTATTTTTTCTTTAAACAGTTTTGGTCCCCATCTAAACCGTGTATAATCCGTACATGAACAGTGAATGAACAACATGAATAATGGATCAAAATTAGGATGGAGGACTAAAACTGTTTGAAAATAAAATAGGGGAACCAAAACCGTGAATTTGAGGGGACCAAAACTGTAATTTAGCCAAATTAATATTATGAGATCAAATTTTTTTTTCCACCATTCATTTCCTTTTTAAACTATTATTTGAACACTATGGCAAAAATAGTTATATAAATAATGTACTCTGCTGGATCAAATAAAAAAAACTCTAGAATTTAATATAAATTAAAATTAAAATGTATTTGATTTGAATTTTAAATTTTGTTTTTTAAATGTCTAAGTTTGGATCAATTTACTTATCAAATCGGTCTTTAAAGTAAATTAAAACGTGTCAAGGCAATTGTTAGTGCATTCAACATCAGGAATTTATTTTTGATATATGAATTTCATAGTTTTTTGTTTTTGTTTCAAGGCAATTGTCCTTACTGTAGACACTGCAGTGGGTGTCCATCATTACAAATTTCAGTTGAATTGATTAGTCCCTTGATTTTAAAATAAAATTTTCTGATTTTTTCAATATGAAGTTTTGTGCAGATTTACATTTACACCACACTTGAGATTTAAGAATTATGAATCCATGGCTTCTAAAAGGATGTGTGATTATTGTCATCTTAATGTTGTTACTTTAATATCATGGAAATTATATATAATCTTGCAGACTTAAGACTCTAATCCGGTTTCCATTGTTAATGGTTTATATGACCAAATAGATCAATATGATATGGCTATTACAAAACCAATAAAGACATCATGTTTAATTCTAGAATTTGTAAAGAAGATAAAACCTTGAGTTCAAGTTATGAATTCACTCAATAAAAAGACCAGCAGAGGTGCATAGCAAAGATCCTCATTGAGTATGTGAAAACTAACAAACATCTCATCACAAAAACATGACCTGGTAGAAGACCTGCAATAGGCTAAGGATACTCAATTATGATGAGCTACTAATAACTATGCACATGAGATGATACGTAAAAATTCCAAAATATTGAGGCCATTGACATAAAAGCTACTCGAGCTGGAAGAGGCACCACGCGGTACAGATTCCATAAAAATAACAAAGGAATGAATGTAAGACTCATCAAGGTCTATGTAATTCAAACAACAAAATAACTACATAGTTAATAGAATAATTGAATGAGGCATCATGTATGTAAGAGAAAATGATAAACATAAGTAGAATATCAAGGTGAAGAATGTAAAAAAAATGCATATGCAATAATTGTTGGCCAAAATAGAAAACCACTATGCACCATCAACTAATCATTTAACTCACAAAATAAAGAGTTTAAGAACTTTAAGTTAATTGCTTACCTTGAGCTAAATTTTTTTCGACAATGAACAAACTTTAAGTTCATTGCTTAGCTTGTGTTAATTTTTGCAAGACAAATGAAGTGGATGAACCATTGTTCATATTCTACAAAATTAACATTATTTGAATCAGTTGAATTTCTTCAGCAAAGTTAAAACTCAAAATAAAATATCTGATTGTTGAGAAAAAGAGTATAAGAACTAACATCCCTAAACAAATGCAGTAACATGAATCATAAACATGACACTAAAAAGAGAAGGTGTAGGCTATGGCAGAAAAAGTTATACTTCCATTAACCATTATATTAAATTTAAAACCATAATATAAAATTTCATAAATTTGAAAATGTCAAGCTTACAAAGATGACTGACTTTAAGCTCTGCAACCATTATCTTATTGCTAGTATTATGCACACCTTTTTTTACTGCAATCTTGACAACCATCATCTTTATATCATATTAACTTTTGTTATATAATGTATAGTTTCTTACTAAAATTTATGTCATTGGTACAATTTAGGATATCCAAGTTGGAATGGGACCAGCTGGTGATCTATAACAGTGAAAGCCACTGTCTTGGCTTTGCGAATGCGTACAGAGTCGCAAGAACCTGTTACAACCTTCTTCCTGTGAATAAAGGAAGAGTCATTCGGGACCTAAATTGAAGTCACAAATTTCTACCATTATGACCTTCAATCCTTTTAAGAAAAAACCTATAATTTTGGAGTTTTAACCTGTTAAAAGAAAATACCAAACTTACAAATGTATTAAAGTTTAATTAATTAGTGTAAACACCCCAAATTTGTCCTCTTTTTTTTCACACCTTGGCTTGTGATCCTTCATGTTGCATTGCATAAGCATACCATCTCACACTGCATAGTTATTTCACTGCATAGCTGCATAGTTAGGGTTTGTGATCAGATGAATCTTAGAAGTGGTTTGAGATATCTCAAGGGCCATGTAGCATGCCAAGAGGGCCCATGAGTGTTCCATGATCATATTATACCTCCAACTTTACTTTGAAGTCACAAAATCTCAGAGGATTGCACAGTTACCCAGGCAGGCTCAAGGCTCTTGCACAGATGACAAGAAATTAGGGTTTTGGGTTTGAGGCACTTACACTCAATTTTTTTGGCCATTCTTGATTCTATTGGTCTATATATGTTATAAGGATCACGTGTATCAAATTTGAAGCAAAAATTCATTATGGAAGTCATCTGATCAAATGGTAACTTGTTGTGCAAAAAAAGTCAGAATCAGGGCATCTGAGGCCTCCAACAAGGGTTCCAAAGGGTCATCATCATAAATTTGAGGTCCTATGATCTTTATTTGATCTTAGGAATGCTTCGAAGTTCACAATATTGAAGAATTTTGAGTCATTTGAAAACATGTCATTTTTGGACATGACTTGTAATGAAAACTTTCCATTTTGGGAAAGATCTTCAACCTCCTCTTTCTTGATCAAAAAAGTTTCCAATTAATTTTCTTCAAACACGAAAGTTGTAGATTGGATCTTCCCATTTTCACAAAGTACAAGAACTCCTTTTGATTCATCCTATAACTCTAGTTATGATGGATCAAAGTTGGTAAAAATCACATAATTTTCAAGTTCATGTCAAAGAGGGAAATGTGCAAAATGGACTTCTAAGCACTTGTTTGGCCTCTAATTCATGTCTACACATCATAACATTTATAAGCAACATTTCAAGACAATAATTCAGCCAAGAACCAAGGCATTTCATGGCCAATTGTCACAAACTTCACAAAGTTGCCAAAATGCAAAACCACTTCAAACTTGTGATCCAAGCCATACAGCTCACCACAATTGATCCAAGAGTCATTCTTGAACTCAACTGATGCAGTACAAGCCAGGAAACCATCTCTGCACCTTGGCATACCTCAAGTACACCAAACCTTGACTTTTTTCAATTTCTCCCATGCTCTTGGAATAGTGATCAGCAGCCTCTACTAACCTGCTCCAGGACCTACTCAAACATTATGGGAGTGATATAGCAACTCATTCAACATTGAAACAACAAACACTTCAGATTACACAAAATCCACTTCAAACTTCATCTATTCGATTCTCACTCCTCATCCATCAAACTTCAAAATAAAATTCACCAATCAACCACAAATCACCTAAGGAACAAATCCCACCCATCATCATGGTCTGAAACACCCTAAACAAGAAACACGATTTCTGTTGAACCAGAACTGAACCTCTCAAAATAGCCATTATAAACTCCATTCAAGCTTGCCATTAGCACAAGGGGGCCAGTGGAGTTGGTTTGCACAAAGGAAAGGCTCAGAAAGCTCACCTTTGAAGATCTCCAGCTCAGGTATAGCTCAAGAACTTTTTTCTCAGAACATTGATTTCTTGTTAAAAAATGATTTTACATGTTGCACTGATCATCCTAATGTGTTTAGAATTGAAAATGGTGTAGAAACAAACATGTATTGTTGTTCTGAAAATTTGCCCGTGAAAATGTTTTGAGTTGTTTCTATTGATTCATATGTTGTAAATATTGTTTGATGATTGATTTGTGCTCTATGATGTTTGGGGAACGTTTCTGGGCAGATTTGATGTTGTCTAGTGACCTAGGGAAGAAGTTGGGGATTTGGCTGGCCGAAGAAGACGATCGGAGATTCCCTCCGGTCGCCTGAGAATAATTAGGGTTTTGTTTTCCAGATTGATTGTGAGCCATAGGATCCTGATTAGCTTAGCGTGTGAACGGTCCAGATAAATCATTTGCCCTAATCCCAATTAATTAAAATTAAACCTGATTAATTAACTCAGTTTGAATCTAGGCCCTTGGATAGCGCGCGTATCACAACTTTGAACCACAACCTTAGATCTTGCATACTCCTGGTCTTGTTGACTTGCATCCTGAACCCTTGATCCAGTCTCCGCGCCATCACAACCCTCCATTCAACATACTTTGCATTTTATTTTATTTTTATTTCATTTCGTTTTCTTTATTTATTTAAAATAGCTAATCATTTTCAAAAATTATGATCTTTTGCATTTTGTCTTTAAATAATTTTCAGAAACTAAAACATTTTTATTTTTTATTTTTGCATTAAAAATATATTTTTAAATCATTTAATTGTGTTATTTAATTAATTAATTCATTTTAATTAATTAAAAATACTTTTAGGTATTTAAAAATCACCAAAATAATCATGAAGCATTCTCACATATTTAGAACAATTTAAAAACTCATCTTACAAATTTATTTTAGGGTTTGATCATGTTTTGACAATTAACCATGAATTAGCGTTTCCAAATTTCTTATTTTTCTAACCCTAACTTCAAAAATTCCATTTCTGATCAACCAAGATGAGTTTGTACATGGTTCTTTTTTAATCCTTTCATACTTTGCATGTAGTATCTAGGGTATTTAACTTATATTTTTTCATTGCACCTTCCATTTGTTTGGCATTTTTCTTGAAGAAGTACCCAAAACCCTAGCCTAACTTAGAAAAACCATAACTTGACTTTGGTATAGCTTATGACTTCCATCTTTCGGGAGTGATCTTATGAGTGTTTAGGGTTCATTTGGTTGAAATTTCAATTTTTTATCATGTGTTTTGCTTCTGTTTTGATCATATGCATCTCATACTTTCTTAAAACCCTAATTTGCCATGTTCATTTGCATTCATCTTTGAATACCTTCATCATGTGAACTTGTCATGACATCTCATGCATTTGTATGTCATATTAGATACCTTAGGACATGTGTGAACATTGGTTGATCATTGTTGCATCCATTTGGTATGTTTTGCATTCATTACTTCTTATGTGTATTCATGTGATTTCAAGCTTCTAACATGCCTTCCTTTGCATCCCATCTCTTGTATGATCATGCATAAACATTGTACATGTCTTTGCATCATTTCATAACTCATTTGCATTATGGTTTCACTTCTGATCTTGATCATTGCATCTTCATTTGCTTTATCTCATTTCTTTTCACATCTTATGCATTTATACTAACCATTTCAGGGGCTTCAGGTAAGTTGTTCAGGATGTGGATTTGCCTCCACAACCAACCTCTTCTTATATCTCCATTTGCATCTTTATTTGTCTTTGAAGTGAGTTTTACTCACTTATGCTCTCTCTTGCTCCCTTTTCTTTCTCTTAGGTTACTTAACTTCTTCAGGAAGTAAGTAACCTATTCTCCTTTCTCTTCTCTTTTCATTTGCTTCTTCTTCCTTGGTGGCCATCTGAAGATCCTTTCTTAAGCCTCACAAACCATAGGAATATCCAAGCATGATAACTTTAGGGTTGTACATAGTCTCCCCTAGTTTTTACCTTTGAGTCTCCTTGAGTCTCTGCTTCTCATCTCATGATCAAGGCTAAACAGTTAAAGTTTTGGGGCTCTGAATTAGGGTTATGTCTATATCCTTATCTTAGGATGGAGTGTATAACTTTAATACTTAGTGTTAAACCTTTAAGTTGTTTACACCTCCTAATCAAAACACCTAATAATCATTAAGACTTAAGCTTGTAACTTGGGCCTTATATTAGGGTTACATCTCTGCCTGTTGGTTATGAGGGACTAACCCTAGTGTTCAATGGACAAGTCTCCCTCAGGTTTAGTCTTACAAACATAAAATCCATTTCTTAATCCAACCTTTAATTAAAATCCACTTTAATAAAGGCTTGTTATATAATGATTTTAATCCCTAACCATGGATTAAGTTGAGGAGTCTTCCTCATCTTAAGTGTTATCATCTATTATCCTTCTCTTAGGATGGTGTAATGAGTTCACTAATCCATGATTAGAGATTAAACTCATTACTTAAGACAAAATAAAATCCAAAAACACTTAATAATCACAAGTATGTTAATGATCTTAATCCTGCATCATTAGGGTAATTAAGTTGGTATTTTCATCTCATACTTAAGTAGGCTCATTATCCCTAATCAGGGGTGATATAATGAGTTTACGACCCTTGATTAAGGATTAAGTTGATTATCCTATGCAAAACACCAAAAACAATAAAAAACTGAAAACACAAAAACAAACAATAAACGTCTCCTTTGGGATTCTTTTCTCATCATATTCACTCTAAAAACGAGAACTCGCTTCTTCCGTCTAATGCAAGACAGTTAGCACTCGAGCCAGACGAGTCATACACTTGAGCATAGACAAGCAAGCAGTTCACAATAAAAGCATCCAAGTCTCTTTGAGTCGAACTATGGTGTTCTAACTTCCTCATTGCACGAGGGGATACGTAGGCATAATTTAACAGTTATCGAACAAAAGTCTCTTTGTCTCACCCTCCTCTCTCCTCTTTCTAGCTTTCTTTCCTCAGCCTCAGGTTTGAGCACTCACTTTCTTTTTGCACTGACACTCTGTACATCCTTTTCTCCCTAGCTTTTTATGCACAGTTTAGCACATACAATATCCCCTTTTAAACATAATCAGGTATACGTGGATCCCGTTGAGTATGATGGACGATCTGGGTGCTAATACCTTCCCAGGTCGTAACCTACCCCCTTACACAATCTCTTTGGTTCGCAACCGTCTTATCCACATCTTTCTAGGTTTATGCAGCATTACCTTTCCTTCGGGATAAAAATGCCTATCTGGCGACTCTTTTCAACCTCAACCTCCAACATCGCTGACGGTTCACGTTTGCACCGGGATGAAAATCTGGGGAGCGACAGCTTGGCGACTCTGCTGGGGACCTTTGCAACCAGGGCTTCTGGTTCTCTTGTGGGTTTCTCCTAGCGCTTGTTTGTTTGTGTTTATTGGGGGTGTTTTGTGCTATTTGTGTTTATGTTTTTGCTTTATTTATTGCTTCCTGTATAGCTTTATTTATTGCATTTACTTTATCGCTTTCATTTATTGCTTTCTGCATTTCATTTATTATTATCATATCATTGTGCTGGATTTCTGGTTTGTTTTGGTGGGAGGGGTATTCCAGTGAGAAAGGCTCAACACAAAGGCCCGAGTGACACATAGGATTAGAGTGGTTTTGTATTCTTTCCCATTCCATTTCAGTCTGGTGCGGGAATATGAAAACACGGTTCAGACATGGGTTTCCTTTTGAGAACTCTGTGCTATGGATTTCCTGTAGTGCTAGGGCTATCTGGGAAGCCTGCTAAGTCTATATGACATTATTAGATGACATTTAACATCTGAGGTGAATTAGAGGAGGATCCTTTATGATTAGGGTAAACACTATACCTCCGGGTTAGAAGTGTTTACACTTCTCATAATAGATCTGAATCTGAGGATCCTTATTCTAGAACAATACCTGTGAGTGGGTTGGGTTGTTTACAATTTTGCAGGAAGCCTTGACCTCATCATACCTTGCTACTGGAATTTGTTCTTAAGGTTGTACTATTTTGGACTAGTTCTTTGAAACCCTGGATTATTGACTCTTTATTTGAGTCCCCCACCTGGTTAGTGGTTCTCAGACCTCCATCCGAGACACTGAACACTCATGGATCCTGCCAAAGGCAACTGAAAATCCAGCACATGATCATAAACCTTTGCATATCATAAGCATACATCATATTGCATTATTTAACATTTGTCTATTTGTTATACAGGGTATCCATCTTCCTTTGGTTTGGTTTTGATCGTTCTTCTGCTCAGCTTATCTGCTTCAACACCTCTTCAACCATCTGCTTCAACTATCTTCTTCAGTTATCCTCTTCAGTTATCTCCTTCAGCACACATCTTCAGCATGGATTCAACAAGGAAAAGCAACATCACCTACCACTTCTTCGAGTATCCTCTAGTAGACATCAGGCATATACAAGCCCTTATCACCTCTGATCATGTTCCCTTATTCAGAGAGCATTATGGTGTAATCCTGGACTTGGACACATTGCAGAGGAGCATGATTCACACATGTCTTCAGTTTTATGACCCTCCTCTATGTTGCTTCACTTTCCCAAATTTTCAGATAGGTCCTTTGCTGGAAGAATACTTTATGCTATTAGGTGTCCCTATCAGAAGAGGAATTCCTTTCAATCCTGAAATGACTCCTCCAAAGAATGAAGACATAACTAAAGCATTACATCTGGAAGCAACTATCATTGATGTGCACATGACTTCCAAAGCTGGAATCCCAGGCCTTCATCTGGATTTCTTGATTACTCAGGCTACAAAGCAAGCTGCAGTAGGGAATTGGGAAACTGTGTGTGCTCTCCTAGCCCTTAGCATTTATGGTATCATTTTGTTTGTAGACGAGCCTAAGTTTGTTAGCAAGAATGCCATTCACATCTTCATGCTAAAGAACCCGGTTCCCACCTTGTTAGGAGACTTTTATTACTCAGTTCATCAGAGGAATGAGAAACAGAGAGGAAGACTGGTAAGGTGTTGTGAACCTCTCTTCTACAGTTGGTTGATGAAGCACATGTTGAAGACGAAAGCTTTCCTAAACCCACATCAGTCAAGGAATTGGGCTAAGAGGATGATTTCCCTTACTTTAGAAGATATCAGGTGGTGTACTCAGAACACCAAGGGCCGAGACATAATAACAAGTTGTAGGCAATACCCAAATGTGCCACTTATTGAAGTGAAGGGTTGCATCAATTACAATCCTTTACTTTTTAAAAGACAGTTGGGATATGCTTTGATACATCCACCTAGAGAGCAAGACTTAGCAGAATCTTTTTACGGTGCTGTTCAGAACAACCATGCCATTGTCCGACAAGCAGCCTGGGCTTGGGACCATATATAGACTAAAGGGACTGTTATTTTGGGGAAGTGCAACAACATAGCTTCTGCTTAGTACACTGAATGGTCACGCATCAGAGGATAGATTAGTCGTATGCCATTCACCCTAGAAGATGTACCAGGGCCATCAGCAGTTGAGCCCATAGCTATAGTAAGCCTGTAAGAGTTTGAAAAGTTGAAGGAAAGGAATGCCCAGCTAGCTGAAGCTTTGAAGAAGACCCTTTGGGAAAGGAATGATGGTCGTCTAGACATTGGGAGGTTAGAGAAGCTACGCATAAAGCATGTAACCAAGATTGAAAATACTGAAGACTTCATCAGGAAAGCCCGAGCAGTAGAACTTGTGTTGAAGAATGCATGCAAGGAAGCAAAGATTCAAAGGGCAAGAGCCAAGCATTATCTGGAGGAGAGTCAGGATAGATGGGTCAGGATAACTGAGGCTCGTCTGAAATAAGACCAGAAGATGCAAGCCAAGATAGAACAGTTAGAGTCTAATGAGAAAAGAAGCCAAGAGGCACTGCTAGAAGCCCAGAAGGAAATCTCAGAGTTGAAACTCCGGGCGGGGTTAAAGAGATCCAAAGAACAGGACAAGTATCAGAAGATGACAAATGCCATTACAACCAAAAACCTTCTCATCAGAACCATTACAGAGCACCCAGTTGGACTGGTAACTGATGCTCTCCTGAAGGAAGTCAAGGAGGATGCTTTTGGACTGGATGTCTGATTTTCTTTATTTGTATCTATTTGATTGTACTTTAGCTCACCATGGTGGTTTTGTTTGTTGTATTCCTGAATTTGATTGTATTTTGATTCACCATGGGAGTTTGTTTGGTTGTAATTCATGAACTATTTGTATTTTGGCATTGCCACTTGTATTTTTATGGTTATGAATTGGATTTTCTTATGGACTTCGTTTGCTTCAAAGATCTTCATCTCCCAGAGGTCTGGAAGGTCAAAACTAAGAACCAAACTAGATACCCTCTAAAGACAAATAGACATATTGCATTGCATGCTAACTTCATATCCCTTGTGTTGTAGGTGATTTTGTTGTTGTCTTCTCACTATGTTGATTGTTTCAGGAAATATTGCTCGTAGGAGGGTTTTTCCCGTCAATCGCATCCACAGATATCCGACCCGTAACAACCTTCTGAGTCTACAAATGGATCAGCTACAACAGGAGCTGACAGATGTGAGGACTCAGATGAGTGATGTAAGAACAAAGGTGAGGACCTAGATGAATCAGTTCATGGTTGTGATGACTGGACTGGCCCAGACCCAGGAAAGATTGAGGGAGTAGGTCGAGCGGCAAACTCCAGAAGATAACCACTCTGGTACTGGAGGTACTAGTAACAATGCGCACGATTAGCCGCGAACGACTCCGGTGGTGTTTGGACCTGACAACAATCCTGAAGTTAATATCATTGGGAGTGGCAAAAGAAACACTGGAGATCATATTCTACAGGAAGATCCTCAAGATGAGCAGTTTACAGTGTTAGGTGTTGGGGCAAATGAAGCTTATGATCATCGTCTGGATGAGATATTTGAGAAGCTGAGATCCCTGGAATCCCAGAACTCCTTGGGATTTGATGTGATGGATATGGGCCTGGTTGAGGGAGTAAGGATTCCCCACAAGTTCAAACCTCCATGCTTTGAAAAGTATAACGGTACCTTCTGTCCTCGTACCCATTTGCAATCTTTTTTGGGAAGATTGAAAGCATATACCATGGATGAGAAACTGTGGATGTTTTACTTTGAAGACAATTTAACCGGGGCATCCAAAGAGTGGTATTCACACTTGTCAAGGGCTACTGTCAGGAACTGGAAAGACTTGACTGAGGCCTTTATACGCCAATATCAGTACAACCTAGATATGGCACCCAATAGGACCCTCTTGATGGGTATGTCTCAGTCCTCGAGAGAAAGCTTCCGCGAATACGCTCAAAGGTGGAGACAACTCGCTGCTGTTGTCCAGCCGCCTATGTCCGAAAGGGAAATGGCTAATATGTTTATGAATACCTTGCAAGGGACCTACATTGATAGACTTGATGCTTTCTCTTCCACTAGCTTTGTCGGCATGGTCATAGCGGGAGAAAGAATTGAAAGTTTGCTGAAGATGGGCAAGATTTCTGATAATGGTGCTAGCTCCAGCAATGCAAAGAAACCCTTCTCAGGACCTCAAAGAACAGGGGAAACCAATGCAGTAATGTTAATAGAGGTAGACCCCAGTATTTGGAAAAATCAGTAGCTGCAGTCACCATCCCTACTTCAGCACCTCAACAACAACAGTTCCCACAACAACAACAAAGATCTTATAACAACAACAATCAACAATAACGTCCTTTCCAACAAAGGCCTTCTAAGATTAATAGGGTGATTGATCCCATCCCGATGCCCTATGCAGTTTTACTCCCGCAACTATTGAAGCTTAACCTGACTGAACTGAGGACTTTGGCTCCACCAGATCCTCTGAATCTTCCAAGAAATTATGATGTCAACGCCATATGTGCTTTTCACTCCAATGCACCTAGTCATTCAATAGAAAAGTGTAGGGCCCTGCACATGAAAGTCCAAGATTTGATTGACTCCAAAGCTTTGAATTTTGCACCTCCACCAAATGTCACAAAGAATCCAATACCGAACCATAGTGGGCCGAGGATTAATTCCATTGAGGATGACCAACCAGCAATTCTAATTGATGATATTACAAGTATTCAGACACCACTGACCGAAGTAAAAGCTCAGCTATTGAAGTGCCAAGTGTTTCCAGGTTGTGAGGATTGTTGTGAAGCTTGCAAAATTTCTACCAATGGTTGTGCAAATCTGAAGAATGGTATTAGCAGTCTTATCAAAGAAGGCATCCTGCAAATCACATCAACAGTTCCATCTTCTACAACTGCAAACAAAATCTCTCCTACAGCACCAGCAAATATTATCTCAACAGGATCTTCTATAACGCCAGCAAAATTCATTCCAGCAGAATCAACTACAACAACAACCAACACCAGTGACGACATTTCAACGGTCACCATATATTATGATCCAGCAACCATCCATGTTCCGGATTCTCTCAACAACAACTTTCAGAAACACCCTCATCAACATCAACAACTTCCTGCACTTGCACCATCTTCAATC
Source organism: Lathyrus aphaca (assembly GCA_963966055.1). NCBI lineage: Eukaryota > Viridiplantae > Streptophyta > Magnoliopsida > Fabales > Fabaceae > Lathyrus > Lathyrus aphaca. The sequence goes on from OZ014519.1 coordinate 612,410,501, forward strand.
AGACCTCCTGTCACCATCTACTATGATCCACAGACTATCACAACTCCTTCTTTTGCTACGATTAGCCCGGTGACCATCACGATGCCTGGACCAATTCCTTATGATAACAATAATATTGTGCCTTGGCATTATGGTTCAGATCTTTACTACCACGGAAGGAAGATCACTCTCGACTGCTCAACATCTGCACCACAAATTGATAATGTCGGGGGAGGCGGAGGCTTCACTCGAAGCAGACGTCTCTTCGCTTCACAATTTTCCAGGGTTAATGCTGAAGCAGAAACCGCTGCCAAAGCAAAAGGCAAAAGTGTGGTGCCAGAAGAACCAGCTGCAAAAGAAACTCAGAAGACACCCTTTGATCAGGATGTAGACGAGTTTGTGAGGATTATCAAGAAAAGTGATTACAAAGTTGTGGATCAGCTCCACCAAACACCCTCCAAGATCTCCATACTATCTCTGCTCTTGTGTTCCGAGGCTCACCGGAATGCGCTACTCAAGGTCTTGTACGCAACTTATGTGCCTAAAGAGATCACGATCAATCAGTTAGAAACGGTGGTCGCAAATGTCAATACTAGTCATGGACTAGATTTCACCAATACTGATTTGACTACGGAGGGGCATACCCACAACAAGGCTTTGCATATCACTTTGGAATGTAAAGGTGTTATACTTTCCCATGTCCTTGTTGATACCGGATCATCACTCAATGTGTTGCCAAAGAAAGCTTTAGTCAAGCTGGAGTATGATGGTCTTGCACTCCGTCTGAGCAACCTAGTTGTCAGAGCTTTTGATGGTTCTAAGAGACCGGTTCTCTGAGAGATTGAGCCGCCCGTGGTAATTGGCCCACAAGTTTTCAAAACTACCTTTTATGTGATGGACATATAGCCTGCCTACAGCTGTTTGTTGGGTCGACCCTGGATCCACGTTGTCGGTGCAGTAACATCTACCATTCACCAGAAGTTAAAATATGAGTGAGAAGGCCAAATTATCACTATCTGTGGAGAAGAGGACATCTTTGTCAGTCACTTGGCTACATACAAGTACATAGAAATGGACGGGGAGATCCATGAAACCATGAGTCAGGGTTTTGAAGCCTTGAACATCAACGAAGCTACCACGGAGGTGTTTTTTGCATCCCAAGAGGAAAGGATGGGCACCTCAATTGCTTCCTACAAACAAGATCAGAAGGTTGTGGAATAAGGGAATGCCCAAGGCTGGGGCAAGCTGTTGAAGGTTCAGATGAAAGAAGACAAATTTGGTTTGGGTTACAGACCATCCCGACAAGTTCCAGAGGAGGCTGCTGAAGCTCCCAAGTTCATAAGTGGGGGAATGCTGACCCCGGATGTTGTCAACACTCTGGAAGACGAGGCTGAGAGCGACTACAACCTGGAAAATTGGATCCGTCCAAGAATCCCGGGCCGACAAGTCCTCAACTGGTCTTCCCAGGAAATTATAAGGGTTACTGCTGCAGAGTAATTATTATTTCCTGTTTTAAGCATGCATCAAAGTCCTGCATCTTGCCCAAGATGTCGAGACTCATTTTGTAATAGGGCCATATGTATTTTGTGCAAATTGAATATTAATGAACAATGGACATCATTTTGCAAACAATCTTTTTCGCTCATTGTCTTTTCATTTTTGTTATTTTCGCAAAAAAAAATAAATGGCAATGCTTTTCTCAATAATAACTTCATTCACTTTTTCTAAATAAGATAAAATCAATCACTAAAATGAACCAAATCTAAACCCTTGCAGAGATAGCCCTCCAGATTGCACCGACAACGACACTGCTATGACCTCGTATGACTTCGACAATCCGATTAATCAAGCAGATGAAAGGGTTGAAAAAGACTACGGTTTACCTGAAGAGCTAGCCAGGTTATTGAGACAAGAGGAAAAGGTGATTGCTCTTCACCAGGAGGAGGTTGAGACTATCAATCTTGGTACCGAGGAAGATGTGAAAGAGGTAAAGATTGGGGCCAGTCTGCAAGCTCCAGTAAAAGAACAACTTATCAGTATGCTGCGAGAATATGTCGATGTGTTCGCTTGGTCCTATCAAGATATGTCGGGTTTGGATACAAATATTTTCATGCACAAGCTGCCATTAAAAGAGGATTGCCTACCGGTCAAACAGAAGTTGCACCGTACTCGCCCGGACATGGCCATGAAAATCAAAGAGGAAGTACAAAAGCAGTGTGTAACACGGTGGGAGAACTGACTTTAGTTAAATGTTGCGGATAGCAAGAGTCGCCAACGACTTTTATTTTATCCAAAGGAAAGGGCATAAAAAAACAGGAAAGACCTTAAAAGATTTTTGGGTTCGGGGGGTAAGTTATGTAAAGGGAAGGTGTTAGCACCCTTTACATCCATGGTTATCCATGGGCTCTTAGTTACTTAGCTCGCTTTAAATTGTTTTGAGAAGTGTAGTGTGTGATTAAAAATTTTCTTAAGTACTTTATAATGATCCATGTACGGATATATATAAAGCCTTTGTTTTGAAAATTGTTTGAAAATGTGAAGTGTTTTTGAAATGTTTAAAAAGGTGAGCAAGTACATAAGAGGAACCTACCCTAAGTTAAATCTTTTCTGTTCTTGAATATCCTTTAAGTGGTAAGACTATCCCTATTATTAAGGAATAGGTAGTCATTACCTTGGATGTGTGAAGGACAAATGAAGGGACAACTGTGATTAGGCAACTGTTAGGTGTATTTAGCAATTCGAAGGGACTTATCATCTTTATTCGAAAGGGACAAGATCATTTACGAAGGCAACCATGAAGGGACTTGATCTTATTATCTTTAAAGGGACTAGATGATATAAATAAGTGAAAGGACTTTGCTTTATACACCTTACTTGACCTTTTTCTTTAGGCAACATGAGAGGTAACCCTTAAGAGGTGAGATGGCGATCCAAGATCGACTTACGTGTGTGCGTGTACAAGTTCATATATTTATCTTAAGATTAATGATCTAAATTCAATTTTAAATACAAACATATTTACACTCCCTATTTTACTAACCATGGCAATTTAAATAAATAATAAAAGTTCTACAACTATTACATAATTTACACAATTACATTATAATAATAATTTAAACCAATAAGCATATAATAAATAAATAAATAGGTTAGTAATAATAAACAAAAATAAATATAAGAAGGTTAGTATAATAATAAACTAAAAATTTAAATTTAGATAAATAATTATTTTTTAGAATTTTTAAGAAAAAGAAATAAATAATAATAGTTATATACTAATAAATATGATTAATAGTTCTAATAATTTAATTATATGTACATATTAAAAATGTTTAATAACTTATACAAGCATAATAAAATAAAAAGTTATAAAAAGAAAATTAAAGTTTTGAAAACAAATTAGGGTTTACAAAATAAATTAGGGTTTATAAAAATATTAGGGTTTATTATTTAATCCAAACCTAATTAAATTATTTATTAAAAAAAACACATACAATATTGATAATGAAATAAATATAAATAATTTTTATTAATAAAGTTTGAATTTTTTAAAAATATAAGTTTTAGAATTATATATAAGAAAATAATATAACTATTTTAGTTTAAACATTTATTATTAATTAAATTAATCAAATATAATATAAATTAAACAAAATAAATGAAAAAATTAATGAGAAAAAGAACTTACCTGGGGTTGGGATTCGAACTCAGGCCCTAGGCTTTACACCCCCTGGACCAACAAGCTTTCCACCAGGCCAGCGCGTGCTGACGAACAATGGGTGAGCATAAATCTTCATATGTCAAGCCTGGAAGCACAAAGGAAATAAAGCAAAAAAATTGTTGAAGCTGGGATTCGAACCCCTGCCTTGATCTTCATACGCGCATACGTTTACCAGCTGAGCTATTGCAGCGTTTGTGACAAACGAATAGCAACAATATATTATATAAACAAAACAAATTTCAAATATCAATTTCGCGCCAACTTCATCATCTTCTTCCTCAGGATTCGCAGGTTTTCCTGCGAATTTATCCAGGGATTTTCCTACGAATTCTTTTGCGTTCTTGAACCTGCGAAATTCATACATGGCCAAATACATATGATTTTATCAAATTATTGACACAAACATGATCCATACGCTTCACTGAATTGATCTGTGGTTTCAAAATAAATTAATATCCATTAAATTAGAAAACCCTAAATTATAAGGTATAAACCCTAGAATGGCATCTAACGATTTAACCACTGTTTCTCCAAGATTTTTGCCCAGAATCCATCACAAGCTTCAACTAACCATGAATAAACAAACAAAATTAGTGTGCAATGCATAAATAATGAGAATCGAAAATTTCAAAACCAAGAACAAAAGAGATTCGGTTTAAGTAATATGTAATGATTTGGATGCTGCAAATGGTTCAAATAGGTTCAATGATCATCTAGGAACGTATTGCCACCTTCAAAATTTCTTGATATGGCCTCTAGGTAAGAATCCGATTTGAGATTTTTTGTGAAAATTTGGAAGCTTGCTCTTGTTCTTGGAGGCAGAATTTTCGTGTCCCCTTGGTTACTCAATGTTCTATCTATATATGTGAATGAGATTAGGTCAAAAAAAGCTACCACTCTTTGGACTTTTTGGATGTTTGAATATTGAAAAAGATATGTCATGAAATTTGATTTTTATTTGATCTAACATTGCTATTTTGGGACAATCCTCATAACTTGTGTATCAATCTGATCCAAATAATATTTATGACTTTCTAGAAGCAAAATCCTTTTCCAAATATATGATTTTATATTTTATTTCAATTTAAATTGTATTTTAATGAATAAAATTCAAATAAATATGAAATACAAAATAAAAAATCATAAAATAGGTGGGTTGGATCGTGCTTGGTGTTTTTGTAAAGATGGGATGGCAATTTGGTGGGCTCATTTAGCAAAAATTTGATTTAAAGCCTTATTTGCTTCATAAGTTTCCCTAAAATTTCCCAACTTTGCAAGGGCACAAATCCTTCAATTTTAATGCTATGAGGGTGTTCTTGGACATTTTGGAAAGCTTAAAGAGTCCTCTAACCAACCTCTTTTGTCTCATGTCCATATCTTTTACCATTCTCAAGTTATGCTCTTTTGAAGTTGTTGACTTTTTGTTGACTTTTAAAAGGACCAATAATGTCTTAGCTCATACCTTCCAAATGAAGCATTTTTGGGCTTGGCTTGTGAGACACAAAGTTGTAGAGAATTCAATTTCCTTAAAAATGAGCTTTGGATGGAAAATTTTTGATGAAGCATGTGAAAGTTATGGCTGGTCAAAGTTCAGTTGACTTTTCCTATGAAAAACCCTAATTTAGAAACTCCTGATTCTTGATGATCTGAAATATCCTTGATGAATCATGATAAACCCTTGATCAAATGATGAATTTTACTTCATATACTTGATGTTGGCAAAAAATCATGAAGTTTGACTTTGGTTTGACCACAATTGACCTCAATTTGATTTTTTAACTACTTTGACTGATTTTAACCTATCTGATCATCTGACTGAGCAAATCTTTTGGGAAAGTCTTGAAACTTGACATGGGGATTCTTGAACACATATAAGATGTTATGAAGCTCACTTGAAGTCTTGGAAGTCCATTTATCCTGATTAAAGTCAAAACCCTAGTTTAGGATGCATTGCTTAGGAGGATGCATTGTCTGAGGGAATTGTCAAACTTCCTGACTAATTGTGAACTTTGTGAACCTTGTGAACCTCATGAGATGTCTTGTGAACCTTGTGAGCCTCTTAGTACACAATGACTTGTTTTGTGGAGGGCAAATTTTGGGGTGCAACACAGTGGGACGCCGGTTTTCTTGCTGTAACTAGTTACCCGCCGTGGGTTGCTAACGTTGTACCCATACCTAAGAAGGACGGAAAGGTGCATATGTGTGTCGATTACCGGGATCTGAATAGAGAAATCCCGAAATATGACTTCCCATTACCTCACATTGATGTATTGGTAGATAACACAACTCAGTCCTCAGTGTTTTCCTTCATGGACGGATTTTCTGGATACAATCAGATCAAGATGTCACCTGAAGACATGGAGAAGACAACCTTCATCACACCATGGGGCATGTTATTCTACAAAGTAATGTCTTTTGGTTTGAAGAATGCCGGTGCAACATATCAATGGGCTATGGTAACATTATTCCATGATATTATCCATAAAGAAATTGAGTGCTACGTGGATGGCATGATTGCCAAGTTCCTCACAGAAGAAGACCATTTGGTAAACCTGTTGAAATTGTTCAAGCGTCTGAGGAAGTATCAGTTAAGGTTGAACCCCAACAAATGCACATTCGAGGTACGTTCTGGTAAGCTGCTGGGTTTTATTGTAAGCGGAAAAGGAATTGAGGTTAATCCCGACAAAGTCAAAGAAATTCAGGAAATGCCCGCACCTAAGACCGAGAAAGAAGTACGAGGGTTCTTAGGTAGATTGAACTACATTTCAAGGTTCATATCTCATCTCACTGCAACCTGCGAGCCCTTATTCAAACTGCTAAGAAAGGAACAAACAGTTAGGTGGAACGATGATTGTCAAAGAGCTTTTGACAAGATCAATGAGTATTTGCAAGAACCTCCAATTCTCATGCCTCCAATTGAAGGAAGACCTTTAATAATGTACCTGACAGTATTAGATGAATCAATGGGGTGTATGTTGGGCCAGCATGACGAGTCTGGTCGAAAAGAGTATGCAATATACTACCTAAGCAAAAAGTTAACCGACTGTGAACAACGTTATTCACTGCTCGAGAAAACTTGATGTGCTTTAGTGTGGGTTGCTCTCCGACTAAGAAAGTATATGTTGACTCATACTACCTTGTTGATCTCAAAGATGGACCCGGTCAAGTACATATTTGAGAAGCCAACACTTACCGGAAGGGTTGCAAGGTGGAAAATGATTCTAACAGAATATGATATTCAATACACCTCTCAGAAAGCCATCAAGGGTAGTGTATTGTCTGACTATCTGGCTGAGCAACCCATTGATGACTACCAACCTATGAGATTTTATTTCCCTGATGAAGACATCATGTTCTTGAAATCAAAAGATTTTGAAGAGCCTATTCACACTGAAGGGCCTGATCTAGAAGAAGCATGGACTATGATGTTCGATGGGGCAGTTAATTGTAACGGACGTGGGGTTGGTGCAGTGCTTATTACACCCAAAGGAGTCCATATGCCTTTCTCAGCAAGGCTTACCTTTGTCTGCACTAACAACGAAGCAGAATACGAAGCTTATATCATGGGTCTTGAGGAAGCCATTGACCTCAGAATCAAAACCTTGAATGTATTCAGAGATTCAGCTTTGGTGACCAACCAAACTAATGGCAAGTGGTATACTCATCAAGAGCATTTGGTCCCCTACCGTGACTATACGAGGAGATTGTAGACTTTCTTCACAACAGTCAAGCTTGAATACGTCCCTCGAGATGAGAATCCGTTTGCGGATGCCTTGGCCACCATTTCATTTATGATCAAAGTACAGACTGCCAACTATGTGCCTCGAATTTTAGTATCCAGACTGGACCGACCAACATATGTCTTCTTTGTGGACACTGCTACAGACAACAAACCTTGGTTCCACGACATCAAATGCTTCTTGGAGACTCTGACATACCCACCCGGGGCATCATCTAATGATAAGAAGACATTGAGAAGGCTAGCCGGCAGTTTCTTCCTTAATACTGATGGCTCCTTATACAAGCGGAACTTCGACATGGTCTTGCTCAGATGTGTTGACAAGAAGGAAGCAAACCTATTAATGCACAAAGTACATGAAGGTTCTTTCGGTACCCATACCGGAGGACATGCAATGGAAAAGAAATTTTTAAGATTAGGTTACTACTGGATCACAATGGATGCAAACTATTGTGCCTATGCCAGAAAGTGCCATAAATGCCAGATCTACGCAGACAAAATGCATGTGCCTCCAAATCCTTTGAATGTATTGTCTTCACCTTGGCCTTTCGCCATGTGGGGCATTGATATGATTGGAAAGATCGAGCCAACTGCTTCAAATGGTCACAGATTCATCCTGGTAGCGATTGATTACTTCACTAAATAGGTCGAAGCAACTTCGTATGCAAACGTCACCAAGCAAGTGGTAGCCCGATTTCTAAAAAGGGATATCATCTGTCGATATGGAGTTCCCGAGCGAATCATTACTGATAATGGTTCAAACCTTAACAACAAGATGATGGCAGAACTATGTCGAGACTTCAAAATTCAACATCACAACTCTTCTCCTTACAGGCCAAAGATGAATGGCGCTGTTGAGGTGGCTAACAAGAACATTAAGAAGATTGTGAAAAAGATGGTAGTCACATACAAAGACTGGCATGAAATGTTACCATTCGCCTTGCGTGGGTACTGAACTTCCATCAGAACATATACCGAGGCAACACCTTATCAGCTTATGTATGATATGGAAGCAATCCTACCTGTTGAAGTTGATTTACCCTCCTAGCGGGTAAGGATGGATGTAAAACTGGACGAAGCAGGATGGGTCCGATCTCGTTATAACCAATTGAGCCTGATTGAAGAAAAGAGATTAGCATCTATCTGTCATGGTCAGTTATATCAGAAGCGGATGAAGAAAGCCTTTGATCAAAAAGTCATACCTCGGGAATATCAAGTGGGAGAGCTTGTACTAAAAAGAATCCTTCCTCCTCATACAGACCACAGGGGCAAGTGGACCCCAAACTATGAAGGTCTCTATGTGATAACTAAAGTCTTCTCGGGTGGAGCACTGATGCTCGCAACCATGGATGGTGAAGATTTCCCGTCCCCTGTGAATTCAGATGCAGTTAAAAAATACTTCACATAAATGACCCGCTGGACATAAAAACAGAATGTGAGTCCAGGAAAAAATAGGGCATCCCGACGTGTCAAAAAAAAAATAAAAGACTCGGGCAAAAATAAGGGAAAAATGAAAAAAAAATGTACACCCGCTGAGTTGAAAAGCCACATCGGACAACTCAGGCAAAAAAAAGGGGCATCCCGGTGGATTGAAAACCCGAAAAGGCGATCCACGCAAAATCTGGGAAAAAGTGAACAACTGCATTCTGAATTCATTTGTATCACTCACATAACATGGCAAGCTTCAAAAGGACAAAGCGTCGGTCAGAATCAACTTTCTTCATAAAGCAAGATAAGAAGAGCGTTCAGGTCATACAAGTCATATCAAAGGAAGCTCATTGGAGCGTCAACTTCAACATTGCCGAATAGGACTTTTATTTTTTCAATTTTGTAGCAATCTCCTCATTTCAAGGATCATCTTCTCACTGTACTCGCCTATTCAGGGCACACAAATCAATAAAATCAAATATTCATTCACACTTTGTTTTGTACCTTTTTGTTTTGTTTGCAAAATGTCCAAAGTTTTTAATACAACATTTGCATGAAAACATATAAGCCATTTTCAATAAATTCTTGCAGGAAATATGTGCTCTTAAGCGAACCTAACTCCTATGACGGGATCCGGTTGAGGATACCTCAGGGAACTCGTGCGTTTCCTTTGTTTGATAGTTTTCAGGTACTCAAGGCGGACAACCTTTCATAGCATGGGGAATATCAGGCACTATATCCCCATCCAAGCCCACAGTCTCCTCATTAGAAGGACTACTTAACAAAAGTATTCCCCCATGAAGATTTTTATCCCCTCAGAGTATCCCCACAAAGTTGATCCTCCAACAGATTACTTCCCAGAAGTTCTCTCCTCCCCAAGAAGGATCTCCAAGGAAATTCCTGAATCACTTTTCCCCAGCGAGTGGCCAGATCTTCTCATCCTCAGCACCAGCTCCCCACAGAGTTCTTCCCCCAGAGTTCTTCAGAAAAGATCGTGCAGTGATCCTTTCTCCCCACAGATCGCCCAGTGATCCGTTCTCCTAGCAGATTTCAGATTTCGGATCTCGTTTCTCTCATTTGCATAATCATAGCATTCACATCATTTCCCACCAAACAGAGCGTAGCATTCCGTCTAATACGGAGCATTATGACAAAAATCAAACATTTGCATGATCATAAGCCAGGTTCGAGCCAGTGACCTGCAAATACCAAAATTACTCCTCCAGCAATACGCAAAAACTTATCCCCTGCAGATAAAAGCCAAAATATCCTTTTGCACTCTCAATACAAATACTAGTACATACTTATACACAATCCTTCTGATACTCGTCCGTATTCTACTTATACATAATTATTTGACACTCGTCCGTATCTTATGCATCTCCCCGACAGATCAACACTCGTCCGTGTTCCTTCTTCAAACAGTTGATACTTGTCTGTATCATCACTCCTTAAACACGCATCGTTGTTTGTTTCTATCGTGGTCATAAGGATACTCGTCCGTATCTTTAATATATACACAATGTCGAGACACTTATACAATTTTATTTTTAGGGATTAAACACTCGTCTGTGTTTATCTATCCCCAGAAGTCGCCAACAAAACAACTTTTTATCCGACATTCGTCCTATGTCGCGATAATCCTCAACAGTCGTACCCTGTTAGGTGATCGTCCTTCACCTTTTGATGACCTTACCTCATCATTCATCTAATGGCCGTCCCCATCGTCGATATTTTTATCTGGAATTCGTCCTATGTCGCGATAATCCTCAGCAGCTGTACCCTTCTAGGTGATCGTCATTCACCTTTTGATGACCGTACCTCATCATTCATTCGATTGTCGTCCCCATAGTCGATCTTTTTATTCGGAATTCATCCTATGTCGCGATAATCCTCAGCAGTCGTACCCTGCTAGGTGATCGTTCTTCACCTTTTGATGACCGTACCTCATCATTCATCTGATGGCTGTCCCCATCGTCGATTTTTTTTATTTGGCATTCGTCCTACGTCGCGATAATCCAGAGCATCCGTCCCCTGCTAGGTGATCGTCCATCACCTCTTGATGACCGTCCCTCATCATTTTATACGATGGTCGTCCCCATCGTTGATCTTCCTATCCGACATTCGTCATATGTCGTGATATCTTTTAGCAGCCGTCCCTTGCTAGGTGATTGTCCTTTACCTTTAGATAACTGTCTCTTCATATGTCATGATATCTTTTAGCAGCCGTCCCCTGCTAGGTGATTGTCCTTCATCTTTTGATAACCGTCCCTCATCATTAATTTATTTATTCTTCACCCGATGGTCGTCCCCGTCGCAGTTTCTTTATTCTTCATCCTGGCGGTCGTCCCAGTTAGTTCTTTTAAATCCCCAGTAAAGTCGCCTTTCTTTACCTGATGGTCGTCCCCGTCGCAGATTCTTTATCCCCCAGCATGATGGCCGTCCCCGTCAGTGCATTTCTCACCATTTTTATTCCCCAGCAGTCGTCCTCTGCTCGATGGTCGTCCTTTGTCACTGTCATTTGATATTCAACCTATACTGTCTATTACAATTTATATCCATTTTCTTCTTATAATAAAAAGTGAAAATTTTAAACTGTCTTGGTATTCAACCACAAGTTATCTTGTTTGTCTGTTAAGCCAGGCGCTTACATCCTACACAGCTAACTCATGCTTGAATAGGGGCAGCTGTAAACACCCCAAATTTGCCCTCTCTTTTTTTCACACCTTGGCTTGTGATCTTTCATGTTGCATTGCATAAGCATACCATCTCACACTGCATAGTTATTTCACTGCATAGCTGCATAGTTAGGGTTTGTGAACAGATGAATCTTAGAAGTGGTTTGAGCTATCTCAAGGTCTATGTAGCATGCCAAGAGGGCCCATGAGTGTTCTATTATCATATTATACCTTCATGTTTGCTTTGAAGTCACAAAATCTCAGAGTATTGCATAGTTACCCAGGCATGCTCAGGGCTCTTGCACAGATGTCCAAAAATTAGGGTTTTAGGTTTGCGGCCCTTACACTCAAAAATTTGGCCATTCTTGATTCTTTTTTTCTATATATGTTATAAGGAGCATGTGTATCAAATTTGAAGCAAAAATTCATTGTTGAAGTCATCTGATCAAATGGTAACTTGTTGTGCAAGAAAAGTCAGAATCAGGGCATCTGAGGCCTCCAACAAGGATTCCAAAGGGTCATCATCATCAATTTGAGGTCCTATAATCTTTATTTGATCTTTGGAATGCTTGGAAGTTCACAAGATTGAAGAATTTTTAGCCATTTGAAAACTTGCCATTTTTGGACATGACTTGTAATGAAAACTTTCCATTTTGGGAAAGATCTTCAACCTCCTCTTTCTTGATCAAAAAGGTTTCCAATTAATTTTCTTCAAACATGAAAGTTGTTGATTGGATCTTTCCATTTTCAAAAAGTACAAGAACTCCTTTTGATTCATCCTAGAACTCAAGTTATGATGGATCAAAGTTGGCAAAAATAACATAATTTTCAAATTCATGTCAAAGTGGGAAATGTGCAAAATGGACTTCTAAGCACTTGTTTGGCCTCTAATTCATGTCTACACATCATAACATTGATAAGCAACATTTCAATACAAGAATTCAGCCAAGAACCAAGGCATTTCATGGCAAATTGTCACAAACTTCACAAAGTTGCCAAAATGCAAAACCACTTCAAACTTGTGATCCAAGCCATACAGCTCACCGCAATTGATCCAAGAGTCATCCTTGAACTCAGCTAATGCAGTATAAGCCAGGAAACCATCTCTGCACCTTGCCATACCTCAAGTACACCAAACCTTGACTTTTTGCAATTTCTCCCATGCTCTTGGAATAATGATCAACAACCTCTACTAACCTGCTCTATGACCTACTTAAACATTATGGAAGTGATATAGCCACTCATTCAGCATTGAAACAACACACACTTCAGATTACACAAAATCCACTTCAAACTTCATCTCTTCGATTCTCACTCCTCAGCCCTCAAACTTTAAAAAAAAATTCACCAATCAACCACAAATCACCTAAGGAACAAATCCCACCCATCACCATGGTGTTAAACACCCTAAACAAGAAACACGATTTCTGTTGAACCAGAACTGAACCTCTCAAAATAGCCATTATAAACTCCATTCAAGCTTGCCATTAGCAGAAGGGGGACCAGTGGAGTTGGTTTGCACAAAGGAAAGTCTCTGAAATCTCATCTTTGAAGATCTCCAGCTCAGGTATAACTCAAGAACTTTTTTTTCCAGAACTTTGATTTCTTATTACAAAATGATTCTACATGTTGCACTGATCATCCTGATGTGTTTAGAATTGAAAATGGTGTAGAAACAAGCATGTATTGTTGTTCTGAAAATTTGCCTGTGAAAATGTTTTGAGTCGTATCTCTTGATTCATGTGTTGTAAATATTGTTTGAGGATTGAATTGTGTTCTATGATGTTTGGGGAACGTTTCTGGGCAGATTTGATGTTGTTTAGTGACCTCGGGAAGAAGTTGGGGATTTGGATGGCCGTATAGGACGACCGGAGCTTCCCTCCAGTCGCCTGTGAATAATTAGGGTTTTGTTTTCCAGATTGATTGTGAGCCAAATGGATCCTGATTAGCTTAGCGTGTGAACGGTCCAGATAAATCATTTGCCCTAATCCCAATTAATTAAAATTAAACCTGATTAATTAACTCAGTTTGAATCTAGGCCCTTGGATAGCGCGCGTATCACAACTTTGAACCACAACCTTAGATCTTGCATACTTCTGGTCTTGTTGACCTGCATCCTGAACCCTTGATCCAGTCTTTGCGCCATCACAACCCTCCATTCAGCATACCTTGCATTTTATTTTATTTTTATTTCATTTTCTTTATTTATTTAAAATAGCTACTCATTTTCAAAAATTATGATCTTTTGCGTTTTGTCTTTAAATAATTTTCAGAAACTAAAAACTTTTTTATTTTTTATTTTTGCATTAAAAATATATTTTTAAATCATTTAATTGTGTTATTTAATTAATTACTTAATTTAATTAATTAAAAATACGTTTAGGTATTTAAAAATCACCAAAAAAATCATGAAGCATTCTCACATATTTTGAACAATTTAGAAACTCATATTACAAATTTCTTTTAGGGTTTGATCATGTTTTTATAATTAACCATGAATTAGGGTTTCCAAATTTCTTATTTTTCTAACCCTAACTTCAAAAAATCCATTTCTGATCAACCAAGATGAGTTTGTACATGATTATTTTTGCATCCTTTCATACTTTTCATGTAGTATCTAGGGTATTTAACTCATATTTTTTCATTGCACTTTCCATTTGTTTGGCATTTTTTATGAAGAAGTACCCAAAACCCTAGCCTAACTTAGAAAAACCATAACTTGACTTTGGTATAGCTTCTGACTTCCATCTTTGGGGAGTGATCTTATGAGTGTTTAGGGTTCATTTGGTTGCAATTCCAATTTTTTATCTTTTGTTTTTCTTCTATTTTGATCATATGCATCTCATACTTTCTTAAAACCCTAATTTACCATGTTCATTTGCATTCAACTTTGCATACCTTCATCATGTGAACTTTTTATGACATCTCATGAATTTGTATGTCATATTAGATACCTTAGGACATGTATGAACTTTGGTTGATCATTGTTGCATCCATTTGTTTTTGTTTGCATTCATTACTTCTTATGTGTATTCATGTGATTTCAAGCTTCTAACATGACTTTCTTTGCATCCCATCTCTTGTATGATCATGCATAAACATTGTACATGTATTTACATCATTTCATAACACATTTGCATTATGTTATCACTTCTAGTCTTTATCATTGCATCTTCATTTGCTTTATCTCCTTTCTTTTCACATCTTATGCATTTAAAATAACCATTTCAGGGGCTTCAGGTAAGTTGTTCAGGATGTGGATTTGCCTCCACACCCAACCTCTTCTTATCTCTCCATTTGCATATTTATTTATCTTTGAAGTGAGTTTGAATCACTTATGCTCTCTCTTGCTCCCTTTTCTTTCTCTTAGGTTACTTAACTTCTTCAGGAAGTAAGTAACCTATTCTCCTTTCTCTTCTCTTTTCATCTGCTTCTTCCTTGGTGGCCATCTGGAGATCCATTCTTAAGCCTCACAAACCATAGGAATATCCAAGCATGATAAATATAGGGTTGTACATAGTCTGCCCTTGTTTTTACCTTTGAGTCTCCTTGAGTCTCTGCTTCTCATCTCATGATCAAGGCTAAACAGTTAAAGTTTTGGGGCTCTGAATTAGGCTTATACATGTATCCTTATCTTAGGATGAAGTGTATAACTTTAATACTTAGTGTTAAACCTTTAAGTTGTTTACACCTCCTAATCAAAACACCTAATAATCATTAAGACTTAAGCTTGTAACTTGGGCCTTATATTAGGGTTACATCTCTGCCTGTTGGTTCAGAGGGACTAACCCTGGTGTTCAATGGATAAGTCTCCCTCAGGTTTAGTCTTACAAACATAAAATCCATTTCTTAATCCTACCTTTAATTAAAATCCACTTTAATAAAGGCTTGTTATATAATGATTTTAATCCCTAACCATGGATTAAGTTGAGGAGTCTTCCTCATCTTAAGTGTTCTCATCTATTATCCTTCTCTTAGGATGGTGTAATGAGTTCACTAATCCCTGATTAGAGATTAAACTCATTACTTAACACAAATCAAAATCCAAAAACACTTAATAATCACAAGTAGGTTAATGATCTTAATCATGCATCATTAGGGTAATTAAGTTGAGATTTTAATCTCATACTTAAGTAGGCTCATTATCCCTAATCAGGGATGATATAATGAGTTTACGACCCTTGATTAAGGCTTAAGCTCATTATCCTATGCAAAACACCAAAAACAATAAAAAACTGAAAACACAAAAACAAACAATAAACGTCTCCTCCGGGATTAGTTTCTCATCATATTCACTCTAAAAACGAGAATTCGCTTCTTCCGTCTAATGCAAGATAGTTAGCACTCGAGCCAGACGAGTCATACACTTGAGCATAGACAAGCAAGTAGTTCACAATAAAAGCATCCAAGTATATATGAGTCGAACTATGGTGTTCTGACTTCCTCGTTGCACGAGAGGATATGTAGGCATAACTTAACAGTTATCGAACGAAAGTCTCTTTGTCTCCTCCTCCTCTCTCCTCTTTCTAACTTTCTTTCCTCAGCCTCAGTTTTGAGCACTCACTTTATTTTTGCACTGACACTCTATACATCCTTTGCTCCCTAGCTTTTTATGCACAGCTTAGAACATACATTATCCCCTTTTAAACACAATCAGGTATGTGTGGATCCCGTCGAGTACGACGAACATTCTGGGTGCTAATACCTTCCCAGGTTGTAACCTACCCCCTTACTCAGTCTCTTTGGTTCGCAACCATTGTATCCATATCTTTCTAGGTTTATGCAGCATTACCTTTCCTTCGGGATAAAAATGCCTAGCTGGCGACTCTATTCAACCTCAACCTCCAACATCGCCGACGGTTCGCGTTTGCACTGGGATGAAAATCCGGGGAGCGACAATTAAGACTGATCGCTCGGCTGTGGCATCAATATCTGTAGTTCATACATTTTATTATTATTTCCAATTACCTCTTGGAAATTAAGAGCAAAAATATCTATGAGTATTCAAAGAGTGCCATATAGCCCTGCTATAGCTACAGTTTGAAATACATGCGTCAATTTATGGACCATTGTTTGTCTGGTTTTTCATCTGCTTTTATATATGTTGCAAAATGTAATGTTACAAAATAAATTAATTCATAGGCATAACTCACATCTTATTCAAATGACAAATTAATGACCATATAAAATGCGGGAAAAAGTATTTTTGACAATTTCTTAATCTTTACTACATATATTTGCCACGTACATGCTTTCAATTTCTTCAAGCAGTAGTTTAAGTTGCAAAAGTTATAGTTAATAGGTCAAACTGCTAGATATAACATACCATGGAACATCCAAAGCATAACCCACCTGCAGATTTGTTACGAAAACCAAAAAAACAAAACGTTAGAGATAAATCTATTCAAATTGATTCAGAATCAAAAAACTGCAATTTGTAACACCCCAAATTTTCCCTCTTCTGTTTAGCGCCATCATCATATCATAATAATCATAAGCATGTCATATCCTTAGCATTTTGCATAAGAAAAATGAAGCATAACACTCACATGTTCTAGCATAAGGCATATGATCAACCATCCGGGAAATTTGAGGCACTCCAAGTCAAAATCAAGAGCATGGTGACCTGGCAAGAATCTCACAAGATCATTTTGCACAAGCTCTGTATCATCTTCAAGACCCTAAAAAGGATGAGGATCAAAATCAGCTTGAAACGGTTGGCGTCAGATCATTCTTGAGGTTTCCCACCAAAGGGAGGGAAATTCAAATTTTCCCTGTGTTAACCGGTTAACGCATTTGGTTAACCGGTTAACAGCTGTGAAATTTGAATTCTAGTAGCAAGTTCAACATGTGTGTTTTGGCTCCATTTTCCAATTTTCTGATTTTTATTCATTTGAATTAATTGGGAATTATGGAGAAGGATCTAGAGCATTTGTCCAAGCCTAATTCCAATGCTAAATCCTAATCACTTTCTAAGCCAATGCCAAGCCATATTTTTGGATCCCAAACCAAAATTTTGGGCCCCAAACCTAAAACATATTTATTCCATTTCCCTCCAAACCAAGAGACTCTCTCTCACAATTTTCACTTCTCATTTTTTCTGAATTTTGAGGTCTCTCACCATTCTCTCACTTTTCTCTCCCCATTTTCCAAATCACTCAAAGTTCCTCTTTGAAGATCACATAACTTTGCATTGAAGTGTGTAGATCTTGGAACTAGACCCCCATCCATAGCTTCTTTGCATCATTTTGCTGGTTTATCACTTGGTTCAGATCTGGTTTGGGATCTAGAAGTTCTTTTGGATCCAAAATTCTGCATCAAGATCTTGTTCTTGCATTTATTTTGCACGAAGTGTGAAGCTTAGTACCGGATCTTCAAATTTTTGCACGAGATCTATCGTTTTCAGCTCGATCAACAATTACCAAAGCATACCTCGGCTTTGTAGGTTGGTTAATTTCAGATCTAGCTCTGTTTTTAGCTTATTTGCATGCTTGTGCTTTAGATCCACCATGTGCTTGTGTATTTACTTGTGTTGCATGAATTGATTGGTTGATTTGTAACCGAATCCGTATATTAATGTTCATGAGCTTATTGATATGGATTAATGTGAATTGATCTAATTTTTTCAAGTATAATTGATTGCTGGTCTGGTATAAGATTATTTGAATAAGCTGGTTTGAGCTGCTGTTTTTGCAGGATTTGCTGCTATTTTAACAGTGTTAACCGGTTAACGCATTTGGTTAACTGGTTAACGCACCTGTTTTATGCGTATTTTGTGCAGGTTTGAAGTGGTTAACCGGTTAACGCATTTGGTTAACCGGTTAACACTGAAGCAGAATGACTTTTTGGGGCTGTTTTGAGCTTATTTGATCCCCTTGCTTGTTTTAATTTCCATGAATCATTGTATGATCATTGAGCATGCTATTTTAGGGTGGTTTGCTTGCTGGTTGATGTATGCTTTCATGTTTTCGACGCGTAAGTCGTGCATTTGCAATGCTTGGCATGTTGTTTGATCCTTGTTTGTTAGAACCTTTGAACATGTTAGTTCCATGATTGTGTTGATCAATTTGATGGAATTTCGCTAACATTGCAGGGCTTATGTTAAGAGAAGTGTGGATGTTTATTCACATTTCAACTCTTCACCTTTCCTCTTTTTCTTTGCTTTTGCTTTGTGAGTTTTGATGCGCTTTGTGCCATCATGTGGTTCTCTTTTCCCTCTCTAGATTTCTTCTCCTTTCTTGTTGTTTCTCTTTTGATCATCCTTTCTCTTAGGATAGTTGAAGCCTCACTAACCTAGGTTTATCCATGCATGATGACATTAGGATTAGTATTCCCCTTTAGATTTTACCTTTAAGATCTTTGGTTCTTTTCTCTTCTCATCTCAAAACAAAACCATAAAAAGCATTTAATAAGGATTGAAGTGGTCTCTTGTGCAATAGCCTTATTCCATGAAACACTTGTAGTTTTCCTATCTTGGGATGGTATAAACTTGTTCATCATGATGCACAAGTCTCATCTTGAGACCATCTTCATCAAGAAAATCATAAAACACACTTCTTCACAAAAATTACAAAAAAAAACACTTAATAAATTCAATGAGTTAATGAGCTTAGGCCCTAATCTCTGGAATCAAGTTTTGGGGATCTTCTCCTTACTTGAGTGTGCTTGTTCTATTATTCCATCTTGGAATGTAGTAGCAAGTACACATTCCATGGAAAAAAGCTTGAGTTCACTTCCTTGTGACACACTCATAAAAAGCTTCTAAAAAACGCAAACAAACAATAATCGTCTTTCCTTCAAGAATTCTTTTCTCATCTCCTTCGCTCCGTCCGCGAACTTGCTCCTACTTGTCACTTTGCAAGACGGTAACGCACTCGTCGTCTGAGCCTGCAACACCTGAGCATTGGCATAGGCAGTTCAAGCCTTAAGACACAAGCAATCTTTTTCACCCCTAGTTAGGGGAACTACGGCGACTCTGATCCTCATTGTCCAGATGAGGTACGTAGGCAGCGGGGTACGGCCCGTTCGAGCACTCTTTTAGTTTTCCCTACATTTTTCATTTTCATTTCTTTTTCAGTTCCCTTTTCTTTTCTTTTATCCAGTTCAGTTCATTTTCGTTTTGCAGCAGCTTTCTTTCCTTCACTCTTTGAAATAGATTTCTTTGCAAGCGTGGATCCCGTCGGGTACGGCGGACGATCTGGGGTGCTAATACCTTCCGAGGTCGTAACCGACTCCCGAACTCAGTCTCTTTGGTTCGCATGACCTTTGTCCTTCCTTTTCTTTTCTTCTGGTTTGTTCAACATTACCATTCCCGTTCCTTCGGGATAAAAATGCATGGTTGGCGACTCTACCTCTTTCCGCGCCACTTTCGTGTTTGTACCAGGATGGAAATCCAGGGAGCGACATCTGGCGACTCTGCTGGGGATCGAACCCAGAATCTCTGGTTCCCTTGAGAGTCTCTCCTAACGCTTGTTTGTTTCTGTTTCTTTGGGTGTTGATTGTTTGTTGTTGCGTGTTTATTTTACTGTTATTCATTTACAATTTATTTACAGCTTTATTTACAGTTTTTAGTACTTATATTCATGCATCATATATTATACTGGACTGTCTGGACTAGATTTTCTGTTTGGTGGGACTTGGGTGATACTGTTACTGTGAGATGAGCTCATTACCAAGGCTCGAGTGCACCTTAGGACTTTGAGTGGTTCCACTTTGGCCTCATGAGATCTTGTCATGGGGGTAGTAGTGAGTTCCACGCCCAGACTTGCGACCGTCTTGGAAATGTCTTGATTTGAGGATCTTCCTCTCTCATTTCATAACCTTGATAGTTATGTGCAGCTGGGGACCGATCATTGAGAACCTTGCGGAAACATCCCTCTCTAGTGGTGACAGTGGCATACCACATTGTGTGGCAAACCCATTCGCACCCGAGGGCCCGCCTGGAACTCACATAGGATGACCTTGTTTTCCCAAACTCACGCTGAGACCTCCCTGAGTAGTACATAATGCCAAATCGATTCCCTGATTTGGTCATGAGCCATTTCTCGGAAATGGTTAACGTATTATTGCTATTCAGCTTTGAGAGTCCGTGATGTTTGACCCGGAGCATACCAGTGAGATTAGGAGGGGTTTACAGGTTTGCAGGAACCCTCGACCTCTACATACCCTCATTATCAATACGATCTCTGTTATGATTTGGTCCTTATGGTTCTGGATTTCTTGATCTCTTGGTTCTAAGGGTTTCTATCAGATGGTTATGGTTCAGAGAATCTTGGTTTTCATTCACTTGGGGGTCCCAATATCCAGTATCCAGATGGTCCCGGATTGATCACATGCCTGCATTGCATTTGCATCGCATCATACTCGCATTAACTATTTGTGTTTCCATTTTCAGGTTTTGTTTACAGTTTAGCACCCAGTTCTGGTAATTGTAAGCTTTCCAGATGGCAGAAGTTAAGAAAATTACAAGGAAGAAAAATGTCCATTATACTTTTCTCCAACCAGAGGACAAGAGTGTTCAGAGACTAGTAAGGCTGATGAATGATCAAATTTTAGGGAACTTCAGAAAGAGGTATGGTCAGATTTTGAAGTACATGGATAAACCTACTGCAGACCAGAAGGATAGCTTGCACACTTTGCTTCAGTTCTATGATCCCTTGTTGTGGTGTTTTTTATTTCCAGATTATATCTTGGCTCCTACCTTGGAGGAGATCTCTAGCATCTTGGGTATTCATGTCAGAGATACTTTGCCTTACTATGGGTCAGAGATAATTCTCAAGGAAGAAGACATATCCAGAGTTTGTCGTATACCAGTTGCTAAGGCAAGAAAGCTTTGAAGGACAGTGAGGGAAGAGGACTTCCCTGGGATGTGCTTATGCCAGAAGTTGAAGAGTATGCCAAAGAGAGTAGGTGGGGAGATTTTGGTGTTGTGGTGGCCTTGATGGTATATGGATCTAGTCTTTTCTCGGGAGAAAAGGAGTTTGTGAGTTTGGAGGTGATCTCCATTTTTGCTAAAGGTAACCCTGTACCAACCTTGTTGGGAGATTTCTACTACAATGTTCACTACCAGAATGAGAAAGGAAGAGGTGGACCAGTGGGTTGTTGTGCTCCATTATTTGCTGATTGGTTTGCGAAGCAATTGCCAAAGTCAGCCCTTTCAAAGAGATGAGAGATGAATGGAAGTGGTCCAGGAGGCTAATGGGACTAACTTCTGAGGATATAGCTTGGGGTTATAACAGATATTTGTTGGGGAAGGAGTTACTGGTTTGTTGTGGGAGTTTTGCTAATGTGCCTTTGCTAGGGAGAAAGGGGGTGATCAGTTACCATCCAGTCTTAGCCAGGAAACAATTTGGCTATCCTCTGAGGGATCCACCAAGTATGGAAGAATTAGCTGAGTCTTTATACTTTTATGTGGAGGGAAACAAAGAGTTAGTCATACAAGCATCCCAGGCTTGGGCTCACAGGGTGAAGAAAGGTAAGAAGGATTTTGGAAGGGTAAATCCCAAGACAGATCCTCCGTTTGCTACATGGTTGTAGAAGCGTGTAGAGGAAGTGCTCATGCCATTTTCAGTGGAAGCTCCATTGTATCCCAAAGAGGTGCCATGTCAGAATACGCTTCCTCTGGAAGAATATAAGAAGTTGGAAGCTCAGTTGCATGAGGTTCGGGTAGAAAATGCTGAAATGGTTAACTTGTACCACCTTGCCAATCATGCTAAGAATGAAGCAGAGGAAAAGCTACAAAGGATGCAGGTTACCTTAGAAGCTAAGGAAAAGGAGTTTGCTGAAAGAGAAGCTTATTTTCAGAGATTGGGTCTAATGGAATCAAAAATATAAGCGGAGCGTAAGAAGACTTTGAAGACTCTTAAAGAAGCTTGCCAGTCCATTGTTTGGTTACAGGGCCAAAGGGAACAAGAGCAGAAGAAGTACAAAGAAAAGGAAGAATTTTTCGAGGTACATATGGCCTTCAAGAAAGAAGAAGTAGAACAATTTCACAAAATACGAAGAGAGAAGACTCAACAAGTGGTACAGAGCCAGAAGGCCTTAGAGGAGGCAATGAAAGAGATTGCAGAGCTTAAGCTGAGAGAAGGCATGAAGAAGAACAGGACAGAGGTGATGGCTGCAGGAGAAGAACCTAAGTCTTCCTTTAGCATAGGGTCTTAGTTTATTATTGTCTAGGCTACCTATAGGCTTGTTGTAGGAGTTTTGCTTTATTTTTCTTTGTTCATGTATTGACTTGTAACCCTCTGGGGAATTTGTTTGTGCTTTAACTTTTGGGCTGCCAGTGGGTTATCCATGTTATGCAATGTTAAATCCCAATTACCATTTCTGAGTACGCAAAGCTTGTTTATCTGAGACTACTGAGATTTGAACACTCTTCAAAGGGAGAGTTTGAAAATTAATGCTCAAAGGGACTATCTGGAGCAAATACCAGAACTGGGGCATATAAATGCCTAAACCTGGAAACATGAACAGTTACATTGCATGCATATAACGTGTTTGTTGTTTTGCCGGTAGTTCATCAGCTTTCTAACGTTTATGTCCTTTCAGGCACTATAGCTCCCAGGAAGGTTCGAGAACAGCCAACGGTGCACAGATACCCTACAAGAGTAAACAGAGAGAGAGTAATGGATCAGATGCAAGTAGATCTGGCTGACTTAAGGACAAGAATGGATAACTTCATGACCCTCATGGCTGGGATGGGTCAAACTCAAGAGCTTCTACGCGAGATGGTGGAAAACAATCAGGCCATGAACAATGGGACAACAGATGGAGGTAATTGCAATGGGGCTGGCGCCCGTCAGGTTGAAATCCCTGTAGTGCAACCAGGGGTTACTATTGTCAATGATGGAGTTAATAACTTGCAGATGGATGGGCAGGACGAACAATTTACTTTGTTGGATGAGGCAGAAGGCCAAGGAATTGACATGAACAGAAAGTTTGAAGAGATGGCTGAGCAGATTCGTGCCATTCAATCTCAGAGTTCTTTGGGGTTCGATATCACTGACTTGGGCTTGGTGCCAGGGGTTAGAATTCCCTACAAGTTTAAGGTCCCTACTTTTGACAAGTACAATGGCACGGCTTGCCCGAAAACTCATCTCCAGTCTTTTGTAGGAAGAATTGCTGCACATACAGATGACGAGAAGCTGTGGATGTATTACTTCTAGGATAGCCTTGTGGGGCCCTCCTTGGAGTGGTACATGAAGCTGAGCAGGGTTAATATTCGAAGCTGGAAGGATTTAGCAGAGGCATTCGTGAAACAATATCAGTATAATTTGGATATAGCTCCAAATCGTACTCAGTTGTAGACCATGTCTCAGAATGCTAAAGAAGGGTTCAAGGAGTACGCTCAGAGATGGCGTCAACTTGCTGCTAGAGTACAGCCTCCCTTGTTGGAAAATGAAATGGCGGACATGTTTATGGGAACACTATAGGGGGTGTTTATTGAGAGGCTGACATCTTGTTCAACAACAAAGTTCAATGACATTGTGATAGCAGGAGAGAGGGTTGAAACTCTTTTGAAGATGGGGAAGATTCAAGACCCCGGTGCAGGTAGCTCCAGCGGTGTGAGGAAAGCTTTTAATGGACCTCCAAGAATAAGAGAGGGAGAAACTAATGTTGTGTACGGCCGAGGACGGGGCCGGGGATACAGAGGATCCTATGAGCAAGTGGCAGTTGTCAATATTCCATCAAGTCCTGTGCAACAAGCTCAACCACAATAGCAACAACAACAGCCATAGTGCAATAATTATCAGCAAAGACCCTATCAACAGAGACAAGCTCGTCCAGCTAACAGGGTACTTGAAGCCATTCCAATGACGTACACGGCACTGCTTCAAAGGTTGTTAGATTTGAACTTGGTTCAATTGAGGACATTAGCACCGCCTCCACCTGGAGAGCATCCAGTGGGGTATGATGCTAACGCAAGATGCGCGTTTCATTCAGGAGCTCCTGGGCACTCAAGCGAGAAGTGAAGGGCATTGCAGCATAAGGTTCAAGACTTGATCGATTCAAAGGAGATTAACTTTGCACCGCCTCCTAATGTTACATCGAATCCCATTCCAAACCATGGAGGGGCAAGGATAAATGTTGTTGACGGGGGTGAGAGGTTAAGCTTGATTTTGAATGTAGAAGAACTAAAGACTTCATTACTGGTTGTGAAGGACAGATTGTTGAAAGGGCGGGTATTCCCAGAGTGTGGTTATGACTGTGAAGGGTGTTTGAGTACAGTTAATGGTTGTGAAAACCTGAAGATTGGACTGCAATATCTGATTGATGAGGGGTCGCTACAGTTTTATAGGGTCGATGATAGAAGCAATTGTGTGTCTACCATAACAATTTACTTTGATCTTGCTGAAGTTCCTGTCTAGAGGGAGCCCGTGACTATCTATGTTCCAGAGGTTAGTTCTGTTACCATTACTATTCCAGGGCCAGTTCCTTACGCTGATGACAAAGCCATCCCGTGGCACTATGGCTCGAATGTGTATGTAAAAGGTTAGAAGGTGGAAAGTAAAGCAGTGACAATTGACCCGACTGTGGTGAATGTTGGAGGAGTTGGTGGATTTACAAGAAGCGGGCGTCTTTTTGCTCCTCAAACTCTCAGAGGAGATCCTGAAGCTGAAGTTGTTGCAAAGGCTAAAGGTAAACAGATAGCGACCGAAGAAGTGACAACTCCTGCTGCTGGGCAAGGTACTTTTGAAAAAGAAGTCGAAGAGTTTATGAGGATAATAAAGAAGAGCGACTATAAATTAGTTGAGCAGCTGAATCAAAATCCGTCCAAGATATCTATCCTGTCATTGTTAATGTGTTCTCCAGCTTATAGGGAAGCTCTACTGAAAGTTTTACAGATGGCATATGTTCCACAGGAGATAACGGTTAACCAGATGGAGGCTGTAGTAGGCAGCGTGAATGCCAGCCATGGGTTGGGTTTCACGGATAGAGATCTTACTTCTGAAGGCCGCAATCACAACAAAGCCCTGCACATCACCATGGAATGTAAGGGTGTTGTCCTGTCACATGTCTTGGTGGACACAGGCTCGTCTCTCAATGTGCTCCCTAAGAAGGCCTTGATGAAGTTGAATATTGATGGCATTGTTTTGCGACCCAGTGATTTAATAGTGAAAGCCTTTGATGGGTCCCGGAGGTCTGTGTTTGGGGAGGTTGAGCTACCTGTGAAGATAGGATCTCAAGTTTTCAAGAGCACGTTCTATGTCATGGATATTCAACCTGCTTACAGTTGCTTGCTATGACGTCCCTGGATCCATGCTGCAGGCGCAGTGACATCCACGTTGCATCAGAAGCTGAAGTATGTGGTAGATGGTCAGGTGATCAATGTATGCGGAGAAGAGGATATTTTTGTGAGTCATCTGTCAACTTTCAAGTACGTAGAAATGGACGGAGAAATTCATGAAACATCGTGTCAGGCTTTTGAAGCGGTCAATGTTAGTACTTTGGCTCCGATAGATCGGAACAACGAGAAGGAAGGGACCTTTATCTACTCCTATAAGCAAGCCAAATAAGTGGTCCAATCCGGAAGTGCCCAGGGCTGGGGAAAGTTGCTAGAGTTGGAAAAGAAGGATGACAAGTTCGGTCTGGGTTATCAGCCTGATGGGTCCAACTGGCCTCAGGGTGGTAAGGCCATAACTTTCACAAGCGCCGGAATGCTCGATCGCAACAACATCTGTGCAACAAGTGAAGAAGGGGACAGTAACTACGACTAGGATAGCTGCATTAACCCATGTGCACCTGGGGAGGAGCTCCGAAACTGGTCTGCCGAGGATTTCGTTCAAGTTACTTGGCAATCAAAGTAATTTACTTGTTTCCTTTTTATCATGTTGCATGTCAATCCCACACTCTGCCCAAGGTGCACGGATCCATTTGTAGGGCCACCATACTTTCAATGCATTTATTTTTCCATGAAATAAAGGACATTTTTCCAGCAAATTTTGTTCTCATTCTTTCGTTTTAAAAATTTTCACACAAAAAATAAAATGGCAATGTTTTTCCTTTTCTTGTGTTTGCGTATTTGTGTCTCTTTTGAAAAAAAGCAAATTCTGAAATAAGCACATCATCTGTGCAGTGTTGATCATTCGGATTCTAGTGATAACGCTCCTGCTATGACCACGCATGACTACGACAATCCTATCTACCAAGCTGATGAAGGGGTTAAGGAAGACTGTGAACTCCCGGAAGAATTGGTCAAGTTGTTGAAACAAGAGGAAAGGGTCATTCAGCCTCATTAGGAAGAATTAGAGATCATCAACATTGGGACTGAAGAGGTAAAGAGAGAGATAAAGATTGGGGCCAGTCTGCAGGCCGAGGTAAAGAAGGAGTTGATTGGTATGCTACGTGAATATGTGGATATCTTCGCCTGGTCGTATCAAGATATGCCAGGGCTAGATACTGACATTGTTGTGCACAAGCTTCCACTAAGAGAAGACTGTCCTCCAGTGAAGCAAAAGCTGAGAAGAACTCGTCCTGATATGGCGATGAAGATCAAGGAGGAAGTTCAGAAGCAGTGGGATGCCAGATTCCTTGCCGTAACTAGTTACCCACCTTGGGTAGCTAACATTGTGCATGTACCAAAGAAAGGCGACAAAGTTCGAATGTGCATTGATTATCGGGATCTAAACAGAGCAAGTCCAAAGGATGACTTTCCATTACCTCACATTGATGTGCTGGTAGATAACACCGCTCAGTTCTCGGTATTTTCTTTCATGGATGGCTTCTCTGGGTATAATCAGATTAAGATGGCACCGGAAGACATGGAGAAAACAACGTTCATTACCCCGTGGGGTACATTCTGTTACAAGGTTATTCCCTTTGGGTTGAAGAACGCCGGGGCAACGTATCAGCGGGCTATGGTCACATTGTTCCACGACATGATACACAAAGAAATTGAATGCTATGTGGACGCCATGATTGCCAAGTCCCGAGACGAAGAAGAGCATCTGGTCAATCTCAAAAAGCTGTTTGATAGATTGATAAAGTATAAGCTGAGGTTGAATCCAAACAAGTGTACTTTCGGAGTGCGGTCCGGAAAATTGCTGGGTTTTATTGTTAGTCAGAAAGGAATCGAGGTGGATCCTGCAAAAGTAAAAGCAATACAAGATATGCCTGCACCGAAAACAGAAAAAGAAGTGTGCGGGTTTTTAGGGAGGTTGAACTACATTTCACGGTTTATATCTCATCTAACTGCCACGTGTGAGCCAATATTCAAATTGCTAAGAAAAGAGAAAACGGTCAGGTGGAATGAGGACTGTCAAAGAGCCTTTGAAAAGATAAAAGAATATTTGCAGACACCTCCGATTCTAATGCCTCTAGTTCCAAAATGGCCACTTATCATGTACTTGAGTGTGTTAAAAGGGTCAATGGGGTGTGTTCTAGGCCAACATGACGAGTCTGGTCAAAAAGAGTATGCTATTTACTACCTTAGCAAAAAGTTTACCGACTGTGAATCTCGTTACTCACTGCTCGAGAAAACTTGATGCGCTTTGGTATGGGCTACTCGCCGACTGAGACAGTATATGTTGACCCATACCACACTGCTAATCTCAAAAATGGACCCTGTCAAGAATATTTTCGAGAAACCAGCATTAACCTGAAGGGTTGCAAGGTGGCAAATGATCTTAACAGAGTATGACATACAATATACTTCTCAGAAAGCCATCAAAGGAAGTGTATTGTCAGATTACCTTGCGCAGCAGCCACTGGAAGACGACTATCAGCCAATGATATTTGATTTCCCTGATGAGGACATCATGTACCTCAAAGCAAAAGATTGTGAGGAACCACTTCGGGAGGAGGGGCCAGACCCTGAATCCAAATTGAAGTTATTGTTTGATGGGGCAGTCAATATCAACGGACGTGGAGTTGGTGTTGTTCTTATCACTCCTGAAGGTGTTCACTTTCCTTTCGCTGCCAGAATTACTTTTGGTTGCACCAACAATGAAGCGGAATACGAGGCGTGCATAATGGGAAAAGAGGAGGCTATTAATCTTCGGATTAAGACCCTCGATATATTCGGAGATTCAGCCCTCGTTATCAATCAGATTACCGGCAAGTGGTATACACATCAAGAACACTTAGTTCCTTATAGGGATTATGCCAGAAGACTGTTGACGTTCTTCACGACAGTTAAGCTTCAGTATATACCACGAGATGAGAATCAATTTGCCGATGCATTGGCTACTCTTTCTTTGTCCATCAAAGTCTTGTGTTGGAACTATGTACCCAGGATTGACATTTCCTGGCTTGACGTACCAGCTTATGCTTTCCCTGTAGACGCAGTGTCTGATGAGAAACCTTGGTACTTTGATATCAAGCTCTTCCTGGAAAAACAGGAATACCCAGCTGGGGCATCATCCAACAACAAGAAGACCTTAAGACGACTTGTTGCCAGCTTCGTCTTGAATACAGACGGAGTTCTGTATAAGAGGAACTTTTACATGGTCTTGCTCAGATGCGTGGATAGTCACGAAGCAGACTTGTTAATGCAGGAAGTCCATGAGGGATCTTTCGGTACTCATGCAGGAGGACATGCAATGGCTAAGAAGTTGTTGAGGTCGGGGTACTATTGGCTAACAATGGATGCAGACTGTTGTTCGTACGCCCATAAGTGCTACAAGTGCCAGATTTATGCAGACAAGGTGCATGTTCCTCCCAGCCCGCTCAACATCATGTCATCTCCTTAGCCCTTTTCTATGTGGGGCATTGACATGATCGGGAAAATAGAGCCTACTGCTTCAAATGGTCATCGTTTCATTTTGGTCGCGATCGATTACTTCACTAAGTGGGTTGAAGCAGCATCTTATGCCAATGTCACTCGTCAAGTGGTAGCCAGATTTTTAAAAAGAGACGTTATTTGCAGATACGGAGTACCCGAGAGAATCATTACTAATAATGGTTCTAATTTGAATAACAAGATGATGGCAGAGTTGTGTCGGGACTTCCAGATTCAACATCACAATTCTTCTCCTTACCGACCAAAGATGAATGGTGCAGTGGAAGCAGCAAATAAGAATATTAAGAAGATTGTGCAAAAGATGGTTGTCACTTACAAGGATTGGCATGAGATGTTACCGTTTGCGTTGCATGGATACCGAACGTCAGTCAGGACGTCAACCGGGGCAACTCCTTTCTCATTAGTATATGGCATGGAGGAGGTCTTGCTTGTCGAGGTGGAAATTCCTTCGTTGTGTGTGATGATGGATGTGAAGCTTGATGAGGCTGAGTGGGTACGTGCTCGATACAATCGGCTATGCCTAATTGAGGAAAAAAGATTAGCGGCTATCTGTCATGGTCAGCTTTATCAGAGGAGAATGAAGCGAGCATTCGACCAACGAGTACGTACTCGAGAGTATCAAGTAGGCGAGCTCGTGCTCAAGAGGATCGTTCCACCAGGTTCAGACCACAGGGGCAAGTGGACCCCAAACTACGAAGGCCCGTTCATAGTGAAGAATGTTTTCTCGGGTGGAGCGCTGATGCTCACCACTATGGATGGAGAAGATTTCCAATCTCCTGTTAACTCGGACAGCTCAGGCAAAAAAGGGTATCCTGGTGGATTGAAAACCCGAAAGGGCGATCCACGCAAAACAAGGGAATAAGCGAACAACTGTGATCCGGGTAATCTGAATCAAATCATCGTTTCGTACAGCCAGACAATATCAGAAGGGTAGGAATTTGTCCCTTCATCTTCTTC
Source organism: Lathyrus aphaca (assembly GCA_963966055.1). Lineage (NCBI taxonomy): Eukaryota > Viridiplantae > Streptophyta > Magnoliopsida > Fabales > Fabaceae > Lathyrus > Lathyrus aphaca. The sequence goes on from OZ014519.1 coordinate 612,440,743, forward strand.
GGAAAGCAAAGGCAAGAACATAAAGTCTTGAAGACATGCTGGTCATAGCAAGAAGGAAACTCATTGGGATGTCGTGCCCATTGCCATTAGGATAATTTATTTTCTCAATTTTATGGTAGCTACCTCTTTCCAGGTGGTTGCTTCTTAATGTAAAAACTTTGCCTATTCAGAGGTCTTTCAATAAATGAAAATTCAGTCAAAAAACCATGTTGTGTTTGTTTGGTTTGCAAAAATGTCCTGAATATTTGGCAAAAAAAGAACATTGCATTTGAAGCATGGTGTTTTCTCTAAAAAATGACATTGCAGGGAAGCATTTAAAAACCCTCTTTGAGTGCTGGGTAACGATGGATGAACAAATCATACCATGCAAGTCCCCGGGGCACATGTGTGTTTTCTGCTGTTGCAAATTTTGCAGGATGTTATCACACTTTCTCAAGCAGAATATTCCCCAGCTGAGTTAGAGCAGGTTGAATCTCCAGCAGAATTCCAAGGCTAATTGAAGAGCTTTCATCCCCAAGCGGATTATCTTTCCACAAGAGAAGTATGCCCAACAGGAAGCTGAATGCCTGATTTCCCCCACAGAGTTCATGTTTGGGTTTCACTCCCATCATCGAGATATTCCCTAGAGAAGTCGCCAATTTATTTGTTCAGTGTGATGATACAAACAGTTATTCATCCCCAGTCGGAGTTAGACATCGTCAAAGCCTCTTGACCAGGATCCCCTGCAGAGTCGGGATTTTTGTTGCCAATCAGGGCATTCCCTTTTGTGCTCGTCTGCATTTCCTGGCACTCGTCTGTGTTGGGTATTTGTTGGTGCTCGTCTGCATTTCCTGGCACTCGTCTGTGTTGGGTATTTGTTGGTGCTCGTCTGCATTTCCTGGCACTCGTGTGTGTTGGGTATCTATTTGTGCTCGGCTGTATTTCTCAACACTCGTATGTGATTGATATTTTATTGTTTCTCGTCAGCATTCCCCAACACTCGCTTGTGTTCACACTTTGTGATTGCTCGTTTGCTTTCCCTAACAGTCGCCTTTGGTTGTAGTTGTGATGCTCGCGTGCAATCCCCAACACTCGTTGGTGTTTGATAGTTGCTTTTGCTCATATGCACGCCCTATCACTCGTTTATGATTGATATTTGCTTGTTGCTCGTCTGCATTCCCCAACGCTCGTCTGTGTTTGTTATCTGTTTGAAGCTCGTTTGCATTGATTGGATGCTCTTCTGTATCATCCCTCACACTCGTCTGTGTTAGCTTATATCCATATGTACTGATTTGATAATCACTCTAGTACTCGTCTGTATTGCTACTCCAAATGCTCGTCTGTGTTGGATTTTTGGTACTCGTCTGTATTGCTACTCCAATTGCTCGTCTGTGTTGGGTTTCTGGTATTCGTCTGTACCAGTGGCTGATATTCGTCTGTATCATCGCCTGAAGCGATCGTCTGTGTTATTAGATCACCGTCTGATATTCGTTTGTATCATTGGCTTATGGCACTCGGTTGTCTTCTCTTGATGATCATCCAATACTCGTCTGTGTTGAAGAGTTTTGAAGTCCTGAAGGTGGGATTAAACGTCAAAATGGTCACCGGTCCTGGCGTAACAGGTTATCCGAAGGAGGTTCGTCTGTCTCATACACCACTTATCTTAGAAAGGTTTGTGAAGAGGGTTCGTCCAATCCTAATGTCGCACCTGGAATAACAGGTTTGCTTGAAGAAGGCTCGTTTCTCTTAGACCATATATCTACGTAGGATATATGAAGAGGGTTCGTCTATCCGGATTATGCATGTCTATCCCATACACTTAAGTGCATCACCGGCCCTAGCATAACAGGTTTATCCGAAGGAGGTTCGTCCATCTCAGATAATATATTGCAAAATGTATGAGGGCTCGTATGTCCAGTTCCTGGCGTAACAGGTCTGCGTGAGGAGGGCTTGTATGTCCAGCACCCGGCGTAACAGGTTTGTTCGAAGAAGACTCGTCTGTCTAAGTTTTCCTTATCTGGTGCAACAGTTCAACTTGGAAGGGGCTCGTATGCTTTCTCCCCGCTTCAGTCACCAGAGCGTCATTTGGTTGGGTCTATTGCTTGCATTCTCCAGCAGAGTGCAAATTTCAGGTTTTCCTGGTATTCAATCACAGTTCATCTTGAATGGTCGATAGCCCGTGCTACCGTCCTTTTCAGATTAATAGTTGCTTGAATAGGGGCAGCTGTAACACCCCAAATTTTCCCTCTTCTGTTTAGCATCATCATCATATCATAATAATCATAAGCATGTCATATCCTTAGCATTTTGCATAAGAAAAATGAAGCATAACACTCACATGTTCTAGCATAAGGCATATGATCAACCATTCGGGAAATTTGAGGCACTGCAAGTCAAAATCAAGAGCATGGTGACCTGGAAAGAATCTCACAAGATCATTTTGCACAAGCTTTGTATCATCTTCAAGACGCTAAAAAGGGATAAGGATCAAAATCAGCTTGAAACGGTTGGCGTCAGATCATTATTGAGGTTTCCCACCAAAGGGAGGGAAATTCAAATTTTCCCTGTGTTAACCGGTTAACGCATTTGGTTAACCGGTTAACGGTTGCGAAATTTGAATTCCAGCAGCAAGTTCAACATGTGTGTTTTAGCTCCATTTTCCAATTTTCTGATTTTTATTCATTTGAATTAATTGGGAATTATGGAGAAGGATCTAGAGCATTTGTCCAAGCCTAATTCCAATGCTAAATCCTAATCACTTTCTAAGCCAATGCCAAGCCATATTTTTGGATCCCAAACCAAAATTTTGGGCCCCAAACCTAAACCATATTTATTCCATTTCCCTCCAAACCAAGAGACTCTCTCTCTCTCTCTCACAATTTTCACTTCTCATTTTTTCTGAATTTTGAGGTCTCTCACCATTCTCTCACTTTTCTCTCCCCATTTTCCAAATCACTTAAAGTTCCTCTTTGAAGATCACATAACTTTGCATTGAAGTGTGTAGATCTTGGAACTAGACCCCCATCCATAGCTTCTTTGCATCATTTTGCTGGTTTATCACTTGGTTCAGATCTGGTTTGGGATCTAGAAGTGCTTTTGGATCCAAAATTCTGCATCAAGATCTTGTTCTTGCATTTATTTTGCACAGAGTGTGAAGCTTAGTACCGGATCTTCAAAGTTTTGCACGGGATCTATCGTTTTCAGCTCGATCAACAATTACCAAAGCATACCTCGGCTTTGTAGGTTGGTTAATTTCAGATCTAGCTCTGTTTTTAGATTATTTGCATGCTTGTGCTTTAGATCCACCATGTGCTTGTGTATTTACTTGTGTTGCATAAATTGATTGGTTGATTTGTAACCGGATCCGTATGTTAATGTTCATGAGCTTATTGATATGGATTAATGTGAATTGATCTAATTTTTCCATGTATAATTGATTGCTAGTCTGGTATAAGATTATTTGAATAAGCTGGTTTGAGTTGCTGTTTTTGCAGGATTTGCTACTGTTTTAATAGTGTTAAACGGTTAACGCATTTGGTTAACCAGTTAACGCACCTATTTTATGCATATTTTGTGCAGGTTTGAACTGGTTAACCGATTAACGCATTTGGTTAACCGGTTAACACTAAAGCAGAATGACTTTTTGGGGCTGTTTTGAGCTTATTTGATCCCCTTGCTTGTTTTAATTGCCATAAATCATTGTATGATCACTGAGCATGCTATTATTGGGTGGTTTTCTTGCTGGTTGATGTATGCTTTCATGTTTTCGACCTATAAGTCGTGCATTTGCAATGCTTGGCATGTTGTTTGATCCTTGTTTGCTAGAACCTTTGAACATGTTAGTTCCATGATTGTGTTGATCAATTTGATGTATTTTCGCTAACATTGCAGGGGCTTATGGTAAGAGAAGTGTGGATGTTTATTCACATTTCAACTCTTCACCTTTCCTCTTTTGCTTTGCTTTTGCTTTGTGAGTTTTGATGCGCTTTGTGCCATTATGTGGTTCTCTTTTCCCTCTTTAGCTTTCTTCTCCTTTCTTGTTGTTTCTCTTTTGATCATCCTTTCTCTTAGGATAGTTGAAGCCTCACTAACCTAGGTTTATCCATGCATGATGACATTAGGATTAGTATTCCCCTTTAGATTTTACCTTGAAGATCTTTGGTTCTTTTCTCTTCTCAAAACAAAACCATAAAAAGCATTTAATAAGGATTGAAGTGGTCTCTTATGAAATAGCCTTATTCCATGAAACACTTGTAGTTTTCCCATCTTGGGATGGTACAAGCTTGTTCATCATGATGCACAAGTCTGATCATGAGACCATCTTCATCAAGAAAATCATAAAACACACTTCTTCACAAAAATTACAAAAAACACTTAATAAATTCAATGTGTTAGTGAGCTTAGGCCCTAATCTCTGGAATCAAGTTTTGGGGATCTTCTCCTTACTTGAGTGTGCTTGTTCTATTATTCCATCTTGGAATGTAGTAGCAAGTACATATTCCATGGAAAAGAGCTTGAGTTCACTTCCTTGTGACACACTCATAAAAAGCTTCTAAAAAACGCAAACAAACAATAATCGTCTTTCCTTCGGGAATTCTTTTCTCATCTCCTTCGCTCTGTCCGCGAACTTGCTTCTACTTGTCACTTTGCAAGACGGTAACGCACTCGTCGTCCGAGCCTGCAACACCTGATCATTGGCATAGGCAGTTCAAGCCTTAAGACACAAACAATCTTTTTCACCCCTAGTTAGGGGAACTACGGTGACTCTGATCCTCATTGTCCAGATGAGGTACGTAGGCAGCGGGGTAGGGCCCGTTCGAGCACTCTTTTATTTTTCCCTACATTTTTCCTTTTCATTTATTTTTCAGTTCCCTTTTCTTTTCTTTTATCCAGTTCAGTTCATTTTCGTTTTGCAACAGCTTTCTTTCCTTCACCCTTTGAAACAGATTTCTTTGCAAGCGTGGATCCCGTCGGGTACGGCGGACAATCTGGGTTGCTAATATCTTCCCAGGTCGTAACCGACTCCCGAAATCTGTCTCTTTGGTTCCCAGGACCTTTGTCCTTCCTTTTCTTTTCTTCTGATTTGTGCAGCATTACCATTCTCGTTCCTTCGGGATAAAAATGCATGGCTGGCGACTCTACCTCTTTCCGCGCCACTTTTGCGTTTGTACCAGGATGGAAATCCAGGGAGTGACACAATCACTTCTATTAGGGCTTAGAAAATGACGAGAAATAGGTGAGAAAATAAACCTTACATTGATTGCAAGGATGTTACATTCACTTCAAACCCAATAAATCGCAGTATGGCAAGAAAAACGAAGAACAATCTCGCCGCCGATTTTCCACCATAGATCAACCCCTTCTTAGAGCGGTAGAACATGTGGTTTCTACCAAAATCTCGACGGTCATTAAACCCTAAAATTAAAAATTAAAAATTAAATTGAAAAGCATGTATAATAGGAGTAAGAGACAAATATGAAGCAAGGAAAAAATGAGATATAGAGAGAGACGAAGGAAGAAAAGTATGAGAACAAGAAAGGAAAGAATGAGAGACACAGAGAGAGAGAGAGACGAAAGAAGAAAAGTATGAGAAGAAATGAAAATCCGAGCTTTACATTTGAGAGAGAGAAATAGATAAACAATAAAAGGACGAGAGAGAAAGAAAAGATTGTTATGTTGTTTGAAATTTGAATTAAAGTATACATTAAAGGAAGAGAACATAGGAAACTATCATTTGAGTTGGATCAAGTGACATCATCAACCCATTCCAATATAATGATCAAAGGAAGAAATAATAACTTTGTAATTGAAAAAGAACTAAGTGGCATCAATAGTTGGAAAAAGTTTTTTTTAGATACAAAATGCCCCCATTTTGGAGAGGTGGCAAATTTAGAAGATAGGACAATTGTGAAATTTCCAAGACCTTATTTTTTCATATGGTATATATATATATATATATATATATATATATATATACATATATATATATATATATATATATATATTATTGCTAAAAGGTAGAGTTGTCTCTAAACCTAAGGCTAAAGCTCATACCCATTTCAACTATGCATACATGTATTCATATTCTGCACAGAAACCCAAAATTGTTAAATAAAATATGGGACGACTAGCACTAAAGGACCCAAAAATATGTGAGTACGTTTCACAGTGAGAATCAGATGTTAAGCTATTGAGTTAACTTGAATCACAAAACTTTTATGTTCACCACCGAACTTTGGTTTATCCAAAGGGAAAGGTAAAAAGATCGGAAAAAACCTAATTTTGGAGAATCTAGATTCAGGGGTTGGTTATAACTAGGAAAGGTGTTAGCATTCTAAGCATTCGCAGTATCCTACAGGAACCTCTTGTTAATATTTGTGTTATTGTTATTATTGCTTGCTAAAACTGAAATGAATGCACATCATGGCAAATGAATGAAGAAATGATCAAACATGATTCTAATATGGCTTAAGATGTCTAAGGTGACATGTGAATGCATGAAATGTCATGGCAAGTTCATGTATGGATGCATATGCAAGATGTATGCAAATGAACATGAGAAATTAGGGTTTTAAGGCAACATGAGATGCAAAAGTCAGAAACAGAAGCAAATCATAAGATAAAAAATTGCAAATGAAACTCAAAGGAAACCTAACCCCATATGATATCACACACCAAAGGAGGAGGTCTAACTCTCAACCTAAAGAAAGTTGTGATTTTTCTAAGTTTGCTAGGGTTTTAGGGTACCTTAAGAGGAAAAATGCAAATCAAATGGAAAATACAAGATAAATTTGTGACAAAAATATGCTAGATACTACATGCCATATGAAGATCAATTCAAAAAGAACCAATGTCAAACCCTTCATGGTTAGGAAGAAAAGAATTCTAGAAGTTAGGGTTCAAAAATGGGATTTTTATGAACCCTAAATTCAAGAAAAATGTCAAAGTTGAATTAAAACCAAAAAGAAATTTGTATGAATGGTTTGACAATGTTTCTAAATGTCCTAAGATGCAATGTGAATTTTTTAGAATTTTTAGAAACCCAAATGATATTTTAATTAATTAATTTTCATTAATTAATTAAAATAAACATTTAAATATTTTAAAAAGGATTTTTTTAATGCAAAAAATAAAAATAAAATTTTTTTTGGGTGAAGAAAAATATTTGAATTAAAAATGCAGAAGGAAAATAGTTTTGGAAAATTTTAAGTATTTTAAATAAATTATACAAAACAAATGATAAAAAATGAAATAAAAATTGAATTAATGGGCTGGTCAACTGATCCAAGGGATAAGATTTAAACCTAGGGGTGGAGGGAAGACCACGCGCGTATCTCAACGGCCACAATTCAAACTGAATAAATCTTAATTAATTAATTAATCCTTATTTTAAACTTAATGAGCTAATCTGGACCATCCACTACCTAACCCTAATCACCATCCAACGACCCAAACTCAAACTTAGCCCTAAACACGTCATTAACCCTAATCTTTTTCAGGTGGCTGGAGAAGACTTTCGGTCGTCTTCTTTGGCGAGACCTTCAACCCAACTTCTTCCCTAGGCCATTTCTGGAGCTCTAAAGCTCCAGATCAACTCCTCTCCTCTCCCTAAACAAGAATCCACCCTCAAAACTAATTTCTCATGGCTGAAACTCAAGATTCGAAGAACACAAAAATGGTGAAACTTTCAGACAGTCAGTACATGCTCATTTCGCAACCATTTTCAAAAGTAAATATATCATGATGATCAGCAAAGCATAAAGAACAATCTAAGAACTTAAGATTACATTTCTGGAAAAGAGATTGAAGAGGTTACCTGAGCTTGAGTTGTCTCAGTTTGGAGCTTTGGGACCTTCTCTCTTGTGCAAAACCACTCCTCTTGACCTTCCGATGAAGCTTTGATGCTTGGAAGGAGTTTATAATGGCTGGTTTGTGTGATTGCACTTCAACTGTCCAGAAATCATGTTTTAGTTTTGTTTGGTTTTAGGCTGCAATGAAGGGTGGGAAATGATCCTCTTGTGTTGCTGAGTTGATTGATGAAAAATTTTTGGAGTTTGATTATGTGAGCAGAGTGTTTCGAAAGCTTTTGCTTTTGGGGTGATTTTTGTGATCTTGATGATTCTGAAGTGTTAGGCTTATGTGTTGTGTGTTATGAGCTGTGTTTGATCCACATAACAAGCTTTGATAGGTCAGAGAAATTGTTGTGGCCTATGGTGATTGGTATGGGCTCTCTTGCAAAAATTCAACAAAACTTGTACTTGAGGTATGGGCTCATGTTGCAGCTGGCTTTTGGCTTGTCCTGGCTCAACAAAAATCAAGGGGAGCCATGGAATTGGTTTTGTGGTGATTCAGCAAGTGGAAGCATGGTTGTGTATCATTTTGCAATTTTTATGAAGTTTGGCCCCTTTGTGATCTCTTCATGTGCAAGGCATAGAATGAGATGATTCTTGGGCCAATTCTGATTTTTAGGCAATGTACTATGTTTGTATGATGCATAGAAGTGTATTAGAAGTCACAAAATGGCTTGGTATGTGAATTTGCACAAAATACTCTTTGGTGTGAAAGTGAAAATTATGTGATTTTTGCCAATTTTGTCAAGCCATAACTTGAGTTCCACAATGAATTAGAACTTGTTCTTGTACTTTTTGAAAAGGGAATGATCCAATCTACAACTTTCATGACAAATTTTTTTTCATTTGAAGCATTTTTGGTTAAGAAAGAGGAGGTTGAAAAACTTTCCCAAAATGGAAAGTTTCCATTACAAGTCATTTCCATTTTTGGCAACTTTTGGTTTAGCTCACTTTTCTTCAATTTTGTGAACTTCCAAGCACTTCAATGATCAAATAAAGATCATACAACTTCAATTTGATGAAAAATCCATTTTGGTTCCATTGTTGGGGGCCTCAGATGCCCTGATTTTGCTATGACTTGCTCCAGAAGTTACCTAGTGAACATATGACTTCCACAATGAATTTCTTCATCAAATTTGGTACACATGATCCTTATAACATATTGAGATTATTAGAAACAAGAATGACCAAATATTTTGGAGTTATGGCCTCTGAAACCAAAACCCTAATTTCAGGTCATCTGTGTAGTGAAACCCTAGCTCTGCTTCCATGCTTTCCAAGTTCTTGTGATTTTTTGACTTCCTTGATCTTTGAGAGATATAATATGATAATAGAACACACATGGACCCTCTTGGAATGATTGGAGACCTTTGGAGTGGCTCAAGTGGATCCCTTGGATTGCTCAGATCACAAACCCTAGATGCAGATGAACTTGAACTAATGCAGTGAAATAAAAATGCAATATGAAATGATATGCTTAAACTAATGCAAATATGAAAGATCACAAGCCATGGTGTGAAATTAGTGAGGGAAAATTTGGGGTGTTTACAGCTGCCCCTATTCAAGCATGAGTTAGCTGTGCAGGATGTAAGCGTCTGGCTTAACAGACAAACAAGATAACTTGTGGTTGAATACCAAAGACAATCCGAAATTTGCACTCACTGGGGAGAAGAAGAAAAGGGATATAAATTGTAAAAGAAAGTATAGTATGATTATTAAAATGCGGGCGATGGAGGACGACCATTGAGCAGAGGACGACTGCTGGGGATAAAGCAATGACAGGGACGACCGACAAGCTGGGGAAATAAAGATATCATGATGGGGACGGCCATCAAGTAAAGAAGTAAGATTCTCTGGGGATTAAAAATAAAGGCGATGATGGGGACGGCCATCAGGTTCATAAAGTAATGTAAACAACGACGGGGACGACCATCGGTTAAAAGAATAAATGAAATAATGATGAGGGACGGTCATTAGAGGTGAAGGACGATCCCCTAGAAGGAGACGGCTGCTCTTTATCACGACATAGGACGAATGTCGGATAGAAAAAGTCGACGATAGGGACGGCCATCGGATAAACATGATGAAGGACGATCATCAAGAGGTGAAAGACGATCACCTAGCAGGGTACGGCTGCTCTCGGGGTTTATCATGACATAAGACGAATGTCAGATAACAAGGTCAACGATGGGGATGGCCATCAGATAAAATGATGAAGGACGATCATCAAGAGGTGAAGGGCGATCTCCTAGAAGGGGACGGCTGCTCTATATCACGACATAGGACGAATGCCGGATAGAAAAGGGTTCCAATAATGGAGACTCCGCTGGGGAAAGGATGAGGGACGGTCATCCAAAGGTGAAGGACGATCACCTGGCAGGGTACGGCTGCCGAAAATCACGACATAGGACGAATGCCGGATAGAAGGAAAGTTGTTCTGCTGGGGAATAGTAAACACGGACGAGTGCTTACGCTTTAAGAAATAAAATGTATAAGTGTTTGACAATGTGTATAGATTAAAGATGCGGACGAGCATCCTTAAGACCATGATACGGACGAGTATCGGTAGAAACAAATGCTGACTCGTGTTCAGAGATGATGATATGGACGAGTACCAACTGGTTAACAAAGAACACATACGAGTGTCGAATCTGTGGGGAATGATATATATATATATATATACAAGATACTGACTAGTATATGTATAAGCATGAACAAGTATTGTGAAGTAATGAGCAAGACACGGACGAGTGTTCAACTTGCTGGGAAAAGGTGTGACACAGACGAGTGTCAGAAGAGAAAGTGTATAAATTATGAACTTATGAGTGTAAAAAGGTATTCTGGCAACCTGTGGGGATAGGAAGACACGGACGAGTATCGACAATAGTGTATTATAAACAAGTGTTTGGTTTAAGACAAGTGATTGGGTAACCGTGCTGGGGAGTGATGACACGGACGGGTGTCAAGAGAGTGTAGGTATCTGTATTCAAAGAGGATGTTTGTGGCTTATCTGCGGGGGATGATATGACACGGACGAGTGTCGAGAAAGTATATATGAACATGTATTTGTGTTGGAGAGTGCAAAGGGGATGCTTTGGATTTTATTATATATATTACTGATGAAATACTGATAGTATTTACAGGTGACTGGCTCGAACCTGACTTGTGAACATGCAAATGTTTGATTTTTGCCGTAATGCTCCATATTAGACAGAATGCTACGCTTTGTGAGAAAAATGATGCGAATGCTATGATCGTGCAAAAGAAACCGATCCGGGATTCGGATCCCGCCGCAGTGAAGATCTCATGCTGATCTGTTTGAAAGAGAATCCCAGTTGGGGATGAGATCATTGGTAGATCTGTTAGGAGGTGTAACTCTGCTTGGGGAAATAGATCACTGATAGAACTATCTTTCTAATGAGAAACCTAGTTGGGGAGGAAGAAGCTTCTATCACTTTGTTGCATGAGGAATTTCAGGCATTTCCCTTCTAGGTAGAGGCTGGAACTCTGCGGGGAGATGGTTCCCCTGTCTTCGGGAGACCTGGCACTCTGCTTGGGAGAGGAAAAATCACTGAAAGATCTTCCTAGAAATTTCTGTGGGGATCCCGGCTGAGGATGAGGATGCTTTGACAACTCTGTTGGGGAAAAAGCATTTCAGATACTGCTTGGAGAAGGTGTGTTAGGGAAGTGATGCCTGACATCCCCCATGTTCGAATACCTGCAACCTGTTAAGACAAAGAAACGCACAAGTGTCCCGAGGTATCCCTTACCGGATTCCGTCATAGGAGTTAGATATTCCAGAGAGTAAATACATTTCCAGCTGTAAACACCCCAAATATTCCCTCACTAAGTTCACACCATGGCTTGTGATCTATCACATTTACATAAGTTTAATCATACCATTTCATGTTGAATTTTTGCTTCACTGCATTAGTTCAAATTCATCTGCATCTAGGGTTTGTGATCTGAGCAATCCAAGATCCTTCTGAGCCACCCCAAAGGTCTTCAATCATCTCAAAGGGGTCCATGTATTTTAAATCATCATATTTTATCCTCCAAAGATCAAATAAGTCAAAGAATCACAAGAACTTGCAAAGCATGGAAGCTGAGCTAGGGTTTCATTGCACAGATGACCTGAAATTAGGGTTTTGGTTTCAGAGGCCATAACTCCAAATTTTTTGGTCATTATTTCTTATATTGGTCTCAATATGATATAAGGATCATGCATACCAAGTTTGATGAAGAAATTCATTGTGGAAGTCATCTGATCACTGGGTAACTTCTTGAGCAAGTCTGAGCAAAATCAGGGCATCTGAGGCCCCCATCCAATGGAACCAATGTGGATTTTTCATCAAATTGAAGTTATATGGTCTTTATTTGATCATTGAAGTTCTTATAAGTTCACAAATTTGAAGAAAAGTGAGCTAAACCAAAAGTTGCTAAAAGTGGAAATGACTTGTAATGTAAACTTGCCATTTTGGGAAAGTTTTCCAACCTCCTCTTTCTCAACCAAAAATGCTTCAAATGAAAAATTATTGGTCATGAAAGTTGTAGATTGGATCATTCCCTTTTCAAAAAGTACAAGAACAAGATCTAATTCATTTTGGAACTCAAGTTATGGCTTGTCAAAGTTGGCAAAAATCACATAATTTTCAAGAATGCACCAAAGAGGGATTTTTGCAAAAATACTTTCCAAGGCATTTTGTGACTTCAAATACACTTCTAATCATCATACCAACATAGCACATTGTCTAAAACTCGGAATTGCCCAAAGAATTTCAAAATTTCATGCCTTGCCCATGAAGAAATCTCAAAGGGGCCAAAGTTTCATGAAATTGCAAAATGACCAAGAACCTTTCACAAACATGCTGAATTGCCTCTAAGTGAATTCCATGGACATCCTTAATCTCAGTTGAACCAGGACATGCCCAAATCCAAGCCTGCCACTTGCCCATACCTCAAGTACAACCAACCTTGACTTTTTGCATTTCACACCATACCAATCACACTATGCCACAACAACTCTCTGAACCAATTGCATTTGTTTATACTAACCAAAAGCAAGCCATAATACACAAGAACACAGCCTGAAACCTCAGCATTCTCAAGTTCACAAAAATCATCCCTCTTGCATTTTCCTTCGAAACACACAGCATACTTGCTCATTCTTCAAACAAACACCACCATACATTCTTAAATCATTCACTGATCGAAAACCACCCATCAAAACAGCCAAGAACACACCACAAGCAAAACACGATTTCTGACCAGCAAGAGTGTAAGCTCTCAAACCAGCCATAAAAAACTCCATACAAGCATCAAAGCTTCATCAGAGGGACCATTGGTGTGCTTTTGCACAGGAGAGGAGGCCCAAAAGCTCCAAACTGAGGAAGCTCAAGCTCAGGTAACATCTTCAAACTTTTTTCCAAAATCCTTTTTTTAAGTTATAGAAATGATCTACTTGATCCACTGATCACTCTGCACTTTTTATTTTTGAAAATGATTGATTATTGAGCCTGTATCGTATCTCTGAAAGTTTGGCCATTTTTTAGTTTTGATTTGTATCTTGTTCTTGAGGCAACATAAATTGGTTTTGGGAGTATATTCGTGTTTAGGAAGGTTTGGGGGTTTGATCTGGAGCTTTACAGCTCTTAAAATGACCTAGGGAGGATTTTGTTCTTGAGAGTTGGCCGGAGAAGACGACCGGAACCACTGTACCGGCCGTCTGAGGTTAGTTTGCCCTAATTATGGTTAGCTGAGTAATTAGTGCGTTTTTGAATCTTGGCCCTTAGATTAAGTTTCCCGCGTGTGAACCAATGGCCTAGATTACCCCATTAACTTATAATTTCCATTTAATTTAATTAATTAGGTTTAATTAGTTAATTAGCCTGATTTGAATTTGGACCCTTAGATCACGCGCCAAGTCAACTCCCGTCCCCCAGTTTTGAATCTTGTCCCTTAGATCATCATACTTTTATTTAATTCAGTTTTAATTCATTTTTTTCTCATTTATTTTGCATATTTTATTTAAAATAGTTAGAAAATCTCAAAAATATTTTTATTTTGCATTTTAATTCCAAATAATTTTCTCAACCCAAAAATAATTTTATTTTTATTTTTTGCCTTAAAAAATCATTTTTTAGACGTTTAATTGTTTATTCTAATTAATTAATGAAAATTAATTAATTAAAATATCATTTAGGTTTCTAAAAAATCCAAAAAAAATCATGTTGCATCTTTAAACATTTAGAGACATTGTCATACCATCCATACAAATTTCTTTTTGGTTTTGAATCATTTTGACATTTTTACTTTGAATTTAGAGTTCATAAAATCCCATTTTTGAACCCTAACTTCAAGAATTATTTTATGCCTAACCATGAATGCTATGACATTGATTCTTTTTGCATTGATCTTCATTTGAAGTGTATTTTCTAACATAATTTTGTCATAAATTTCTTTTGCCTTTTTGAATTGATTGGCATTTTTTCCCTTTAGGTACCTTAAAACCCTAGAAAACTTAGAAAAATCATAAGTCCCTTAGGGTTAAGAATTAGGTCTCCTCCTTTGGGGTATGAAATAATATGGGGTTATGGTTCTTTTGATTGAATTTTCAATTTTTTATCTTGTCATTTGCTTCTGTTTTTGGGTTTTTGCATCTCATGCTGCATGAAAACCCTAATTTCTCATCTTCCTTTGCATACCTCTTGCATATGCTTGCATTCATGAACTTGCTCATTCATGTTCCCTCTTCACTTTCTTTCTTCAAGCAACTTATCTTCTTAAGTGAAGTAAGTTGACTTGCTTCTTCTGCTTCTCCTCCTTTCATGTGCTTCTTCCTTGGTGGCTCTTCTTGAAGATCTCTTGAAAGCCTCATAAACCCTAGGAGTACCCAAGCATGACAATAATTATCGTTGATTAGTCCCCCTTTAGTTTTACCTTTGTGTCATCTTTTGTGTCTTCTCTTCTCACCTCTTAATCAGGGACTAAACCTTTAAGGTTTTAAGGCTTTGTGATTAAGGTTTTGCCTGCATCCTTCTCTTAGGATGGAGTGTATAACTTTAATCCTAAGTGTTAAACCCTTAATGTGTTTAAATCTCTTAATCAATTCATCTAACAATTACTAAGACATCAAGCTTGTAACTTGGGCCTTGCATTAGGGTTCTAATTCTTCCTTAATTGGTTAAGAAGGACTAACCCTAGTGTTAATGGACAAGTCCCCCTCAAGTTGTCTTACAAACCCTAAAATTCACTTCTTAATCTTACCATTAAATAAAATCCACTTTAATAAAGGTTTGTTTTGTCATGAGGTTAATCCCTAATCATGGATTAAGTTGAGGAGCCTTCCTCAGCTTAAATGTTCTCATCTATTATCCTTCTATTAGGGTGGTGTAATGGGTCCATTAAATCCTTGATTATGGCTTAAACTCATTACTTAACACTAAACAAAAACTCCAAAAAAACATCTAAATAATCACAAGTAGGTTAATGATCTTAATCCTACATCATGAAAATTAAGTTTGAGGTGTTTACTTCATACTTAAGGTATTCTCATTACCCCTAATCAGAGGGAGGATGTGATGAGTTTACTAACCCTTGGTTTAGGCTTAAGCTCATTTTCTTATGACAAATACAAAAAAGCAATGAAAGACTGAAAACATCAAAAACAAACAATAATTGTCTCCTCCGGGATTCTTTTCTCACCTCATTCACTCACAAACGAGAACCCACTTCTTCTGTCTAATGCAAGACAGTTTGCACCTGAGCCAGATAGGTCATACACTTGAGCATAGACAAGCAAGAAGTTCATCAATCAATTTTATCTTTCAGTCTCTTTGAGTCGAACTACGATGTTCTAACTTCCTCATTGCACGAGAGGATACGTAGGCATAACTTAATAGTTATCGAACAAAAGTCTCTTTATCTTCCCCCTCTTCTAGTATTATTCTTTTAAACCTCATTACTGAGCAATTCACTTCACACTTCTTTTGCACTGACACTTGTATATTTCTTTTCCAACTCTTGCACACAGATAGCTCTGACACTACCCCTTTAAACACAATCCTTTAAGCATGGATCCTGTCGAGTATGACATACAATCTGGGTGCTAATACCTTCCCAGGTTGTAACCAACCCCCTTTCTCAGTTTCTCTGGTTTGCGACCGTCTTGTCCATATCTTCCTAGGTTTATGCAGTATTACCTTTCCTTCGGGATAAAAATGCCTAGCTGGCGACTCTATTCAGTTCATCTTCATGTTCTCTCTTTCGCCGACTGTTCGCGTCTGTACCCCTTCTGGCCAGGTGTCATTTGGTGGGAGCGACACCTGCAAGCATTTATTAATAATGGCTTATTTGTTTTATGCAAACATTATATCATGGATATTAGACATTTTGCAAACGAAACAACAATGTACGAAACGAGGTGTGACTGAAAATATGATTTTATTAACCTGGGTGCCCTAAATTGGCAAATATAGTCAAAGAAACAAATCCCCTGGAATGAGGAGATTGTTACAAATTGAAAAAAAAGTAAAGGTGCTGGCAATGTTGACGGCGCTCTGTTGAGCTTCCTTTGCTATGACCCGTATGACCTTGACGTTCTTCTTATCTTGCTTTCTGAAGAAAGTTGATTCTGACCGATGCTTTATCCTTTCGAAGCTTTCCGTGTTGTAAGTGATACAAACGAATTCAGAATGCAGTTGTTTGCTTATTCCCTTATTTTGCATGGATCGCCCTTTCGGGTTTTCAATCCACCGGGATACCCATTTTTGCCTGAGCTGTCCAATGCGGCTTTTCAACTCAGCAGGTGTACATTTTTTGATTTTTCTCTTATTTTTTCCCGAGTCTTTTATTCTGTTTTTGACTCACCGGGATGCCCTATTTTTGCATGGACTTACATTCTTTTTTTATGTCCAGCGGGTCATTTTATGCGAAGTATTTTTTCACTGCATCTGAATTCACAGGGGATAAGAAATCTTCACCATCCATAGTAGTGAGCATCAGTGCTCCACCAGAGAAAACCCTCTTTACTATGAATGGACCATCGTAATTCGTAGTCCACTTTCCCATGTGATCTGTATGAGGAGGAAGGAGTCTTTTCAGCACAAGATCTCCTACTTGGTATTCCTGAAGCCTGACTTTCTTATCAAAGGCTTTCTTCATTCTCTTCTGGTATAACTGCCCATGACAGATTGCAAATAATCTCTTTTCTTCGATCAGATTCAGTTGATTGTACCGAGAACGAACCCATTCTGCTTCATTCAACTTTGCATCCACCAGTACCCGTAAGGAGGGTAATTCAACTTCAACAGGTAGGACTGCCTCCATACCATACACAAGTTGATACGGTGTTTCCCTAGTGGATGTTCTGATTGAGGTTTGGTACCCATGCAAAGCGAATGGTAGCATTTCATGCCAATCTTTGTATGTAACCACCATCTTTTTCACAATCTTCTTGATGTTTTTGTTAGTTGCCTCAACTGCGCCATTCATCTTCGGCTTGTAAGGAGAAGAGTTGTGATGTTGGATTTTTAAGTCCTGACATAGTTCTTCCATCATCTTGTTGTTCAAATTGGAACCATTATCAGTAATGATTCGTTCGGGTACTCCATATCGACAGATGATGTCCCTTTTCAAGAATCTGGCTACCACTTGTCTGGTGACGTTCGCATACGAAGCTGCTTCAACCCATTTGGTGAAGTAATCAATGGCTACTAGGATGAATATGTGGCCATTTGAAGCAGTCGGTTCGATCTTTCCAATCATGTCAATGCCCCACATGGCAAAGGGCCAAGGTGAAGACATTACGTTCAAAGGATTCGGAGGCACATGCACTTTGTCTGCATAGATCTTGCATTTGTGGCACTTTCTGGCATAGGCACAACAGTCTGCATCCATTGTGATCCAATAGTAACCTGATCTTAATAATTTCTTAGCCATTGCATGTCCTCCAGCATGGGTATCGAAAGATCCTTCATGCACCTCGTGCATCAGCAAGTCTGCTTCTTTCTTATCAACACATCTGAGAAGCACCATGTCAAAGTTTCTCTTGTATAATGAACCATCAGCATTTAGGAAGAAACTACCAGCCAACCTTCTCAATGTCTTCTTATCATTAGGTGATGCCCCAGGTGGGTATGTTTGATCCTCCAAGAAGCATTTGATGTCATGGAACCAAGGCTTATCATCTTTAGCAACGTCCACGGAGAATACGTATGTTGGTCGGTCTAGTCTGGATACCGAAATCTGAGGCACGTAATTGGCAGTTTGAACCTTGATCATGGAGGAAATGGTAGCTAAAGCATCTGCGAACTGATTTTCGTCTCGAGGGATATACTCAAGTTTGACTGTTGTAAAGAAAGTCAATAATCTCCTCGTATAGTCACGGTATGGAATTAGATGCTCTTAGTGAGTGTACCATTTTTCGTTGGTATGATTGATTACCAGTGCTGAATCTCCGAATACAGTTAAAGTCTTGATCCTGAGGTCGATGGCTTCCTCAAGACCCATGATACAGGCTTCGTATTCAGCTTCGTTGTTAGTGCATGCAAAAGTGAGTTTTGCCGAGAAAGGCATATGAACTCCTTTAGGTGTAATGAGCACTGTACTAACTCCACAACCATTCATATTGACAGCCCCATCAAACATCATTGTCCATTCTTCTTCTGGGTCAGGCCCTTCAGTGTGAACAGGCTCTTCATGATCTTTTTCTTTCAGGAACATGATGTCTTCATCAGGGAAGTCAAATCTCATTAGTTGGTAATTATCAATGGGTTGCTCAGCTAGATAGTAAGACATTACACTGCCTTTGATGTCCTTTTGAGATGTGTACTGAATGTCATACTCTGTCAGAATCATTTGCCATCTTGCAACCCTTCCGGTAAGTGCTGGCTTCTCAAATATTTACTTGACGGGGTCCATTTTTGAGATCAACAAGGTAGTGTGAGTCAACATATACTGCCTTAGTCGGCGAGCAGCCCACACTAAAGCACAACAAGTTTTCTCGAGCAGTTAATAGCGTTGTTCACAGTCGGTAAACTTTTTACTTAGGTAGTATATTGCATACTCTTTTTGACCAGACTCATCATGCTGGCCCAACCCACACCCCATTGATTCTTCTAATACTGTCAGGTACATTATTAGAGGTCTTCCTTCAACCTGAGGCATAAGAATTGGAGGTTCTTGTAGGTACTCCTTGATTTTGTCAAAAGCCTTCTGACAATCCTCGTTCCACCTGACCGTTTGTTCCTTTCTTAACAATTTGAACAGGGGCTCACAAGTGGCAGTAAGATGAGATATGAACCTTGATATGTAGTTCAATCTACCTAAGAACCCCCAAACTTCTTTTTCAGTCTTAGGTGCAGGCATCTCCTGAATGGCCTTGACTTTGTCAGGATCAACCTCAATTCCTTTTTCACTTACAATGAATCCCAGCAACTTACCGGAACGTACCCCGAATGTGCATTTGTTGGGGTTTAACTTCAGCTGATACTTTCTCAGACGTTTG
The DNA here is from genome assembly GCA_963966055.1 of Lathyrus aphaca. Classification (NCBI taxonomy): domain Eukaryota; kingdom Viridiplantae; phylum Streptophyta; class Magnoliopsida; order Fabales; family Fabaceae; genus Lathyrus; species Lathyrus aphaca. The sequence continues at coordinate 612,460,078 of OZ014519.1, forward strand.
AACAACTTCAGCAGATTTACCAGATGATCTTCTTCAGTGAGGGACTTGGCAATCATGTCATCCACGTAGCATACAATTTCTTTGTGGATCATGTCGTGGAATAATGTCACCATAGCCCGTTGATAAGTGGCACCAGCATTCTTCAGCCCAAAAGGCATTACCTTGTAACAAAATGTGCCCCATGGTGTGATGAAGTTTGTTTTCTCCATGTCTTCGGGTGACATCCTGATCTGATTATACCCGGAAAATCCATCCATGAAAGAGAATACCGAGAACTGAGCTGTGTTGTCGACCAATACATCAATGCGAGGTAATGGGAAATCGTCCTTCGGGCTAGCTCTGTTCAAATCCTGATAATCCACACACATCCGTACTTTTCCATCCTTCTTAGGCACTGGTACAATGTTAGAAACCCACAGTGGGTAACTAGTTACAGCAAGGAATCCGGCATCCCACTGTTTTTGTACTTCTTCCTTAATCTTCATGGCCATATCTGGACGAGTACGGCGTAGCTTCTGCTTTACTGGAGGACAATCTTCTTTCAAATGCAGCTTGTGCATAACAATATCGGTATCCAGACTTGGCATGTCTTGATAGGACCAAGTAAAGACGTCGACGTATTCACGAAGCATGTCAATAAGTTGTTCCTTCACTGAATCTTGCAGACCGGCCCCAATTTTCACTTCTTTCAAGTCTTCTTCGGTACCAAGATTAACTGTCTCAACCTCCTCCTGATGAGGAGTAATCACTTTCTCTTCTTGCCTCAACAACCTGGATAACTCTTCAGGTAACTCATAGTCTTCTTCAACCCCTCCACTGGCTTGATTAATTGGATTGTCGAAGTCATACAAAGTCATAGCAGTGTTGTTGTCGGTGCAATCTGGAGGATAATCTCTGCAAGGGTTGAGATTTGTTCATTTTAGTGATCAGTTTTAATCTTGTTTACAAAAAGTGAAAATGAAGTTATTTATCTTGAAAACATTGCCATTTTATTGTTTTGTACAAAAGTGAAAAATGAAAAGACAGTGAGCGAAAAAGAGACTTGTTTGCAAAAGATGTCCGATATTCATTGATTAATCATTTGCACAAAATTACAATATGGCCCTATTATAAAATGAGTCCTGACACCTTGGGCAAGATGCAGGACTTGATGCATGCTAAAAAAGACAGGAAATAATAATTATTCTGCAGGAGTAACCCTTATGATTTCCTGGGAAGACCAGTTAAGGACTTGGTTCCCTGGGATCCTTGGACGTATCCAGCTCTCCAGGTTGCGGTCGCTTTCCTCCTCGTCTTCCAGATTGTTAACAGCATCTAGGGTGAGTATCCCTCACTGACAAATTTGGGCTTCTTTGCAGCCTCTGATTGATCTTGTCGGAATGGTCTGTAACCCAAACTGAATCTATCTTCCTTCTTTTCCACTGGCAGCAGCTTGCCCCAGCCTTGAGCAGTACCTTCTTCAACAACCTTCCGGGCTTGTTGATAATAGATGAATGAAGTACCCATCATGTCTTCCTAGGATGCAACCAATACTCCAGTAGCTTCATTAACATTTAGGGCTTCAAACCCTTGGCTCATTGTCTCATGGATTTCACCATCCATCTCAATATATTTGTATGTAGCCAGGTGGCTGACAAATATGTCTTCCTCACCACAGATGGTGATAATCTGTCCTTCCCATTCATACTTCAGTTTCTGGTGAAGGGTCGACATTACTGCGCCTGCAGCGTGAATCCAGGGTCGACCTAGCAAATAGTTGTATGTCGGCTGTATGTCCATCACATAGAAAATGGTCTTAAAGACTTGTGGAGCGATTATCACTGGTAACTCCACCTCTCCTAGAACAGATCTTTTGGAGCCATCAAAAGCCCTGACCACAAGATTACTTGGCCGGAGAGCTATCCCATCATACTCTAGCTTGACAAGTGCTTTCTTGGGTAAGACGTTGAGTGAAGACCCAGTGTCTACAAGAACATGAGATAGTACAGCTCCTTTACACTCCAGGGATATATGCAAAGATTTGTTGTGGAGACGTCCTTCTGTTGTCAAATCAGCATCAGTAAACCCTAGCCCATGGCTAGTATTGACATTTGACACTACTGTTTCCAGCTGATTCACAGTGATCTCTTCTGGCACGTAGGCAGCGTGAAGAACTTTGAGTAGTGCATCCCGATGGGCTTCAGAACACAACAACAGAGATAGGATTGAGATCTTTGAAGGAGTCTGGTGGAGCTGGTCCACAACTTTATAATCACTTCTTTTGATAATTCTCATAAACTCATCCACGTCTTGATCGAAGGATGACTTATGAGTTTCCTTTGGTACAGATTTCTCTGGTATCACACTCTTCCCCTTGGCTTTGGCAACAGCCTCTGCCTCAATGTTGGTTCTAGGGACTTGTGATGCGAAGAGACGTCCGCTTCGGGTGAAGCCTTCGCCTCCCCCAACATTATCCACTTGGGGAGTGAGAACTGGAGAATCAAGAAGGACTCTCTCTCTCCGTTGCAGTATAGATCAACACCATAATGCCATGGTATAGCACTGTCCTTGTTAGATGGGATCGGCCCGGGCACCGTGATGGTGACTGGGCTTACTGCAGCTGTTGTTGAGACTACAATGGTCTGTGGATCATAAAGGATTGTTACAGGACCTCTGATGGATGTAGGTGAAGGTGAATTGAAGCTTTGTTGAGACTGTTGTTGAGTTTGAAAGTTGTTAGAACTCGGGACCTCTGCCGGGTCATAATAGATTGTGACACTGGAAACATCATTATTGGTTGTTGAAGTTGTAGTAGCTAGTGCAAATGAATTGTTGTGTGTTGAAATGACAGATGGAATGATTGCTGAAGTTGTAGCCGAATCAGTTGGAACAATGGTTGTTACAGTTGTAGAAGGATCAGTAGAAAAGATGGTTGTTGTATTTGTAGAAGATTCACTTGTTGATAAAAGGGTTACTGGTGTTGTAGAAGTTGTGGTTGTAATTTGCAGAATGCCCTCTTTAATCAAATCATTGATGCCTTTCCTCAAGCTGGCACACCCATTCTCAGGAAGTTTGCATAATTCACAACAGGCCTCACAACCTGGAAACACTTGGCATTTTAAAAGCCGGGCTTTAACCTCTACCAGAGGTGTTTGAATATATGCAATGTCTTCTATTAAACTCATGGGTGAACCATCCTCTACAACATTAATCCTTGGCCCACTGTGGCTTGGCATAGGATTCTTCATCACATTTGGAGGAGGTGCAAAGTTCAGGGCTTTTGAATCTACCCGATCCTGAACCTTCATATGCAGGGCTCTGCATTTTTCTGTAGAGTGGCCAGGTGCGTTGGAATGAAAAGCACACCTAGCATTGACATCATAGTTTCTTGGAAGGTTTTGAGGATCAGGTGGAGCCAATGTCCTCAACTCAACAAGATTGAGCTTTAGGAGTTATGGCAGCAGTGTAGCATACGACATAGGAATAGGGTCAATCACCCGGTTTATCTGAGATGGTCGCTTTTGAAACGGGCGTTGTTGTTGATTGTTGTTGTTGTTGTATGATCTCTGTTGCGGAAATTGTTGTTGTTGCGGAAAGTGTTATGGTTGTTGAGCATACTGAGGAGGTGGAGCAGGGATATTAACAGCAGCAACTGTTCTGGGCAGGTATTGGGGTCTCCCTCTTCCCATGTGCACAGAGTTTGTCTCACCAGATCTACGGGGCCCAGCAAATGTTTTTCTTGTACTGCTTGAACTGGCACTGTTATCGGAGATCTTTCCCATCTTCAATAGGCTCTCTATTCTTTCCCCAGCTATCACCACATCTACAAAGCTGGTAGAAGAAAATGCAGCCAGTCTGTCAATATATGTTCCCTGGAGGGTATTCATGAACATGTCTGCCATTTCCCTTTCAGACATGGGGGGTTGAACTGCAGCAGCAAGTTGCCTCCACCTTTGGGCATATTCTCTGAAGCTTTCACGGTAAGATTGAGACATTCCCATTAGGAGGGTCCTGTTTGGGGCCATGTCCAAGTTGTACTGATACTGACGGATAAAAGCTTCAGCCAAGTCTTTCCAGTTCCTTACTGTGGCTCTAGTCAAGTGGGAATACCATTCTCGGGATGCCCCTGTTAGACTTGTTAGAACAATTATGGTTCTAAACCTCTAAGAGTTTTGATGATAACAAATATTATTATGCTAGAATAGAAGTTCTAATGACTACCTTTATTATATGTGTAGAAGAGGAATTTAATTAAAGGAGACGTGCATTACTAGAAGATATATTGAGCCATATATAGAAGATACACTTAATGAAGAATCCATCATTTAATGACATGGTTTAATGGTTGCGCATCAAGTCTTTAATATCTCTGATTTACGTCTAGAAGTTGATGATCTTCATAATGAAGACATTAATTAAAGAATATTTTAATTAATGGTAAAGACAAGTATCTCTTGTTATGGAAGGAATTTATGGTATTAATTAATATCCTATATTAGCTCAAGATGTCTCCAACGACTACATTTATTCAAGAACTATATAAAGGAATCAAATTGAAGATTTGGATAATACACTCACGAGAAAAAGACTGAATCATTTGTGCTAAAATATTGTAACATTCACTTAGTGATCTTAGCTTTATTAGAAGCAAAATTGTTACTATATTATTATTGTAATAGTTGAGTAATATTTCCTTGAGTGACTAGTTTCAGTCAGAAGACTCAAGAGGACATTGACTGTAGGTCAGTGTGTGTATTCATTTATTGAATAGTGGATTAAGACCTCAGTGATAGAGGCAAAATCACCTTGGCGGGTGGACTGGACGTAGTTTGAGTTCAAACGAACCAGGATAAATTAACTTGTCATTAGAAGTTATTTTTAGTTGTTAAAGAAAACCCAATTCCAACCCCCTTCCTTGTGTTTTACGCACCTTCAATTAGCATCAGAGTGCTAGGTTCTGAGAAAAACACTTAACCGTGTCAGTAAAAGATCCAGAAGTTAAAACACATGGTAGAAGCTGGAAATAACAACAATGACTACCAAAATGACAAGATCAATGCAAAACCTCCAGTATTCAATGGTGACAATTTTGACTACTGGAAGGATGTTCTGGAAAGTTTCTTTCTAGCTCTAGATGGAGATCTTTGGGACATGGTGACAGATGGATACACTCATCCTGTTGAAGCAGATGGTCAGAAGATTGAAAGAAAAAATATGACAGCTCAACAGAAGAAGGAATTCAGAAATCATCACAAAGCTAGAACCATACTTCTAAGTGCTATCTCATATACAGAATATGAGAAAATTACTAACAGAGATTCAGCCAAAAACATGTTTGATTCCCTGAGAATGACACATGAAGGAAACACTCAAGTCAATGAGACTAAAGCTCTGGCCCTCATCCAGAAGTATGAAGCTTTCAAAATGGAAGAAGATGAGACAATTGAAAAAATGTTCTCAAGGTTCCAAATTCTGGTAGCTGGACTGAAAGTTCTGGACAAAGGCTACTCAACAGCAGATCATGTGAAGAAAATCATCAGAAGTTTACCAAAGGCTTAGAGGCCCATGGTCACTGCTCTAAAGATATCTAAAAATCTGAATGAAATATCCTTAGAAGAACTGATCAGCTCCTTGAGAAGTCATGAGATTGAACTAGAAGAAGATGAAACCCTGAAGAAAGGTAAGTCTGTAGCTCTTAAATCTAACAAATCTGTTTCTAAAGCTTTACAGGCAGAAGAAGAAGAAGAAAGTTCTGGATGCTCATCAGAAGAAGATGAATTATCTCTCATATCCAGAAGAGTCCAACAACTCTGGAAGCATCGTCAGAAGAAGTTCAGAAATACCAAAAGAACAAGCAACTACTCTGAATCAACAACTGGTCACAAGAAACCCAGAAGCAAAGAAGTTGTGTGCTATGAATGCAAAGAACCAGGACACTACAAAAGTGAATGCCCAAAACTCCAGAAAGAAAAACCCATAAACAAATTCAATAGAGAAAAGAAAAAGAGCCTCATGGCAACATGGGATGATTCTGAATCATCTGAAGCAGAGTCAGATTCAGAAGATGAACATGCCAACATTGCACTAATGGCAAACATACCAGAAGATGAGCACTCATCAGAATCAGAATCAGACTCAGATACAGAAGAGGTATTCTCTAAACTTTCTAGATCTCAATTAGAAGCTAACCTCTCAGAAATTCTGGAGAAATATCAGAAGCTTCAATTCAAATACAAAGACATGAAACAAAGTCTAGTATATGAATTAGAAGAAGTTAGAAAACTAAAAACAGAAAACTCTGAGCTAAAAGAAAATATTTTTGAATGCAAAAATTCTCTTGAAAAACTTAAAGCTCAAAAGGAATCTGAATTAGAAGATCTAATCAAATCTAAGAGTATCATAAAAAAATATGACTATGGTTTTCAAAAATTTCTAGCTAAAATAATAGATAGAAGCAAAGTTGCATCTATGATCTATGGAGTTAGCAGAAATGATAGAAGAGGCATAGGCTATGTGAAAACTAAAGAAACTCTGAAGTATAAAAAGATTGATGACATTGTCATAAAAACTAATACTCCTCTAAGTTCTCATTTTACCTATGGTCATAACCATGCCTTAATATATACCAGTGAATCATCTTGTTCCACAAGTTCTGATTTGAAACCTAAAATAAATCAGAAGTTTGTGAAAACTAACAAACATGGACCCAGAAAAATATGGGTACCCAAAGATAAAATTGTGTATGTTGCAGATGTCTTTAACAGTAAAACTGAAACACCAATCATGGTACCTGGACTCTGGATGCTCACGACACATGACGGGAAGAAAGCATATATTCCAAAGTCTTGAACTAAAAGATGGAGGCCACGTAGGTTTTGGAGGCAATCAAAAAGGAAAAATTATTGGCTCTGGAACTATTGGTAATGGAAATCTTCCTTCTATCTCTAATGTTCTACTAGTAGAAGGATTAATGCATAATCTATTATCCATAAGTGAATTAAGTGATAATGGCTATGACATAATCTTTAATCAAAAGTTCTGTAAAGATGTTAGTCAAAAAGTTGGAACAATCCTCTTCAGTGGAAAGAGAAAGAACAACATTTATAAAATAAAACTTTCAGAATTAAAAATTCAGAATGTAAAATGTCTAATGTCTGTGGAAACTGAGCAATGGGTCAGGCACAGAAGATTGGGACATGTTAATATGAGAAGATTATCTCAACTTAACAAACTCAATCTAGTCAGAGGACTTCCAAATTTGAAGTTCAACTCAGAAGCTCTGTGTGAAGCATGTCAGAAAGGCAAATTGTCAAAACCTACTTTTAAAGCTAAAAATGTTGTATCTTCCTCTAGACCATTAGAACTTCTGCACATATACTTGTTTGGACCAGTGAAAACTGATTCTATCAGTGGCAAGAAGTATGGATTGGTGATCGTAGATGACTTCAGCAGATGGACATGGGTAAAGTTTCTTAGACACAAGGATGAGTCAATTGTTGTATTTTCTAACTTCTGCAAACAAGTTCAAAATGAAAAAGAATTTAAAATTATTAAAGTCAGAAGTGATCATGGTGGAGAATTTGAAAACAAACAATTAGAATCTTTTTTTAATGAAAATGGCATCTCTCATGATTTTTCTTGTCCTAGAACTCCTCAACAAAATGGGGTTGTAGAACGTAAGAATAGAACATTGCAAGAGATGGCTAGAACCATGATCAATGAGACTAACATGGCTTAACATTTTTGGGCAGAAGCAGTAAATACATCATGCTATATTCAGAATAGAATCTCTATAAGACCTATTCTTGAAAAGACTCCTTATGAATTGTGGAAGAACAGAAAGCCCAACATTTCATATTTTCACCCCTTTGGGTGCATATGTTTTATTCTGAATACTAATGATACTCTGAATAAATTTGACTCTAAGGCACAAAAGTGTTATATGTTAGGATACTCTGAACGTTCAAAGGGATACAGAGTATTCAACACAGAAACACGTATTGTGATAGAATCTATTTATGTCAGATTTGATGATAAGCTTGGTTCTGAAAAACCAAAGCAGAATGAATTTATTGCAGATATAGAAGTTGAAATTTCTACAAACAGAACATCTGAAGAACAATCACCTACAGAACAAAACAAGACAAGTACTCCAACAAACTCTGAAGAACCCACTCAGAAAAAACTATCTAGAAGCAAAGTGAATCATCTAGAAGATAAAATTTTGGGAAAGATGGATGAACCAATCAGAACAAGATCATCATTCAGAAACTCTGAAGAATCTCTAATGGGACTAGTCTCCCTGATTGAACCAACTTCTGTAGAAGAAGCTCTCTCAGAAAATGATTGGATTCTGGCTATGCAAGAAGAACTTAACCAATTCACCAGAAATGATGTATGGGATCTAGTTCCTAGGCCCAGAGGATTCAACATCATTGGCACCAAGTGGGTATTCAGAAACAAGCTAAATGAGCAAGGAGAAGTTGTCAGAAACAAAGCAAGACTGGTTGCACAAGGTTATAGTCAACAAGAAGGAATTGACTATACAAAAACCTATGCACCAGTTGCCAGGTTAGAATCAATTAGACTCCTAATTTCATTTGCTGTAAACCATGATATCATTATATATCAAATGGATGTCAAAAGTGCATTTTTAAATGGTTATATTGATGAAGAAGTGTATGTACACCAACCCCCTGGCTTTGAAAATATAAAATTTCCAGAACATGTTTTCAAACTCAAAAAATATTTATATGGTCTGAAGCAAGCTCCCAGAGCTTGGTATGAAAGACTAAGTACTTTTCTTCTAGAAAATGATTTCATCAGAGGGAAAGTGGACACAACACTTTTCAGTAAAAACATTAAAAATGACATTCTGATATGCCAGATTTATGTAGATGATATAATATTTGGTTCTACTAAAAGTGCCTTGGGAAAGGAATTTGCTAAGTCTATGCAGGCAGAATTTGAAATGAGCATGATGGGAGAATTAAAGTTCTTTCTTGGAATTCAAATAAATCAAACATCAGAAGGAACATATATCCATCAAAGCAAATATGTCAAAGAACTTCTGAAGAAATTTGATTTATCAGAAAGCATCATATCTAAAACTCTTATGCATCCTACATGTATTCTGGAGAAAGAAGAGGTAAGTAAGAAAGTAGATCAGAAGCTCTACAGAGGTATGATTGGCTCTCTCCTCTATCTGACTGCCTCTAGACCAGATATTCTATATAGTGTATGTTTATGTGCTAGATTCCAATCAGATCCTAGAGAAACTCACTTAACAGCTGTTAAGAGAATCTTTAGGTATCTGAAAGGTACTACTAATCTTGGTTTATACTACAGAAGATCCAAAGATTATAAACTTGTAGGATACTGTGATGCTGATTTTGCTGGAGATAGAACAGAAAGAAAAAGTACTTCTGGAAGTTGTCAATTTCTGGGACATAATCTAATTTCTTGGTCCAGCAAAAGACAATCAACCATAGCTTTATCAACTGCAGAAGCTGAATACATTGCAGCAGCTGGATGCAGTACTCAGATGCTCTAGATGAAAAATCAGCTTGAGGATTTCAACATCTATGAGAGTAACATTCCCATCCTTTGTGATAATACCTCTGCTATTTGTCTCTCTAAAAATCCAATTTTACATTCTAGAGCTAAAAACATAGAAGTTAAACATCATTTCATTAGGGACTATACTCAGAAGGGAATTTTAATGTTAAAATTCATAGATACAAATCACCAATGGGCTGATATTTTTACAAAACCCCTTCCTGAAGATAGATTTAATTTCATACTAACCAACCTTAGCATGAAATTATGTCCAGAATGAAAATGCTTTAATTATATGTCTTTAACTCTTAGAAGTTCTGAAATTAATCCTCTATATTATTCCTTCAGAAGATATTATGTTCCAACTGTTTCATTCTGAGAACTTCTGTTCAAAGGAATAACATGCAGATCTTCACATCAACAAGTGTCAACAAGGCTCTAAGGAATCCTAACAGAATTAGAACAAGTGTCCAAATTCTGAAGAGTTATAGAACATGCATTGGACAAATGTCCTCTACAGAAGGACATCTGTTGATCTTCTGGGAAACTGATATGGCTAACTTGACACCAAAAAGGAAAAAATCTCTTGGGTAACTGTTCCAGAATCTTTTACGCCTTCCCCTATGTCTGCAACATTTATTGCATATAATCATTATGTTTTTAAATTTAATTTTTCCCACTAATTTCTCGTATTATTAAATGCAATTTTTTTCTATATAAACAACTTTTCATTTTCACTTTTACTTTTTACCTTCACTGCATTCTTACTGAAAACTTTTTCACCTTCACTTTTGCGTTCCCTCTGAATTTTTTTCTAAAACCCTAAACCCCAAAAACCTCATCTTAGTAACAATGGATTCCTCTCCTCAACAACAAGAAGACTCAACTGATGTGTTTTACGTTGAACCCGTGAAGACCCTTCTTACTTCAACTGACAAACTGGAAGTTCTTTGTGAGCTCTTTGTGGATTTCAACAGTCTGAAAGATAATGGTTTTGACCTTCTTCCTTCCGTCCAAGCTCAAGGCTGGGAGAAGTACTTTGATCGTCTCATGGGACCAGTTTTCCCAAAATTGGTCAAAGAATTCTGGGTATATGCAACTGCTTCTAACACTCATGTTACTTCGTATGTGCTGGGAAAAAGAATCATAATTTCTGAAGACCACATTGCTAAGCTCATAGAATCTGATGGCAATGGAATTAAGTGTAGTGAAATGGACAAAATGTCAGATACAAAACTGATAGCCAAGGAAATCTTCACTTATGGACAACCTTCTAACAAGTTAAAGGATCTAAAGATTCCTCATAGAATTTGGGCCAAGATCATTCTTGGAACCATCTGCCACAGGAAAGCAACAAACTCTCCAGATTATATCAACATGGATCAGCAGTTCTTGCTGTATTTTATTGCTAAACAGAAGAAGGTCAACCTTGCACACTCTCTATTTCAACATCTGAAAAACAGTGTGAAGGAAACAAGAGATGGGGAGAAAACCAAGAGGGATTGGATTCCTCTAGGACGTTTAATATCTGACATTCTCTGTGAGAATAAGTTGGTGGACTATCTGACTGAATTCAATCAGATACAACTTCTAGAAACAGATGTTGGTAAGCCTCTGAATGCAAAGAATCTGAAGAAGATGAAGTTCATAACCTCTATCAAGAAAGATCCTGTCCTCTATTCTAGAGAAGTTATAACCACCAGGAAGATTCCTCTGCAGAACTTCCCACTCTTCTCTTCTGACACACCTCCAGAGGTTGTGGTCAAATACTTGGACTCCTGCAAGCAACATGGTGTGGATCCAATGTTCAAGGCAACAGAACTTACTCAGCAAACTCCAGATGTTGCCTCTACAAGAAGCAAGAAAAGGAAGGTTGTAGAAGGATCCTCTTAGAAGGCTACTAAAACTACCAGAAGAACAGGTAATACTTCTACCTCTAACTCTGAATTCATTTCTGTAGTAGAAGCAGTTACAGTAGAAGTGTCTGAAGCACCTTATGAACCTATTCCTTCTGAACCAACTTCTTATGAACCAGCTCCATCATCTGAACCAACTCAATACTCTAAACCTATTCCACCTTCTAACCCTATTCCCTCTGTCATACCTGCATCTGTTGCTGTCTCATCCATACTATCATCACTTTATCCACCAGAAAATGAACCCCATCAACCACAAACACTTTCAGATTTTGATATTTCAATTGATACAACACCCCTTTCTAATATTCACCGTTGACCATCAGCTAAAACACACACTTCCCTTCAACATGTTCTCTCTGACATTGATGATTTTCAACCCACTGATTTTGTCCAAATCCCATCTTCTAAAACTTTTGAAACACACCACCATAGCAGTTTCCAACCTCAACATTCTGATGGCCTTGTTTTTAATCTCTCACCAATAAGAGAAAGTTCCCTGTCTTCATATGAGTCTACACCTCCTAACTCACCAACTTTTACGCACCATCCCTGACACACCACCAGAAGAAGCTGAACATGAAAATCCCCTTAGAACCTCTGTTAATATTGAAGCTTTACAAAAATTATCCTCTGTCTCAAACAAAATTGCCATACCTGCACCAAAACCAAAACCCTCAAAAACAGACATTTCTGCACCGTTACTTGCTTTTGAAACAGCAATGAAACTGAAGTTAGAGGATCTGAAGTCTGCTTGCTCAGAGCTTCCTGATCCAGCTGCTTCTGACTTTCTGTGGGCAACCTTCAAAAAATGGTTTAATGCTGAGACAAAGAGACTTAAGGACATCTGCTATGACATTGCTCACCAGAACTTTTGTGAGTATCTCAAAGCAGTTGTTTCTAACATTGAACAGAATAAACCTTTTCTGCTGGACAATAAACCCTGGACAGAGTTAGAACCTCTGGAAGAAAACTCTGGACTTCAAATGGTTCCGGTACCTTTTGAAGAAGATCAGGATGTTGAATCTGCTCAATCACCAGCAACTGTAGATGTTTCTGAGAATCAAGCTGCTCCAGAAGTTGAAGAACCTCTGCCAACCAATCTTGTTCTGCAGACCTTGGAAGAGTTGAAGAAGGAAAATGAGATGGTTAAGCAACACCTGTATAAGCAAGATGAAACCATTGCTGAGTTGAAGACAATGCTTGGAAAGCAAGTGGAATCATCTTCTGAGATCAAGTCTCTACTGGAGGCCTTAGTTACTAAGACGCACTCCTGATTTTCTGTTTATCTTCTGCTTAGTTTTTTTTTGGTTTTATCTTCTGTCTCTTCATGACTTTTTAAGGTCTACTGGTTATGTTCTTACATGCTTTTAATTCTGTTTAATGAAAACTTATCTTGCTTCTATACTCTTGCATTTTTTTCTGCATCTATTCTTTTTGATTATGACAAAAAGGGGGAGAAACGTAGAAGATCCTGATCTATAGCAGTTTATCATGATTTGCCTCTAACATATAAAATTCTAATAATACTATTTGAGTTGTGATTCTAAAATTGAAACAGGTCAAGTAATCAACTCAGGGGGAACTAAGGCTAATGAAACTTCTGAAGGATATAACTTCTGAAGAAATCTTTAATATTTGTTTTTATTCAATCAAAGGGAGTTCTTCTAATCCTATTAAACTCTATTCTCAATATCTAAATAAATGTTTTGTCATCATCAAAAAGGGGGAGATTGTTAGAACAATTATGGTTCTAAACCTCTAAGAGTTTTGATGATAACAAATATTATTATGCTAGAATAGAAGTTCTAATGACTACCTTTATTATATGTGTAGAAGAGGAATTTAATTAAAGGAGACGTGCATTACTAGAAGATATATTGAGCCATATATAGAAGATACACTTAATGAAGAATCCATCATTTAATGACATGGTTTAATGGTTGCGCATCAAGTCTTTAATATCTCTGATTTACGTCTAGAAGTTGATGATCTTCATAATGAAGACATTAATTAAAGAATATTTTAATTAATGGTAAAGACAAGTATCTCTTGTTATGGAAGGAATTTATGGTATTAATTAATATCCTATATTAGCTCAAGATGTCTCCAACGACTACATTTATTCAAGAACTATATAAAGGAATCAAATTGAAGATTTGGATAATACACTCACGAGAAAAAGACTGAATCATTTGTGCTAAAATATTGTAACATTCACTTAGTGATCTTAGCTTTATTAGAAGCAAAATTGTTACTATATTATTATTGTAATAGTTAAGTAATATTTCCTTGAGTGACTAGTTTCAGTCAGAAGACTCAAGAGGACATTGACTGTAGGTCAGTGTGTGTATTCATTTATTGAATAGTGGATTAAGACCTCAGTGATAGAGGCAAAATCACCTTGGCGGGTGGACTGGACGTAGTTTGAGTTCAAACGAACCAGGATAAATTAACTTGTCATTAGAAGTTATTTTTAGTTGTTAAAGAAAACCCAATTCCAACCCCCCTTCCTTGTGTTTTACGCACCTTCAAGACTATCCTCGAAGTAAGACATCCACAGCTTCTCGTCCATGGTGTATGCTTTTAACCTTCCCAAGAATGATTGAAGGTGGGTGTGTGGGCATGATGTGCCATTATACCTTTCAAAACACGGGTGTTTGAACTTGTGAGGAATTCTCACCCCTTCCACTAGTCCCATGTCCATTACATCAAACCCTAGGGAATTTTAGGATTCAAGAGACCTCAGCTTCTCTACAATTTCATCTAGCCTTCGTTCGTAAACTTCGTCCCCAACTCCGACAACTATAAACTTCTCTTCTTGAGGATCCTCTTGCAAGACCCTTCCTCCAGCAGTGTTACCCTGAGTATTCCGTATGGCATTGATTTCTTGGTTTAGATGAGGCCCAAACTCTGGTGGATCAGTGCGAGGCTGCACGTGATCGTTGTTACTGGTACCTCCTGTACCTGGATGGTGTTCTTCAGGAGTCTGCCTCTCAACCAACTGCCTCAGTCTTTCTTGGCTTTGAGCTAAACCAGTCATTACAGTCATGAATTGGGTCATCTGATTTCTCATCTCAACCCTCTCATTGGCCATCTGGGTCCTTACTTCATTCAAGTCTTGCTGAACTTAATCCATCTGGAGTCCCAGAAGGTTGTTTCTTGTCGGGTACCGGTGTATTCTGTTGACAGGGAACACTCTTCTGCTAGCAATGTTTCCTGAAACCACAACAAAGTGAGAAACAACAATAAAACAAAACCTACAAAACAAAGAAAATGTTAGTATGCAATGTAGGATGGATATTTGTCTTCCAAGGGTATCTGGTTTAGTTCTTTGGTTTTGACCTTTCCAGACCTCGAGGAAATGCTGATGATGTTGTAGAGATAGATAAAGCCCACCATAAATAATACAAACTGATATATTACAAAGGATAAAAAATACATAGTTTGATTACAATACATCCCCATGGTGGGTCAAAATACATCAACAAATGAAAAGTACAACAATATAAAAGTACAAGCAAAAGAGTCAAACATCTAATCCAAAGTCATTCTCCCTGACTTCCTTTAGGAGGGTCTCAGTCACTGGCCCTACTGGGTGCTCTGTAATAGTCCTGATGAGGAGGTTCCTGGTAGCAATGGAACTGGTTAACTTCTTATGCTTATCCTGATCCTTTGACCTTTTCAACCCTGCCCGGAGTTTCAATTCAGATATCTCTCTCTGAGCTGCCAACAAAGCCTCCTGATGCTTCTTCTCACTAGCCTCCAGTTGATCTATCTTAGCCTGAGTCCTCTGATCTTCTTGTGCATGGGCTTCAGTGATCCTGATCCACCTAGCCTGGCTTTCCTCTAGATAATGCTCTGCCCTAGCCTTCTGAGTCTTTGCTTCCTTGCAAGCATTCTTCAGTACTAACTCCCCTGCCCATGCCTTTCTGATGTAGTCATCCATCTTCTCAATCTTGGTCAAATGCTCAATCATGAGCCTTTCTAATCTCTCATTATCCAGACGGCTGTCGTTTCTCTCCCAGAGAGTCTTCTTTAAGGCTTCCGATAGCTGAGTATTTTTCCTCTCTTTCAAATTTTCAAACTCTTCCAAACTAACAGTGGCTACAGGTTGTACTGTAGAAGGTCCAGGTGTATCTTCCAAGGTGAAAGGCATCCAGGTGATCTGATATCTAGTATGAGACCAATCAGAATACTGTGCTGAAGTAATGTTGTTGCACTTGCCAAGGATGAATGTTCCCTTGGTCTGAATGTTGTCCCAGGCCCAGGCAGCTTGCCTGACAACAACAGAGTTGGGCTGGATTTCACAGTAGAGGGTCTCAGCCAAATCTTGTCCTCTGGGAGGAAGAACCAAAACATATCCCAATTGTATCTTAAACAGTAAAGGGTTGTAATTAATGCAACCTTTCACTCCTATCAAAGGCATATTAGGATACTGCCCATAGCTAGTAATAATGTCCTTGCCTTTGGTGCTCTGAGTGCACCATTTAATGTCATCTGATGTCAAGGCAATAAATCTCTTAGCCCAGTTCTTCTGCTGATGTGGGTTTAGGAAAGTATCTGATTTTGACAAATGTCTTAGCAGCCAAGAGTAATAAAGAGGAGCACAGCATCTGACCAGTCTCCCTCTTTGCTTTTCATTCCTCTGATGTACTGAGTAGTAGAAGTCTCCAAGCAAGGTAGGAACTGGGTTCCTCAATAAGAACAGGTGAATGGCATTCTTGCTCACAAACTTGGGCTCATCTGTAAACAAGATAACCCCATTTATACTAAGGGCTAGAAGTGCACAAACAGCCTTCCATTCCCCTACTGCAGCCTTCAGGGTAGCCTGGTGTCGCTCCCACCAAATGACACCCAAGGTCAAAAGGGGTACAGACGCGAACGGTCGGCGAAAGAGGAGGAAATGAATAGAGTCGCCAGCTAGGCATTTTTATCCCGAAGGAAAGGTAATGCTGCATAAACCTAGAAAGATATGGATAAGATGGTTGCGAACCAGAGAGACTGAGAAAGGGGGTTGGTTACAACCTGGGAAGGTATTAGCACCCAGATTGTCCGCCGTACTCGACGATATCCACGCTTAAAAGATTTGTGTTTTAAAGGGGTAGTGTCAGTGCAATTTGTGTATCAGAGCTGGAAAGAATGCAAGTGTCAGTGTAAAAGAAGTGTAGTGTATATAAGTGAAGTGTCAGTGTAAGAACAAAAGTGAAGTGCTCAGGACTATGGGGCTTAAAGAATAAAGCTGGAAAGAGGGGGGAATATACAGAGACTTTTGTTCGATAACTGTTAAGTTATGCCTACGTATCCTCTCGTGCAATGAGGAAGTCAGAACACCATAGTTCGACCCAAAGAGACTGAAAGATAAATTGACTTGCGAACTGCTTACTTGTCTATGCTCAAGTGTATGACCTGTCTGGCTCAGGTGCTAACTGTCTTGCATTAGACGGAAGAAGCGAGTTCTCGTTTGTGAGTGAATGAGGTGAGAAAAGAACCCCGAAAGAGACGATTATTGTTTGTTTTTGAGTTTTCATACTTTTATTACTTTTTGAAAGTTTGTCATAGATTAATGAGCTTAAGCCTAAACCAATGGGTTAGTAAACTCATCACATCTTCCCTCTGATTAGGGGTAATGAGAATACCTTAAGTGTGAAGTCAGCATCTCACACTTAATTACCATGATGTAGGATTAAGATCATTAACCTATTTGCATTTATTTATATGTTTTTGTTGTTTTTGTTTAGTGTTAAGTAATGAGATTAAGCCATAATCAAGGATTTAATGGACTCATTACACCATCCTAATAGAAGGATAATAGATGAGAACATTTAAGCTGAGGAAGATACCTCAACTTAATCCATGATTAGGGATTAACCTCATGACAAAACAAAGCCTTTATTAAAGTGGATTTTAGTTAATGATAAGATGAAGAAATGATATTTATGATTTGTAAGACAACTTGAGGGGGACTTGTCCATTAACACTAGGGTTAGTCCTTCTTAACCAATTAAGGAAGAATTAGAACCCTAATGCAAGGCCCAAGTTACAAGCTTGATGTCTTAGTGATTATTAGGTGGATTGATTAAAGGAATTAAACACATTAAGGGTTTAACACTTAGGATTAAAGTTATACACTCCATCCTAATAGAAGGATACAGATATAACCCTATCCACAAAGTCTTAAAACCTTTAAGGTTTAGTCCTTGATTATGAGATGAGAAGAGAAGACTCAATGATGACACAAAGGCAAAAGCTAAATGGGGGACTAATCAAAACCCTAACTGTTATCATGCTTGGTTATTCCTAGGGTTAGTGAGGTTTACAAGAAGAATCTTCAGAGAAACCACCAGGAAGGAAGCAGATGAAAGGAGGAAGAAACAAAGAGAAGCAAAACAACTTGCTTCACTTAAGAAGACAAGTTGCTTGAAGGAAGAAAGTAAGATGAACAAGAATGAGCAAGCTCAATCTAAAACACAAACAAAATGCAGCAAAGAAAGTATGAAAGAGATGAAAAGGAATTGTGAGAAGTGAAGGCAAATTCACTTCTCAAACAACTTACCACCTGAAAAGTTAGCAAAAGAAATGAAATGCAATGCAAATGGGATGCAATGTCATGATGCAAATCAAAACCAGAAGCATAAGTATGATGTTAATGATGCTAAGAGATGATACAAACATGAGGCAAGGCATGATAATGATCAAACAAGCATAAGGATGCAAATGAGGCATGCATTGAACCATGAATGTTCATGAAAAGTTATGAAATGCAAATGACATACAATAATGGAAAATTCAAGATGAAATGATCAAACATGATTCTAATATGTCCTAAGATATATTATGAATCAAAATAATGCACAAAATTTCATGGCAAGTCAATGGATGCAAGCAAATGAGAAATGGATGCAAAAGAAGGCACAAATTAGGGTTTCATGCATCATGCAAAGCAAAAATCCAAAACCAGAAGCAAACAACATGATAAAAATTTGAAAATGCAATCAAAGATACCCTAAATCTATACAAACTCAATGCCCAAAGGAGGGGATCCAACTCTTAACCTATTGAAAGTTATGAATTTTCTAAGATTACTAGGGTTTTGGGGTACTTCATCAAGAAAAATGCTAAACAAATTAAAAATGCAAGATCAATTCAAATCAAATTTACCCTATAAACTACATGCTATGCAAGATGCCATGCAAAAAGAATCATCATCCAACTCTCAATGGTTAGGCAGTAATGAATTTTTGAAGTTTGAAACAAAATATTGCCTAAAATTGAAATTAAATCCAATGAAAATGATCAAAAGGCATCAAGAACAAAAAAGAAATTTGGTTTGAGGGTTGGACAATGTTTCTAAATGTTTTTAAATGCTATGTGAATTTTTTTGTGATTTTTAAATACCTAAATGTATTTTTAATTAATTAATTTTCATTAACTAATTAAAAATAAACATTTAAATGATTTAAAAATAATTTTTTATGCAAAAAATAAAAATAAAAATAATTTTGTGTTCTGAAAATTCATGAAACCCTTGACAAAAATTTTCATAATTTTTAGATGATTTTAACTATTTTAAAAAATATATGAAAGATAAAACAATTTAAATACAAATAAAAATAAAAGAAAATGAAAGTATGCAAGGGGGAGGGCCAGGATTTGATCTGGGCTTGGACTGGTTGACTGCGCGTCAGATCCAAAGGCCCAGATTCAAATCTGGCTAATTTGTTTTATGAATTAATTAAACAGGATTTTAATTAATTAAACATGGATTAGGGTTTTAATGACACATCCTGGCCACACGTTCACGCGGGAGTCAACTAAAGTCAGCCAGATCAAGGGTCCAAATTCAAACTTTGCCCTAAACGCGTTTAATGACCTAATGACTCTCAGGTGGCCGGAAATGACCTCCGGTCATCTTCTCCGGCCACCTCTTTCCCTGAAAATTGTTAACTCACTCCCTAGGTCTCTAAAACTTGATTTCTCTGCCCAGAATCCATCCCCACACATCATATAACAAGAATCATCAAACAAAACGCATTTATTTCTCGTATCAAAGCTGAATCGAATCAAAAGGTTTTTAGGTCAAAAAATTTCAGAAGCTTCATACATACTCAATACTTAACCATTTGCAAAACTAAACATATCAGCATGATCAGCACATCACATAGATTCATTTAAGAACTTAAAAATGCATTTCTGAAAAAAAAAAAGGTTCTTGAGCTCACCTGAAATGGAGCTTTCAATCCAGGAACTTTCTGCTTGCTTCTCTGTTTCAAAATGGCTTCAATGATCCTCTTGATGAAGTTTTGGAGCTTGGTTGAAGTTTAAAATGGTTGGTTTGGTGGTTTGATGAAGTTCTGTTCAGTGAAGGAGAGAAATCGTGTTTTGATTTCAGGGAGTTTCAGGGCAAGGTGAAGGGTCAGGGATGATCAGTGAGACATGCTGAGATGTTCTATGGAGTTTGTTTTTATGTTTGATGCTTGTGTGATGTGTTTCGAATGAAAATGCATAAGAGGGCAAAGCTTGGAGCTATGGCTTGGAGAGTGTTTCAGGCTTGTGTATCTGGTGTGTTATGTTGCATTTGGTCCACTTATCACAACTAGAGAGGTCAGAGAAGTTGGTGTGGCACAGGCTAATTGGTATGGGGTTTTTGCCAAAAAGTCAAGTTTTGTGTAAGAGAGGTATGGGCTATGGCAGTGAAGGTACAAAGCATGGCTTGGCTGCAGCTTGAATCAGGGAGAGCCATGGAAAAAGATTAGAGGCAATGCAGCAAGTGGATTAGGGTTTGTGATAGGTTTTGCAACTTTGTGACTTTTTGCCCCTTTTGAAGTTTCTTGATCCATAAGTCATGAAAATAGGCAAACCTTTGGTGCAATCTGAATTTTAGGTCATGGTTCATGTTTGTGTAATGCATAGAAGTCCATTTGAAGTCACATTTTGCCTTGGTATAAGGTTTTGCAACTTTGCCTCTTTGGTGTAAAACTTGAAATTATGTGATTTTTGCCAACTTTGACAAGCCATAACTTTTGATCCAAAATGAATTAGAATGAGTTCTTGTACTTTTTGAAAATGGGAGGATCCATTCTACAACTTTCATGACCAAAGTTTTCTCATTTGAAGCATTTTTGAATCAATTTGAGAAGGTTGAAAAACTTTCCCAAAATGGCAAGTTTGCATTACAAGTCACTTTCCCAAAAAGGCAACTTTGAAAATGACTTGAGATTCTCCAATTTTGTGAACTTCTAACATATTCTATGATCAAATAAAGATCATACACATTCAAAATGATGGAGAACACCCTTTGGTTGGGTCACTGGGGGCCTCAGATGCCCTGATTTTGCACTGACTTGCTCAAGAAGTCAACTCTTGATTAGATGCCTTCCCCCTGGAATTTCTTCATGAAACCTGATATGCATGATCCTTATAACATATAGAGACCAACAGAAACAAGAATGACCAAAACAATTAGAGTTATGGCCTTTGAAACCAAAACCCTAATTCTAGGTCATCTGTGCAGTTAAACCTGGCTCTGCTTCCATGCCTTTCCCAGGTCTTGTGATTCTTGACTTTCTTGACTTTATGGGGATACAATATGATGTTTGAACATACATGGACCCCTTTGAAGTGATTGATGACCTTTGGAGTGGCTCAAATAGCTCAAGGATGGCTCAGATCACAAACCCTAGATGCAGATGACTTAGAAACAATGCAGTAAATTAAAAATGTGATATGAGATGCTATGATTGAATTTATGCATATGAAAAGATCACAAGCCATGTTGTGAATAGGTGAGGGAAAATTTGGGGTGTTTACAGCTGCCCCTATTCAAACATGAGTTAGCTGTGCAGGATGTAAGCAACGGCTTAACAGGCAAACAAGATAACTTGTGGTTGAATATCAAAAGACAGTCCAAAATTTGCACTCACAGAATGAAGAAGAAAAGGGATATAGATTGTAAAGGAAAATAAAGCATAATTATAAGGTGCGGGCGACGGAGGACGACCGTCGAGCAGAGGACGAATGCTGGGGATGAAGCAATGACGGGGCCGACCGACACGCTGGGGAAGATGCGGGAAATAAAGCAATGACGGGGACGGCCGACAAGCTGGGGATATAAGAGATTATGATGGGGACGGCCATCAAGTAAAGCTACAAGACTCTTTGGGGATTAAAGGTAAACGAAATAAAAATGATGAGGTACGGTCATCAAAGGTGAATGACGATCACCTGGCAGGGGACGACTGCTCTGTTGGGGATAAGATGAGGGATGGTCATCTAAGGTGAAGGACGATCACCTGGCAGGGTACGGCTGCCGAAAGTATCGCGACATAGGACGAATGCCAGATAGAAAGGTCGACGATGGGGGACGGCCATCAGATAAGCATGATGAAGGACGAACTTCAAGAGGTGAAGAACGATCACCTAGCAGGGTACGGCTGCTCTCAGGGTTTATCATGACATAGGACGAATGTCAGATAACAAGATCAACGATGGGGACGGCCATCAGATAAAATGATGAAGGACGATCATCAAGAGGTGAAGGACGATCACCTAGCAGGGGACGGTTTGCTGAAAATGGAACGACATAGGACGAATGTCAGATAAGAAGGGGTTCTAATATATAGAGACTCCACTGGGGGTTGATGAAGGACGATCATCAAAGAGGTGAAGGACGATAACCTGGCCGGGTACGGCTGCCGAAAAGGTATCATGACATAGGACGAATGTCAGATAGAAAGGAAACAGTTCAACAAGCTTTGTTGGGGACTTTGCTGGGGAATAGTAAACACGGACGAGTGTCTATATCCAAGAAATGAGAGGTATAATTGTTCGGGCACTGCGTATAGATTAAAGATGCGGGCGAGCATCCTTAAGACTATGATACGGACGAGTATCAGGTAGAAACAAAAGCTGACACATGTTCAGAGATGATGATACGGACGAGTATCAACTGGTTAACAAAGAACACGGACGAGTATTGATTCTGCGGGGACTCTTCTGGGGAATAGTAGACACAGACGAGTGTCTAATTTCAAGAAGACATAAGTGTTTGACACGGTGTATAGATTAAAGATGCGTACGAGCATCCTTAAGACCATGATACAGACAAGTATCAGTAGAAACAAACACTGACGCATGTTCAGAGATGATGATACGAACGAGTACCAACTGGTTAACAAAGAACACGGACTAGTGTCGGATCTGATGGGGCATAAGTGGTGTATACAAGATACGGACGAGTATCTGTATGAGTAAAACAGGAGTAACAAGTATGAGTGGTGTATAGACGGGTTTTTAACTTGCTGAGGAGGGTGACACGGGCGAGTGTCAAAAGAGAGAGGTGTAATATAAACAAGTATATGGTTTACCAAGTGTTTGGGTAATTATGTCGGGGGTGGCACGGACGAGTGTCAAAGGAGTTGTATATATATATATATATATATATATATATATATATATGTATCTGTGAGTGCAATGAGGACTCTTTGGCCTTCTACTGGGGGTATGACACGGACGGGTGTCAAGGTGTATCTGTAATATAAGTGGTCTGTTTGTAAAGCATGCTCGAGCGACTTTACTGGGGATTGATGACACGGACGGGTGCCAAAAGGAGTGTGAGCGTAAGGCAAATGCTTTGGCTCCCTTGGTGGGGAATTCTGGGGGGTATTCTGCGTATCGTTGATGGATTATCGGTATTTACAAGTGTTTGATTCGGAACATGGCTTATGATTATGCAATATGTTTGATTTTTGCCGTAATGCTCCGTATTAGACGAAATGCTACGCTCTGTTGGGAAGATATGATGCGAATGCTATGATTATGCAAAGATACCAATCCGGAATTCGGATCCCGTTGTTGTGGAGATCTCTGGCCGATCTACTTGAAGTGGACATCCCAGCTGGGGATAAAATCATTGGTAGATCTGACATATCTAACTCTGCATGGGAGAGTAGATCACTGATAGATCTATCTCAGTAATGAGGGACCCAACTGGGGTTTGTAGAAGCTTTCTTCACTCTGTTGTGAGTTCTTCAGGCGTCGCTTTTCTGGATAGAGGTTGAGACTCTGCGGGGATTTCGCTGAGGATGATACTTGGCAACTCCGCTGGGGATGTGGACACTTTCTGGTGCTGCCCTGAAGGAAGTGTTGGAGAAATGATGCCTGACAACTCTGACGGGGAGAAGGCATCCCCGGTACTGTTTGGAAAGCATGCTGAGGAAACAATGATTCGGTAGCCTACTGGGGGGAAGCTTCCATGCCCCATGTTGCGTCCTGAATACCTGCAATCCTGAAAAGACAAAGAAACGCACAGGTATCCCGAGGCATCCTTTACTGGATTCCATCATAGGAGTTTAGACACTCCCGGGAGTAAACATATTTCCTGCAAGCATGTAGTTTAGGAAAGACGCATTTGTATTCATGCGATCAGAATAATGACATCGGGCATTTTTTGCAAATGAAAGAGTACGAGACAACGTGTGACTGAAAATCTGATCTTATTAATTCGTATGCCCTGAATTGGCAAAATACAGTCAAAAGAAACAAATCTCCTGGAATGAGGAGATTGTTACAAATTGAGAAACAAAAGATGTCGGCAATGTCGATGACGCTTCAAGGAGCTTCCCTTTTGCTATGACTCGTATGACATTTGACATTCTTCTCGTCTTGCTTTCTGAAGAAGGCTGATTCTGACCGACGCTCGAACCTTTCGGAACTCGTCAGGTTGTAAGTGATACAGATGAATTCAAAATGCAGTTGTTCGCTTATTCCCTTATTTTGCATGGATCGCCCTTTCGGGTTTTCAATCCATCGGGATACCCATTTTTGCTTGAGTTGTCCAATGCGGCTTTTCAACTCAGCGAGTGTACATTTTTTTGTTTATTTTCCCTTATTTTTGCCCGAGTCTTTTATTCTGTTTTTGACTCGCCGGGATGCCCTATTTTTGCCTGGACTTACATTCTGTTTTTATGTCCAGCGGGTCATTTATGCGAAGTCTTCGCCATCCATAGTGCTGAGCATCAGTGCTCCACCAGAAAAAACTTTCTTTACTACGAATGGCCCTTCATAGTTCGGAGTCCATTTGCCCCTGTGGTCTGTATGAGGAGGGAGGAATCTTTTCAGCACAAGATCTCCTACTTGGTATTCTCGGAACCTGACTTTCTGATCGAAGGCTTTCTTCATTCTTTTCTGATACAGTTGCCCATGGCAAATTGCAGCCAATCTCTTTTCTTCAATCAGACTTAGTTGCTCATATCGGGATCGGACCCATTCTGCTTCATTTAGTTTAACATCCATCAGTACCCGCAGGGAGGGTAATTCAACTTCAATAGGTAGGACTGCCTCCATACTGTAAACAAGCTGATACGGTGTTGCCCCAGTGGATGTTTTGATTGACGTACGGTACCCATGCAAGGCAAATGGTAGCATTTCATGCCAGTCTTTGTAGGTAACTACCATCTTTTGCACAATCTTCTTAATATTCTTGTTAGCTGCCTCAACAACGCCATTACTCTTTGGCCTGTAAGGAGAAGAATTGTGGTGTTGGATCTTGAAATCCCGGCACAGCTCTGCCATCATTTTGTTGTTTAAGTTGGAACCATTATCAGTAATGATTCGCTCGGGCACTCCATACCGACAGATGATGTCTCTTTTCAGAAATCGAGCTACCACTTGTCTTGTAACATTCGCATATGAAGCAGCTTCGACCCACTTGGTAAAATAGTCAATAGCAACCAGGATGAATATGTGGCCGTTTGAAGCAGTCGGTTCAATCTTGCCAATCATATCAATGCCCCACATGGCAAAGGGCCAGGGTGAAGACATTACATTCAACGGATTGGGAGGCACATGCACCTTATCCGCATAGATCTGGCATTTATGGCATTTCCTGGTATAAACACAACAGTTTGCGTCCATTGTGATCCAGTAATAGCCTGATCTTAGAAACGTTTTAGCCATTGCATGCCCTCCTGCATGGGTACCAAAGGATCCTTCGTGCACCTCGTGCATCAACAAGTCTACTTCTGTTCTATCAACGCATCTGAGGAGTACCATATCAAAGTTTCTGTTGTACAGGGAACCATCAGTATTCAGGAAGAAACTGCCAGCAAGCCTTCTCAAAGCCTTCTTATCATTGGAAGATGCCCCAGGTGGGTATGTTTGATCCTCCAAGAAGCATTTAATGTCATGGAACCAAGGCTTATCATCTTTAACAACATCTGCTGCAAATACATATGCTGGTCTGTCAAGTCTGGACACTGAAATCCGAGGCACAAAGTTGGCAGCTTGAACTTTGATCATTGATGAAATGGTAGCCAGAGCATCTGCAAACTGATTCTCGTCCT
Organism: Lathyrus aphaca; assembly: GCA_963966055.1. Lineage (NCBI taxonomy): Eukaryota > Viridiplantae > Streptophyta > Magnoliopsida > Fabales > Fabaceae > Lathyrus > Lathyrus aphaca. The sequence goes on from OZ014519.1 coordinate 612,485,873, forward strand.
GAGGGATATACTCAAGATTGACCGTTGTAAAGAAAGTCAATAACCTCCTTGTATAATCCCTGTAAGGTATCAGATGATCCTGGTGGGTGTACCATTTTCCGTTGGTTTGATTAACTACCAAAGCTGAATCTCCGAATACAGTCAAAGTCTTGATCCTGAGGTCAATGGCTTCCTCAAGACCCATAATACAAGCCTCGTATTCAGCTTCGTTGTTAGTGTAGTTGAAAGTGAGTTTTGCCGAGAAAGGCATGTGAACTCCCTTAGGTGTAATGAGTACCGCACCAACTCCACGACCATTCATATTAACAGCCCCGTCAAACATCATAGTCCATTCTTCTTCTGGGTCAGGCCCTTCAGTGTGAACAGGCTCTTCATGATCTTTTGCTTTTATGAACATGATGTCTTCATCGGGGAAGTCAAATCTCATAGGTTGGTAATCATCAATGGGCTGCTCAGCAAGATAATCAGACAGTACACTGCCCTTGATGGCTTTCTGAGATGTGTACTGGATGTCATATTCTGTGAGGATCATTTGCCATCTTGCAACCCGTCCGGTAAGTGCAGGCTTCTCAAAAATGTACTTAACTGGGTCCATCTTTGAGATCAATAAAGTAGTGTGGGTCAACATATACTGTCTCAGTCGGCGAGCAGCCCACGCTAAAGCATAGCAAGTTTTCTCGAGCAGTGAATAACGTTGTTCACAGTTGTAACACGGTGGGAGAACTGACTTTAGTTATGTTGCGGATAGCAAGAGTCGCCACCGACTTTTATTTTATCCAAAGGAAAGGCATAAAAGAACAGGAAAGACCTTTTAAAAGATTTTTGGGTCCGGGGGATAGGTTATGTAAAGGGAAGGTGTTAGCACCCTTTACATCCATGGTTATCCATGGCTCTTAGTTACTTAGCTCACTTTAAAATGTTTTTTGAAAATGTGAAGTGTGTGAATAGAAATTTTCATAAGAGTTTGATAATGATCCATGTACGTATGCGTAAAAAATCTGTGTTTTGAAAATTGTTTGAAATTGTGAAGTGTTTGAAAAGTTTTTGAATAGTGAGCAAGTAACTATGAGAAACCTACCCTAAAGTTTAAGTCTTTCTGTTCTTGAATCCTTTAAATGGTAAGACTATCCCTATTATTAAGGAATAGGTAGTCATTACCTTGGATGTGAGGGACAAGTGAGGGTCATCTGTTAATGTAGGCAACTGTAAGGTGTATTAAGCAATTTTGGAGGGACTGTCATCTTTATTCGAAAGGGACAAGATCATTACGAAGGCAACATCCGGAAAGGGACTTGATCTTTTATTATTAGGGACTAGATGACTTTATTTTGAGGGACTTTTGCTTTATACACCCCACTTGACCTTTTGATTAGGCAACATGAGAGGTATCCCTAAGGAAGTGAGATGGCGATCCAAGATCGACTTACGTGTGTGAGTGTATAATTTAAATATTTATCTTTTGAATTAAGTGATCTAAATTAATTTTAAATTACAAGTATATTTACACTCCCTATTTACTAACCATAGCATAAAATAAATAATTTAAACATTATAAAATATTACATCCAGGAGCAATTACAATAATAATAATAAAAACAATTTAAATAAATAAGAAAAATAGTAAATAATAATAATAAAAATTGGGTTAGTGAAAATAATAATAATAATAACAAATTAATGGGGTTAGTAATAATCATATAAACATAATTAATAATAATAATAATGAAATAAGCAAAAAATTCAAATTTATAAACAATTATCATTCAATATTAAAATATAAACAATTATACTAATTATTATAAAATTTTTAAGTTATGTATAAATTATAAAAAATTAATTATGAACATAATATGAAAGTGGAATTATAATTATAAAAATTAAATTAGCAATTTTAACATATTTTCAAACATATAATAAAATTATTTACATGCAAAATTAAATTATAACCAATTATAGAATATTTTCATATTATAAAAAAATACATTAAGCATTTTAATTTTTAAACATATTTATGTACAAAAATTTAAATTATAAGCAATTTATACATTTAATAAAAATTGGATTAAGAATTACATTATAAATATAATATATACAAATAATAATATTAAACAAAAATAGAAGAAGAAAAAATTAGGGTTTTGAAAATTATTATGATTAATTAGAGTTTTGAAAAAGAATTAGGTTTTATATATAAAAGAAATGTTAAATATTAATCTAATTATGCAAATAAATAATATATAATAGCAATATATACACATATATAAAAAAATAGTTTTAGAAAATATTTTAGGATTTATATTATAATTTTAATTAATTAATATTAATAATAATCAAACAAATAGAAAGCAAAAGAAAAAACTTACCTGGCTGGGAGTTGAACCCAGCACCTCATGCTTTCACACACTTAAATCAGCAACAACAACCACTGGGCCAGCCTGTGCGCAGGTAGCAAAGGAGGGAGTCCATTTGGTTTTATGCCTTATACCTGAAAATCAGAAAAAAGAAAGAAAAACAAAAGGCCTGGGGGAATCGAACCCAGGACCTTCACAATACACACAAACACCTTAACCAATCTAGTTGGGAGAGCGCACCTGTATATACAACAACTATAATTCATAATATATTATGTTTAATGGATAAAAGAGAAAAACATGAAAAAATTGTCACAGCCAGGATTCGAACCCCTGCCATCCAACAATACACGCGCCTGCTTCACCACTGGGACAAGCACAAGCTTGTGATATAAAATAGAAACAAAACGTAAAAATATTAAAACCAAATTCAAATTCCAGAACGCGCGCGCAGGGAGTCATCTTCAACCTCTGGCTATATGAATTTTGCTGCGAAAATTATTACGAATTTACCTGCGATTTTTAAATTGCAGCAATACCTACGAAACTCAAACACCAACGAAACAACAAAATTTCACAAAATTGAAAACATCATTGAATTCTTGAGAACATTTGCAACCATTCTATGTCTTTATAAATCATTTATATTTGTTAAATCATAGGATCCTAATTTGGCCAAAAAACCCTAATAATGGTGAATACTCATTCGTGTCCCCAAAATCCAATTGATTCATCCAGAAACGTTCCTTGTATCATAACAAACACAAATCAACAGTCAAATGCGATTAATCATGAGTAAATATTAAAAATCGAAAAATTGTAAATGAGCATGAACTTGGGTTCAGTTTGAATGATTTAGGGTGTTATGGATGCATATGAACATTGGTACATGATCAGGGAAGTCCAGGGATCACTCTCATGTTCTTAAAATACCTTCAAATGCCTTGTGGAGTTGAAACCGAATTTGAGTTTGGAGAGGTTTTTTGAAAATGCAAACTTACATTTTGGAGGCTGGATTTCGTGTGTTTTTGTTAGGGTTACCTCATGTACTTATAGTGTGATCAATTAGGTCAGAAAAGATTGATGCTTGTGTGAGAAATTTGATTGGAAAAGATTCAAAGAGATTATGCCTTAAAAATCAAATATCCTTGTATGAACACCTTCTATTTTAGGCAAATCAACATGATTCTCTTACCACTTTGATACCAATCAACTTTATGAATTTCTAGAAGCTCAATCCTTTTTAAATCTTTGACTTTTATATTTTATTTTAATTTAAAATGATTTTAAATGAATTAAATCAAAATAAATAAAAATAAAATGATAAAAAATCTAATTTTTATTGACTTGGGTCGTGCATGAGGTCATAGTATGGATTGGGTCATCATATGGCAAGCCCATTTAGAAAAAATTGGTTTTAGACCTCCATTTTCTTCATAAACCAACCAAAAATTTCCCAACTTTGCAAGGGCACCCATCCTTCAATTTTAATACTATGAGGGTGTTCTTGGACATTTTGGAAAGTTTGAAGAGTCCTCTAACCAACCCCACTGGTTTCATGTCCATATCATTTACCATTCTCAAGTTATGCCCTTTTGAAGTTGTTGACTTTTTGTTGACTTTTAAAAGGACCTATAATGTCTTAGCTCATACCTTCCAAATGAAGCATTTTTGGGCTTGGCTTGTGAGACACAAAGTTGTAGAGAATTCAATTTCATTCAAAATGAGCTTTGGATGGAGACTTGGTGATGAAGCATGTGAAAGTTATGGCTGGTCAAAGTTCAGTTGACTTTTACTAAGGAAACCTTAATTTAAAAACTCCTGATTCTTGATGATCTGAAATCTCCTTGATGAATCATCATAAACCCTTGATAAAATGATGAATTTTACTTCATATACTTGATGTTGACAAAAAATCATGAAGTTTGACTTTGGTTTGACCACAGTTGACCTCAGTTTGACTTTATAACTGCTTTGACTGATTTTGACTTATCTGATCATCTGACTGAGCAAACTTTTGAGAAAAGTCTTGAAACTTCTCATGGGGATTCTTAGACACATATAAGATGCTATGAAGCTCACTTGAAGTCTTGGAAGTCCATTTAGCCTGATTAAAGTCAAAACCCTAGTTTTGAATGCACTGCTTAGGAGGTGCATTGTCTGAGGGAATTGTCAACTCTTCTGACTGCTTGTGAACTTTGTGAACCTTGTGAACCATCATAAAATGTCTTGTGAACCTTGTGAACCTCATGGGAGGTCTTGTGAACTTTGTGAACCTCATAAAGTGTCTTGTAAACTTCATGAACCTCATGAAAGGTCTTGTAAGTATTGTGAATCTTGTGAACCTTGTGAACCTCATAAAGTATCTTGTAGACTTCATGAACCTCATGAAAGGTCTTGTAAGTATTGTGAATCTTGTGAACCTTGTGAACCTCATAAAGTATCTTGTAGACTTCATGAACCTCATGAAAGGTCTTGTGAACTTTGTGAACCTTCTTAGCACACAAAGTCTTGTATTGTGAGGGCAAATTTTGGGGTGCAACAGCTGCCCCTGTTCAATTTTCTGAAACCTGAGGGGTTAGATTGGTATATTTACCAGTCGTGACCTGGAAGGTTGAAGGGGATTGAACACAAAAGCCCAAAAATTTGCACTCACCAGTGCATAGAGTGATACAGATGATTAGTTGAATATGCTTGAGTGGGCTTAAAGATGCCACTTGGAAAAAAATTCTTCAGGTACATTTCTTGGAGGATAAAGCAGTCCAAAATATGAAGGTAAAATGATAGCTTTTAGGAAGATAAACAACGTCCCGAGGTAGTAATATACTTTCAGGAGGATAAAGCAGTCCTAAGGTAATAATGTGCTTTCAGGAGGATAAAGCAGTCCTGAGTGAGTGATATGCTTTCAGAAAGATAAACAACGTTCTGAGGTAATAATATGCTTTCAGGAGGATACAACAGTCCTGAGATAGGGGTGATAGCTTTCAGGAAGATAGACAATGTCCCGAGGAGATAATATGCTTTCAGGAGGATAACAACGACCTGAGGAAGTGGTAACCTTTGGGAAGATAACAACGGCCCAAAGTAATAATATGCTTTCAGGAGTATGAACAATATCCTGAGGAAGTGGTAACCTTTGGGAAGATAACAACGGCCCAAAGTAATAATATGCTTTCAGGAGTACAACAACATCCTGAGGAAGTGGTAACCTTTGGGAAGATAACAACGGCCCAAAGTAATAATATGCTTTCAGGAGTATGAACAACATCCTGAGGAAGTGGTAACCTTTGGGAAGATAACAACAACCCAAAGTGATAATATGCTTTCAGGAGTATAAACAACATCCTGAGGAAGTGATGATAGCTTTCAGGAAGATAAACAACGTCCCGAGGAGATAATATGCTTTCAGAAAGATGAACAACGTTCTGAGGTATAAGAAGCTTTCAAGAGGATAAAGCAGTCCTGAGGGATTGATGGCTTTCAGGAGGATAAAGCAGTCCTGATAGCCACAAGTTGTTGATGAAGTCTGTCTGTTGGAGAATTAACCTGAAAGCAAGGTAGCATTCTGTATGGTAATATTAGTTTATGCATTATGTATGCATGTATGATATGATGCACTTAAGTAATGTATTATGCATTCATGGATATGTATGTTATGTAAATGATGTATGTATGACATGTTGCTGCCTGAAGCGTCTGGATATCTTCGTATAATAACTGCTGGCCAGGGAAAATAAATCCCGATTTGTTGCTGAAGAGTATGAGGACCTTGTTCCCATCTTGTTTGATAATATATTATACATAACCTCTCGTCTGCTGGGGATAGTAAGGTATATATAACCTCCCGTCTGCTGGGGATAGTAAGGTATATATAACCTCCCGTCTGCTGGGGATAGTAAGGTATACATAACCTTCCGTCTTCGTTCGATAGTAGGGTATATATAACCTCCCGTCTTCGTTCGTCGTATTTCTATTGGGAAGTAAATTCCCGAATATCCGCATGAGGATAAAAGAGATGGATATAAATTCCCGGGGAGATGTGACTTTATGAAGATGGATTTGCCCTACTGAGGATTTGTAACTGTCTTGTAGAGATGAACCGGCGAAGCTTTGTTGAAATCCTTCCCTCGTTCGTCCTTAGTAAATACTATTACTGCATTTTTATGCATTTCTGGTAAACATCAATCATATTAAGCATACATGCATTTCTGGTAAACATCAATCATATTCAAAAGCATACATACATTCAAACACAACCAATGGACGTTTCGCTTATGTAAATAGGGTAAAAGTAAATCAGGATTCAAAAATGGAATTTTATTCATATCAAGAAGTGACCCATACATGGGTAGGTTTGTACAAGGAGACATAAACCCTAGTAAGAGGATTTTGTCATAAAATTTTACAAAACAAGGAGAATCAGCTATGTGGGAAATAATCCTATTGAGTTTCAATTCTACTATTGCCATTATCTTCAAGTATCTCATCTTCTGCTGTTGAGACGGAAACAATCGGATTGAACTTTATCTAATCGAACTTGAGTAAGTAATACAATTGGTTGCAGTTTCATGGGTGATCCAAACGAGACATAGTCATACGCTTTAATCCCTAACTTTTGCCTGGATTGCCCTTTCAGGTTTTCAATCCACCGGGATACCCTTTTTTGCCCAAGCCGCCTTTTCAGGTTTTCGACTTGCCGAGTGTACATCTTTTATATATCCCTAATTTTTGCCCAAACCCTTTTGGTTTACCGGGATGCCCTTATTTTTGCCTAGGCCTGTCAACCTAGCGGGTCTCTTTTTATGCGTAGTATTTTTTAACTATGTATGCGTTTACAGGCTGAGGGAAGTCTTCACCATCCATAGTAGTAAGTATCATGGCACCTCCTGAGAATACTGTTTTGACTACGAATGTTCCTTCATATGTTGGAGTCCACTTGCCCCTAGGATCACCCTGTGGTAATATGATGCGCTTGATTACCAAGTCACCAGCCTGATATACCTTTGGCTTAACCTTCTTGTTAAAAGCTTTGATCATTCGTTTTTGGTACATCTGGCCATGACAAACTACTGCTAGCCTCTTCTCATCAATCAAATTGATCTGGTCAAGTCGAGTCTGAATCCATTCATCTTCATCCAAGCCTGCATCCTTCATAATTCTTAGGGAGGGAATCTGAACTTCAATGGGCAGAACTGCTTCCATACCATAGACTAAGGAGAATGGGGTTGCCCCTGTTGAAGTACGTATTGTGGTACGATAACCATGAAGAGCAAATGGTAACATCTCATGCCAATCCTTGTAAGTAACAGTCATCTTCTGTACAATCTTCTTAATGTTCTTATTAGTAGCTTCAACTGCCCCATTCATCTTTGGACGGTACGGAGAAGAGTTGTGATGCTTAATCTTGAACTGCGTGCAGAGATCAGTAATCATAGTGTTGTTCAGATTAGAGCCATTGTCAGTGATAATCCTTTCAGGGATGCCATACCTACATATGAGATTATTCTTAATGAATCGAGCCACAACATTCTTAGTAACAGATGCAAATGAAGCTGCCTCTACCCACTTCGTGAAGTAATCAATAGCAACCAGGATGAAACGATGCCCATTAGAATCAGTAGGCTTGACCTCACCAATCATATCAATGCCCCACATGGCAAAGGGCCAAGGAGCAGTCAACACATTCAATGGTGATGAAGGTATATGTACTTTATCAGCATAAATTTGACACTTGTGACATGTTCTGGAATGTTGATAGCAATCAGCTTCCATGGTAGACCAATAGTAACCTGCTCTCAATATCTTCTTTGCCATGGTATGACCACTAGAATGAGTGCCAAAGGTCCCATCATGCATATCTTCCATAATCTCAGTTGCTTCTTTCTTATCCACACAACGAAGCATAGTTGAATCATGATTGCGCTTGTACAAAATCCCATTACTCAAAAAGAACTTAGCAGAAAACCTTCTCAGAAACTTCCTATCTTTGACAGATGCCCCTTCAGGGAATTCCTGAGTTTCAAGATATCTTTTTACTTCATAGAACCAAGGCTTCTCCTCTGCCCCTTCTGTGTCAATCTCATTGCAGTATGCAGGCTTTTCAAATCTGTCAATAGTAATCTTGGGAGCTTCATCATCCCAGCTGATCTCAAACATAGATGCCATGGTGGCTAATGCATCTGCCAACTGATTCTCTCTTCGTGGAATATGTCCAAAAGTAATCTCTTTGAAATGTGGGATCAAAGACAACACATGCTCTCTGTAAGGAATGAGGTTATCATGCTTGGTATCCCAATCTCCTTTAATCTGACTTACTACCAGGGCTGAATCTCCCTATACATCTAGGAACTGAATCTTCATATCAATGGCAGCTTTGATACCCAGGATACATGCCTCATACTCAGCCATATTATTAGTACAATAGAAACAAAGTCTGGAAGTAATCGGGGTATGACAACCTTCAGGAGAACTAATCACAACACCAACACCATTACCAAGTGCATTGGATGCACCATCAAAAACCATAGTCCATCGGGATCCTTGTTCAGGTCCGTCATATTGTCCAGGTTCTTTGGTAATAATCATAATGTCTTCATCAGGAAACTCAAAACTCATTGATTGATAATCATCCACTGCTTGATGAGCCAAATGATCAGCCACAACACTTCCTTTAATGGCCTTCTGAGTAGTATACTGTATATCATATTCTGTCAAGATCATTTGCCATCTTGCAATTCTTCCGGAGAGAGCAGGTTTCTCGAATATGTACTTGATTGGATCCATTTTTGAAATCAACAAGGTAGTATGAGTCAACATATATTGTCTTAGTCGGCGAGCAGCCCATGCCAAAGCGCAACAAGTTTTCTCGAGCAGTGAATATCTTGTTTCACAGTCGGTAAACTTTTTGCTAAGGTAGTATATTGCCTGCTCTTTTCGACCAGACTCGTCATGTTGCCCCAACACACACCCCATTGAGTTGTCTAATACTGTTAAGTACATAATCAAGGGTCTTCCATCAACTGGTGGCATCAAAATTGGTGGTTCCAGCGGATATCTCTTGATTTCATCAAAGGCAGTCTGGCACTCATCATTCCATTCCATCACCCGATCTTTCTTCAACAACTTGAAGATTGGCTCACAAATGGCAGTTAATTGGGAAATAAATCTTGCAATATAATTCAATCGTCCCAAGAAACCTCTAACCTCCTTCTCAGTACGGGGAGCTGGCATCTCTCGTATAGCTTTCACTTTCGCAGGATCCACTTCAATACCTTTTCCACTGACAATGAAACCCAAGAGTTTACCAGACCTAACTCCAAAAGTACACTTGTTTGGGTTCAATCTCAACTTGTATTTCTTCAACCTCTCAAACAATTTATGCAAATGATCGAGATGTTGCTCTTCATTCTGGGACCTGGCTATCATATCATCCACATATACCTCTATCTCATGATGAATCATATCATGAAACAAAGCCACCATAGCACGCTGATATGTTGCCCCTGCATTCTTCAAACCAAATGGCATCACCTTATAACAAAAAGTGCCCCACTGTGTAACAAAGGTTGTCTTCTCCATATCTTCAGGTGCCATCTTGATCTGATTGTAACTAGAGAAACCATCCATAAAAGAGAATACCTTATGTTGAGCAGTGTTGTCTACCAGAACATCAATATGAGGAAATGGAAAGTCATCTTTGGGGCTGGCCTTGTTCAAATCTCTGTAGTCTACAAACATACGTACCTTACCATCTTTCTTAGGAACTGGTACCACATTTGCAACCCACTGAGGATAAGAAGTCACAGCTAAGAACCCTACATTGAACTGTTTCATTACCTCTGCTTTGATCTTCTCTGACATTTCAGGATGCATACGACGAACCTTCTGTTTCTTTGGACGACAATCTTCTTTCACTGGTAAACGGTGAACCACAATGTCTGTATCCAACCCTGGCATATCTTCATAAGACCAAGCAAAGATCTCCACATAATCACGTAACATCTGAATCAATCTGCTCTTGACACTATCCTCTAATTCAGCCCATATCTTGACTTCTTTCCTGTTTTCTTCAGTTCCCAGATTCACAACTTCGACTGGCTCTTCATGTGGCTGTATGGCTTTCTCTTCTTGTTGTAACAACCTAGCAAGCTCTACAGGTACTTCACAATCGTCCTCATTTCCGTCTTCAATTTGATAGATCGGATTCTCGAAATTATAATTGGCAATAGTAGAACTGTTATCAACAGGATCCAGGGTGGATGAAGATCTGCATTTTAGTGATGTGGGTGTGTGTAAGAACACATAGTTGGTAAAACAAAAAAAGAAAAGAAAAGAAAGACAAGGAACACAATATTTACGAAAACGAAATGTCCACTGATTTTTATTGAATGAAGTATGCAAATGAAATGACAGCCCGTAACAAGCACACCATTGTGCCCCGGGTAAGGCACAAGGCTTAAGAGTTCAATTGTTCAAGAAATTACAAACTTAAAAAAACAATAACACAGTAATAGTATTTACTCCTGACTAAAGGAGATAGGGATAACATCTTCAGCTTTCCAATTGTTGAGTCCAGCACCCACAGTAGGAAAAATCCAAGCATCCAAATTGTAGTCTTCATCATAGTCACCCACAGCATTGATCTGGTTCTTCATAACTCCCTGATTGGTGATACGAACAGCACGAGCACGACGAACAGCCTTCTGGGACTCTGCAGTGAAACCCAAACCAAATTTGTCAGACTTGTATGGGATATCAGGAAGCTGACCCCAAATAGTACAACCACCTTCATCCACCACAGCTCTAGCATCTTTAAGGGAGGCCATTGTTGGAGGTACTCTGGTAACCATAGGAACTTTCTTGACAACCGGAGGAGCTACATAATCATTAACAATCCAAGGGACTACTTCAAATGTCTGACACGGAGTTTCAACGTATTCACCTTCCACTTCCAGATACTTGAAGGTATTCACATGGCTGACAAAATATTCTTCCTCCCCATAGACAGTAACAACCTTTCCTTCTACTGGATATCTCAGCTTCTGATGTAATGTAGAGGTTACAACACCTGCCCCATGGATCCAGGGACGACCAAGCAGACAAGAGTACAAAGGACGAATATCCATCACATAAAATGTAGCATTAAAAATCTGAGAACCAACTTTGATGGGCAAGTCAATTTCTCCATGCACCACTCTCCTCGAACCATCAAAAGCCTTCACCATTATACTACTGGGCTTCAGCACAGCATCTTCAGGACTCAGCTTATTCAGGACTTCCTTGGGCAACACATTCAGAGAGGAACCATTATCTATCAATACATGTGACAGGGTAGTGCCCCTGCATTCAATTGAGATATGCAGAGCCCTGTTATGATCCCTCTTGGCAGGAGTCAAATCAGCATCAGAAAACCCTAACCCATTATCATAGGTCAGGTGGGCAACACAATTCTCAAACTGGTCAATAGAAATTGCATTGGGTACATGGGCAGTCTTCAGAAACTTGATCAGAGCTTTGGCATGAGCCTCAGAACATAACAACAAAGACAACATAGAAATCTTAGAGGGAGTATGCCCCAACTGATCAACAATGTCATAATCACTCTTGCGAATGATTTTCAATACTTCTTCCATCTGCTTAGCAAGATCATCAGCAGCTGGCACGTCAGTAGGTACTGGTTCAAGAACAGGACCTTTGCCCCGAGCATCAGTAGTGGAAGTAGCAGCAGGAGCAACTGCATTCTTGGAAGTAACTGGAGGAGAGAAGACTCTTCCACTTCGTGTGATTTTACTAGATCCAGCAATATTATCAACATCAACAGGCACATCAGCTAAGGGTTCCTGCTTAACACCATGGATATAAACATCATACCCATAATGCCAAGGCACAGCTTTATCAGATATATACGGAATAGGACCAGGAGTAGTAATGACCATAGGAGCCACTCTGGCTTCAGCAACAACCTTCACAGGGCCTTCAGCAGTAATCTTAATTGGACCCTTATGAGTGATTTTAACAGGTCCCTTGGAAGTGATCCTTACCGGTACTTTATCAACCATATCAACCTCTTCAATCTTCCTACCTTTAGTAATATGATCCACCATACTCTCTACAGAAGATGGAATCCTCTCAAACACTATGGTATATTTATCCATGAGACGTTGAATCCCATCTCTCAACCTCCAGCAACTATCCGGCTTATAGGTACAATACAAACAATCTTCACGACATCCTGGAAAGAACCCAGCTTGTACTAACTTCTTCTTGATAACAGACAATGGTGTGGTCAACTCTGCAACTGAATAGATATATAAATCTTCATCAATGGCATTGACAGTCTTCTCATGATTTGGCATGGGAGCAGTAATCACATTTGGAGTACCCGGAGGGTCAAACTCAATCTCTCCAGCCTCAATCATATCTTGAATTTTGTTCTTCAAGACCCAGCAGCTATTAGTATCATGTCCCTGACAGTTTGAATGATATGCACATCGTGCATTGGGATTGTACCTGGGAGAGGTAACATTAGGATTCTGAGGAGCCTCTTTCAGAGTAATAAGTTCAGCCTTCAACAAGTGTTGCAATGCCTGAGCCATTGACATGTTGATCTTAGTGAACTGCCTTCTAGCCCTCTGTTGATTGCCCTGTGGCTGCTCTGGTGTTGTAGGAGTTGGATTAGAGATATGGACTGCACTCACAGACTGATGCCTTCTATTACGATCAGGTTGACCATAAACAACATTGGATTCTTTCTTCCCAGTGGGAGGCTTCTTTGCAGCACCTGATGAAGAAGTACCCACTTGGATCTTACCACTCTTTATACCATTCTCCACGCGCTCTCCTGTCATTATCAACTCAGTGAAGCCAGATGATGAGCTTCCAATGAGATGACTGTAAAAAGGACCATTCAGCGTACACATGAACATATCAACCAATTCCCTGTCAGTTAAAGGGGGTTGTACTCTTCCAGCTAAATCTCTCCACTTCTGAGCATACTCCTTGAAACTTTCTTTGGCACCCATAGACATGCTTTGCAGCTGCATGCGAGTGGGAGCTAAATCAGCATTGTATTGATACTGCTTATAGAAAGCTTCAGCAAGATCATTCCAATCCCGGATGTTGACACTCTCCAACTGATAATACCACTCCAATTGAGCTCCAGATAAGCTCTCTTGAAAAAAATGGATCCACAACTTCTTATCAGCAGTGTGAGGTTGGATTCTTCTGACATAAGACCTCAGATGCAGCTTGGGACAAGAGACCCCATCATAAACAACAAAAGTAGGAACCTTGAAACCAATGGGTATGACTACCCCAGATATCAGACTCAAATCTTCAAAATCCAGCCCAGAAGATTTCTGCAACTCCATAGCGTCCATTCTATCCACCAGCATCTTGAATTTGTCTTCATTAGGTTCATGGTAGTAATTAGCCTCAGAATCAGAATCCCCCATAGTGTTGTGGAGACTGCCTCCCTCTTTTTCAGACTCTTCAGACTCATAGTCTTCAACTGGTTCTTTGGTCTTGGCAAGACCTTTGAACCTTCTTCCCATGTTGATCAGGCCACCTGACCTTCTAGTCTTCTTAGTCTTCTTGGCCAGCAGCGTCTTCAATTCATCCTGCCCCTTGGTCAGGTTCAGGATCAGCTCTTGGAACTGTGCATTTTGTGCCTGGAGATCCTTAACTGTTTGTTCAAGAGCCATTGCTGAAATAAACAGCGAGAAGATGAGAAACCTGTGCACAATAAACCTGTGATGCAATGATATGATATGTGAATGCATATGCAATGTTTTCAAGGACCGCAGGATTTAAATTTGCTTAAACAAACAAGAAGGTAAACTTTTATTAGTAATAAATTTGTTTTGCCTCTTGGGCTTACAAAAATGAAATGAAATAAATACAAAAGATGGGGTTTTAAGTCTCCCATGGACGTTTCCTCTTTGTGTTGAGGTATGAGTTGAGATTCCGCTCCTCGTGAAGTTGCTTTGTTAATTCTAGGATTCTTTCTTGGCTTGCTTTGTAATGAGCCTCGAAAGTATCCCTTTGCTCCTTCAACTGGATCCAGGATCTCTGTAAGTCTTCCATGTCAGTAGGCATGTCTGGGTGAAGGATGGTATAAGCAGTGTCTCCTTCAGCAACAGGTTCCATGGTAACTGGCAAGATAGCAGGATATGGCATCATGAGAGTCTGAGCACGAGATCGCACCCATCTGAGATAAGCCTCCATAGGAATAGTGTACTTAGGCTCCAGAGTCTTGCTGTCAACCCTATTTACTTTTCCCCATGCTCGTATGAATCTCTGACGGTAACCTTGAAGATCGTTGTCGTAATCAAACACAATGCCCTGAATCAACATGTCATGTGGACCATCACTCTGAGCGTAACCAAACTGTCGTAAAGCTAGAGAGGGGTTGTAGGTGATGCCTCCTCTTATGCCTAGAAGTGGCACATTAGGAAACTCCCCGCAACGGTCAATGATAGTGACATTCTCCATAGATTTGGAGCACCAATGGATATCTGAATGCGAGAGTGACATAATTCTCTTGGACCACCTGAACCCTTGCTCATTCTTCATTACTGAGCGAGGAAGGTGAGAAATAAACCACCTAGATAGCAAAGGTATGCAACACATCAAAGTTCCTCTTGCCCTTGTAGTACGAGTATGAAGAGAATGCAGGATGTCTCCAAGCAATGTAGGCACTAGATTGTGACTCAGGAATATGTTGATGGCATGAACGTCTATGAACTGATTTGGATTGGGGAACAACACTAAGCCATATATCAGCAAGGCTAAGATCTCCTCAAAAGCATCATAGCTCATGGCCTTCAAGAACAACTGAGATTTCTCTATCAACACCTTGGCAAGAATACCCTTAACTCCGCTTCTCATTTCTAGAACAATGTCAGACTTCTTCAGATGTAGAGCTGCAGCAAGAACCTCAGGTTTAGGCTCTTTTTCCAAGCTTGTGAATGGTTTCTGATCAAGAACAGGTATACCCAGAAGTTTAGAGAACTCTTCCATTGTAGGAACCAGTTGGTAGTCGGGGAATGTGAAGCAATGGTGCTTAGGATCAAAGAACTGAAACAGGACACTCATTATGTCTTCATTGAACCCTGAAGTGACTAGATCCAATAGGTGACCATGTCTCTTGATGAACTGGGAGTGTTCAGACACTTGAGAAACCAACTCTTTAAGCTTAGCAGGTATGCCTACAAAGTTGATCCTGATGGTGTTTCTACGAGCAGAAGCCATGACCTGCAACAAAGAACAAAGATAAATCCTTTGGTCCTTGAAATGGTTAGTGGAAATGCTATGCTTATGATGCATGATGATGTCATGATGTTATGCTCAATCACAAACATGTGGCACACACAAACAAGTCACACAATAGCCCTAGGTTTGAAGGCTTGCATGAGGTTTAAGGTAAGTACCTTCCCTTGAAGTTAGTTGGTTCATCCTGTCCTACAAAAGTAACCAGGTTCTAAGGGATCTCAATATCATTGATCCTTCACAAGGGTGGTTGTTCAGAAGGCAACTTACTTGCCAACCAAAACCCTCCAAGTTTAGAATCTCAATGAGCGTAGTATCGAGTATCAACCAACTTCAGTCTGCACCAAAGCCGGTTATCTCACTACTTTCTAAAGGCCAAGATGGGATAACTAGGGTTCTAAAAGTTAGTTAGTGCATTAACAACATATGACAGCCTCATATTATCCTCAACTTGACTTAAGGAACATAAGCACCAACCAAGAAGTCACACTAACTATGGCCACCAGATCAACCCTATCGGTATACGCCGTACAGTTTCCTTGGTCTATTGCCATTTACCTAAGGTACACTAGATCCGGGTTAGGATCTTTCACACATAAGAGCACCCCAACAGATAAGTATAAAGCAAACAAGGCAAACAATTTTAAAGTGATCTAATTCCTAAGGGTACCCCTCTTTAATATCAAATCCCCAGCAGAGTCGCCAGTTCTGTAACACGGTGGGAGAACTGACTTTAGTTATGTTGCGGATAGCAAGAGTCGCCACCGACTTTTATTTTATCCAAAGGAAAGGCATAAAAGAACAGGAAAGACCTTTTAAAAGATTTTTGGGTCCGGGGGGTAGGTTATGTAAAGGGAAGGTGTTAGCACCCTTTACATCCATGGTTATCCATGGGCTCTTAGTTACTTAGCTCACTTTAAAATGTTTTTTGAAAATGTGAAGTGTGTGAATAGAAATTTTCATAAGAGTTTGATAATGATCCATGTACGGATGCGTAAAAAACCTGTGTTTTGAAAATTGTTTGAAATTGTGAAGTGTTTGAAAAGTTTTTGAATAGTGAGCAAGTAACTATGAGAAACCTACCCTAAAGTTTAAGTCTTTTTGTTCTTGAATCCTTTAAATGGTAAGACTATCCCTATTATTAAGGAATAGGTAGTCATTACCTTGGATGTGAGGGACAAGTGAGGGTCATCTGTTAATGTAGGCAACTGTAAGGTGTATTAAGCAATTTTGGAGGGACTGTCATCTTTATTCGAAAGGAACAAGATCATTATGAAGGCAACATCCGGAAAGGGACTTGATCTTTTATTATTAGGGACTAGATGACTTTATTTTGAGGGACTTTTGCTTTATACACCCCACTTGACCTTTTGATTAGGCAACATGAGAGGTATCCCTAAGGAAGTGAGATGGCGATCCAAGATCGACTTACGTGTGTGAGTGTATAATTTAAATATTTATCTTTTGAATTAAGTGATCTAAATTAATTTTAAATTACAAGTATATTTACACTCCCTATTTACTAACCATAGCATAAAATAAATAATTTAAACATTATAAAATATTACATCCAGGAGCAATTACAATAATAATAATAAAAGCAATTTAAATAAATAAGCAAAATAGTAAATAATAATAATAAAAATTGGGTTAGTGAAAATAATAATAATAATAACAAATTAATGGGGTTAGTAATAATCATATAAACATAATTAATAATAATAATAATGAAATAAGCAAAAAATTCAAATTTATAAACAATTATCATTCAATATTAAAATATAAACAATTATACTAATTATTATAAAATTTTTAAGTTATGTATAAATTATAAAAAATTAATTATGAACATAATATGAAAGTGGAATTATAATTATAAAAATTAAATTAGCAATTTTAACATATTTTCAAACATATAATAAAATTATTTACATGCAAAATTAAATTATAACCAATTATAGAATATTTTCATATTATAAAAAAATACATTAAGCATTTTAATTTTTAAACATATTTATGTACAAAAATTTAAATTATAAGCAATTTATACATTTAATAAAAATTGGATTAAGAATTACATTATAAATATAATATATACAAATAATAATATTAAACAAAAATAGAAGAAGAAAAAATTAGGGTTTTGAAAATTATTATGATTAATTAGAGTTTTGAAAAAGAATTAGGTTTTATATATAAAAGAAATGTTAAATATTAATCTAATTATGCAAATAAATAATATATAATAGCAATATATACACATATAAAAAAAATAGTTTTAGAAAATATTTTAGGATTTATATTATAATTTTAATTAATTAATATTAATAATAATCAAACAAATAGAAAGCAAAAGAAAAAAATTACCTGGCTGGGAGTTGAACCCAGCACCTCATGCTTTCACACACTTAAATCAGCAACAACAACCACTGGGCCAGCCTGTGCGCAGGTAGCAAAGGAGGGAGTCCATTTGGTTTTATGCCTTATACCTGAAAATCAGAAAAAAGAAAGAAAAACAAAAGGCCTGGGGGAATCGAACCCAGGACCTTCACAATACATACAAACACCTTAACCAATCCAGCTGGGAGAGCGCACCTGTATATACAACAACTATAATTCATAATATATTATGTTTAATGGATAAAAGAGAAAAACATGAAAAAATTGTCACAGCCAGGATTCGAACCCCTGCCATCCAACAATACACGCGCCTGCTTCACCACTGGGACAAGCACAAGCTTGTGATATAAAATAGAAACAAAACGTAAAAATATTAAAACCAAATTCAAATTCCAGAACGCGCGCGCAGGGAGTCATCTTCAACCTCTGGCTATATGAATTTTGCTGCGAAAATTATTACGAATTTACCTGCGATTTTTAAATTGCAGCAATACCTACGAAACTCAAACACCAACGAAACAACAAAATTTCACAAAATTGAAAACATCATTGAATTCCTGAGAACATTTGCAACCATTCTATGTCTTTATAAATCATTTATATTTGTTAAATCATAGGATCCTAATTTGGCCGAAAAACCCTAATAATGGTGAATACTCATTCGTGTCCCCAAAATCCAATTGATTCATCCAGAAACGTTCCTTGTATCATAACAAACACAAATCAACAGTCAAATGCGATTAATCATGAGTAAATATTAAAAATTGAAAAATTGTAAATGAGCATGAACTTGGGTTCGGTTTGAATGATTTAGGGTGTTATGGATGCATATGAACATTGGTACATGATCAGGGAAGTCCAGGGATCACTCTCATGTTCTTAAAGAGTCCTCTAACCAACCCCACTGGTTTCATGTCCATATCATTTACCATTCTCAAGTTATGCCCTTTTGAAGTTGTTGACTTTTTGTTGACTTTTAAAAGGACCTATAATGTCTTAGCTCATACCTTCCAAATGAAGCATTTTTGGGCTTGGCTTGTGAGACACAAAGTTGTAGAGAATTCAATTTCATTCAAAATGAGATTTGGATGGAGACTTGGTGATGAAGCATGTGAAAGTTATGGCTTGTCAAAGTTCAGTTGACTTTTACTGAGGAAACCCTAATTTAAAAACTCCTGATTCTTGATGATCTGAAATCTCCTTGATGAATCATGATCAACCCTTGATCAAATGATGAATTTTACTTCATATACTTGATGTTGACAAAAAATCATGAAGTTTGACTTTGGTTTGACCACAATTGACTTTGACTTTATAACTGCTTTGACTGATTTTGACTTATCTGATCATCTGACTGAGCAAACTTTTGAGAAAAGTCTTGAAACTTGTCATGGGGATTCTTAGACACATATAAGATGCTATGAAGCTCACTTGAAGTCTTGTAAGTCCATTTAGCCTGATTAAAGTCAAAACCCTAGTTTTGAATGCACTGCTTAGGAGGTGCATTGTCTGAGAGAATTGTCAACTCTTCTGACTGCTTGTGAACTTTGTGAACCTTGTGAACCATCATAAAATGTCTTGTGAACCTTGTGAACCTCATGGGAGGTCTTGTGAACTTTGTAAACCTCATAAAGTGTCTTGTAAACTTCATGAACCTCATGAAAGGTCTTGTAAGTATTGTGAATCTTGTGAACCTTGTGAACCTCATAAAGTATCTTGTAGACTTCATGAACCTCATGAAAGGTCTTGTAAGTATTGTGAATCTTGTGAACCTTGTGAACCTCATAAAGTATCTTGTAGACTTCATGAACCTCATGAAAGGTCTTGTGAACTTTGTGAACCTTCTTAGCACACAAAGTCTTGTATTGTGAGGGAAAATTTTGGGGTGCAACAACAGTCGGTAAACTTTTTGCTTAGGTAGTAAATTGCATACTCTTTTTGACCAGACTCGTCATGCTGGCCCAACACACACCCCATTGACTCTTCTAATACTGTCAAGTACATTATCAGAGGTCTTCCTTCATTTGGTGGCATAAGGATTGGAGGTTCTTGCAAGTATTCCTTGATTTTGTCTAAAGCCCTCTGGCAGTCTTCGTTCCATCTGACCGTTTGTTCTTTTCTCAATAGCTTGAACAAGGGTTCACAAGTTGCTGTAAGGTGAGATATGAACCTTGAAATGTAGTTCAATCTACCTAGAAACCCTCGAACTTCTTTTTCAGACTTCGGTGCAGGCATTTCTTGAATGGCTTTGACTTTGTCAGGGTCCACTTCAATCCCTTTCTCACTTACAATAAATCCCAGCAGCTTACCAGATCGTACCCCGAATGTGCATTTGTTGGGGTTTAACTTCAGTTGGTACTTCCTCAGCCGCTTGAATAACTTCAACAGATTCACCAGGTGGTCTTCTTCTGTGAGGGATTTGGAAATCATGTCATCCACATAACATTCAATTTCTTTATGGATCATGTCGTGGAATAACGTTACCATAGCCCGTTGATAAGTTGCACCAGCATTCTTTAGTCTGAATGGCATCACCTTGTAACAGAACATGCCCCAGGGTGTGATGAAAGTTGTCTTCTCCATGTCTTCAGGTGACATCTTGATCTGATTGTATCCTGAAAATCCGTCCATGAAGGAGAATATCGAGAACTGAGCTGTATTATCCACCAATACATCAATGTGAGGTAATGGGAAATCATCTTTCGGGCTGGCTCTATTCAGATCCCGGTAGTCTACACACATTCTCACTTTGCCATCTTTCTTAGGCACAGGTACAATATTAGCGACCCACGGCGGATAACTAGTCACAGCAAGGAACCCGGCAGCCCATTGCTTTTGCACCTCTTCCTTAATCTTCATTGCCATATCTGGGCGAGTACGACGCAATTTCTGTTTTAACGGCGGACAGTCTTCTTTCAAAGGCAGCTTGTGCATGACAATATCGGTATCCAACCCTGGCATATCCTGATAAGACCAAGCAAACACATCCACATACTCCCGAAGCATATCAACCAGTTGCTCTTTTACTGAATTTTGTAGGCAAGCCCCAATCTTAACTTCTTTCACATCTTCTTCCGTACCAAGATTAACCGTTTCAATCTCCTCCTGATGAGGAGTGATAACCTTCTCCTCTTGTCTTAACAACCTGGCTAGCTCTTCAGGAAGCTCATAGTCTTCTTCAACCCCTTCATCAGCTTGATCGATTGGATTGTCAAGGTCATACGAAGTCATAGCTGTACTGTTGTCGGTGCAGTCTGAAAGGCACTCTCTGCAAGGGTTTAGATTGTTCATTTTAGTGATCGATTTTAATCTTATTTAGAAAAAGTGAAATGAAGTTATCATTTTGGAAAACATTGCCATTTTATTTTTGTACAAAAAGAAAAATGAAAAACAGTGAGCGGAAAAGGAAAAGACTCATTTGCAAAAGATGTCCGATATTCATTGATTGATCTGTTTGCACAAAATTACAAGATGGCCCGATTACAAAATGAGTCTTGTCATCTTGGGCAAGATGCAAGACTTGATGCATGCTTAAAAAATACAGGAAATAATAATTACTCTGCAGGAGTAACCCTTATAATTTCCTGGGAAGACCAGTTAAGGACTTGGCTCCCCAGGATCCTTGGACGTATCCAGCTCTCTAGGTTGCGGCCGCTTTCTTCCTCGTCTTCCAAGTTGTTCACTGCATCCGGGGTGAGCATTCCCCCGCTGACAAAATTGGGCTTCTTGGCAGCCTCTGATTGATCTTGTTGAGTTGGTTTGTAACCCAACCCAAATCTGTCCTCCTTCTTCTCCACGGGCAGCAGCTTGCCCCAACCTTGGGCAGTCCCCTCTTCAACAACCTTCCTGGCTTGTTGATATGACGTCATGGAGGTTCCTAGTACAGCAGATGCTTCATTTATGTTCAGGGCTTCAAATCCCTGGCTCATAGTTTCATGGATCTCTCCATCTATCTCAATATACTTATACGTAGCCAGGTGGCTATCAAAGATATCTTCTTCACCACAAGTGGTGATGATCTGGCCTTCCCACTCGAATTTCAGCTTCTGGTGAAGGGTAGACGTAACAGCGCCAGCGGCATGGATCCAAGGTCTACCCAACAAACAGCTGTAGGTCGGCTGAATGTCCATCACATAGAAGGTAATTTTAAAAGTCTGCGGGCCAATCATCATAGGCAGATTAATCTCCCCTAGCACTGATCTCTTAGAGCCATCAAATGCTCTCACCACCAAATTACTTGGACGTAGTGCCAAGCCATCATACTCCAGCTTCACTAAGGCTTTCTTTAGTAGGACATTGAGCGATGACCCAATATCCACCAGTACATGAGATAGAACAGCACCCTTGCATTCTAGAGTGATGTGTAATGCCTTGTTGTGGTTACGCCCCTCAGTTGTTAAGTCAGCATTGGTGAAGCCCAGTCCATGACTGGTGTTGACATTTGCCACCACAGTTTCCAGCTGATTAACAGTGATCTCCTCTGGCACGTATGTTGCGTGCAGGACTTTCAATAATGCATTCCGGTGAGCTTCAGAACACATCAGCAGGGATAATATGGAGATCTTTGAGGGAGTTTGGTGAAGCTGATCCACCACTTTGTAATCACTTCTCTTTATAATCCTCATAAACTCGTCTACATCTTGCTCAAAAGACGTCTTCTGAGTTTCTTTGATGATTGGTTCTTCGGATATCACACTTTTCCCCTTTGCTTTGGCAGCAGCTTCTGCTTCGGCATTAGGTCTTTGCAATTGTGAGGCAAAAAGGCGTCCGCTTCTGGTGAAGCCTCCGCCTCCTCCAACATTATCAATCTGTGGAGAAGAAGTTGAAGAATCCAAAGTGATTTTCTCCCCATTGCAGTAGAGGTCAGAGCCATAATGCCAAGGTATGGCATTGCTGCTTTCATATGGAACTGGTCCAGGTACCGTAATGGTAACTGGACTGACTGCTGCAGAGGAGGGTACTGTAACGGTGTGCGGATCGTAGTAAATGGTGACTGGTGATCTGGCAGGAGGTGCCACTGTTTGTTGCTGAAAGTTGTTGTTTGGAGGAACATCTGATGGATCATAGTAAATGGTGATTCTTGAGATATCTTCATTATTTTCTATTGGCATTGTAGAAGATTCTACTGAATAAATGGATGCTGATGTTGTAGAAGAAACGGTTGTTGACATTTGATTTGTTGAAGTGATGGATGGAGCCATTGTTGATAGTACTGATGCATTGGTCGGAATGATTGTTGTTGCAGTTGTAGGAGAGTCAAGAGTTGTTGCCGAAGGGATTGCTGGATTTGTAGGTGTCGTTGTTGTGATCTGGAGTATACCACTTTTGATAAGACCATCGATGCCGCTTCTCAAATTATCACACCCGTTGACCGAAATGTTGCAATAACCACAACCCTGCTCACACCCGGGGAACATCTGGCATTCTAGGAGCTGAGCTTTAATTTCGACCAGAGGTGTCCGAATCTGTCCAACACTGGTGATTAAGAAAGATGGCTTGTCTTCCTCAATGGCATTAATTCTTGGCCCTCCATGATTGGGCATGGGATTCTTAGTGACACTTGGAGGGGGTGCAAAGTTGAGGGCTTTGGAATCCACCAAATCTTGTACCTTCATTTGTAAAGCCCTGCACTTCTCTGTATTGTGGCCAGGTGCATTAGAATGGAAAGCACATCTGGCGTTGACATCGTAATTCCTTGGGAGATTGGAGGGATCTGGTGGTGCCAATGTCCTTAATTCAACCAAGTTGAGTTTCAGGAGTTGTGGCAATAAGGCAGCATATGGCATAGGGATAGGGTCAATCACCCTATTTGCCTGTGATGGTCTTTGCTGAAAGGGTCTTTGTTGTTGATTGCTGTTGTTGATGTTGTATGTCCTCGGTGGCGGATACTGAACTTGCTGTTGATAATGTGGTTGTTGTTGTGGTTGATATGCTGGTTGCTGAGGAATCGAAGCTGGAATAGTGACAGCTGCCACTGATCTATGAACATACTGAGGTATGCCCCTGTTGGCATGAATGGCATTTGTCTCACCAGTTCTTCTAGGTCCCACAAAAGGCTTCCTGGGGTTGCTAGACGAACTTGCACCATTATCAGAAATCTTACCCATCTTCAGAAGGCTCTCAATTCTTTCTCCAGCTATGACTACGTCAGCGAAGCTGGTGGAAGAAAAGGTAGCTAGCCTATCAATATATGTTCCTTGCAAAGTGTTCACAAACATGTCAGCCATTTCTCTTTCCGACATGGGTGGCTGGACAGCAGCAGCAAGCTGTCTCCACCTCTGGGCATATTCCCTGAAGCTTTCTCTGGAGGACTGAGACATTCCCATCAAGAGGGTCCTGTTAGGAGCCATGTCCAGGTTATATTGGTACTTCCTGATGAAGGCCTCAGCTAGGTCCTTCCAGCATCTGATTGTAGCTCTGGTCAAGTGTGAATACCACTCTCTTGAAGCCCCAGTCAAACTGTCTTCAAAGTAAAACATCCACAGTTTTTCATCCATGGTGTATGCCTTAAGTCTCCCTAGAAAGAACTGTAAGTGAGTTCGTGGACAGGAAGTTCCATTGTACTTCTCGAAGCACGGGGGTTTAAACTTGTGGGGAATCCTTACCCCATCCACCAACCCCATATCCATGACATCAAAACCCAGGGAATTTTGAGACTCCAGAGATCTCAACTTCTCAGCAATTTCATCAAACCTTCTATCATAAACTTCATCCCCAGCTCCCATTATAGTGAACTGCTCCTTTTGAGGATCTTCTTGCAAGATCCTGCCTGCAGTAGTATTTCCTTGCACATTACCCGGGATATTGACTTCCGGGTGTAGATGAGGCCCATATACTGGTGGGTTAACATGAGGCTGACCCCTTTCGTTGTTACTTGTTCCTCCAGTTCCCAGATGGGGTTCTTCCGGGGTTTGTCTTTCTACCAATGCCCTCAACCTTTCTTGACTTTGGACCAAGCCATTCATTACTTCCATGAATTGGGTCATTTGGTTTCTCATCTCCAGCCTTTCATTAGCCATCTGAGTCCTGACCTCTGTCAGATCTTGTTGTACTTGGTCCATTTGGATACCAGGAAGATTGTTGCGAGTAGGATACCTGTGCGGACGGTTGAGAGGGAACACCCGACGGTGAGCAATAATTCCTGAACCACAACAGAGTTAGTAACAAACAAAACAAAAACCTACAAAACAAAACAAAAGTTAGTATGCAATGCAGTATGCTCATTTATTTTCCAAGGTATCCGGCTTGGCTCTCGGTTTTGACCTTTCCAGACCCTGAGGAAGATGCTGTGATGTTGCCTGAGAAAAGAAACTCAAATGAAACGAACGGACTAATACATTACAAATGGTGGATCATACATAGTTTGTTTTTTTACAACACATGCCCCCTGAGGGGTCAAAATACAACATAAAAGGAAAAGTACATGAAATGGAAATAACAACAAGCAAAGAAGTCAAACATCTAATCCAAACTCATCCTCCTTAACCTTCTTCAGGAGTGCTTCAGTTACAGGACCAGCCGGATGCTCTGTGATGTTCCTGATAAGAAGGTTTCTGGTGGCAATAGCAGTGGTCAGCTTCTTGTGCCTGTCTTGGTCCTTTAACCTTTTCACACCAGCCCTAAGCTTCAACTCTGAAATCTCCTTCTGGGCTGCTAGCAGAGCCTCCTGTTGTTCCTTTTCATTGGCCTCCAATTGCTCAATCCTGGCTTGAGTTCTCTTATCTTCTTGAGTGCGAGCTTCAGTGATCCTGACCCACCTAGCTTGACTTTCTTTCAGATAGAGATCAGTCCTAGCCTTCTGAAACTGGGTCTCTTTACAGGCATTTTTCAATATTTTCTCTCCAGCTCTTGATTTCTTGATGTAGTCCTCTGCCTTCTCAATCTTGGCCAGATGTTCCACCTTAAGCTTTTCCAACCTTTCAATGTCTAGACATCCATCACTCCTCTCCCAGAGGGTCTTCTTTAGAGCTTGAGACAGATTCTCATTCCGCTCCTTCAGCTTCTCAAATTCTTCCAGGCTGACAGTGGTTGGAGGTGGTACTGTGGATGGTCCAAGTGCATCCTCAATGGTGAAGGGCATCCCAGAAATCTGAGCCCTAGCATGAGACCATTCATAATACTGAGCTGAAGCCACATTATTGCACCTCCCTAGGATAGCCATCCCTTTGGTTTGGATGTTGTCCCAAGCCCAGGATGCTTGTCTGACAACAGC
This sequence comes from Lathyrus aphaca, assembly GCA_963966055.1. Lineage (NCBI taxonomy): Eukaryota > Viridiplantae > Streptophyta > Magnoliopsida > Fabales > Fabaceae > Lathyrus > Lathyrus aphaca. Next base: position 612,512,105 of record OZ014519.1, read on the forward strand.
TAGATTAGGTTTTACCTCACAATACAGGGTTTCAGCCAAGTCTTGTACTCTAGGAGGGTGAACCAAAGCATAGCCCAATTGTCTCTTAAACAGCAAAGGGTTGTAGTTGATGCAACCCTTCACTCCTATTAGAGGTACATTGGGGAACTGTCCACAGCTAGTAATTATGTCTCTGCCCTTGGTGCTTTGGGTACACCATCTGATGTCATCTGAAGTCAGAGTAATAAGTCTCTTAGCCCAATTCTTCTGTTGGTGAGGATTCAGGAAGGCATCAGTCTTGGGTAAGTGTTTGAGCAACCAAGTGTGAAATAGAGGAGCACAACATCTCACCAACTTCCCTCTCTACTTCTCATTTCTTTGGTGAACAGAATAATAGAAATCTCCCAACAAGGTGGGTACTGGGTTCCTCAGAAGGAAAAGATGAATGGCATTATTGTTGATAAACTTGGGCTCATCTGCAAATAATATAACCCCATATATACTGAGGGCTAACAATGCACAAACTGCCCTCCATTCTCCCAAAGAGGCCTTCAGGATGGCCTGAGATGTCAGAAAGTCTAAGTGCAGACCAGGGATCCCAGCCTTTGTTGTCATGTTCTGCTCAATCAAAATAGGTTCCAGGTACAGTGCTTTTGCCACCTCTCCATTACTGGGAGAAGTCATCTCTGGGTTGAAGGGGATATCACCCCTGACAGGTACTCCAATCAATGATGAGAACTCCTCCAGCAAAGGTCCTAGCTGAAAGTTCTGGAAAGTGAAGCATCTCAAAGGAGGGTCATAAAACTGTAGGCAAGTGTGGATCAAACTCCTCTGAGAAGGGTCTAGGTCCATAACCATATCAAGGATGCCTCCATAATGCTCTCTGAATAATGGGATGTGGTCTGGAGTGATAAGTGCCTGGACCTGCCTGATGCCAGTCAGCACAGGCTCAAAGAAATGGTATGAAATGTTGCTCTTCTTGGGTGCCATGACTGCTGATGAAGAGCTGAAAACAAGTGCTGATGATGAAGACTGATACTGGAGATAAGCCACTGATAGGCTGAGGCTGGTGATAAAAGTAGCTGAAGCAGGCAACTGATGAAGATAGTTGAAGTAGATAACTGATGAACAGAGGTCTATGTAGATGAAGGGGTCAAAACCAAGCCAGATATGATGTGGATACCCTGAAAAATAAATAAAAAAAATGTTAAATGATGCAAATGATGAGTATGCAAATGATATGCAAGGGTTTGAGATCAAGCTGGATCTGATTACTGCCTTGATATAAGTCCATGTATGTTCAGGAAGTCCAGATGGAGGTTCAAAAGTCCAATAACCAAGGTGGGGGACTCAAATAAAGAGTCACATGTCCAGGGTTAAATCACAAGAACTGTCCCAAAATGGAGTACTCTTAATCAAAACAACGTATCAGGGTATGATGTGGTCAATGGTACCTGCAAACCTGTAAACAACCCAACCCCCTCACATGTAGTGTTCTAAAACAAGGATCCTCAGACTTGGATCAGTTATGAGAAGTGTAAACACTTCTAACCCGGAGGTACAGTGTTTACAATAACCATAAAGGATCCTCCTCTAATTCACCTCAGTTTCTGAAGGTCATAGTAAAGGTCATCCAGACTTAGCAGGCTTCCCAGATAGCCCTAGCACTACAGGAAATCTGTAGCACAGAGTTCTCAAGAAGAAACCCACATCTGAACCGTGTTTCATGTTCCCGCACCAGACCGAAATGGAATGGGAAAGAACATGAACCACTCTAGCCTAGGTGTCACTCAGGTCCTAGGTATAGGACCTTAAACTCTCAGTAGAACCCCACCCACCAAAACAAAAACCAGATCCAACCAGATGACAATATGACAATATGATGTATAAAACTGTAAAGAAAGCAATAAATAACTGTACACAAAGAAATAAATAAAATAAACACAATTATCACATAGCACCCCAGTAAACACAAATCAAACAAGCGCTAGGAGGAACCCACAAAAAGAACCAGAAGCCCTGGTTACAGTATAAGGGTCTCCAGCAGAGTCGCCAAGCTGTCGCTCCCACCAAATGACACCCAAGGTCAGAAGGGGTACAGACGCGAACGGTCGGCGAAAGAGAAGGAAATGAATAGAGTCGCCAGCTAGGCATTTTTATCCCGAAGGAAAGGTAATGCTGCATAAACCTAGAAAGATATGGATAAGATGGTTGTGAACCAGAGAGACTGAGAAAGGGGGTTGGTTACAACCTGGGAAGGTATTAGCACCCAGATTGTCCGCCGTACTCGACGGGATCCACGCTTAAAAGATTTGTGTTTTAAAGGGGTAGTTTCAGTGCAATTTGTGTATCAGAGCTGGAAAGAATGCAAGTGTCAGTGTAAAATAAGTGCAGTGTATATAAGTGAAGTGTCAGTGTAAGAACAGAAGTGAATTACTCAGGACTATGGGGCTTAAAGAATAAAGCTGGAAAGAGGGGGGAATATACAGAGAGTTTTGTTCGATAACTGTTAAGTTATGCCTACGTATCCTCTCGTGCAATGAGGAAGTCAGAACACCGTAGTTCGACCCAAAGAGACTGAAAGATAAATTGACTTGCGAACTGCTTACTTGTCTATGCTCAAGTGTATGACCTGTCTGGCTCAGGTGCTAACTGTCTTGCATTAGACGGAAGAAGCGAGTTCTCGTTTGTGAGTGAATGAGGTGAGAAAAGAACCCCGAAGGAGACGATTATTGTTTGTTTTTGAGTTTTCAGACTTTTATTGCTTTTTGAAAGTTTGTCATAGATTAATGAGCTTAAGCCTAAACCAATGGGTTAGTAAACTCATCACATCTTCCCTCTGATTAGGGGTAATGAGAATACCTTAAGTGTGAAGTCAGCATCTCACACTTAATTACCATGATGTAGGATTAAGATCATTAACCTATTTGCATTTATTTTTAGATGTTTTTGTTGTTTTTGTTTAGTGTTAAGTAATGAGATTAAGCCATAATCAAGGATTTAATGGACTCATTACACCATCCTAATAGAAGGATAATAGATGAGAACATTTAAGCTGAGGAAGATACCTCAACTTAATCCATGATTAGGGATTAACCTCATGACAAAACAAAGCCTTTATTAAAGTGGATTTTAGTTAATGATAAGATGAAGAAATGATTTTTATGATTTGTAAGACAACTTGAGGGGGACTTGTCCATTAACACTAGGGTTAGTCCTTCTTAACCAATTAAGGAAGAATTAGAACCCTAATGCAAGGCCCAAGTTACAAGCTTGATGTCTTAGTGATTATTAGGTGGATTGATTAAAGGAATTAAACACATTAAGGGTTTAACACTTAGGATTAAAGTTATACACTCCATCCTAATAGAAGGATACAGACATAACCCTACCCACAAAGTCTTAAAACCTTTAAGGTTTAGTCCTTGATTATGAGATGAGAAGAGAAGACTCAATGATGACACAAAGGCAAAAGCTAAATGGGGGACTAATCAAAACCCTAATTGTTATCATGCTTGGTTATTCCTAGGGTTAGTAAGGTTTACAAGAAGAATCTTCAGAGAAACCACCAGGAAGGAAGCAGATGAAAGGAGGAAGAAACAAAGAGAAGCAAAACAACTTGCTTCAATTAAGAAGACAAGTTGCTTGAAGGAAGAAAGTAAGATGAACAAGAATGAGCAAGCTCAATCTAAAACACAAACAAAATGCAGCAAAGAAAGTATGAAAGAGATGAAAAGGAATTGTGAGAAGTGAAGGCAAATTCACTTCTCAAACAACTTACCACCTGAAAAGTTAGCAAAAGAAATGAAATGCAATGCAAATGGGATGCAATGTCATGATGCAAATCAAAACCAGAAGCATAAGTATGATTTTAATGATGCTAAGAGATGATACAAACATGAGGCAAGGCATGATAATGATCAAACAAGCATAAGGATGCAAATGAGGCATGCATTGAACCATGAATGTTCATGAAAAGTTATGAAATGCAAATGACATACAATAATGGAAAATTCAAGATGCAATGATCAAACATGATTCTAATATGTCCTAAGATGTATTATGAATCAAAAGAATGTACAAAATGTCATGGAAAGTCAATGGATGCAAGCAAATGAGAAATGGATGCAAAAGAAGGCACAAATTAGGGTTTCATGCATCATGCAAAGCAAAAATCCAAAACCAGAAGCAAACAACATGATAAAAATTTGAAAATGCAATCAAAGATACCCTAAATCTATACAAACTCACTGCCCAAAGGAGGGGATCCAATTCTTAACCTATTGAAAGTTATGAATTTTCTAAGATTACTAGGGTTTTGGGGTACTTCATCAAGAAAAATGCTAAACAAATTAAAAATGCAAGATCAATTCAAATCAAATTTACCCTATAAACTACATGCTATGCAAGATTCCATGCCAAAAGAATCATCATCCAACTCTCAATGGTTAGGCAGTAATGAATTTTTGAAGTTTAAAACAAAATATTGCCTAAAAATGAAATTAAATCCAATGAAAATGATCAAAAGGCATCAAGAACAAAAAAGAAATTTGGTTTGAGGGTTGGACAATGTTTCTAAATGTTTTTAAATGCTATGTGAATTTTTTTGTGATTTTTAAATACCTAAATGTATTTTTAATTAATTAATTTTCATTAACTAATTAAAAATAAAAATTTAAATGATTTAAAAATAATTTTTTATGCAAAAAAAAAAAAAAAAAAATATTTTTGTGTTCTGAAAATTCATGAAACCCTTGACAAAAATTTTCATAATTTTTAGATGATTTTAACTATTTTAAAAAAAATATGAAAGATAAAACAATTTAAATACAAATAAAAATAAAAGAAAATGAAAGTATGCAAGGGGGAGGGTGTCGCTCCCAAAATATGAGACTGGCTCAAATGTGGTACAGACGCGAACGGTCGGCGAAAGGATGAAATGAAAAGAGTCGCCAGCTAGGCATTTTTATCCCGGAGGAAAGGCAATGCTGCATAGACCTAGAAAAAGATGGATAAGACGGTTGCGAACCAGAGAGACTGAGAAAGGGGGTTGGTTACAACCTGGGAAGGTATTAGCACCCAGATTGTCCGTCGTACTCGACGGGATCCACGCTTAAAAAATTTGTGTTTTAAAGGGGTAGTGTCAGTGCAATTTATGTATAAAAATAGCTGGAAGAGGATGTACAGGTGTCAGTGTAAAGAAATGTGATGTGTATAAATGTACAGTGTCAGTGTAAGGACAAGAGTGAAATGCTCATGATAATGAGGCTAAGAGAATGATGCTGGAAGAGGGGGAATATACAGAGACTTTTGTTCGATAACCGTTAAGTTATGCCTACGTATCCTCTCGTGCAATGAGGAAGTCAGAACACTGTAGTTCGACCCAAAGAGACTGAAAGATGAGTTGACTTGTGAACTGCCTACTTGTCTATGCTCAAGTGTATGACCTGTCTGGCTCAGGTGCAAACTGTCTTGCATTAGAGGGAAGAAGCAAGTTCTCGTTTATGAGTGAATGAGATGAGAAAAGAATCCCGGAGGAGACGATTATTGTTTGTTTTTGAGTTTTCAGTCTTTTATTGCTTTTGAAGGTTTGTCATAGGATAATGAGCTTAAGCCTAAACCAATGGGTTAGTAAACTCATCACATCTTCCCTCTGATTAGGGGTAATGAGAATACCTTAAGTGTGAAGTCAGCTTCTCACACTTAATCACCATGATGTAGGATTAAGATCATTAACCTACTTGTGATTATTTAGATGTTTTTGGTGTTTTTTTTTAGTGTTAAGTAATGAGATTAAGCCATAATCAGGGATTAAACAGACTCATTACACCATCCTAATAGAAGGATAATAGATGAGAATGTTTAAGCTGAGGAAAGCTCATCAACTTAATCCATGATTAGGGATTAAACTCATGACAAAACAAAGCCTTTATTAGATGGATTTTAGTTAATGATAAGATGATGAAGTGAGTTTTATGATTTGTAAGACAACTTGAGGGGGACTTGTCCATTAACACTAGGGTTAGTCCTTCTTAACCAATTAAGGAAGAATTAGAACCCTAATGCAAGGCCCAAGTTACAAGTGTGATGTCTTGATGATTATTAAGTGAATTGATTAAGAGATTTAAACACATTAAGGGTTTAACACTTAGGATTAAAGTTAGACACTCCATCCTAATAGAAGGATGCAGGCATAAGCTTAATCACAAAGCCTTAAAGCCTTTAGGGTTTAGTCACTGATTATGAGATGAGAAGAGAAGACTCAATGAGACACAAAGGTAAAATCTAAATGGGGAACTAATCAAAACCCTAATCATTGTCATGCTTGGTTGTTCCTAAGGTTTGTGAGGTTTAACAAGAAAGATCTTCAGAGAAACCACCAGGAAGCAGATGAAAGGATCAGGAGAAGCAAAGTAACTTGCTTCAGTCAAGAAGTCAAGTCACTTGAGGAAAGAAAGTAAGAAGAAGAAGAATGAGCAAGCTCAATCTCAAACACATACAAAAATGCAGCATGGATACATAAAAGAGATGAAAAGAAGTTATGAGAAGTGAAGGCAAATTCACTTCTCAAGATAACTTACCACCTGAAAAGTTAGTGAAAGAAAAGCAATGCCATGCAAAATGGAAAGAAATGGCATGATAAGAAGCAAAACCAGAAGCATATATGGGATGATAATGATGCTATGAGATGATGCAAACATGAATCAAGGCATGGGGATGATCACATGAACAAATGGATGCAGATGAAGCAAGTTAAGAACCATAATCATACATGAAAAGTTATGAGATGCATATGGCATACAACATGGCAAATACAAGATGTAATGATCAATCATGGTTTCAATATGTCCTATGATGTTAAATGAATCACATGGAGGCACAAAATGCTATGGCAAGTCAAGGCATGAATGCAAATGCAAGATGGATGCATATGGAAGCCCAAATTAGGGTTTATGATCAAAGCATCAAACACAAACCAAAATCAGAAGCAAACATCAATACAAAAAATTGAAAATGCACTCAAAGGACCCCTAATCCTATACTAACCCACTGCCCAAAGGAGAGGTTCCAACTCCTAACCAAGTTCAAGATATGATTTTCCTAAGTTTTCTAGGGTTTTAGGGTTCCTTAACAAGAAAATTATCAAACAAATGGAAAAATGAAAGATCAAATCATGGCCATTTAATCTCATAAACTACATGCTAAACACAATGCAATGCAAAAAGAATCAAGGTCCAACTCTTTAGGGTTAGGCAGAAATGATTTTTGGAAGTTTGGATCAAAATAATGCATCAAAATGATTTTAATTCCATGAAGAATTCTCAAAATGCATCAAGATCAAAAAAGAAATTTGGTTTGAGAGTTAGACAATGTTTCTAAATGTTTTTAAAGGTTTCATGAATTTTTTGGTGATTTTTAAATACCTAAAAGTATTTTTAATTAATTAATTCTCATTAATTAATTAAAAAGAAACTTTTAAATATTTAAAAATACTTTTTTAATGCTAAAAATAAAAATAAAAATATTTTTGTGTTCTGAAATTAAATAATAACTAGTATAAAAAATTTCAGAATTTTTGAATAAGTTTTACTATTTTTAAATAAATAGACAAATTAAATGGAATAAAAATGCAAAATAAAATGGATTTATGGAGAAGTCAACGCATCCAATGGCCTGTATTTGAATAAAAAGAGAGGGAATTGACGCGCGCGAGATTGGAAGGCCAGGATTCATTCTGGGGAATTCAAAATTAATCCCAATTAATTAATTCAAATAATCAGGATTAGGGTTTAATGAGAGATCTGGGCCATTGGTTCGCGCGGGAGTCAACTAAAGTCATCCAGATCAAGGGTCCAAATTCAAACTTGCATTAATTACGCTGGTTAACCCTAATCTTTTTCAGGTGGCCGGAGAAGACCTCCGGTCGTCTTCTCCGGTGGGAACCCCACCTGAAAATTTCTAGAATCTTCAAAACGCAACTAAGATGAAATCTAAACAAACAGAAATCCTTCCCATACTCTACTGAATCAAAACCCTAACATAAACATCATTTATATTGCATCAATCACATGAATCGAAACAAAAGAAATTTTAGGGCAAAACTTTCAGAACACGATTAAACCCCCATATCCTCACCATTTTCAAAACCAAAGGCATCAGAGTGATCAGTGAACTACAAAGAACAACTTAGGAACTTTAAAAATCATTTCTGGAAAAAAAGTTCTTGAGCTACCTGAGTTTTGAAGCTTTCAGTTCTGCAACTTTCTGACCTCTTCCCTTGATGCAAACCACTCCCTTTGGTCCCTTGATGATGTTTGGATGCTTAGCAAGAGTTTATGTTGGCTAGTTTGAGAGTTTGAACAGGTTCTGCTCAAGCTCAGGTGAGAATCGTGTTTTGGATTCAGGCAGTTTAAGGCAAGGGTGAGGGGTGCTTTGTGATCAGGATGATGAGTTGAGAAGGTCTGTGAAGTTTGTTTAAGTGTTTGTGGCCTGTATGAAGAGTTTCGAAGGCTTTTGCTTTTAGGGTGAAAAATGAGAGAGTTTAGTTCTTGCTGGTTTCAGGCTTGCTTGTTATGTTGTTTGGCTTGCAATTAGTTTGTATAAACAATGCTGATTGGTCAGAAGATGTGACATGCCCTTTTGTGATAGGTATGGTTGCTTTTGCCAAAATGTCAACTTTGTGTAAGGAGGGCATGGGCTACTTTGCTAGCTTGGTACAAAGGGCTTGTCTTGCGCAGCATGGGGTGAGGAGAGGGCTAGGGTGGTTCAGCATCCAAGGCAGCAAGTGGATGAGATGTTATGATGGTTTTTGCAAGTTGGTTCCCTTTGGTTCTCATGAAAATATCTTGCCTCACAAGCCATAAAACATGTGATCTCCTTGGTTCAATCTGAACTTTAAGACTTGTGTGATGTTTGTATAAGGATTAGAAATCAATTAGAAGTCACAAATTGCTTTGGTACAAGTTTTTGCAAGTTTCCCATTTTGTGCATAACTTGAAATTTAGTGATTTTTGCCAACTTTGATGCACCATAACTTTTGATCCAAAATGAATTAGGTCATGTTCTTTTACTTTTTGAAAAGGGAAAGATCTAATCTACAACTTTCATGACCAAAGTTTTTCCATTTGAAGCATTTTTGGATCAAAAAGTAAGGGTTGAAAAGTTGCCTAAAATGACAAATTCCTTAAAAGTCAACCTTGCCCAAAAAAAGTCAACTTTGCAAAAACTTATAATTCTTGAATTTTGTGAACTCCCAACTTCTTCCATGATCAAATAAAGATCATACACACTCAAAATGATGAAGATCACCCTTTGGTTGGGTCACTGGGGGCCTCAGATGCCCTGATTTTGCACTGACTTGTCTGAAAAGTCAACTCTTGATCAGATGACTTCCCCATGGAATTTCTTCATGAAAATTGATATGCATACTCCCTATACCATATGGAGACCAATAGAAACAAGAATGACCAAAAAATTTAAAGTCATGGCCTCTGAAACTAAAACCCTAATTTCAAGTCATTTGTGCAGTCAAGCCTGGCTCTACTTCCATACCAAACCCAGTTCTTGTGATTCTTTGGCATTCTTGGCTTTGAGAGGATGTAATATGATACTTGAACACACATGGACCCCTTTGAAGTGATTGTTTACCTTTGGAGTGGCTCAAGAAACCCTTGGATTGCTCAGATCACAAACCCTAGATGCAGATGACTTTGAACCAAAGCAGTGAATCAAAAATGTGGTATGAGATGTTTATGATTGTGTTTATGCATATGAAATGATCACAAGCCATGGTGTGAATGGGTGAGGGCAAATTTGGGGTGTTTACAGCTGCCCCTATTCAAACATGAGTTAGCTGTGCAGGATGTAAGTGATGGCTTAACAGGCAAACAAGATAACTTGTGGTTGAATACCAAAGACAGTCCAAAATTTGCACTCACAGAATGAAGAAGAAAAGGGATATAGATTGTAAAAGAAAATAAAGTATATTGTAAAGTATAGGCGACGGAGGACGACCGTCGAGCAGAGGATGACTGCTGGGTAAAGAGCAATGACGGGGACGGCCGACATGCTGGGGATAAAAGGTATTACGATGGGGACGGCCATCAAGATAAAGTTGTAAGATTCTCTGGGAATTAATGAAACATGACGGGGACGGCCATCAAGTTCATAAAGTAAAGGTAATCAACGATGGGGACGGCCACCGAGCTAAAAATAAAAGGGACCACGATGGGGACGGCCATCGGGTTAAAGAATAAATGAAATAAACAGATGATGAGGTACGGTCATCAAAGGTGAAGGACGATCACCTAGCAGGGGATGGCTGCTCTGTTGGGGATAAGATGAGGGACGGTCATCTAAGGTGGAGGACGACCACCTGGCAGGGTACGGCTGCCGAAAATATCGCGACATAGGACGAATGCCGGATAAAAGGGTCAATGATGGGGACGGCCATCGGACGAGCATGATGAAGGACGATAATCAAGAGGTGGAAGACGACCACCTAGCAGGGGACGGCTGCTCTCGAGGTTTATCATGACATAGGACGAATGTCAGATAACCAAAAATCAACAATGGGGACGGCCATTGGATAAAATGATGAAGGACGATCATCAAGAGGTGGGGGACGACCACCTAGCAGGGGACGGCTGCTAAATATCAATGATGGGGACGGCCATCGGATGAGCATGATGGAGGACGACCATCAAGAGGTGGAGGACGACCACCTAGCAGGGCACGGCTGCTCTCAGGGTTTATCATGACACAGGACGAGTGTCGAATAAGAAGGAAAATTTTGTTTTGTTGGTGATCTACTGGGGAATAGTAAACACGGACGAGTGTTTATATCCAAGAAACAAAAGGTATAAGTGTTTAGATGCTGTGTATAGATTAAGGATGCGGACGAGCATCCTTAAGACTATGATACGGACGAGTATCAGGTAGAAACAAACTGACACGTGTTCAGAGATGATGATACGGACGAGTATCAACTGGTTAACAGAGAACACGGACGAGTGTTGAATCTGAGGGGACTCTTCTGGGGAATGGTAGACACAGACGAGTATCTATATTCAAGAAGACACAGTGTATGGATTAAAGATGCGGGCGAGCATCCTTAAGACTATGATACGGACGAGTATCATGTAGAAACAAACGCTTGAAGCATGTTCTGAGATGATGGTATGGACGAATACCAACTGGTTAACAAAGAACATGGACCAGTGTCGAATCTGTGGGGATATAAACGGTGTATACAAGATACGGACGAGTATCTGTACAAGTGAAATAGTATGAGTGTCTAATCTGCTGGGGAGAGCGACACGGACGAGTGTCGAAAGGAGAAAAGCATCTGTACTTATGCAATCAGTTTTTTAGAGACATCATACATTCTTTGCAAATAAAAATGTACAAGACGAAACATGACTGAAAAATATGATTTTATTAATTTATGTGCCCTGAATTGGCGAGATACAGTCAAAGAAACGAATCTCCTAAAATGAGGAGACTGTTACAAATTGATAAAAAAAGTTCTGGCGATGTTGACGACGCTTTCAAGGAGCTTCCTCCCTGCTATGACTCGCATGACTTTTGACGTTCTTCTCGTCTTGCTTTCTGAAGAAGGCTGATTCTGATTGAAACTTAATCCTTTTGAGGTTTACCAAGTTGTAGGTAATACAGACGAATTCAGAGTGCAGTTGTTCGCTTATTCCCTTATTTTTCATGGATCGCCCTTTCGGGTTTTCAATCCATCGGGATACCCTTTTTTTGCCTGAGTTGTCCAATGCGGCTTTTCAACTCAGCGGGTGTACATTTTTTATTTATTTTCCCTTATTTTTGCCCGAGTCTTTTATTCTGTTTTTGACTCGCCGGGATGCCCTATTTTTGCCTGGACTTACATTCTGTTTTTATGTCCAGAGGGTCATTTTATGCGAAGTACTTTTTAACTGCATCTGAATTCACAGGGGACGGGAAGTCTTCACCATCCATAGTACTGAGCATCAGTGCTCCACCAGAAAAAACTTTCTTTACCACGAATGGTCTTTCATAGTTCGGAGTCCACTTGCCCCTGTGGTCTGTATGCGGAGGGAGGATTCTCTTCAGCACAAGATCTCCTACTTGGTACTCTCGGTGCCTGACTTTCTGATCGAAGGCTCTCTTCATTCTTTTCTGATATAGCTGCCCATGACAGATTGCAGCCAATCTTTTCTCTTCAATCAGACTCAGCTGTTCATATCGGGATCGGGCCCATTCTGCTTCGTTCAGCTTAACATCCATCAATACCCGCAAAGAGGGTAATTCAACTTCAACTGGTAGGACTGCCTCCATACCATACACAAGCTGATACGGTGTTGCCCCAGTGGATGTTCTGATTGACGTGCGGTACCCATGCAAGGCAAACGGTAGCATCTCATGCCAGTCTTTGTATGTGACTACCATCTTCTGCACAATCTTCTTGATATTCTTGTTAGCCGCCTCAACAGCGCCATTCATCTTTGGCCTGTAAGGAGAAGAATTGTGGTGTTGGATTTTGAAATCCCGGCATAGTTCAGCCATCATCTTGTTGTTTAGATTGGAACCATTATCAGTAATGATTCGCTCGGGAACTCCGTATCGACAAATGATATCTCTCTTCAGGAATCTGGCTACCACTTGTCTTGTAACATTTGCATATGAGGCTGCTTCAACCCACTTGGTGAAATAGTCAATGGCGACCAAGATGAATCTGTGGCCATTTGAAGCAGTTGGCTCAATCTTGCCAATCATATCAATGCCCCACATGGCAAAGGGCCATGGTGAAGACATTATGTTCAAGGGATTGGGAGGCACATGCACCTTATCTGCATAGATCTGGCATTTGTGGCACTTTCTGGCATAAGCACAACAGTCTGCATCCATTGTGATCCAGTAATAGCCTGATCTTAGCAATTTCTTAGCCATTGCATGTCCTCCGGCATGGGTACCAAAGGATCCTTCATGTACTTCATGCATTAACAAGTCTGCTTCTGTCTTATCAACACATTTGAGGAGTACCATATCAAAGTTTCTCTTGTATAGGGAACCATCAGTGTTCAGGAAGAAACTACCAGCAAGCCTTCTCAAAGTCTTCTTGTTATTGGAAGATGCCCCAGGAGGGTATGTTTGATCCTCCAAGAAACACTTAATGTCATGGAACCAAGGCTTATCATCTTTGACAACATCTGCTGCGAACACATATGCTAGTCTGTCGAGTCTGGACACTGAAATGTGAGGTACAAAGTTGGCAGCTTGAACTTTGATCATAGATGAAATGGTAGCCAGAGCATCTGCAAACTGATTCTCGTCCCGAGGGATATACTCAAGCTTGACCGTCGTGAAGAAAGTCAATAACCTTCTTGTATAATCCCTGTAAGGTATCAAATGATCCTGGTGTGTGTACCATTTTCCGTTGGTTTGATTAACTACCAGAGCTGAATCTCCGAATACAGTCAATGTCTTGATCCTGAGGTCAATGGCTTCCTCAAGACCCATAATGCAAGCTTCGTATTCAGCTTCGTTGTTGGTGCAGTTGAAGGTGAGTTTTGCCGAGAAAGGCATGTGAACTCCCTTAGGTGTAATGAGTACTGCACCAACACCACGACCATTCATATTAACAGCCCCATCAAACATCATAATCCATTCTTCCTCGGGATCAGGCCCTTCAGTGTGAATAGGCTCTTCATGATCTTTCGTTTTAACGAACATGATGTCTTCATCAGGGAAGTCAAATCTCATAGGCTGGTAGTCATCAATAGGTTGCTCAGCAAGATATTCAGATAGTACACTGCCCTTGATGGCTTTCTGAGAGGTGTACTGGATGTCATATTCCGTGAGAATCATTTGCCATCTTGCAACCCGTCCGGTAAGAGCTGGCTTCTCAAATATGTACTTAACTGGGTCCATCTTTGAGATCAATAAGGTAGTGTGGGTCAACATGTACTTCCTTAGTCGGCGAGCAGCCCACGCTAAAGCACAGCAAGTTTTCTCGAGCAATGAATAACGTTGTTCACAGTCGGTAAACTTTTTGCTCAGGTAGTATATTGCATACTCTTTTCGACCAGACTCGTCATGCTGGCCCAGCACACACCCCATTGACTCTTCTAATACTGTCAAATACATTATCAGAGGTCTTCCTTCAACTGGAGGCATAAGGATTGGAGGTTCTTGCAGGTATTCTTTGATCTTGTCAAAAGCCCTCTGGCAGTCTTCATTCCACTTGACCGTCTGCTCTTTTCTTAACAGCTTGAACAAGGGTTCACGGGTTGCCGTGAGGTGAGATATAAACCTTGAGATGTAGTTCAATCGTCCTAAGAACCCTCGAACTTCTTTCTCTGTCTTCGGTGCAGGCATCTCTTGAATAGCTTTGACTTTATCAGGGTCAACCTCAAACCCTTTCTCGCTTACAATAAAACCCAGCAGCTTACTAGATCTCACCCCGAATGTGCACTTGTTGGGGTTCAGCTTCAGTTGGTACTTCCTCAGACGCTTGAATAGTTTTAGCAGGTTTACTAGGTGGTCTTCTTCTGTAAGGGACTTGGCGATCATGTCATCCACATAACATTCGATTTCTTTATGAATCATATCGTGGAATAATGTCACCATAGCCCGCTGATATGTTGCACCCGCATTCTTCAGTCCGAATGGCATCACTTTGTAACAGAACGTGCCCCAAGGTGTGATGAAGGTTGTCTTCTCCATGTCTTCAGGTGACATCTTAATCTGATTGTATCCTGAAAATCCATCCATGAAGGAGAATACCGAGAACTGAGCCGTGTTATCCACCAATACATCAATGTGAGGTAATGGGAAGTCATCTTTCGGGCTGGCTCTGTTCAGATCCCGGTAGTCAACACACATCCTTACTTTTCCGTCCTTCTTAGGCACAGGTACTATATTAGCAACCCACGGCGGATAGCTAGTTACAGCAAGGAACCCGGCGTCCCACTGCTTTTGTACCTCTTCCTTGATCTTCATTGCCATGTCTGGGCGAGTACGGCGCAGTTTCTGTTTAACCGGTGGGCATTCTTCTCTTAAAGGCAGCTTGTGCACAACAATGTCGGTGTCCAACCCTGGCATATCTTGATACGACCAAGCAAACACATCCACATATTCTTGAAGCAGATCCATCAGTTGTCTCTTCACTGAGTCTTGCAGGTAGGCCCCGATTTTAACCTCTTTCACGTCTTCATCTGTACCAAGATTAATCGTTTCGACCTCCTCCTGATGAGGAGTGATAACCTTCTCCTCTTGTATCAACAACCTGGCTAGCTCTTCAGGAAGCTCATATTCTTCTTCAACCCCTTCATCAGCTTGATTGATTGGATTGTCAAAGTCATACGAAGTCATAGCCGTGTTGTTGTCGGTGCTATCTGGCAGGCACTCTCTGCAAGGGTTCAGTTTGTTCATTTTAGTGATTGATTTTAATCTTGTTTAGAAAAGTGAAATAAAGTTGTCATTTTGAAAACATCGCCATTTATTTTTTGTACAAAAAGAAAAATGGAAAAACAGTGAGCGGAAAAGAGAAAAACTCATTTGCAAAAAGATGTCTGATATTTCATGTATTAATCTTGTTGCACAAAAAGTACATATGGCCCGATTACAAAATGAGTCTTGTCATCTTGGGCAAGATGCAAGACTTTGATGCATGCTATAAAAATACAGGAAATAATAATTACTCTGCGTGAGTAACTCTTATAATTTCCTGGGAAGACCAGTTTGAGATACTGCTCCCCGGGATCTTTGGACGAATCCAGCTTTCCAGGTTGCGTTCTTCTTCCAGCTCGTCTTCCAAATTGTTGATAGCATCAGGGGTGAGCATCCCCCCACTGACAAAATCGGGCTTCTCAGCAGCCTCTGCTTGATTTTGTTGAGTTGGTCTGTAACCCAACCCAAATTTGTCCTTCTTCTCCTCCACAGATAAAACCTTGCCCCAGCCTTGGGCAGTTCCTTCTTCAACAACCTTCCGGGCTTGTTGATAAGATGCCATGGAGATTCCAGGTACAGCAGATGTTTCATTTACGTTCAGGGCCTCGAACCTTTGACTCATCGTTTCATGGATCTCCCCATCCATCTCAATATATTTGTAAGTAGCCAGATGGCTAACAAAAATATCCTCCTCTCCACAGATAGTAACAACTTGGCCTTCCCACTCAAATTTTAACTTCTGGTGAAGGGTAGACGTTACTGCGCCAGCGGCATGAATCCATGGTCTACCCAACAAACAGCTGTAGGCAGGCTGAATGTCCATCACGTAGAAGGTCGTTTTAAAAGTTTGTGGGCCAATCGTTACAGGCAGCTCAATTTCTCCCAGAACCGATCTCTTAGAACCATCAAAGGCTCTTACTACCAGGTTACTGGGACGTAATGCCAATCCTTCATACTCCAGCTTCACAAGGGCCTTTTTAGGTAAGACATTGAGGGATGATCCTGTGTCTACCAGCACATGGGAAAGGACTGCACCTTTACACTCCATGGTGATGTGCAAAGCCTTGTTATGATTGCGGCCTTCCGTAGTCAAATCAGTATTGGTGAACCCTAGCCCATTGCTAGCAGTAACATTTCCAACCACAGTTTCCAACTGATTGACGGTGATCTCTTCGGGCACGTAAGCTGCGTGCAGGACTTTGAGTAGTGCATTCCGATGGGCTTCGGAGCACATAAGCAATGATAGAATGGAGATCTTAGAAGGCGTCTGGTGAAGCTGGTCCACTATTTTGTAATCACTCTTCTTGATGATTCTCATGAACTCATCGACTTCTTGATCAAAGGGTGTTTTCAAAGCTTCCTTAACAGCTTGTTCTTCCTGCACCAGGCTCTTCCCTTTTTCCTTGGCAGCAGCTTCTGCTTCGGCAGTGGGTCTTTGGATTTGTGGAGCGAAGAGACGTCCGCTTCGAGTGAAGCCTCCGCCTCTGCCCACATTGTCTATTTGTGGTGCAGGGGTTGATGATTCAAGAGTGATTTTTTGTCCTTCGCAGTATATATCAGCACCGTAATGCCAGGGGATGGCATTACTGCTTTCATAAGGTACCGGCCCAGGCACTGTGACAGTGACTGGACTGATGGCAGCTGCAGAAGGGACTGTGATAGTCTGTGGATCGTAATATATTGTGACTGGTGCTCTGATGGGAGTAGCACTTTGTGAGTTGTAGGCGGAGCCATTTTCAGGATCATAATAAATCGTAACTGTTGAGACATCTTCATGGTTTGCTGCTGATGTTGTAGGAGACATTGTTGGAAGGATGGGTGTTGTTGTTGTAGGAGATTCAAAGTGAAGTGGTGCTGAAGTTGTAGAGGGAATATTTGTTGATATCTGGTCAGTTGAAATGACAGATGAAACATTTGTGGATGAAGTTGAAGAGTTGTCGGGGACAATGGTTGTTGCAGTTGTAGGAGATACCAGAATTGTTGCTGATGAGATTGCTGGATTTGTTGGAATTGATGTTGTAATTTGAAGCAGGCCACTCTGGATGAGACCATCTATGCCATCCCTCAAGTTATCACAACCATTCACTGAAATGTTGCAGTAAGCACACCCTAGCTCACATCCCGGGAACATTTGACATTCGAGGAGTTGAGCTTTAATTTCCACCAATGGTGTCCGAATCTGACCCACACTGGTTATTAAATAAGACGGCTTGTCTTCTTCAATAACATTGATTCGGGGACCACCATGGTGTGGCATAGGGTTTTTGTTGACATTTGGTGGTGGTGCGAAATTTAGAGCCTTAGAATCTACCAAGTCTTGTACCTTCATGTGCAAAGCTCTGCACTTCTCTGTACTATGGCCAGGTGCATTTGAATGAAAAGCACACCTGGCGTTGGAGTCATAATTTCTGGGTAGACTGTTGGGATCTGGAGGTGCCAATGTCCTTAGCTCAACTAGGTTGAGTTTCAGGAGTTGTGGCAGTAATGTTGCATAGGGCATAGGGATCGGATCGATCACCCTGTTGGCCTGAGAAGGTCTCTGTTGGAATGGTCTCTGTTGATTGTTGTTGTTGGTGTTGTTGTAGTTTCTCGGAGGATACTGAGTTTGTTGCTGGTACTGAGGTTGTTGCTGATAATTTTGTTGCGGTGGTTGATAAGCTGGTTGTGGATGAGCTGGAGCGGGAATGGTGACTGTTGCCACAGACCTATGAACATATTGGGGCCTGCCCCTGCTGGCATGGATATCATTGGTCTCACCAGTTCTTCTTGGGCCTACAAAAGGCTTCCTTGTATTGCTGGATGAGCTAGCACCGTTGTCAGAGATTTTGCCCATCTTTAACAAGCTCTCAATTCTCTCTCCAGCTACAACAACATCTGCAAAGCTAGTGGAAGAGAAGGCAGCTAGCCTGTCAATGTATGTTCCTTGGAGGGTGTTCATAAACATATCTGCCATCTCCCTCTCTGACATCGGTGGCTGAACAGCAGCAGCCAATTGCCTCCATCTCTGGGCATACTCTCGGAAACTTTCTCTTGATGACTGTGACATTCCCATTAGGAGGGTCCTGTTGGGTGCCATATCTAAGTTGTACTGATACTGTCTGATAAAGGCCTCTGCCAGGTCCTTCCAACACCTGATAGTTGCTCTTGTCAGATGAGAGTACCATTCTCTTGAAGCTCCCGTCAAGCTATCCTCAAAATAAAACATCCATAGCTTCTCGTCCATGGTATACGCTTTCAACCTCCCCAGAAAGGATTGTAAGTGGGTCCGGGGGCAGGAAGTCCCGTTGTACTTTTCAAAACAAGGAGGCTTAAACTTATGGGGAATCCTGACCCCGTCTACCAAGCCCATGTCCATAACATCAAAACCCAAAGAGTTTTGAGACTCCAAGGATCTTAATTTCTCAGCTATCTCATCCAGCCTTCTGTCATAAGCTTCCTCCCCAGCTCCCATTACTGTGAACTAATCTTCCTGGGGGTCTTCTTGCAGCACTCTGCCTGCAGTGGCAGTCCCTTGAACATTTGCAGGGATGTTGACCTCTGGATGGAGGTGGGGTCCAAAGACTGGGGGATTGACATGAGGTTGGACTCTCTCATTGTTGCTTGTCCCAGCAGTCCCTGGATGATGGTCTTCCTGATTCCTCCCTTCTACTAATGCTCTCAACCTCTCCTGGCTTTGAGCCATATTGTTCATCACTTCCATAAATTGTGTCATTTGATTCCTCATTTCCAACCTCTCGTTGGTCATTTGATTCCTGACCTCTGTAAGGTCCTGCTGCATTTGGTCCATCTGTATGCTCGGAAGATTGTTGCGGGTGGGATATCTATGTGGACGGTTGAGTGGAAACACACGTCGTCGAGCAATAGTTCCTGACATCACAACAGAGTTAGTAGCAGATAAATCAAAAACCTACAAAACAAAACAAAAGGTTAGCATGCAATGCAGTGTGTCTATTTGTTTCCAAGGTATCCGGCTTGGCACTTGGTTTTGACCTTCCCAGACCCCTTTGAAGAAGATGCTTGTGATGTTGCTTGAAGAAAAACTCAGATAGAGCAAACTGATACATATATTACAAAAAGTAAAATAATACATAACTTGTTTCTTTCAATACAAGCCCTCTGAGGGGTCAAAATACATCATAAGAAAATAAAAGTACATAAAATGAAAGCAACAACAAGCAAAAGTCAAACACTAAGACCAAACTCATCCTCCTGAACTTCCTTGAGAAGTGCTTCAGTCACAGGATCAGCCGGACGCTCCGTAAGGTTCCTGATAAGGAGATTCCTGGTTGCAACAGCTGCTGTTAGCTTCTTGTGTTGACTTTGGTCCTTTGACCTTTTTACACCAGCTCTGATTTTCAACTCTGAGACCTCCCTCTGGGCTGCTGCCAGGGCTTCCTGTTGCTCTTTTGCACTAGCTTCCATCTGCTCCATCTTATCCCGAGTCCTTTTGTCCTCTTGAGTACGAGCTTCGGTGATCCTGACCCACCTAGCTTGACTCTCCTTCAGATACAAATCAGTCCTGGCCTTCTGGAACTGAGCTTCCTTGCAGGAATTCTTCAGAATTTGTTCTCCAGCCCTAGACTTCTTGATGTAATCTTCAGATTTCTCAATTCTAGCCAAATTCTCCACCTTCAACTTCTCCAACCTTTCAATATCCAACCTACCATCACTCCTCTCCCAGAGGGTCTTCTGTAGAGCCTGAGTCAACTTCTCATTCCTCTCTTTCAAGTTCTCAAACTCCTCTAAGCTGACAGTGACAGGAGGTGGTGCTGTTGAAGGTCCAGGCACATCTTCAATAGTGAAAGGCATTCCAGACATTTGGGCCCTTGCATGAGACCACTCATAGTACTGTGCTGATGCCACATTGTTGCACTTCCCCAGAATGGTTACCCCTTTAGTCTGCACATTGTCCCAGGCCCAGGTTGCTTGCCTGACAATAGCCAGATTTGGCTTGATTTCAACATAAAGGGTTTCAGTCAGATCCTGTGCTCTGGGAGGATGGACTAATGCATAGCCCAGTTGTCTTTTGAATAGCAGAGGGTTGTAATTGATGCAACCCTTCACTCCAATCAGAGGCACATTGGGAAATTGCCCACAACTTGTAATGATGTCTCTGCCCTTAGTACTCTGAGTACACCATCTGATATCATCTGAGGTTAGAGCAACAAGCCTCCTAGCCCAGTTCTTCTGCTGGTGAGGGTTCAAGAATGCATCAGTCTTTGGCAGATGCTTGAGCAGCCAAGTATGGAACAAAGGAGCACAGCATCTTACTAATCTTCCCCTTTGCTTTTCATTCCTTTGATGAACTGAGTAGTAAAGATCTCCCAGTAAGGTGGGCACTGGGTTTCTCAGGACGAAAAGATGGATTGCACTCTTGCTAACAAACTTAGGCTCATCTGCAAATAAAATGACCCCATATATGCTGAGGGCCAACAGAGCACAGACTGCCTTCCACTCCCCCAGGGAGGCCTTCAGGCTAGCCTGAGAAATCAGGAAGTCCAGATGAAAACCAGAGATTCCAGCTTTAGATGTCAAATTCTGCCCAATCAGAACTGGTTCCAGGTGTAATGCTTTTGCTATCTCTTCATTACTTGGGAAAGCCATCTCAGGGTTGAAGGGGATTCCACCCCTGATGGGTACACCAACCAATGATGAATATTCCTCCAACAAGGGTCCCAATTGAAAATTCTGAAATGTAAAGCACCTCAGGGAAGGGTCATAGAACTGCAGGCAGGTATGTATCAAGCTCCTCTGTGAAGGGTCCAAATCCATAACCACATCAAGGATTCCTCCATAATGTTCTCTAAAAAGCGGTATATAGTCTGGAGTAATCAGGGTCTGAATCCTCCTGATGCTAGCTAGCTCAGGTTCAAAGAAGTGATAGGAGATGTTGCTTTTCTTAGGTGCCATGTTGCTGAAGAAGAAACAAGACAAATGCTGCTGATGACTATGATGATGATGGGGTCAAAACCAAGCCAAAATGTAATGTGGATACCCTGAAAAACAAATAAGAAAATGTTACAAATGATGCAATGATGATGTATGCAAATGATATGCAAGGGTTTGTGACTGAGCTGGATCTGATCAAGTGCTCTGATATAAGTCCAAGTATGTTCAAGAAATCCATATGGAGGTCTATAAGTCCAGTAACCAAGGTGGGGGACTCAAATAAAGAGTCACATGTCCAGGGCTTTAGAATCACAAGAACTGTTCCAAAATGGAGTACTCTTATTCAAACAAAGTAACAGGGTATGCTGAGGTCAAGGGTACCTGTAAACCTGTAAACAGCCCAACCCCCTCACAGGTGGTGTTCTAAAACAAGGATCCTCAGACTTGGATCAGTTATGAGAAGTGTAAACACTTCTAACCCGGAAGTACAGTGTTTACAATAATCATAAAAGTTCCTCCTCTAATTCACCTCAGTTTCTGAAGGTCAATACTAAAGGTCATCCAGACTTAGCAGGCTTCCCAGATAGCCCTAGTACTGCAGGAAATCTGCAACACAGAGTTCTCAAGAAGAAACCCATATCTGAATCGTGTTTCATATTCCCGCACCAGACCGAGATGGAATGGGAAAGAATATGAACCACTCTAGCCTAGGTGTCACTCAGGTCCCAGGTATAGGACCTTAACTCTCAATAGAAACCCCACCCACCAAAGCAAACAAACAAATCCAGCCAGCACAGCATGACAGTATGATATATATGCACAAAGCTATAAAGAAAGCAATAAACAAAACTGTACATAAAGCAGTAAATAAAACAAATACACAAACACAGATAGCACATAACACCCCAGTAAACACAAATCAAACAAGCGCTAGGAGGAACCCACAAAAAGAACCAGAAGCCCTGGTTACAATATAAGGGTCCCCAGCAGAGTCGCCAAGCTATCGCTCCCAAAAGATGAGACTGGCTCAAATGTGGTACAGACGCGAACGGTCGGCGAAAGGATGAAATGAAAAGAGTCGCCAGCTAGGCATTTTTATCCCGGAGGAAAGGCAATGCTGCATAGACCTAGAAAAAGATGGATAAGACGGTTGCGAACCAGAGAGACTGAGAAAGGGGGTTGGTTACAACCTGGGAAGGTATTAGCACCCAGATTGTCCGTCGTACTCGACGGGATCCACGCTTAAAAAATTTGTGTTTTAAAGGGGTAGTGTCAGTGCAATTTATGTATAAAAATAGCTGGAAGAGGATGTACAGGTGTCAGTGTAAAGAAATGTGATGTGTATAAATGTACAGTGTCAGTGTAAGGACAAGAGTGAAATGCTCATGATAATGAGGCTAAGAGAATGATGCTGGAAGAGGGGGAATATACAGAGACTTTTGTTCGATAACCGTTAAGTTATGCCTACGTATCCTCTCGTGCAATGAGGAAGTCAGAACACCGTAGTTCGACCCAAAGAGACTGAAAGATAAGTTGACTTGTGAACTGCCTACTTGTCTATGCTCAAGTGTATGACCTGTCTGGCTCAGGTGCAAACTGTCTTGCATTAGACGGAAGAAGCAAGTTCTCGTTTATGAGTGAATGAGATGAGAAAAGAATCCCGGAGGAGACGATTATTGTTTGTTTTTGAGTTTTCAGTCTTTTATTGCTTTTGAAGGTTTGTCATAGGATAATGAGCTTAAGCCTAAACCAATGGGTTAGTAAACTCATCACATCTTCCCTCTGATTAGGGGTAATGAGAATACCTTAAGTGTGAAGTCAGCTTCTCACACTTAATCACCATGATGTAGGATTAAGATCATTAACCTACTTGTGATTATTTAGATGTTTTTGGTGTTTTTGTTTAGTGTTAAGTAATGAGATTAAGCCATAATCAAGGATTAAACAGACTCATTACACCATCCTAATAGAAGGATAATAGATGAGAATGTTTAAGCTGAGGAAAGCTCATCAACTTAATCCATGATTAGGGATTAAACTCATGACAAAACAAAGCCTTTATTAGATGGATTTTAGTTAATGATAAGATGATGAAGTGATTTTTATGATTTGTAAGACAACTTGAGGGGGACTTGTCCATTAACACTAGGGTTAGTCCTTCTTAACCAATTAAGGAAGAATTAGAACCCTAATGCAAGGCCCAAGTTACAAGTGTGATGTCTTGATGATTATTAAGTGAATTGATTAAGAGATTTAAACACATTAAGGGTTTAACACTTAGGATTAAAGTTAGACACTCCATCCTAATAGAAGGATGCAGGCATAAGCTTAATCACAAAGCCTTAAAGCCTTTAGGGTTTAGTCACTGATTATGAGATGAGAAGAGAAGACTCAATGAGACACAAAGGTAAAATCTAAATGGGGAACTAAGAAAAACCCTAATCATTGTCATGCTTGGTTGTTCCTAAGGTTTGTGAGGTTTAACAAGAAAGATCTTCAGAGAAACCACCAGGAAGCAGATGAAAGGATCAGGAGAAGCAAAGTAACTTGCTTCAGTCAAGAAGTCAAGTCACTTGAGGAAAGAAAGTAAGAAGAAGAAGAATGAGCAAGCTCAATCTCAAACACATACAAAAATGCAGCATGGATGCATAAAAGAGATGAAAAGAAGTTATGAGAAGTGAAGGCAAATTCACTTCTCAAGATAACTTACCACCTGAAAAGTTAGTGAAAGAAAAGCAATGCCATGCAAAATGGAAAGAAATGGCATGATAAGAAGCAAAACCAGAAGCATATATGGGATGATAATGATGCTATGAGATGATGCAAACATGAATCAAGGCATGGGGATGATCACATGAACAAATGGATGCAGATGAAGCAAGTTAAGAACCATAATCATACATGAAAAGTTATGAGATGCATATGGCATACAACATGGCAAATACAAGATGTAATGATCAAGCATGGTTTCAATATGTCCTATGATGTTAAATGAATCACATGGAGGCACAAAATGCTATGGCAAGTCAAGGCATGAATGCAAATGCAAGATGGATGCATATGGAAGCCCAAATTAGGGTTTATGATCAAAGCATCAAACACAAACAAAAATCAGAAGCAAACATCAATACAAAAAATTGAAAATGCACTCAAAGGACCCCTAATCCTATACTAACCCACTGCCCAAAGGAGAGGTTCCAACTCCTAACCAAGTTCAAGATATGATTTTCCTAAGTTTTCTAGGGTTTTAGGGTTCCTTAACAAGAAAATTATCAAACAAATGGAAAAATGAAAGATCAAATCATGGCCATTTAATCTCATAAACTACATGCTAAACACAATGCAATGCAAAAAGAATCAAGGTCCAACTCTTTAGGGTTAGGCAGAAATGATTTTTGGAAGTTTGGATCAAAATAATGCATCAAAATGATTTTAATTCCATGAAGAATTCTCAAAATGCATCAAGATCAAAAAAGAAATTTGGTTTGAGAGTTAGACAATGTTTCTAAATGTTTTTAAAGGTTTCATGAATTTTTTGGTGATTTTTAAATACCTAAAAGTATTTTTAATTAATTAATTCTCATTAATTAATTAAAAAGAAACTTTTAAATATTTAAAAATACTTTTTTAATGCTAAAAATAAAAATAAAAATATTTTTGTGTTCTGAAATTAAATAATAACTAGTATAAAAAATTTCAGAATTTTTGAATAAGTTTTACTATTTTTAAATAAATAGACAAATTAAATGGAATAAAAATGCAAAATAAAATGGATTTATGGAGAAGTCAACGCATCCAATGGCCTGTATTTGAATAAAAAGAGAGGGAATTGACGCGCGCGAGATTGGAAGGCCAGGATTCATTCTGGGGAATTCAAAATTAATCCCAATTAATTAATTCAAATAATCAGGATTAGGGTTTAATGAGAGATCTGGGCCATTGGTTCGCGCGAGAGTCAACTAAAGTCATCCAGATCAAGGGTCCAAATTCAAACTTGCATTAATTACGCTGGTTAACCCTAATCTTTTTCAGGTGACCGGAGAAGACCTCCGGTCGTCTTCTCCGGTGGGAACCCCACCTGAAAATTTCTAGAATCTTCAAAACGCAACTAAGATGAAATCTAAACAAACAGAAATCCTTCCCATACTCTACTGAATCAAAACCCTAACATAAACATCATTTATATTGCATCAATCACATGAATCGAAACAAAAGAAATTTTAGGGCAAAACTTTCAGAACACGATTAAACCCTCATATCCTCACCATTTTCAAAACCAAAGGCATCAGAGTGATCAGTGAACTACAAAGAACAACTTAGGAACTTTAAAAATCATTTCTGGAAAAAAAGTTCTTGAGCTACCTGAGTTTTGAAGCTTTCAGTTCTGCAACTTTCTGACCTCTTCCCTTGATGCAAACCACTCCCTTTGGTCCCTTGATGATGTCTGGATGCTTAGCAAGAGTTTATGTTGGCTGGTTTGAGAGTTTGAACAGGTTCTACTCAAGCTCAGGTGAGAATCGTGTTTTGGATTCAGGCAGTTTAAGGCAAGGGTGAGGGGTGCTTTGTGATCAGGATGATGAGTTGAGAAGGTCTGTGAAGTTTGTTTAAGTGTTTGTGGCCTGTATGAAGAGTTTCGAAGGCTTTTGCTTTTAGGGTGAAAAATGAGAGATTTTAGTTCTTGCTGGTTTCAGGCTTGCTTGTTATGTTGTTTGGCTTGCAATTAGTTTGTATAAACAATGTTGATTGGTCAGAAGATGTGACATGCCCTTTTGTGATAGGTATGGTTGCTTTTGCCAAAATGTCAACTTTGTGTAAGGAGGGCATGGGCTACTTTGCTAGCTTGGTACAAAGGGCTTGTCTTGCGCAGCATGGGGTGAGGAGAGGGCTAGGGTGGTTCAGCATCCAAGGCAGCAAGTGGATGAGATGTTATGATGGTTTTTGCAAGTTGGTTCCCTTTGGTTCTCATGAAAATATCTTGCCTCACAAGCCATAAAACATGTGATCTCCTTGGTTCAATCTGAACTTTAAGACTTGTGTGATGTTTGTATAAGGATTAGAAATCAATTAGAAGTCACAAATTTCTTTGGTACAAGTTTTTGCAAGTTTCCCATTTTGTGCATAACTTGAAATTTAGTGATTTTTGCCAACTTTGATGCACCATAACTTTTGATCCAAAATGAATTAGGTCATGTTCTTGTAATTTTTGAAAAGGGAAAGATCTAATCTACAACTTTCATGACCAAAGTTTTTCCATTTGAAGCATTTTTGGATCAAAAAGTAAGGGTTGAAAAGTTGCCTAAAATGACAAATTCCTTAAAAGTCAACCTTGCCCAAAAAAAGTCAACTTTGCAAAAACTTATAATTCTTGAATTTTGTGAACTCCCAACTTCTTCCATGATCAAATAAAGATCATACACACTCAAAATGATGAAGATCACCCTTTGGTTGGGTCACTGGGGGCCTCAGATGCCCTGATTTTGCACTGACTTGTCTGAAAAGTCAACTCTTGATCAGATGACTTCCCCATGGAATTTCTTCATGAAAATTGATATGCATACTCCCTATACCATATGGAGACCAATAGAAACAAGAATGACCAAAAAATTTGAAGTCATGGCCTCTGAAACTAAAACCCTAATTTCAGGTCATTTGTGCAGTCAAGCCTGGCTCTACTTCCATACCAAACCCAGTTCTTGTGATTCTTTGGCATTCTTGGCTTTGAGAGGATGTAATATGATACTTGAACACACATGGACCCCTTTGAAGTGATTGTTGACCTTTGGAGTGGCTCAAGAAACCCTTGGATTGCTCAGATCACAAACCCTAGATGCAGATGACTTTGAACCAAAGCAGTGAATCAAAAATGTGGTATGAGATGTTTATGATTGTGTTTATGCATATGAAATGATCACAAGCCATGGTGTGAATGGGTGAGGGCAAATTTGGGGTGTTTACAGAGGGCCAGGATTTGATCTGGGCTTGGACTGGTTGACTGCGCGCCAGATCCAAAGGCCCAGATTCAAATCTGGCTAATTTGTTTTATGAATTAATTAAACAGGATTTTAATTAATTAAACATGGATTAGGGTTTTAATGACACATCCTGGCCACACGTTCACGCGGGAGTCAACTAAAGTCAGCCAGATCAAGGGTCCAAATTCAAACTTTGCCCTAAACGCGTTTAATGACCTAATGACTCTCAGGTGGCTGGAAATGACCTCCGGTCATCTTCTTCGGCCACCTCCTTCCCTGAAAATTGCTAACTCACTCCCTAGGTCTCTAAAACTTGATTTCTCTGCCCATAATCCATCCCCACACATCATATAACAAGAATCATCAAACAAAACGCATTTATTTCTCGTATCAAAGCTGAATCGAATCAAAAGGTTTTTAGGTCAAAAAATTTCAGAAGCTTCATACATACTCAATACTTAACCATTTGCAAAACTAAACATATCAGCATGATCAGCACATCACATAGATTCATTTAAGAACTTAAAAATGCATTTCTGAAAAAAAAAGTTCTTGAGCTCACCTGAAATGGAGCTTTCAATCCAGGAACTTTCTGCTTGCTTCTCTGCTTCAAAATGGCTTCAATGATCCTCTTGATGAAGCTTTGGAGCTTGGTTGAAGTTTAAAATGGTTGGTTTGGTGGTTTGATGAAGTTCTGTTCAGTGAAGGAGAGAAATCGTGTTTTGATTTCAGGGAGTTTCAGGGCAAGGTGAAGGGTCAGGGATGATCAGTGAGACATGCTGAG
Organism: Lathyrus aphaca; assembly: GCA_963966055.1. Lineage (NCBI taxonomy): Eukaryota > Viridiplantae > Streptophyta > Magnoliopsida > Fabales > Fabaceae > Lathyrus > Lathyrus aphaca. The sequence goes on from OZ014519.1 coordinate 612,540,167, forward strand.
ATGTTCTATGGAGTTTGTTTTTATGTTTGATGCTTGTGTGATGTGTTTCGAATGAAAATGCATAAGAGGGAAAAGCTTGGAGCTATTGCTTGGAGAGTGTTTCAGGCTTGTGTATCTGGTGTGTTATGTTGCATTTGGTCCACTTATCACAACTAGAGAGGTCAGAGAAGTTGGTGTGGCACAGGCTGATTGGTATGGGGTTTTTGCCAAAAAGTCAAGTTTTGTGTAAGAGAGGTATGGGCTATGGCAGTGAAGGTACAAAGCATGGCTTGGCTGCAGCTTGAATTAGGGAGAGCCATGGAAAAAGATTAGAGGCAATGCAGCAAGTGGATTAGGGTTTGTGATAGGTTTTGCAACTTTGTGACTTTTTGCCCCTTTTGAAGTTTCTTGATCCATAAGTCATGAAAATAGGCAAACCTTTGGTGCAATCTGAATTTTAGGTCATGGTTCATGTTTGTGTAATGCATAGAAGTCCATTTGAAGTCACATTTTGCCTTGGTATAAGGTTTTGCAACTTTGCCTCTTTGGTGTAAAACTTGAAATTATGTGATTTTTGCCAACTTTGACAAGCCATAACTTTTGATCCAAAATGAATTAGAATGAGTTCTTGTATTTTTTGAAAATGGGAGGATCCATTCTACAACTTTCATGACCAAAGTTTTCTCATTTGAAGCATTTTTGAATCAATTTGAGAAGGTTGAAAAAATTTCCCAAAATGGCAAGTTTGCATTACAAGTCACTTTCCCAAAAAGGCAACTTTGCAAATGACTTGAGATTCTCCAATTTTGTGAACTTATAACATATTCTATGATCAAATAAAGATCATACACATTCAAAATGATGGAGAACACCCTTTGGTTGGGTCACTGGGGGCCTCAGATGCCCTGATTTTGCACTGACTTGCTCAAGAAGTCAACTCTTGATTAGATGCCTTCCCCCTGGAATTTCTTCATGAAACTTGATATGCATGATCCTTATAACATATAGATACCAATAGAAACAAGAATGACCAAAACAATTGGAGTTATGGCCTTTGAAACCAAAACCCTAATTCTAGGTCATCTGTGCAGTTAAACCTGGCTTTGCTTCCATGCCTTTCCCAGTTCTTGTGATTCTTTGACTTTCTTGACTTTATGGGGATACAATATGATGTTTGAACATACATGGACCCCTTTGAAGTGATTGATGACCTTTGGAGTGGCTCAAATAGCTCAAGGATGGCTCAGATCACAAACACTAGATGCAGATGACTTAGAAACAATGCAGTGAATTAAAAATGTGATATGAGATGTTATGATTGAATTTATGCATATGAAAAGATCACAAGCCATGTTGTGAATGGGTGAGGGAAAATTTGGGGTGTTTACACCTGGGAGATCAAGAAGTCTAGGTGAAAGCCTGGAACTCCAGCCTTGGTGGTCATGTTCTACTCAATGATGGCAGGCTCCAAATGCAATGCCCTGGCTACGTCTTGATTTCTGGGAGTAACCATCTCAAGGTTAAAAGGAATTCCCCCTCCTGATAGGAACTCCTAACAACATGGAGAATTCTTCTAGCAAAGGTCCCATCTGGAAATCGGGGAATGTGAAACATCTGAGTGAAGGATCATAAAACTGCAAGCAAGTATGGATCATGCTCCTCTGAGATGCATCTAGATCCATGACCATGTCCAAAATTCCTCCATAATGCTCTCTGAATAGTGGGATATGGTCAGGAGTAATGAGGGACTGGATCTGCCTGATGCCAGTCAGGGTGGGCTCAAAGAAGTGGTATATGATGTTGCTCTTTCTTGAAGTGTCCATGGGTGTTGGTGAAGAAGCTGAGAGAAACTGCTGATGAAGATCAATGACTGAGATGCTGGAGATGGGTCTCTGATGCAGATAGCTGGAGGAGAATCACTGATAAACTGATGAAGGTGTTGGAGAAGATAAATGAAGCAGTCTGAGCAGCAGAAGGGATCAAAACCAAACCAAAGATAAAGATGGATACCCTGTAAAACAAATAAGAAAATGTTAAATGATGCAGAAAAGATGTATGCAAATGATATGCAAAGGGTTTGTGATCAAGTGCTGGATTTGTTTATCTGCCTTGGTAAAAGTCCATGTATGTTCATAAGTCCGGATGGAGGCTTAGAAATCCAGTAACCAGGTGGGGGACTCAAATAGAGTCATAAGTCCAGGGTAATCACAAGAACTGTCCAAAGTGTGCATTCTTAAAACAAAACCAGTAACAGGGTATGATGTGGTCAAGGGTTCCTGCAAACCTGTAAACATCCCAACCACCTCACATGTATTGTTCTAGAACAAGGATCCTCAGACTTGGATCAGTTATGAGAAGTGTAAACACTTCTAACCCGGAGGTACAGTGTTTACAATAACCATAAAAGATCCTCCTCTAATTCAGCTCAGATGCTGAAGGTCATAAAAAGGTCATCTAGACTTAGCAGGCTTCCTAGACAGCCCTAGTACTACAGGAAATATGTAGCACAGAGTTCTCAAGAAGAAACCCATGTCTGAACCGTGTTTCATATTCCCGCACCAGACCGAAATGGAATGGGAAAGAATATGAAGCCACTCTAGCCTATGTGTCACTCAGGTCCCAGGTATAGGACCTTAATCACTCAATGAACCCCACCTACCAAGGAAAACACAGATCCAACACAGATAGTGATAGTATGAAATGCATAAAACTGTAAATGAAAGCAGTAAATAAAGTTGTACAGAAAGTAATAAATAAAGCAAATAAATAAACACAAGTAGCACATAACACCCCCGTAAATGGTTATGATATTATATTTAATCAAAAATCATGTAAAGCTTTCAGTCAGAAGGATGGATCAGTTCTTTTCAATGGAAAAAGGGCTCTTTCTCTCTCTCTCTCTCTCTCTGTCAAGGTATTCATTCAGAATAGGTAGTTGATCAGTGATAACTGTTGGAAGAGTATTAGAGTGGGGGGTTTTTGTTATCGTCTCCATAAGGATTGTAAATATATCTCGACGTTCAATAGCTCAAAGGTTATATAAGCGGACAATTTCAAAGTGTCGCTCCCAAAGATTTGCATCCCGGTACAAACGCGAACGGTCGGCGAGAGGAGAAAGGAAATGAAGTAAATAGAGTCTCCAGCTAGGCATTTTTATCCTGAAGGAAAGGTAATGCTGCATAAACCTAGAAAGATATGGATAAGACGGTTGCGAACCAGAGAAACTGAGAAAGGGGGTTGGTTACAACCTGGGAAGGTATTAGCACCCAGATTGTCCGTCTTACTCGACGGGATCCACGCTTAAGAGATTGTGTTTAAAGGGGTAGTGTTTGTGCTATCTGTGTGCAAAAGCTGGGAAAGAACATACAAGTGTCAGTGCAAGAAGGTGAAGTGAGGTGCTCAGGAATGAGGCTTAAAGAGAATGCTGAAAGAGGGGGAAGCCAAAGAGACTTTTGTTCGATAACAGTTAAGTTATGCCTACGTATCCTTGTGTGCAATGAGGAATTCAGAACACCGTAGTTCGACTCAAAGAGGCTGAAAGATAAATCGACTGATGAACTGCTTGTTTGCCTATGGTCAAGTGTACGACTCGTCTGGCTCGAGTGCTAATTGTCTTGCATTAGACGAAAGAAGCAAGTTCTCGTTTGTGAGTGAATGAGGAGAGAAGAGAATCCTGGAGGAGACGATTATTGTTTGTTTTTGTGTTTTCAATCTTTTATTGCTTTTTGTGTTTGTCATAAGTTAATGAGCTTAAGTCTAAACCAAGGGTTAGTAAACTCATTATATCCTCCCTTTGATCAGGGATAATGAGAATACCTTAAGTATGAGATAAGCATCTCAACTTAATTACCATGATGATGTAGGATTAAGATCATTAACCTACTTGTGATTATTTAGATGTTTTTTGAGTTTTTGTTTAGTGTTAAGTAATGTGTTTAATCCATAATCAAGGATTAGTGAACTCATTACACCATCTTAATAGAAGGATAATAGATGGGCACACTTAAGTTGAGGAAGATACCTCAACTTAATCCATGATTAGGGATTAACCTCATGACAAAACAAACCTTTATTAAATGGATTTTAATTAAGGGTGAGATTAAGAAGTGAATTTTATGGTTTGTAAGACAACTTGAGGGGGACTTGTCCATTAACACTAGGGTTAGTCCTTCTTAACCAATAAAGGAAGAATTAGAACCCTAATGCAAGGCCCAAGTTACAAGTTAATGTCTTAGTGATTATTAAGATGGATTTATTAAGAGGTTTAAACAAATTAAGGGTTTAACACTTAGGATTAAAGTTATACACTCCATCCTAAGAGAAGGATGCAGGCATAACCCTAATCACAAAGTCTTAAAACCTTAAAGGTTTAGTCTCTAATGATGAGATGAGAAGAAAGACACAAAGAAGACACAAAGGTAAAAGCTAAATGGGGACCAATCACAAACCTAATTATTGTCATGCTTGGATGTTCCTATGGTTTGTAAGGCTTTCAAGAGATCTTCAGAGAAGCCATCAATGGAAGAAGCAGATGAAAGGAGGAGAAGCAGAAGAAACAAGTTACTTACTTCACTGAAGAAGATAAGTAACTTGGAGAAAGAAAGTGGATGATAAACATGAATGAGAAAGCCCACTCTAAGACAAAGAGAAATGCAACAGGGATGCATAAGAAGAATGAGAAGAGAAATGAGAAGTGAAGGCAAATTCACTTCTCAAATTACTTACCACCTGAAAATGTTAGCATTAAGGAAAGAAATGAAATGAAAATGAAACATATGCAAAAGTAAAAACCAAAACCAGAAGCATATTCATGATTCAAATGATGTTATGAGATGATGCAAAGACATGCCAAGTGTTATGAATGTTCATACAAGAGATGAGAATGCAAAGGAGCATGTTTTGAAGTATGAAAACAAATAAAAGTTCATGGAATGAAATGAATGCAAATCATGGCAAATGAATGAAGAAATGATCAAACATGATTCTAATATGTCTTAAGATGTCTAAGGTGACATGTGAATGCATGAAATGTCATGGCAAGTTCATGTATGGATGCATATGCAAGATGTATGCAAATGAACATGAGTAATTAGGGTTTTAAGGCAACATGAGATGCAAAAGTCAAAAACAAAAGCACATCATAAGATAAAAAATTGCAAATGAAACTCAAAGGAAACCTAACCCCATATGATATTACACCCCAAAGGAGGAGGTCTAAATCTTAACCTAAACAAAGTTGTGATTTTTCTAAGTTTGCTAGGGTTTTAGGGTACCTTAAGAGGAAAAATGCAAATCAAATGGAAAATGCAAGATAAATTTGTGACAAAAATATGCTAGATACTACATAACATATGAAGATCAATGCAAAAATAAGCAATGTCAAACCCTTCATGGTTAGGCAGAAAAGAATTCTTGAAGTTAGGGTTCAAAAATGGGATTTTTATGAACCCTAAATTCAAGAAAAATGTCAAAGTTGAATCAAAACCAAAAAGAAATTTGTATGAATGGTTTGACTATGTTTCTAAATGTCCTAAGATGCAATGTGAATTTTTTTTGGAATTCTTAGAAACCTAAATGATATTTTAATTAATTAATTTTCATTAATTAATTAAAATAAACATTTAAATATTTTAAAAATGATTTTTTAATGAAAAAAATAAAAATAAAAATGTTTTTGGGTGAAGAAAAATATTTGAATTAATGGGCTGGTCAACTGATCCAAGGGATCAGATTTAAACCTGGGGGTGGAGGGAAGACCACGCGCGCATCTCAACGGCCACAATTCAAACTGAATAAATCTTAATTAATTAATTAATTAATCCTGATTTAAACTTAATGAGCTAATTTGGACCATCCACTGTCTAACCTTAATCACCATCCAACGACCCAAATTCAAACTTAGCCCTAAACACGTCATTAACCCTAATCTTTTTCAGGTGGCCGAAGAAGACTTTCGGTCGTCTTCTCCGGCGAGACCTTCAACCCAACTTCTTTCCTAGGCCATTTCTGGAGCTCTAAAGCTCCATATCAACTCCCCTCCTCTCCCTAAACAAGAATCCAACCTCAAAACTAATTTCTCATGGCTGAAACTCAAGATTCGAAGAAGATCACAAAAATGGTGAAACTTTCAGACAGTCAGTACATGCTCATTTCGCAACCATTTTCAAAAGTAAATATATCATGATGATCAGCAAAGCATAAAGAACAATCTAAGAACTTAAAATTACATTTCTGGAAAAAAGTTTGAAGAGTTTACCTGAGCTTTAGCTGTCTCAGTTTGGAGCTTTGGGACCTCCTCTCTTGTGCAAAACCACTCCTCTTGACCTCCTGATGAAGCTTTGATGCTTGGAAGGAGTTTATAATGGTTGGTTTGTGTGATTGCACTTCAACTGGCCAGAAATCGTGTTTTAGTTTTGTTTGGTTTTAGGCTGCAATGAAGGGTGGGAAATGATCCTCTTGTGTTGCTGAGTTGATTGATGAAAAAAGTTTGGAGTTTGAGTGTATGAGCAGAATGTTTCGAAAGCTTTTGCTTTGGGGGTGATTTTTGAGAGCTTGATGATTATGAAGTGTTAAGCTTGTGTGTTGTGTGTTATGAGTTGTGTTTGATCCACATAACAAGCTTTGATAGGTCAGAGAAGTTGTTGTGGCCTATGGTGATTGGTATGGGCTCTCTTGCAGAAAGTCAACAAAACTTGTACTTGAGGTATGGGCTCATGTTGCAGGTAGCTTTTGGCTTGTCCTGGCTCAGCAAAGATCAAGGAGAGCCATGGAATTGGTTTTGTGGTGATTCAGAAAGTGGAAGCATGGTTGTGTATCATTTTGCAATTTTTATGAAGTTTGGCCCCTTTGTGATTTCTTCATGTGCAAGGCATATAATGAGATGATTCTTGGGCCAATTCTGATTTTTAGGAAATGTAATATGTTTGTATGATGCATAGAAGTGTATTAGAAGTCACAAAATGGCTTGGTATGTGAATTTGCACAAAATCTTCTTTGGTGTGAAAGTGAAAATTATGTGATTTTTGCCAACTTTGCCAAGCCATAACTTGAGTTCCACAATGAATTAGAACTTGTTCTTGTAGTTTTTGAAAAGGGAATGATCCAATATACAACTTTCATGACAAACAATTTTTCATTTGAAGCATTTTTGGTTGAGAAAGAGGAGGTTGAAAAACTTTCCCAAAATGGAAAGTTTCCATTACAAGTCATTTCCATTTTTGGCAACTTTTGGTTTAGCTCACTTTTCTTCAATTTTGTGAACTTCCAAGCACTTAAATGATCAAATAAAGATCATACAACTTCAATTTGATGAAAAATCCATTTAGGTTCCATTGTTGGGGGCCTCAGATGCCCTGATTTTGCTCTGACTTGCTCCAGAAGTTACCCAGTGAACAAATGACTTCCACAATGAATTTCTTCATCAAATTTGGTACACATGATCCTTATAACATATTTAGACTATTAGAAACAAGAATGACCAAAAAAATTGGAGTTATGGCCTCTAAAACCAAAACCCTAATTTTAGGTCATCTGTGTAGTGAAACCCTAGCTCTGCTTCCATGCTTTCCAAGTTCTTGTGATTTTTTAACTTCCTTGATCTTTGAGAGATATAATATGATGATAGAACACACATGGACCCTCTTGGAATGATTGGAGACCTTTGGAGTGGCTCAAGTGGATCCCTTGGATTGCTCAGATCACAAAGATGCAAATGAACTTGAACTAATGCAGTGAAATAAAAATGCAATATGAAATGATATGCTTAAACTAATGCAAATATGAAAGATCACAAGCCATGGTGTAAAATTAGTGAGGGCAAATTTGGGGTGTTTACACAAAGTTATTTTGTTCAATATCATATGGTTGTCACTTGTTTTGGTAGCACTGCTTGTAAATAAAAGAGTTTGTTTGTTTTTATAAAAGATATGCTAAGATTAGGATTTGCTAATATTTTTCAAATGTATTCTATCGATCTAATATATGAACACATTTATGGTTAATATAATCACGCACCCTATCAATATGTATCATATCAGTCCCGATATCGTGAGAGTTATTGTACCGATCAATAATCACTCTCGCATATTGTCGCTCCCAGGATTTACATCCTGGTACAAACGCGAAAATGGTGCGGAAAAGGTAGAGTTGTCAGCCAGGCATTTTTATCCCGAAGGAACGGGAATTGTAATGCTACACAAACCAGAGAAAGAAATGAAAGGACAAGGTCCTGCGAACCAAAGAACTGGGTTCGGGAGTCGGTTACGACCTGGGAAGGTATTAGCACCCCAGATCGTCCACCGTACCCGACGGGATCGACGCTTGCAAAGAAAATGTTTCAAAGGGTGAAGAAATGAAAGCTGCTGCAAAAGAAACACTGAAACTGGATAAGAAAAGAAAATAAAGGGGAAAATGTTGGGAAAATAAAAGAGTGCTCGAACGGCCCCTACCCCGCTGTCTACATACCTCATCTGGACATGAGGATCAAAGACGCCGTAGTTCCCCTAACTAGGGAGGAAAATGGCATATTTTTGAAAATCTTGAACTGCTTATGTCAATGCTCAGGTGTCACAGGCTTGTTTGGCACGAGTGCGTTACTGTCTTGCAAAAGGACAAGTAGGAGCAAGTTCTTACGTTATGAGTGAAGGTGATGAGAAAAGAAGTCCTGAAGGAGAGACGTTTATTGTTTGTTTGAGTTTTTTAGAAGCTTTTATGAGTGTGGCACAAGAAAGTGAATTTAAGTCCTTTTCTAGGGAACATGTACTTATTATTACATTCCTAGATAGAATGAGGAATAAGCACACCAAGTAAGAAGAAGATTCTCAAACTTGTTTCCAGAGATTATGGCCTAAGCTCACTAACTCATTGAATTTATTAAGTGTTTTTGTAATGTTAAATGAAGAAGTGTTTTTTATGATTTTCTTTGTGAAAGTAGCCTCATGATTAGACTTGAACATCATACTTGACAAGCTTGCACCACCACTAATATGGGGTGAATACAAGTGCTTCATGGAATAAGTCCATACACATAAAACTATTTCAATCTTTATTAAAGTTTTTTAGGTTTTTGTTTGAAGATGAGAAAGAAAAAGAACCAAAGGATCTTAAAGGTACAAGAACTAGAGGGGGACTAACAAATCCTAATGTTATCATGCATAGAAATCCTAGGTTAGTGTGGTATTAAGTCTATCCTAATGAAGAAGAAAGAAACAAAAGAAGAATCAAAGAGGAAGAAAGAACAAAAGGAAAGTTAGAAGACAACTTACTTCCCTAAAGAAGTTAAGTTGTTTCTAAGAGGGATGAAAAGAAGTTGAACATTGATGGCCTAGGCTCATTACAATCACAAGTATGAAGACTTAAAGAAAAAGTGAAGGAAGAAGTTGTATGTGGGATACCCTCCCACACACATCACTTACCATAAACCCCCTGAAAAGTTAGAAGTATTCACACAAGCATAAGAGAAGTTCATACAAGTTCTAAATAAGTCATAAATCAAAGAGAAAGGTCATAAACCAATCCACAATCACAAAGTCATAATGTACAAATTAAGAGTGACCTATAAAAAATATCAAACCAACTTAACCCGAGGAGGTGCCCACAAGTGGCAAAACAACCAAGAAGTTCCTTAAAGAAGGAAATGAGGAAGAATATATGGAAATACAAGTTAATCATGCAATAATACTTCAAAAAAACTAAAATTCAGAACTTAGATAACCTATACTTGTGCCTAAACATGGTATTCAAATGTCAAACAAAACATATAAACCAAAGTCTAAGCATTAGGAGTGGATAGTATAAGAAGTGAAGTGAAGTGAACATGATTCATTCATGGAAAGGGATGTTACTTATCACATAAGTCAATCATAAATGATGAAAGATGAAGGTCAAACACCAAATTCAGAGGTCATATTACATGCTAAGATGGAAATTACTGACACAAGTTAGTCACATTTGAACAATTATGAAACATTTAAAAGTTGGGAAGAGAATTAACTCAAAAAGAAAGCATAAGGAACAAACATGGATCAAATAAGCATCAACCTCAAGTAAAGGACCTATAATTGAAATCTAAAAACCTATAATTAACTATAAATGACTCATGAAGTCAAAGAAAGGACCTCATACAATGGCACAAGTACCTTTCTAATCAAACAAACAAGCATAGCTTAAAACATCTTCAAATAAGGCAGTTTAAGATCAAATCCCAACAAATTAGCAATAATACTTCAAAAATTAAATCATTAAGCAACAAGGTACTTCAAACATGTACAAACATAATAGAAAAGTCACATGACCAGATTCAGAAGCAAATTCAATCAAATAATTGGTCAAAGTGGAGTCATAGTTTCATTTCTTTACACAAGAAGCAACATGTCAAAAACCAGCCAAACAAAGCCTAAAAAATTATGATAAAAATCAACAAAGCACATCAACATGTTAGGAACACATATCAAAATGAATCAGCATCATATCTATTTTTGAACTCAAGTTATAAATTAAACAAGGTAGGGTATGAGAGTTATAAAGCAACTCAAAAGAAATTAATTGCAAAATTAATTCAGTCTACCAAAAATAATAATAAATGAAAATAAATTTTTTGAAAATCTTAGAAAATGTCAAAGAAGTCACATGAATATTTTGGATTTTTAAGATAAGGAAACTAATTTTAAAAATTAAATTTGAAAATAAAAGAAATAAAAAGAATTAAAATGAAGTAAGGTCAAGGAGGTGTGGTCAACAAACTTTTCACGTTCAAACAACAAACTGGGCCTAAGGGGGAGTGTGGATAGAATTATGGGATCCAGGTACAAACCACACAGTCAGCATAATTATCATGTACTCTAGGAAAACATTGACTACATCTAAGCCTAAGGATTAATCAAACGCACATGAGTTGGTCAACAAATTCACAAAGTCAGCACATCAATGCATCACATCACACGCACACACTAGTTATCCTAGGCTGGAAAACACAATGCATTATATGAAAATAAAAAACACAAGCAAATCATGTGCACATTTTAATGTGTTGACTTCATGCAAAGCGTCAGATCCACATAACCAACGACCTAGATTATATCTTCTTCCTTAGACGTCCCTTCCACCTGCGAACAGTCCGGTGATGGAGCCCTAGCTCAAGTCACCGAAAAACTAAAAGCCAAGAACACATCTACACATAAATTCAAGAAAAGTTCCAAATATACTCTATTTCACACACGAAATACAAATCTAGGCTTAAAATCATCAAGTAATCAATATAACGCATGAATCGAAGATGATAAAGTTGAACCTTAAACTTTCAGATCTTCATAACAAGCTCAACTCACATCCATTTCACAAACAAATTGTATCATGCAACTCAGCACAACAAGCAGAAGCTAATGCACACCTTAAAATTAAGATCTAGAACAATGAATTTAAAAGCTTACCTGAATTTGAAGCTTGCCAAAACTCTCAAGAAAACCTCCAGAAATATGCATATCCACTCCTCTTGAGCTCTATTTGCAAAATAAATGCAAATAGAGACTTGAAATGGCCTAGATCTGAAGATTTAAAGTTGAAGCTTCAAATTCGAAACCTCTGAGTCCTTGCAATATTGCTTGAAATGGTGACTGATTCTTGTTCCTTTCACTTCACTGATGATGATTATGCAAAGAAATGGAGTAATGTGTGGAGAGATTGTGAGATTCAAAGAGAATTGCAAATGTAACTAAAGCTTTGAAACTGAGAAATGAGAGTGCATGCCTTTGATTCAAGGGCAAAGATAACTTATATATGATGAGTATTTACACCTGTGTGGGGTTTTAGAAGCAATGCATGCATGGATTGTGTGATGGGGAGTTAAATGCAATTTTGAATAATAGTGCACATGTGGTGAATCCTTCGTGCATTCTCCTCCCCAAGTGCATGTTCAGATTCCTTTTGAGTCACTCATCACTCTTGGATTAATCTTAGGGCTTGGGAAGACTTGGATTATAAGTTATGGATTGTTTTGCAAAAATGCAAATTGTGAAGTAACTTGTGTACATGGCACGAAATGGCTTGATTCTTTGGGAAAACTTGAGTGTTATGAGTTGTACTTGGATGTGGTAATCAGAATTGATGCATTAGAGGTCAAGAAAATGCACAATGAACCTTTTTGCAAAATGTAGAAACTAGCAAATTTTGAAAAAACCTAAAAATCAACCAAATTCAATTGATCATAACTTTCAATCCACAAATGGTATGAACGAGTTCTAGGACTTTCATGTTTGAGGAAAATCCATTTGAATCCATCTTGATCATGAAAGAATTGATTGAAGTTAGGGTAAAAATGGCCAAAAATAGAAAGTTCCATTATAGGTCACTTTCCAATTTTAGTAACTTTCTCCCAAACTCTTGATTCTTGAAAATTGAGATCATCCAAGCTATTATTTGCCCTCATGAAGGTCCATAATCTTGAAAATCATGATTGGAACCTTTGAAATCCCATGGTTGACTTTTCTTCTGCACAATTGACCTCTTTCTTCAACCACAAGTAATTGAACCAATGCCTAACTTCCTCAGTGAATTTTTGAATCAAACTTCCTCCATAGGCCTTATATATCATATATAAGCCTTTGACCATAGTAATTGGTCAAAGCTATGAGGATCTGAGGAAAAACCCTAATTAGGGTTTCTCTGCCTAGGAGAAAATTGCACTACTGAGCTTCTGATGAATCACACCCCTTATTGGGCTTTGAGGATGAATTTGAACTTGTATAAGATATGAGGATCCTTTGTAGGCTTCTTGCAAGACCACTTGGCACTCAACTTGACTTTGAAGAATCATAACTTGCCAGATGACTGACCACATGCCCTATGCTTGTAACTATGGATATCATGTCTCATTTTTCTATGCAAAATGCTAAGATATGTATGCTTTATGTTATGCTATATGATATGAAAATGAGATGGAAAATTTTGGGGTGTTACACACATTACCAATCTATACAACAATTATGAAGTTTAATATAAAGCGAATATTTATTCACAAGTTTGTTTTTGAAACTTGATCGTTAATAGATGAAGCAATTAGATCAAGTTTAGAAATCATATTTATATCTAAAACAAAACCATACAATTCCAAGAAACACAAATTACTTCATCATATATTAACCATAACCTTGTTCACATACAAAAAATCAAAATAAATACATAATAGAAAGATTAACTACCTCTAATCTTGACACATGAGAGAACTTAGCCAACCATTTCCATGGTAGCTTGTGTTGTAAGAAAGGAAAGAAGTTATACGAGCATCAAAAGTCGAAGAATCCAGAGATGATGCGGTAAAACTTTGATCCTGGATGCTTGAAGAAAAATCTCTCTTTAAACCCTAAAGATCTAATCTAGAATGTCAAATATGTGAAAATGAGGATTGTTTTCTAAGAATATCTCAAGGGAGATATTTATAGAAGTGGAAAAATTTTCCTAAAACAGGGAGGGCGCTAAGCGGCCTCAGAGCGCGCTTAACGCCATTAGCATCTAAACCACCTTAAGGTCCTAGCATGCTTAGCGAGTCCACAACGGGCTCCAAGTGCCTATAGACCATAAGCTATTGACTTGAGTGCGCTGAGAGCATGTTGGGAGGGTGCTTAGCGCGCTAACACTTTCCAAAATTCTCACTCTTGTTCTTTTTAGCCCTCCTTCTTCACCAATGGGTTTTAGGCATCAATTTTAGCATAAAAATACTATAAAATACAAGAAAACATCATAATGGAAAGAGAAAACGGTAAATTATGTAAGAGGCTGAGGCTTCAAATTTTGTGTGTAATGCTTATATATCATGAGTGTATAACACTGATTAGGGTTTTGTGATGAGAGAGTGCATGAATTGTGTGATGAGGATATTTTTGCAATTTTGCATGAAAGTTGGAAGTGTGCAAACCATGCGTTCCAAGCCCCTCCCATATGCACAATTTGATTCAAAATGAATCCATAATCACCCTTGGATTAATCTTGCATCTTAGGATCAATTGAAACATGCTTTGTGAGTGGATTTGCAAATTTGCAATTTGAAAAATCTCTCTCTTGCCACTCACGGATTACTTGGGTTATTTATGCAAAATCACATTTCATGACTTTTATTTGAGTTTTATAATCCATTTTGGTCCATACCATGCCTTGGAAATGAATTATGAAGGCTTTTGCAAATGATGGAAACTTGGAATTTATGGTAAAACCTAAATATGCCCCAACTTTAATTGGACATAACTTTCAAACCATAAGTGTTATGATCATGTTCTTTGAATTTTTGGAAAGGTGAGAGAATGCCTTACAAGTTTTATGTTTGAAGAAAAATCATTTGGAACCATCTTAGTCATGTAAGAACCATTTGAAAATTAGGGCAAAAATTTTCCAAAATAGAAAGTTCTTATACACGCAACTTTCTAAATTTGGAAAATTCTTCATAACCTCTTGATTCTTGATCCTTGAAATCACCAAAGCTCTTATTTGACCTTAGTAAGGTCCATTGACTTGAAAAACATGATGGGAGGCCTTAAAGTCCATTGGTTGACTTTTCAATTGCACATTTGACCTTTTTTTCTTCATCTGCAAGTAACTGATAAATTAACTGACTTCCTTAATGATTTTTTGCATCAAAACTCATACATGAGCCTTGTATATCATATGAAAGAATTTGACAACAAGAATTGGTAAAATACAATAGAATTACTTGATCTGGATCAAAACCCTAATTAGGGTTTGTTTATGCAAGAGGATGTTGCATTGTTGATCTCCTGATAATACTTAACCCTTCTAGGGTCTTGTGGATGACCTTGAGCTTGTGTAAGATGTGAAGATACCTTGTGAGCTTCTTGAAAGACCACTTGTCTCTCATCTTGTCTTTGAAGGATCACTGCTTGCCAGATGATTGATCATATGTCCTATGATAGAACCTATGGATGTCATGCTTCATTTTTCTATGTGAAATGCTAGGATATATAGGATATATATTATGCTTATTATATGCAAATGATGTGAAAAAAGAGAGGGAAATTTTGGGGTGTTACAACTACCCCTATTCAAGCAATTGTTAATCCAAAAAGGACGAGAGCAACGGCTGTCAGCCGTTCGAGATGAATTGTGGTTGAATACCAAAAAGACCTTGAAATTTGCACTCTACTAGAGAAGGAAAGGGAAATAAACCCAACCAATGAAAAAAAACTTCTTGATGATATAAGTTAATCCAAAGTAACAATTAGAAACAAGAACATGTCTTTTGTGGAATCAGGAGACTACTGGGTTGCCATAGCGACGATGGACCTGGTACACTTCGGTCTGTGGGATAGACGTGTACGACTTCAAGATCCGTATAAACAAATATGTTGTCTGGATCTTGATCTTCAAAATTTGTATAACAATATGTTGTCTTGATTTTGAACTTCTTCAACACAACCGAGTGTTGGACAAGATCAAACGATCTAACAAGGAAATGGTATCGAGCGATCAACAACCAGGAACATGAGCACGTAACATCAAACGATTTACGACTCCAACAAGATCAAGCGATCTGCTAAGGAAATGGTATTAAGAGGTCCATAACCAGGAAAATAAGAATGTAACATCAAACGATTTACGACTCCAACAAGATCAAGCAATCTGCTAAGGAAATGGTATCGAGCGATCTATAACCAGGAAAATGAGAATGCAACATTAAACGATTTACGACTCAACCATGTCTTTTGGTACGACGCCAAGCGACTACCGGCTTGCCACAGTGATTGTGGACTTTAACGGTGTTTTACCCCTAAATTTTCCCTCCCATATTCAAGATAATGTGTCTCAAGAGGTCTCCTAATAGTCACAAGATTCACAATTGCTCAAAAGGATTTCATGTTTCATCAGACAAAGCCTCCTCCTAAGCAATGGATCTAAAACTATGATTTTGAATTTCTCAAGGCAATTTGGACTTCATGACATCGCACATACTTCAAAGAATCCTCATGTCAAGTTTCAAGACTTTCCCTACAAGTTTGGTCAGTCAGATGCTTAGATAATAAAAAATCAGTTAACTTGGTCAAAAAGTCAACTGTGGTCAACACAAAGTCAAACGTCAAGATTTTTGGTCAACAAAAAGATTATGACGTGAAGTTCATCATTTGATCAAGGGTTGATCATGATTCATCAAGGAAACCTCAGAATAATCAAGAATCAGGAGTTACTAAATTAGGGTTTTCGCAGGAAAAGTCAAATGAACTTTGACCAGCCATAACTTTCACATGCGTCATCAAATATTTCCCATTCAAAGCTCATTTTGAAGTAAATTCAATTCACTATAACTTTGTGTCTCACAAGACAAGGCCAAAAATGCTTCATTCGAGAGTTATGAGCCAAGACATTACATGTCCTTTTAAAAGTCAACAAAAAGTCAACTTTTTCCAAAGCTCATAATATAAAAATGTAGAATCAAATGGACATGGGACCATAGGAGAAGTTATAGGACATTCTAATATTTCTAAAAAGTCCTAGAACACCTTTATGGGATGAAAATTGAGGGAGTTATGCATTGTTGAAGTTGGGCAATTTTGAGGAGGTGTATGAAGCAAAAAAGGCCAAAACTCAAGTTTTCTTCAAATGGGCCCATAATATTTCAACCCAAACTCAAATATGAGACCATTCACGATCCATTGACCATATTTTCTAATTTTTATTGTTTATTTTATATTATATTGAATTTTAATCATTTAAATTCAATTTTAATTGAAATAAATCATAAAAAATCAAATCTTTGATTCCAAAATTATTTTGGGATAAAATATTTGATGATTAAGTTGATTAATAATGTCCAAATTCGTGCAAGACTAAAAAATTAGGATTATATGTGATTTTTTTGACAATTTTGGAAACATGGTTTCTTCACATCCAAGCAATCCAAAAACAACTCATTTAGACCCAATGTTTTGACCTAAATTAAACTATTATATAAGCATAACATAATCACAATACAAGGACGGCTTTTCAAAAGGCAAGAGGACCACTTTCACATTTCAAAGTTTCACAAAAAATCTCAAAATTGTTTTCCTTGATTCAGTCATTCTCCAAGCGCTTTGAAGGTGGAAATCAATCCTTTGAGGCATTCTAGACATGCTCCAATCATCACCATCATCAAGAACATGCCAAAATGAATAAACCGATTTCTTATTTTCTTGAATTTCGATTCCTATTATATACATGTTATAAACTACATTTAATCATGGATTCTTGTTTGTTTTGAAGTTTAGAATTGTTCTAGACAATTGGTTTGGAGTTTTGATGCAGGATACGGAAAACACCATGGCTAGGGTTTAGAGCTTAAGATTAGGGACTTTCGATTGAGGCGTTTTCAAGATTATTTGATGACACATTTGCACTGCACAACTCGTGGGGCAATCGTTTGGTGTTTTTAAACAGACTTGATTTTACATATTTGTGACTGTTTGATAATCGCAGGGAATTAGCTACAGAAAAAACCGTAGCTACACTATAGCAGAATCGTAGCCAAAACCAGGGTCTGGAGGAGGAAGATGAAGACGTTCGCGCGTTTCCCAGAATTTAAAGTTTTTGATTTCTTTTATAAAATATTGTTTGTGTTATTTTAACGCAGGAACACAAGTGTCCTAGTGGCTACGCGCTGAAGCTTTGAAGGGGAGGTCCTGGGTTCGAATCCAGGCCTCCCCCTTTCTTTTTTATGTGTTATTTCTTTTGTTTTTTCTTTCTATTTTCTTAATTATTATATTAACTAATTAATTAAGTATAATTAACAATTAACCATAATTAGCTTAAAACTATTTAAAATTAACCTCCATTAATCTTTTTCTTAAAAAACAAATTTCATAATCAATTTTTAATAATTTTGCTCACATAATATTTTCGTAATATTTAGTTTATTAGGTTTTAATTAAAATTGTAAATTAATTTAATTAATTAGGTTTACATTAATTTAACAAATCCTGATTTTTTGTTAACCCTAATTTAATAAAACCCTAATTTTATTCAAAACCCTATTTTTTCATAAAAATAATTTCTTTTCTTAATTTAATTCTATTTGTCTTATTTATTTTATTTAGAAAATTGTATAGGATGTTTACTCTTATGTAATTTTAATTTTTCGCCTTTATTCCCGATTATGTAATTGCTTCTCCTATTTAATAGTTTAGGCTTAATTTTCCGTATTTTATTTTCCGCAATCCCCCTAAAAGAAAAATGTACCCCCTCCCCTAATGTAATAGTGTAGGACTTTAATTTCCACTTTTAATTTCTGCAAATATAACTGCATGGTTAGTAATTTAGGGAGTGCAAAGTTTGTATGATAAATAAATTGGACTTAGCCCACTAATTACAAGACAAATAACTTAAATTAATATTCACATAGGGTTTCCTCTCTTGGTTTCCTTACAAAAACATGGTCAAGTAAGTTGATCGTTCTACGATTGCCATCTGCACCTCCTAGGGTTTCCTCTCTTGGTTTCCTTACAAAAACATGGTCAAGTCTCTCGAACGTGGGGGTGTCTTAATAAATGTCCCTTCAGATAAAAAATCATCATAGTCCCTTCAAGATTAAAAGATCATAGGCCCTTCGAAGTTGCCTACGAATAAATGATCTCGTCCCTCGATGACCCAACAAAAAATGATGATAGTCCCTTCGAATTGCTAAGATACCCTTACATGTTGCCTTCTATGACCATACGATGACCCTACGCCCGTTCCTAACGTCCAAGGATAAGACCACTTACTCACTAATAGTAAGGACAGTCCTACCCCTAAAGGAAAGAACTAACAAGAAATACCTTACAAACTCAGGGTAAGTAGTTCTTAAGTGCTTGCTCACTCTTTTTAAAAATACTCTTTACACCCCACTTTTCAAACATTTTCAAAACTAAACACTTTGTATATATCCATACGAGGATCATTACAAAGTTAAAAACTTATGAAAATATTTTCTAAACACATACTACATAATTTTTCAAATAAAGTAAAGTGAGCTAAGTAATTAAGAGTCCATGGATAACCATGGATACAAAGGGTGCTAACACCTCTCCTTTGTATAACTTACCCCCCGAACTCAAATCTTTTTAAAAAGGTATTTCCTGTTCTTTTATTCCTTTTCTTTATTGGATAAAATAAAAGTCGGCGGCGACTCTTGCTATCCACAACATAGTTTTTGGAAACAAAAATGCCCAAGTCAGTTCTCCCACCGTGTTACAAACGGTGTTGCAATATCGAGCGATTTGCAACCCAAACAAGATCAAGCGATCTGAAAATTAAATGGTATCGAGCGATCCATAACCAGGAACATGAGAACGTAATATCGAGTGATTTACGACTCAGACAAGATCAAGCGATCTCTTAAGGAAATGGTATCGAGCGATCCATAACCAGGAAAATGAGCATGACTCAAACAACGAGGAGTAACATCAAGCGATTTACAACTCAACTCTGTCTTTTGGTACGACTCCAGATGACTATTGGCTTGCCACAATGACGGGACAAAACGATCAATACAAAATTAGTTGATTTAAGAGGAGAGTAATAACTCTGCAAGGGAGGCTACCATTTGTAACTCCGCTGGGTATGAGAACATTCTGACCAACATTCTACCGAGGAAATGACATCAAGATATCCTGACAATACTTGACTCTGGCTGAGGAATGGAAAGTGAATAAACATGCATTACCCTGTCACATTGGCCAAAAATAAATTGGCGACCTTATTGGGGATATTTTAATGATGGATCTGTCCCAATCATGAAACTCTATTAGGGATATATCAAGTGTACTACTTTTCCAATGGTTGCATCAGACCAGCAGGCTTCTGATGTTCAACTTTCGACTTCTGACAAATCAAAGAAGCATAAACAAAACGCGCTACATCATTCTTCATCCCAGGCCACCAAAACAATTTCTTCAAATCTGGATACTTCTTAGTCGCTCCTGGATGAATACTCAAATTACAAGTCCACCGAGTCAACATAAGTGCTAACTTAGAAAATCCTTCAATAAATCTTCGGTAATAACTGGCCAATCCCAAAAAACTTCTAATCTCGGTAGCCGACTTTGGAGTTTCCCACTGCAACACAACATCTATCTTAGAAGGATCTACAGCAATACCACTACCTGAAATCACATGACCAAGAAAACTAACTTCCTTCAACTAAAATTTACACTTAGACAACTTCGCGTACAACTGTTTCTCCTTCAAAACATTCAATATTGTCCTCAAATGTTCTGCATGTTCTTCTTCTGTCTTGGAATAAACTAAAATATCATCGATAAATACAACCACGAAACGATCCAAATATGTATGAAAAATATGATTCATGTACTCCATGAATACTCCCGGCGCATTAGTCACACCGAAAGGCATCATCGAATACTTGTAATGTCCATACCGTGTTTTGAGCACCGTCTTCTGAATATCCTCATTTTCACCTTAATCTGATGACAACCCGATCTCAAATAAATCTTGCTAAATACACGAGCACCTACCAACTGATCCATCAAATCATCTATTCAGGGTAACAGGTACTTGTTCTTAATCGTCACTTTATTCAACTGTCTATAGTCCACACAAAGCCTCATACTTCCATCTTTCTTCTTAACTAACAATACTGGAGCTCCCCACGGTGATACACTTGGTCTCACAAACTTTTTCTCGAGAAACTCTTCCAACTGCCTCTTTAATTCAGCCAACTCAGATGCAGACATCTTATACGGTTCCATAGACACAAGTCTAGTACCAGGCACACGATCAATCACAAACTCAACTTCTCTTTCAGGCGGCACATCAGGAATTTCATCAGGAAACACCTCAGTAAATTCACTCACTACTTACAACTCCTTAATCTTTGATTTACTTTCTACGGACAACGACGCCATCAACGTAAACATCTGAACATCCTCGTTCCTTAGTTTCTACAATTCTCTAAACGACAATAATCCAACTTCTTCCTCTTCTGGAGTAGAAAACCTCACCGACTTACGAAAACAATTAATATGAACATAGTTATACTTTAACCAGTTCATAGTTAGGATCACATCCATCCCCCAGTCAACGACAAACACACCAAATCAACATAAAAGTCTCTATCAAAGATAGACAACAAACAACTCAAACAAACTAGAGAAGTAGTCACCGACCCTTTAGTCGGAATCTCTATGACCATTTCCCCATTCATCTCAGACAACTTAAGACCCAGCCTCTTAACACAATCAGCAACAATAAAATAATGGGTAGCACCCATGTCAATAATAGTCATTAAAGTAATGTTATTAATGAAACACGTGCCTCTGAAGAGCTTGTCCTCATTAGATGTATGAGTCTCAACTAAAGCGAACAATTTCCCTCCAGACTTTGCTTTCTTCGGCTTCTGGCACTGGCTACCAATATGCCCTTCTTCGCCACAGTTAAAACATATCATTTCTTTATGCGGACAATCAGATATCGCATGCCTAACTTTTCCACAAGGAAACAACACTTCACCTCAGCAGTGCACACATTACTCTTGTGTCCCGATTGCCCACACTTAAAACAAACAATACCAGCAGGAGCATCTTCCATACTAGTTCTCTGACCTGGAGCAACTTTCTGTTTACCCTTACCAGTTGGAGCATCATAAGGCTTTCCACAG
Source organism: Lathyrus aphaca (assembly GCA_963966055.1). Lineage (NCBI taxonomy): Eukaryota > Viridiplantae > Streptophyta > Magnoliopsida > Fabales > Fabaceae > Lathyrus > Lathyrus aphaca. The sequence goes on from OZ014519.1 coordinate 612,561,774, forward strand.
TTCTGTTGATTCTTACCTCTCAGATCAGTAACAATCTTGTAATGAGCATTGTTATCTTCCTCAAAGATTCTGCAACTATCCATCAGATTAGCAAAAACACTAATCTTCTGATACCACACAACCTTCTTAATCTCGGAGCGCAACCAGTTCTCAAACTTGATGGATTTCGAAAACTCAGCAGTCACTGCAACATGGTGAGTATAAAACTTTGACAACTCCATGAACTTCACAACACAATCCGTTACTGACATACTTCCCTATTTCAGTGCAAGAAATTCAATCTCTTTCTTACCGCACACATCTTTAGGGTAATACTTCCTCATAAACTCCCTACGGAAAATGGCCCAAGTGATATCTTCACCTGCAGATTCCAATCTTTCTTTGGTCTCCAACCACCAGTCATCAGCTTCAACTGCCAACATATGAGTCCCATAACAAACTTTCTGTGCTGGAGTGCAATCCATCACGCGGAAAATCCTCTCAATTTCTTTCAACCAAACCAATGCAGCATCAGAGTCATACTTGCCCTTGAAGGTAGGCGGCTTCTCCCTCTGGAAAGTTGCAAAGGTACAAGACTCATCATTTCCGCTAGCATTCGGCAAGTTCTGTACAGCCTGAGCCATTTCTTTCATTACAGAAGCCATCGTAGCATCATTTCTTCCAGCCATCTCAACTACAACACAACAAAAGTTAGAACCACGTACAATACTTGAATGCTAGACAACTACGATTCGACACTTGGTCAGACATACTGACCTGCTCTGATACCACTAATGTAACACCCTATTTCTACCCGACTTTATAAATTAAAATCAGAGTTATAAAATTTTATCAACAAACATGGGATATCACATTTTCCAGCTATGAAAATACAATAACAACTTCAATAATATAATAACTTCGAAAAACAATGAAATGGATCAACATGTTTCAACTCTTAAACAACTTTGTCGCTCCCAAAGATTTGCATCCCGGTACAAGCGCGAACAGTCGGTGAAAGGAGAAATGAGATGAAATGAATAGAGTCGCCAGCTAGGCATTTTTATCCCGAAGGAAAGGTAATGCTGCATAAACCTAGAAAGAGATGCATAAGACGGTTGCGGACCAGAGAAACTGAGAAAGGGGGTTGTTACAACCTGGGAAGGTATTAGCACCCAGATTGTCCATCGTACAAGACGAGATCCACACTTAAAAGATTGTGTTTAAAAGGGGTAAGTGTATGTGCTATCTGTGTGCAAAAAGCTGGAAAAGAGATATACAAGTGTCAGTGCAAAATGAAGTGAATTACTCAGGAATTGAGGCTTTGAAAAGAATGCTGAAAGAGAGGGAAGAAAAAGAGACTTTTGTTCGATAATCGTTAAGTTATGCCTACGTATCCTCGCGTGCAATGAGGAAGTCAGAACACCGTAGTTCGACTCAAAGAGACTGAAAGGTAAATTGACTATGAACTGCTTGCTTGCCTATGCTTAAGTGTATGACTCGTCTGGCTCGAGTGCTAACTGTCTTGCATTAGACGGAAGAAGCAAGTTCTCATTTGTGAGTGAAGATGATGAGAAAAGAATCCCGAAGGAGACGATTATTGTTTATTTTTTGTATTTTCAGTCTTTTATTTGTTTTTGGTGTTTTTCATAAGTTAATGAGCTTAAGCCTAAACCAAGGGTTAGTAAACTCATTACATCCTACCTTTGATTAGGGATAATGAGAATACTTTAAGTATGAGATAAACATCTCAACTTAATTACCATGATGATGTAGGATTAAGATAATTAACCTACTTGTGATTATTTAGATGTTTTTGTTTTTTTGTTTAGTGTTAAGTAATGAGTTTAAGCCATAATCAAGAATTAGTGAACTCATTACACCATCCTAATAGAAGGATAATAGATGAGCACACTTAAGCTGAGGAAGATACCTCAACTTAATCCATGATTAAGGATTAACCTCATGACAAAACAAGCCTTTATTAAAGTGGATTTTAATTAAGGGTAAGATTAAGAAATGAGTTTTAAGTTTGTAAGACAACTTGAGGGGGACTTGTCCATTAAACACTAGGGTTAGTCCTTCTTAACCAATAAAGGAAGAATTAGAACCCTAATGTAAGGCCCAAGTTACAAGTTAATGTCTTAGTGATTATTAAGATGGATTTATTAAGAGGTTTAAACAAATTAAGGGTTTAACACTTAGGATTAAAGTTATACACTCCATCCTAAGAGAAGGATACAGGCATAACCCTAATTCCAAAGTCTTAAAACCTTAAAGGTTTAGTCTCTAATGATGAGATGAGAAGAGAGACACAAAGAAGACACAAAGGTAAAGACTAAGGGGGAACTAATCACAACCCTAATTATTATCATGCTTGGGTGTTCCTATGGTTTGTGAGGCTTAAGAGAGATCTTCAGAGAAGCCACCAATGGAAGAAGCAGAAGAAAGAAGGAGGAAGCAGAAGAATAAGTTACTTACTTCATTGAAGAAGATAAGTAACTTAAAGAAATTAAGTGAGAGATGAACATGAATGAGTAAACTCACTCTAAGACAATGAGAAATTCAGCAAGGATTCATATGAAGAAGATGAAGAGAAATGAGAAGTGAAGGCAAATCTACTTCTCAAGTTACTTACCACCTGAAAATGTTAGCATAAAGAAAGAGATGAAGTGAAATGAAGCATATGTAATGAAAAAGAAACAAAACCAAAAGCAATCACATGATGCAAATGATGCTATGAGATGAGGCAAAGGCATACCAAGTGCTATGAATGTTCATACAAGAGATTGGATGCAAATGAAGCATGCTTTGAAGTATGAAAACACATGTATGTTTATGAAATGAAATGGATGAAAAGAAAAGCAAATGTATGAACAAATGACCAAGCAATGTTCAAGCAATGTCTTAAGATGTCTAAGATGGCATACAAGTGCTTAGAATGTCATGACAAGTTCACATGTTCATGCAATGCAATGTAAGATGCAAGTATGGATGCAAAATTAGGGTTACATGAAAGGAAGCGATGCAAATGATCAAAACAGAAACAAATCACATGATAAAAATTTGCAAATGAACTCAAACAAACCCCAACCCCATATGATATCACACCCCAAAGGAGAAGGTCTAACTCTTAACCTAAAGGAAGTTATGATTTTTCTAAGTTAACTAGGGTTTTTGGGTATCTTAAGAGGAAAAATGCAAATCAATTTGAAAATGAAAGATAAATTCATGGCAAAAATATCCTAGAAACTACATGCTATATGAAAAACAATGCAAAAAGAATCATGGTCAAACCCTTCATGGTTAGGCAGAAAAGAATTTTCAAAGTTAGGGTTCCAAAAAGGGAATTTTATGAACCCTAAATTCAAGAAAAATGTCAAAATTGAATCAAAACCAAAAAGAAATTTGTAAGAATGGTTTGACAATGTTTCTAAATGTCCTAAGATGCAATGTGAAGTTTTTTTGGAATTTTTAGAAACCTAAATGGTATTTTAATTAATTAATTAAAATAAACATTTAAATATTTTTAAAATGATTTTTTAATGCAAAAAATAAAAATAAAATTTTTTTTGGGTGAAGAAAAATATTTGGAATTTAAATGCAGAAGTAAATATTTTTATGATTTTTCTAGGTATTTTAAATAAAATGACAAAGAAAAATGCAATTAAACGAAATGAAAATGAATTTTAATGAAAGTAATCCAATCCAGTGGATCAGATTTAAACTGGGGGGGATGCATTGACCAGTGCGCAAATCAAAGGCCCAGATTCAATCTGGCTTAATTCTGATTAATTAATTAAATTAAAATAATTAGGGTTAAGTGAACTCATCATGGCCCTCTAAACACGCGCGAACCCTAGATCCTACGCTCCACATTCAAAGTTCACTAATTAATCAGATTAAACCCTAATTAATCTCAGGTGGCCAGAGAAGACTTCCGGTCATCTTCTCCGGCGAGCTCCTCCCCTGAGCTTCCTCAAAACACCACCCCAGGCTCTCAAACTCTCCATAAATGATCCTTACATCACTCTAAACAAGAATCTGACCCTAAAAATCATTTCTCATTCCTCAATAACAAGATTCGAATCAAAACCTAAAAATGTCAAAACTTTCAGACAGCCATGGAATCCTTAATACGCAACCATTTTCAAAAATAAAGACATCAGCATGATCAGCACATCACATAGATTCATTTAGAAACTTAAAATTACATTTCTGGAAAAAAAAGTTCTTGAGGTTACCTGAGCTTGAGCTTTCTCAGTTTGGCACTTTCTGGACCTCTCTCTTGTGCAAATGGCCTCCACTTGATCCCCTGATGCTATTGCAATGCTTTGAAAGAGTTTAGAATGGATGGATTGAGTGGTTGCACCTCAACTGGTCTGAAATAGTGTTTTGTGTTTGTGGGGTTTCAAGCTTGTTTGATGGTTGGGAAAGGTTCTATTGATGATGGTGAGTTGAATGGTGAAGTTTGTTTGAAGTTTGAGTGGCTGGATAGAGTGTTTCGAAAGTTTGAATCTTGAAGGTGATTTTGTGAAACTTGGTGTATCTGATGATTCAGGCTTGTGTGTGTTGTGTTATTGCTTGCTTTTGGTCCACATAACATAACCCTATTGGCCAGAGAGTGGTTGTGGCTGCAACTGATTGGTATGGGCCCATTTGCAAAAAGTCAACAAATTGTGTACTTGAGGTATGGGCTCATGTAGCAGTTGTTCTATGGCATGTCCTGGCTCAACACTGATCAAGGAGAGCCATGGGATTGAGATTATGCAGCTGGATGGCTTGGAGGGAGAGATCTCATAGGTTTTGCAAGTGTTATGTAATTTTCCCCTTTTGTGATTTCTTGTGATGCAAGCCATGAAAGCAAGTGGTTCTTTTGGAAATTTTGGTCACAATGCAATGTATTATGTTTGTATGATACTTAGAGAGTGATTAGAGGTCACAAAATGACTTGGAATGTGAAATTGCAAAAAATCCTCTTTGGTGTGAAAGTGAAAATTATAGGATTTTTGCCAACTTTGCAAGGACATAACTTGAGTTCCATAATGAATTAGAACATGTTCTTGTACTTTTTGAAAAGGGAATGATCCAATCTACAACTTTCATGACAAACAATTTTTCATTTGAAGCATTTTTGGTTGAGAAAGAGGAGGTTGAAAAACTTTCCCAAAAATGGAAAGTTTCCATTACAAGTCAATTCCATTTTTGGAAACTTTTGGTTTAGCTCAAATTTCTTCAATTTTGTGAACTTCCAAGAACTTCAATGATCAAATAAAGATCATATAACTTCAATTTGATGAAAATACCCCTTTGGTTCCATTGTTGGGGGCCTCAGATGCCCAAATTTTGCTCTGACTTGCTCAGGAAGTTACCCAGTGAACAAATGACTTCCACAATGAATTTATTCATCAAACTTGGTACACTTGATCCTTATAACATATTGAGACTATTAGAAACAAGAAGGACCAAAAATTTGGAGTTATGGCCTCTGAAACCAAAACCCTAATTTCAGGTCATCTGTGTAGTGAAAACCCTAGCTCTGCTTCCATGCTTTCCCAGTTCTTGTGATTTCTTGACTTCCTTGATCTTTGAGGGATATGAAATGATGATTGAACGCACATGGACCCTCTTGGAATGATTGGAGACCTTTGGGATGGCTCAGATGGATCCTTGGATTGCTCAGATCACAAACCCTAGATGCAGATGAACTTGAACTATGCAGATGAATCAAAAATGAAATATGAGATAATATGCTTATGCAACGATGAAAGATCACATGCCATGGTGTGAAATTAGTGAGGGAAAATTTGGGGTGTTTACAAACTTCAAATAAATCAATCATCCAAAATAATCTTAACTTGGTTCTTCAATCATAAAACAACTTAAAACTAATTCATAAACTTTAAAAAAATCATAAAGGCAAAACAAGCGTTTATCCCCCCGAAGTGCTACGTATCAGAGTGACAAACACCAAATCAAAGCTTTTAAGTACTGGACTCTTTGTTACCTGCACGTTACCAATAGAGGGTAACATTCAAACAGAAGGGGTGAGATATCGAATAACATAAACAGGATACGATAATCAATATGTAAATGAGATAATCATATAATCACACCACTTCCTATAATCAACACACAATCTTGCAACCAACAACGGATAACAACGTACATAATGCAACATGAATGTAACTCGACTTAAATATGCATGTGGTACCATTTGGAGTAAACTCCCAACTTGAAACATTGTTAGGTTATCGAGGCATTATCAACTTATTTTCCAATCCAGGCCAACTTGAATCGAGCATACGCTCCAACTTGAAATATGCACATGTATGCAACTATGTATGGCATACAACAACACCAATAATATAATCATCAACTTATCAACATAACGACTTGAACAACTCAGCAACATGAATCAACATTAGTCATAGGACCTACATCATATGAATCTTCCCAAAAATCGGGACAACATAACTTATAACAACTTTAACACCATTTTAATGTAAAAACGACAATTTGCGACTTAATCGACTAAATTACTAAATTAATTATTTTAAACTCTCAAATCTATTCTAAAAAACTTATTTTATCTTTACTTTAAGTCTAAGATCAATCCAACTTGAAACGGATGCGAAAATAGGTCGAATCGCCAAAAACCACATTTTTCTGCACCTTCCCTGCTCATACGCGTATGTCCTTCTTCATATGTGTATTGGCCTAAAGTGATACGTGTATGGCCTGCATAATAGGGACAGTTATGCATATTGCCTTGTCTGTTACACGTAACACCAGATCTGTTACGCAAATTACCAGAATGCCTCAAATTTTAATCCTGCTACGATTTCTCACACTTTCTTCATTTTGTTCAATCTTAATTGGGTTTCTACATCAATTTTCCTCTCAAAAACTTCTACAACTATTCATCTATCAATTCTAATGGTTAATTTTATGAAACCTAACTCCTTCAACACGAATTCTACAACAACAGTCCAACCACAACACAGACAAATAGATGCAACAACAAATATATCAGCAATACAACAAGAACAACATGTCTTTCATCAGATATCAACACGAAATCAACAAAAACAAATCATACCAAAACACAGCAATGAATTTACATGAAAATCCCAACCTACATACGATCATCTAGTCCCGGTTATGGAATTCGAACCCCACCCTTACTTTGGATTGAAGGCAGCTCGAATTCACCGTAAAAATTGTGAGAGAATTGTGAGAGAGAAAAAGGGAAATTGTGAGAAAAATGGTTGAAGTTTTGAGGTTTGGAGTTAATTCAACTTATATAGGGGTTAAGATTGGAGTTAGTTAGAGTTGGTTAGGGTTTCTAGAATATTCCTTGGAAGAGTTTGGAAGAATCTAGAATGTGGTAGAAAATCTAAGGTAAAATGGAGTGTAAAAATGGAGTGTAAAGAAAAAAGGAAAAAGTGGAGGGAACTGTGGGAAAACCAACCATAATTTGAAATTCCTTCATAAATTCCGCCTCCGTTAACCGGTTAACCCCAAACGTTAACCGGTTAATGGAAGAAAAATGTGAATTTTTCTCTTCTTTGGTAGGACATTTTGGAAATGGTTGGTTTATTTTTGTAGTATTATTTTCCTTCTTGAGATCAAATGATTGACAAAAGACACTTGATCACAAGCCTCATGCACATGCAAATGATGATGATTTATTTTATTTTTTGAATGCAATGCAATATGGACGGATATGCGGGATGACAAAGCATAAACCACTTGAGGTTGATAAATTAAGAGGGAAAATTTTAGGGTATTACAATGGCACGTGGAATAGGGACGGGATGTTTGAAGAGGATGAGAGTTCCAATAAAAGCTCTGATAGTAACTTGTCAAACTCTATGCATAAAGTTGATAAGGCTAATAGTGGGAATTTCGAGACTGACGAAGTCTTCTATGTTGGTGTAATCTCTCTCGTTAGATTGACAGGTGGGGAGAACCTAGTTGTTATAGGGGTTGACCTATCAAACCCTTGTGATGTTGGTGGGACTAATTGCATAGTAGTCGAGGAGGTGTGCAATGTATCTCATATAGAAAGGGGTTTTCTGGCAGAGTTTCCTAGGGATGCAGCTAATACCTGGTTAAATGAGTTCTACTCAGGCCATAACAATGCGACTAATGGGGATTTTTTTGTGGAACTCAACATACCAAATATTTTGGTAGGACCTCCAGGAGGGCTGATTGGTACTTCTGTTGGGTCCAAGCCTAAGAGGAAAAAAAATTTACATGAAGTTTATGATTGTGTCAAAATCCCATACAATCCTTCTTCTTTTTCTGTCCTTCTTCATGATGCTATGAGGAAAAGGGATGCTAAGTCCAACAAGAATCCTGTCACAGTAAGAAGAGCCAAGAGCCAAATTTCGTGTGACTCTAGTGTATCCCTTCTTTGCTGCAAATCGATCACTGAAACCGAAGTTATTCGCGGCAATACCAGATGCAATAAATTTCTTGATGATGTACCTTGTAAACTGTGGGAATCCATGAAGAAAATTGGGGTGGAGGGTGATGTGGACGAAATGGAAATTGTGGAGAGGTTGAGAGGCCTGGAGAAGGAAGACAGAGGCAACATGTGTAATAAGAATGGTGTAGCTACTAGTGAACCATGAACATTGTTTCATTCAATGTTAGAGGATGTTAGAGTGTTGTCAAAAGGAAAATAATTGCTCATATTCTTAACAAAGGCAAGGCTGACTTGTGCCTTATACAGGAAACAAAAATTAAGAAGATGGATTCAACTGTGATTCTGAGTTTGTGGAACTCTCCAAACTTAGATTGGCCGATTGTGAATTCTTATGGTTTCTCAGGAGGCATCCTAACTATTTGGAATTCTAAATCGATTAAGGCCTATTTTAGTTTTGGTGGTAAAGGATTCTTGGGAATTCAACCTTTTTGGAAGGATAATCCGCTGATTATTATTAATGTGTACTCTTCTTGTAGCTTGAGGGAGAAGAGATTAATGTGGTCTGAATTATTAGCTATTAAAAGACGGTTTCATGATTGCAAGTGGATAATAAGGGGTGACTTCAACTCTATTAAATTAGAGGAGGAAAGAAAAGGGAGAGCTAGACAGGGTGGTAAAGACATGGAGGAATTAAAAGCTTTCATCGATAACCTTAATTTGGTTGATTTGTCGGTCATGGGTAGTAAATTCACCTGGTTTAATTCAAATGGCAAGTGCAGGAGTAGGCTTGATAGATTCTTGGTGGACGACTCTTTTATTTCCCTATTAAATCTGAATTGTCAATCGGTGGGCGAGAGGAATGTGTCTGACCATAGACCCGTATGGTTGACGGCGAATTCTAAAAACTGGGGGCCTAAACCCTTCAGATTCTTCAATTGCTAGTTGGATCACATTGACTTTATTCCTTTCATCAGATGTAAGTGGAATTCTTATAGTTTTAGAGGGACTAAGGCGCATATTTTGTTGAGTAAGTTCAGAGCTCTTACAGAGGACATCAATGATTGGAATATCAGGATCTTTGGGTGGCTGGATCTTAAGGTGCAAGATTGTGTTGACAAACTGAATTCTAATGAATTGTCTATGTATGAGGAAGTCTTTGATGATAATGAGGAGAAGGCGAAAGAGGTCCTTAATGCTCAGGAAGATATTTGGAAACTGTTAAGGCTGAAAGAGAGCATGTTGTCGTAGAAGGATAGAGTGTCGTGGGTTAGGGATGGTGACCTCAACACCAAATTCTTCCATAATTCGTTAAAGGCGAGATATCGTACTAATGCTATACTGGGTATTACTGACAACATTCCTTTTTATATGAACTTGAGGAGATTAAAGATGCTGCTAAATTTTTTTTGAAGCTAAATTCAATACCACAAACAGTTTGAAGCTTTATCTTAACTTAAACTCTCTTAATTGCCTCAGTCCTGATGATGGTGTTCTTTTGGAGGCTGACTTTACAAGAGCTGATGTTAAACAGGCTGTTTTTTACTATGATGGTAATAAGTTCCCGGGTGTAGACGATTTTAACTTCAAATTTTTAAAAACTTGGTGGGATGTGGTGGGAGAAGATTTCTCCAATTGTATTCTTGAGTTTTTTAGCACAGGATATCTTCCAAAGGTGTTTGCATCCTCTTTCATTACCTTGATTCCGAAGCTTGAAAATCCTCAAAATTTTGAAGAGTTTAGACCAATTAGTTTGGTCAGCTATGTTGCGAAAACGATATCCAAGTTGTTGGCTTGTAGATTAGCAGCTGTTATTCATAAACTGATATCTCCGACTCAAACTGGATTCATTCCTGAGCGGCAACTTATGGATGGTGTACTCCTCGCGAGCAAATTTTTTGATTATGCTAAGAGATTTAATACGAAGTGTTGGATTCTTAAAGTGGATTTTGCTAAGGCTTTTGACTGCGTCGATTGGAATTATTTGACTTCAGTTATATCCAAGATGGGCTTTGGAAGTAAATGGATTAAATGGGTGAGTGGTTTAGTTTTCAATAGCCACATGTCTGTTTTGATTAATGGAAGCTCTTCAAAGGACTTTAAAGTTTTTAAAATCCTCAAGTAGGGTGATCCGTTATCACCGTTCCTTTTTGAAATCATGGCGGAAGGTTTGACGTGCTTGGTTTGTTCTGCCATATCCAATAACCTCTTATCTGAGTTCAGAGTTAATGAAGTTCCCACTGCTAGCATTCTACAGTTTGTCGAAGATACCTTGATTATAGGCGATGGTTCTATGTCAAATATATGGGCTTTTAAGGATATACTTAGAGATTTTGAGTTCGGTTCAGGCCTTAAAATAAATTATGCTAAGAGCAGCTTGTATGACATTGGTTTGGAGGAGGGTATGGTCGAAGCAGGTATGCAATTTCTTCATTGTAAGTCTGATAAGTTACCGTTTCATTTCCTTGGTCTTACAATTGGTGGGAACCACCGTCATATATATTTTTGGAAACCAATCATCTCTAGATTGAGGAACCGTTTGTCTTCTTGGACCGGTCGTAATTTGTCCATTGGTGGTAGAGTTACATTAATTAATTCGGTTCTTGCTAATATTTTGATGCATTATTTTGCCTTTTTTAAATGCAAAAGAAGGTTGTGAAAGACATTATTGCTATTCAAAGACGGTTTATGTGGGCGGGATATTCTGTTAACAGTTTTGTTTCTTGGATTAGTTGGAAATCGATCTGTAGACATAAGAATGAAGAAGGTCTCGGTATCAAGCATGTGGGAAATCTTAATAGTGCTCTTATGGCTAAGTGGCTTTGGAAATTCGTTGGCACCGACAACGAAATTTGGAGATCCACTTTGGTTAACCGTTATGGTAATCTGAGCTTGAAAATCCATAATGTTAGCATTGGATACAAACATTCTAGAGATTCTTTGTGGATGAAGGATGTGTTATCCTTTAATGATGGGGAAGAACATGCTAGGTTTTGTAAGTTGCTTGTTTGCAAGATTGGTACAAGTTTTGAAGTTTCGTTTTGGCAGGCTCAGTGGACATCTAACCAAATTCTATCTGAAGCTTTTCCTAGGCTATTCCAAGCGGTTTCTAACAAGTGCATCTTTGTGTTGGATATGGGGGTTTGGAGGGATGAGGGGTGGAGGTGGAATACCGAGGCGTTCGATGATGTTGAAGTATTGGAAGATGATGTCCAGACTATGTTCAATTTGCTGCATAATCAAACTATTAGTAGACACGTTAAGAATATATTGATGTGAGGTGTTGACATTAATAAAGGTTTTTCGGTTCAATCTTACTACGACATTATTAATTCTTGTGAGACCATGCAAGCTTTAGATTCATATATTGTTGAGGCGCTGAATTTGGTTTGGAAAACTGCTATTCCAATTAAAATTCAGGTTTTCCCGTGGAGATTGGTTTTTGATTGACTTTCAACAAAATCAAATTTGCTTGCGAGAAAAATCATTCATAATGATAAAGTTTGTTTATTTTGTTGCGATCTTTTAGAGGATGTCAAACATTTCTTTTTTGCTTGCCGTATTTCTTTACTGGTTTGGAACAAGGTGAGTGAGTGGGTTGACATAGATTGGATAGTGGAAAACGATTGTTGCCTTCACTTAAAGGCTTGGAACTTGCGGGTTGTTGGGAGATGCAAGCCGGAAGCGGTTAATTCTATTTGGTTCATTTCTTGTTGGGTTTTGTGTAAAACTAGGAACGATATCCTTTTCAACAACGGTTCATGTTGTCCTGATGATATTGTTAATAATATCAAAAAAAATTCCTAGAATTGGTTGATTATAGGACGGTCGAATAATAAGAAATGTAGTTTATACGAATGGTTTAAATTTCCATTCGATTTCTTGTAATTTTGGTAGTAGTTGTTGGTTTGTTTGGGAGGATTTTGTTTTTTCCTTCTTTTTGGTTTGTAAGTTGCTTTTGTTTGGAGAAGTTCTTTTTCTCCAATAATACAATTGTTTATCAAAAAAATATATCAATAAAATAATATAAAATAAAAATAAAAATTTATTTTCTTTTAAATATTATTAGATACAACTTAATACCAAAAAACTCATTAATGAATTGTTGACTATATTAAAAAAAAAAATAATAATAATATAATAATAATAATTGTAATAATAATACTATGTTTTATCAAATTCACGATTTTAGTCCTTGTTTTCTTTTTAAACAGTTTTGGTCTCTCATCTCAATTTTGATACACTGTTCATGTTTTGTTCATGTATTATTCATGCATTGTTCATGTACAGATCATGCATTGTTCATGAACAGTATATGAACAGTCAACAATTTGTTGAACCAAAATTGGGATAGGGACCAAAACAAATGGAAACTAAAATCGTAAGTTTGTTAAAACATGTGGACAAATACCATAAATTAGCCTAATTAATAAATAATAATAATAATAATAATAATAATAATAATAATAATAATAACTAAAATAATAAAATTAACATTAAATTTAATTGAAAAGAGAATAATAATAATAATAATAATAGTATTTATGATCTCAAAAAGTTAAATAGTATTTGATCATAAATAATATTTAATTTTTTGAGATCATAAATACTATTATTATTATTATTATTATTATTATTATTATTCTCTTTTCAATTAATATTAATGTTAATTTCGTTATTATTATTATTATTATTATTATGCTAAATTATGGTATTTGTCCACCAGTTTTATTAAACTCGCGATTTTAGTCTCCATTTGTTTTGGTTTCTATCTCAATTTTGGACAAAAAAAAACTTTGTTTTGGTTTCTATCCCAATTTTGGTCCAAAAAAACTCTGATTGTTCATATATTGTTCATGAACAATGCATAATTCGTACATAAGCAGTGCATGAACAGTACATGGACAGTAGATCAAAGTTGAGATGAGAGACCTAAACTATTTAAAAAGAAAATGAGGACTAAAATCATGAATTTGATAAAACATAGTATTATTATTACCATTATTATTATTATTATTATTATTATTATTATTATTATTATTATTATTATTATTATTATTATTATTATTATTTAATATAGTCAACAGTTCATTAATGAGTTTTTTGGTATTAAGTTGTATCTTATAATATTTAAAAGAAAATAAATTTATATTTATACTTTATATTATTTTATTGATATTATTTTTATTATAATTATAGTCAACAAAGCACTAACAAGTTTTTATATAAATTTATTTTAAAAGAATTGTCGAATGTTAACTTTTTTATAAAAATATTACATTTCAATATTATACATCCTATGATGAAATATTATTTTTATAATTTAAATTAGAATTTGTTTTAAACATAAACTCATAATAATTAAATTTGTGATTGAAATTAAAACTCTTAATATCGATAACAAAAAATCAATGAGAGAATCATGTTAATTATAATTATTTTTTTAAGAACATAAACTTATAACTACCAAATTAGTGGAATTGTAAATTAATTGAAGCTCTTAAGATCAAGAATAAAAACAATAGAAGGAGGATGATAAATCATGTTTTCAAAAAATTTGTCATTAAAAAATAAATCACGACTATTTAATAGTTAAATGAATAAACAATAGATCTTTGAATTAAAAATAAATAAATAAATGAAAAAGATGTGGTGTTAAAATAAACTTTTAGCATTTGATATCAATGGATCCTAAGTCATAAATTATATTATAAAATATTTATTAAAAAGTTATAAAGCGTAATTGTATTAAAAAACATCTATTTGCTTCAAATGATAAATCATTTTTTATAAAAATAATCTTGAAATATAATTCGTTGGACAAGATAAATATAATAATAATATTTAATTTTTATTATACATTTACAATTTTTTTAAAACCATATATTTAATTATTTAATATTTGTTGGGTCATCATGAAAAACATCTACATTATATAAAAAACAACACACAAATAAAAGAGACATCATATATTCATTCAAAACATTAAAATAAGAAATATATATGTGAAACTTCCAAAATATTTAGATGGTAAGTGCTATTAAAAGAATTTAAATATTATGATTTTTTCAATTGGATAGATGAAATTAGGGAAAGTTTATTCTAGAAAAAGATTATTCCAAAAAATAAAATAAAAAAAGTATGTTATTAGGAATTATTTTTCTTTTGATTAAATTATTATATTATTTCATTTCTTTTTGAACATATGCCTATAAATAAGCTATTTGATGATCCATTATAATTATAAGTTATCGTTAGAGAATTGTCAAAAATGATCAACGTATTGTTATTGATTGTTTGTTTGGTGACCACTAGTACTGGTCACAGAAATAATGACATGTCTGGTGGGTTGAAAGAAGAAGATTTGGAATTGGAGAGACAACTAAACATCCTTAACAAGTCTCCTATAAAGAGTATTCATGTATTTACACACAATTTATTGGTGGTTTAGGTTGGTTTAATTTGATATAATTTCTAACAATTTTGTTTTCATTTCATTTATGTGATTTTTATAGACAAAATCGGGATACATAGTTGATTGTGTTGATATTAACAAACAATCCGCTTTTGATCATCCTTTATTGAAAAATCACAAATTACAGGTAAAATAATTCAATGTATATTATTTTCGATTTTTGATTACTTGTACAGTTTATTTCAATATTTTGTTTATTTTTTTATAGAAAATACCAATTTTTAAAAGAAATGTTGCTGAAAAAAGAGTTCAGAATTCATCAATCAACTTTAAATTTATACTCGAGAAATTTAGATGTCCTCAAGGAACCGTTCCTATTCGAAGAACAACCAAAAATGATTTAATTCAAGGCAAATCTGTTTTCAATGCACACAATGTAACTCAAAATGGTTGTCTTAGTCATGTAAGCTTTCTACACTATTTTTTTTATTTCTTAATTTATTTCTATAATTAATATATATTCCTTTTATTAATATGTGAATCTATTGAAAATTATAGTTTGCTCGCGTGTATCTTAAACATGTGGGTGCTCCTTATTATGGAGTTAGTGGAACTACAAGCGTTTGGAATCCAAAAATTTATAAAGGTCAATCAAGTACCGGTTATTTATATGTTTTAAATGGAGAAGGAGATGCTATTAATAAAATTATGATAGGATGGCATGTGAGTTTTTATTTTCTTTTATTCTAAAAACATGTATATATACTTTGACATTTAAATAAATTCAAAGACATATAAATTATATTTTAATTTATCTCATACATGATGTTAGGTATCTCCACTATTGTATAATGACGATCAAACTCATTTATACTTGTTTTGGGCGGTAAGTAAAGGTTTATATATATTTTTTAATATTCACTTATTAATAGTATGTAATAGTATGTAAATTATTTGCTTAAGTAACAATTTATCTACCCATCATAAATAAATATTTGAGTATTGCATCTTTTAATCAATTAGCTAACATTATTTTATTTTATTTTAATTTATATATTTATTTTTGAAATACTTTAAATTTTAGATGTTTCAAATGCATTTTAGATTAGGATAACTTTGTCCAAGCAACTTTTTGAAATTGGTAATTAAGAATGTTCTTTTCACATAAATTTGTTACGCATATTTTTATTAATTTTGTCAATATTTCTTATATTTATTTTTGAATCTCAATTTATATGTAATTTTGTTTGAAAATCAAAATATTTGTTTTTTTTTAATATAACACACTATTAAAAATTACAGTCAGGTAAGGATGGATGCTTTAATATGTTATGCAAAGGTTTCGTTCAGGTTGATAGATCATATATTTTCGGTGCACGTGTATCTGAAACATCAACCTATGGCGGAAAGATTTTTGAAGTGCCACTTAAAATTTCTAAGGTAATCTCTTTACTTAAAATTTAAAATTAAAATATTTAAATGATCTAATGTCATAAATAGATTTTCTAAAATGTGATGCTATCGAGTGATGAAATTCAAAGAGATACTATACAAAATATTAGAATGTATATATCATAAATATAATCAAATTCTTTTAATTTAATAATAAAAAATTGGGTATTTAAAATTCTAATGATAAAATCATCAAATGTTATGGTGTTCAGGATAATATAGGCAATTGGTGGTTAAAAGTGGTAGATAAGGATATTGGATATTTTCCCGCTGCTTTATTCTCCACATTGAGAACTCGAGCTGATGAAGTGGGATGGGATGGATATACAGTAACTCCAACGGGTACTACTAGTCCTCCAATGGGTTCTGGACACAAACCAGATAATGACTTTACTCATACATCTTATTTTAGGTTTATTAAATATTTGGAAATAAATGGAGAGGAATATGATCCTCTACCATTTATGGTAGATAGTTATAATGATGCTCCTAATTGCTATGGAGTTACAAATTATAAAAATAAAAAAAAAGGGTGAAGGTTATTCTCTTCAATTTGGAGGACCAGGTGGTAATTGTAGTACTTAACTATAATGAACAAGTTTTTGTTATATGTGATAAAGATATCCAATGATATAAAGACATGTATGATTTTCTTTTTTATTAATAAAATATTGAATAAATATTAAAATTTAAAATTTTGAAAGAGTTTTTTATGGTCTAATATATAAAATATTGTACTTCATTTATTTAAAAAGGTAGTAATACAAATATTAAAACCAATTATAGTAAGATAATAATAAAATATATGAAAATATTTGAAGAAACTTTTGAAACCTTCTACAGTTTTAGTATCCAACTTAATATAAAAGAAATATTATTTTTGTGTAAATATTTTTTATTTAGTCTTCAAAACTAGTCAATATTAACTAGGAAACATTGGAACAACCCAATAATCCTTTGACCAAACATTGCAACTAATAATAACCATCTCTATGAAATATATTTACAATACAACCAAACCAAAGGGCCATAAAGAGAAGGAAACAAGTTCATAAAAAAGCTGCAACAAAAGAGCTACAAGCCACAAACATCCAAACTTGCGCAACTTTGTTCTCATCTAGCCAGGCATAACTGAGCCAGTTACAAGACTCGTTATACAAACTGTATAAGCAATAAAAAACGATCACCAAAATGGAATAAAATTCTGATATATCCAAAAGGTGAAACACCTCACTCACCAAGACCCTACTACAAATTCTACTATCACATTTATGTTGGTGTAGGTCCTAGAGGCCAATACATTTGGTACTTGTATTGAATTATTTATTAATAATAAAAGGCATTTCTTTATTATGTTTGTTTTTCCAAAATTACAAAGTCCCTAGAATAGCTAGTTCGTTTAATGAAATGTTAAGTGTGACTTAATCATGAGATTCCATTAAACATAAGGACACTATTCTTAAATCATCCATAGTCGAGTTTTAATGTGAAATCGGATAGCCTTAAGACATTTAGACTATTATGTAGATATAATAATGATCATATCTCATGGATCATGGATAAGGAGTTATCAAGTCTTGACATAGGTATGAATATTAGGAGTAATATTTATACTGGATTGACTCACTATGAGAGTACTACATAGAATGTTATGCAAAGTGTCATAAGTTACTCTCATGGTGATAGTGGTGTATACCACCCTTCAACCTAAAACTACTATGGACCCTAGATGTAGAGTTAAGTATTTTATTGTTGATTAAACATTGTCCGTAACTGGATGATCATAAAGACAAATGATGGGTACTTCACAAAGCATGTTGAGGGACATGAGTAGCCTAGATGTAATTTGTCTTTCCTGCATAACATGATAAATATCTAAGGTCCAATATTGAACTTGACAAGGATGACACGGTATATGCCTTGTGTTCAATATAGACATAAGGGAAAAAGGGTAATTGTACACACAAATACTATCACAAAAGGTTTTGTCATATCACATGACAATTTTGTGACTTGGGTAGCAGTGATGTGTTGATAGATACCGCTCACTATTTATTATGTTAAATACATGATTTAATATAATTGTCAACTCTGTGAAATCTTACAGGGTCACACACATAAGGACAGTTAGAGAAGATGTGGAACAAATAAGGTACATCGTAAGGTACGGTGCACTTGAATGGAATACGAAATATGGTAAGGTACCATATGGTATAATAATAAAAGTTATTATTAATTTTATAATGGATATAAAATATAATAATAATAAAATTATGGTTATTATAATAATATATTATTATTATTATTATTATTATTATTATTGAGTTGGACTTTTAGCTTAAAGCCCACACAAGTAGTTCTATAAATAGAACCCTTGTGAAGAAGATCAAAAGTTGTTTTTGAAACCCTGGATGTATTACTTTTTTGTAATACCCCATATTTAATTAAACGCCCTGGATAATATTAATTAGGATTAATTAAGTATTATCTGAATCTGAGATATATTCTGAATATTCTCAAATTGGACCCGTTAGTATACTAACTATCGTGTATTGGTATGATATACATTGTTTAGTTTTTAAGAGAAAGAGAAACAAGTTACGTATTATAAAAAGAAAAGAAAGGAAATAAAGTTGGTAAGAAAAAGAAAAGAGAAAGAAGGAAAAAGAAGAGAAAGAAATGGATAAGAGAAGAGAAGAAGAGGAAGAAACCCTAAGAGAGGAAAATGCTCGGATCATCGCCATTTCTTCGTCAAATCTTCATCTTCACCAACCTCCTCGTCGATTGCAAGGTGGGTTCTTAGTTATAAACTTTTCTTTTGAGTTTGGTAGAGATATTGAGTTTTAGGGTTTTGTAGAAATCTTGGAAATTGAAATATTAAACGGTTAAAGCTCGATTAAAACTCGACTAAAACACCCACACTATGAATATAAACATGTTTGATTATGTTTTGCTGGAATTGTTGATGTTTTGAATGGTTTTGGCATTGAGAAGGGATTTTCCCGTAAGCTGGAAATTCCTGGACTGGTATAGCTTGCTCAGCGAGAGTTCCAGGAAGATTTTCGCTCAGCGAGACCTGTAGGTTGAGTTTTTGGTGTTTAATTCATAAGTTGTGATCCGTCGGTCCGATTATTGCATTCCGTATATCGTTGTAAAGCTGAAAACATTTGCTAACTAACAAAGCCGAAAAATGTTAATTATACCCGACTTTTCCGATAAACCGTAATTATGTAAAATTGAGGAATTTGGGTATTAGCCTTTGAGGCTCTATTGAGAATTGAGGCATGAGATCATTGTGAGAATCGGACGGAAGAAAAGACAACGAGTTTATGGTGAGGATTGTTTAATAGTAATGATTAAACTATAAGAGTTAGAGTTATATATATGAAAACTATATGATTAAGAGCATCAATTGGAGAAGAGACGAAAACCTTATCTTGAACCTATAGTGTGGCCTAGTTGTAACTCGACTTGTTAGATGAAGTAACTCGTGTGAATTACTAGGTTCACCCTAGATTGTATGAACCACTAGCGTGCTATACACTAGATCCTCCGTAATAGTCTTGTGTAAGTCTTGAGGTGGGTAATGTTGAGTCCCACATGAAGCATCCGTAAGGGCTAGAGGGGTGTATTACACGGGTCCTCCGTAAAGTCTTGAGGTGGGTGATGTTTAGTCCCACGAGAAGCATCCGTAAGGGCTTGAGGTACCGCTAGGTGTTGTGGTTTGTGGTTTTCCCTATGTATCGTGTACGAATCCTCCGCAAGGTCTTGAGTAAGCCTTGGGGTGGGTAATGTTGAGTCCCACGTGAAGCATCCGTAAGGACTTGAGGTGTGTATGTTACGAATCCTCCGTAAGGCCTTGAGTAAGTCTTGAGGTGGGTTATTCTGAGTCCCACGGGAAGCATCCGTAAGGGTTTAAGGTAAGTACTACACTGATTTATGCGGGAAGTCTTGAGTAAGTCTCTTTGTGGTTACTTTGTCTTCTACAAGAGCATCCGCAAGGACTTGAGGAACCGGTTATTTCGAAGTTAGTGTTGAATCGAGATATGTAGGCATCGATCCTCCATAAGGTCTTGGATAAATCTTGAGATGGGTTGTTCTTAGTCCCATGTGAAGTACCCGTAAGGACTTGAGGTGAGAGCTACATTATCTATGCGACGATCTTGAGTAAGTCTCTTTGTGGTTACTTTGTGTTTCGCAAGAGCATCTGTAAGGATCAAAGTGAGTGTTATGTCGAATCCTCTGTAAGGTCTTGAGTAAGTCTTGAGGTGGGTATTACATTGAGTCCCACGGGAAGCATCCGTAAGGACTTGAGGTAGATGTTTCATTCTCTATATCTATTGTGGTAGTACATGTGGACTTTGGTTCCACTTGGTTCTGTTTCGTGAGTGAGGAAACGGTGAGTATTTGAGATTCTAGGAATCAAACCTTTTAGAGCCGAGGGAACTCTAAGATAGGGAACCAACTGAGATGTTGTTATCTCACCCCACTATTGTTGTTGCCTTTCAGGTTCCTTTTTGCAGGTTTGATTTACAAGTGAAGCTATGCTCGGGATGTTTCAAGTGAATCTTAGTTTAGTCTTCCGCCGTGTATTTCCTTATCTTTGTATAATAATGGATATTGTATTGTTCTTAGCTTTTATTTTAGTATGATTTCCATGTCTTGTGCCATAGTTTTTATTGTTTTTAGAATTGGACAAAAATGAGAATCATACTAGTAAGAATTTATGATGGTGTTAGTACCAAAAATTAACTCTGTATGATATTATTCTAGATATATATTATATGGGTGTTACAGTTGGTATCAGAGCAGGTCATATCCTCGACCTAGCCTTGAAACATCATAAGTAAATCTTTCCTGCCTCTTAAGTGTGTCTGGCCGACATGATTCTTAATATCATATTATGTAGTAATAGGTTTGATCAACCTAGTTCTATGTATGTGGTAGGTAGGATCATGGTTGTGCGACCATGAGGACTCCGAAGTGTTGTTTCAACTTGTGTTGTGAGGGTGGGCTCAAGCCAAGAGTTAGTAGATGAGCTTTTGTCAGCTCAGTTGGAGTCTTCATAAGAGTTCTACTTCCTGTAACATGGAGTTGCAGAGTAGTATATTATTTGAAAAATCCTTTGGAATGGATAGTGCTCGAGGGATACCAGTATCTACAAGATGAGTGGTCAATGTCCCACGAAATAAGTAAAGCCACTGGTGGATCAATGTTGGTCACTGGTATGGACAAAAGTGTTGAAAAGTTTCATTCCACAAAGGGAGAAGATGCTTTATGGAATGTGTGACGTAATTTAGGGAATGATTTGATTATTAGTGTCTCAGTTCTAAGGTCGTAGTGACATCTTGGATGAGCGAGTGTACTTCAAGGAGTGTATTCATATAATACCTCACCGATGGGTAGAAGATTGTGATTATGTGTTCGATTATGATCAAGGAGACAAAGTCTAGAGTAATGCATCAAGGTGTTATATTTTAGTAAGGGATTAATTTGGAATCGTGTAGTGACCCAAGGAACGATATAGAGTATGATATCGGAGGAAGAATAGGCTCTAATTAGTGATGCGAGGTGTATGAAGTACGGACTTGATGAAGTTGTGATAAGCGACGAAATAAGCACGTGGAATTTGGAAGAATCTCTAGTAAGATGGATTACGTTTGAAAATGAGAAAAGTTACTGCAAAGCGTAAAGTTAATATGGTATGAGAAGGCAGTAAATGGAGTCTGAGTTCAATTGAAGCGAAAGCATACTTCTGGATAATGCTACGTGTCTGAATAGAACTCTGCGATCAGTGCTACATCTATAGACATCACCTGTATCGTCAAGGACAGGATTGTAAATGAATGAGATTGAATAAGTATAAGGCAAAGCTACGAATTCGGATACTTGTTTTGGACAGTCATTAATTCGGTATTATATGAATTTTTCAGAAGAAGTGAACGTCCTGAACGAGTTTGTTGGTCTACGAGAATGGTGAATGGAAGGGATTTCCTAGGGATGTTATTGATTTGGTTAAGAAAGATTTTGATGTAAAGAAAGCAGTTGTGGAGGTCAAGTCGAATGGTCATCACCTTGCACTGGACTTTTGCTCATGTATCAGATGAATTTGTAATCTGGTTTGTAGTAACCTATTGCTTGGATTTATGAAGACGAGACCCGCTAACCACAACTCACCACTGTCTTTCTTTCAGCATCAGTCGGTTGGAATCGTCTGTTGGTGATGGTTGTGACCTTTGGTTGCGACTGGAATGAATTGGGAAACTTAAGTAACAATGAAGACCAGAAGGTTGCTTCTGCGTTGAGTAATCAGATTGTTCTCTGGATAGTACCCGGTTACAAAATTGTGTTTCTAAATCTCTTTCAGCTACTAGAGTCGTAAGGTTGTACTGAGCGATCAGCTACCTCCTGGTAGTGACTGGTTATCGTTGTTATGTTTTGGAATAATTGAAGTAATGGGATTATGCCCCGATGAGACTATGAATGTTGTTATTGATACTAATCCTTGCAAGGAATTAAAGAGAAAGGGGACAAGGTTGTATACTGGAGATAAGATGTCCTTTGTTTTGCCTTGTTTTATCCGATAAAGATTATGCGTTGGTTTTGTTTATGGATGAACCAAGCATTAGCTTGTAGCTAAAACCTTTGATGTTGTCCTTGTCATTCCCTAATAATGTCCTTGTAAGTTTGGGATCAGATTGTTCCGTTGAGTATTCGTGGTGTGACAGTAACATAATGGTAGATATACTTCACTATTGTCGGAGTTCTGATCTCTATATTATGCCCATTCTGTGTTATCTCGAATTATGAACAGCGAGCGTTTGTGCTCATGACTGGACGTCGAGAGTGGAGATCATATTGCAAGTTAGTGTGGTTGGATTGATAAATTCGAGATGGATTGTTTGCTAGCAAGAAAAATAAGTTTAGTTATGTTTGATCGTTTAACCTTAAATAGTTAATCGGTAGACACATGATCTTGGTGGGAACATTAGAGAATCATACTTTCTGAGCTGTAAGTCCGTTTTGGTTTCCGTACCAAACGTCAGTGGAAAAAATGTTGGACTTTTCTTTTGAGCATGATTTTTGGTGGACAGTAAATGATCTGAATTTTGAGTGGATAAGAGATGAACAATTGGTCCGTTTTAGTATCGTTAACATCAGTTATAGACTCCAAGAGAGTAATACCATATGTGCACAGTTGAGTCGTACTCAAGGATGTGGATCCTTAAGTTACCTTCAAGGTAAGAGTGAAAGGTGAATGTTCCAAAGTTAAGCATATAATTGGATTGTTTAAGAGACAAGATCTTTGAGAGAGGTGGAGTTTAATGATAGGTTTTGTGTGATCCTAAAAGGTGAGTAAGTAGAATATTGTATGAAAAAGGCAAGTGTTGTGGAAACCCACAAGTGTACTGAGGATGATTTGAGTTTGGTATTGGTGACTCATGGGTTATTGTAAGTTTTGTGGCGTGACTGCATTGTTATTGATGGAGCCCTTGTGTCAACAGAAATCTTGACTGAATGGAATTTTGTAAAGAGAATAGATATGAAGCATTGTAATCATGGTATGATTGGTTAAGTCTAATTGGATAGATGGTTTCGAGTTTCGAATGGAATTGGAATGGTACTGGTTGCATTTGCAGCAGTACAACCTTGCATCTTTGTTATTAGGGAGTTTGGACCAATGTTGTCATTTGTGTAGTAGACAAGTGAATTGTTCTATCATTATAGGTTTGCAAGTTCTTATTCTATTGGTTAGTGAGAGCTCCAATGGATACGAGAGTTCTCCGCAGACTACCAACTATTTGGTATTGCTTGAGAATTCATGGTATTCTCCACTATTAGGCTTTGGAAGCATAGTGGAGGGAGACAGATAAAAGAGTTCAGTCAGATTATGAGAATTTGAAGAGATTTATTTATAAGTGTCGAAGTAAGAGAATTTTATTCTAAGTGGATTGTCTATGGTAAGATACCGAAGGAACGAAACGCCCGATGCAAATTGTTATCGTTTAGGCGTAAGACTAGGGGAAATTGGTGAGGGAGTCTTTGACAACTTTTGTTATAGCGTTAGTGATTGGAGGATCTTAATAGGATGCTTTTGTTGGGAAATTGTACAAGGAAAGGATCTTACCAAGATACCTTGTGGAATCTTGTCGAGGTAAGTCGTAGTGTTATGTTTTGTATTGTGATGCAATGAGAAGAACTTGCATGGTGTGTTTCTCTGAGGGAGAAATGAGACTTAGTATTTTGCATGAAGCAACAGATAAGTTGCGGAAATAATAAATTGAAAGTTAACCCGATATTGGAAACAAGCGTATGAGTAAGGACGCGAGGTTTGATTTTATTGTGAAACGAGGATCTTTGAGCCGCGAAGTCAAATTGGATTTGAACATGTTCGGATATTTAAGATAATTAAGGATGAGAATGGATCTAAGATAATGTTATAACTGTCGTTGTGGATTAGAAAAGGAAATTCGAGGACGAATTTAAATTCAAGGAGGGGAGGATGTAATGCCCGGTATTTAATTAAATGCCCTGGATAATATTAATTAGGATTAATTAAGTATTATCTGACTCTGAGATATATTCTGAATATTCTCAAATTGGACCTGTTAGTATACTAACTATCGTGTATTGGTATGATATACATTGTTTAGTTTTTAAGAGAAAGAGAAACAAGTTATGTATTATAAAAAGAAAAGAAAGGAAAGAAAGTTGGTAAGAAAAATAAAAGAGAAAGAAGGAAAAAGAAGAGAAAGAAAGGGATAAGAGAAGAAAAGAAGAGGAAGAGACCCTAACAGAGGAAAATGCTCGGATCATCGCCATTTCATCGTCAAATCTTCATCTTCACCAACCTCCTTGTCGATTGCAAGGTGGGTTCTTAGTTAGAAACTTTTCTTTTGAGTTTGGTAGAGATATTGAGTTTTAGGGTTTTGTAGAAATCTTGGAAATTGAAAGATTAAATGGTTAAAACTCGATTAAAACTCGACTAAAACACCCACACTATGAATATAAACATGTTTGATTATGTTTTACTGGAATTGTTGATGTTTTGAATGGTTTTGGCATGGAGAAGGGATTTTCCCGTAAGTTGGAAATTCCTGGACTGGTATAGCTCGCTCAGCAAGCTGTCCCTCGCTCAGTGAGAGTTCCAGGAAGATTTTCGCTCAGCGAGACCTGTAGGTTGAGTTTTTGGTGTTTAATTCATAAGTTTTGATTCGTCGGTCCGATTATTATGTTCCACATATCGTTGTAAAGCTGAAAACATTTGCTAACTAACAAAGCCGAAAAATGTTAATTATACCCGACTTTTACCCGACTTTTCCGATAAACCGTAATTATGTAAAATTGAGGAATTTGGGTATTAGCCTTTGAGGCTCGATTGAGAATTGAGGCATGAGATAATTGTGAGAATCGGACGGAAGAAAAGACAATGAGTTTATGGTGAGGATTGTTTAATAGTAATTATTAAACTATAAGAGTTAGAGTTATATATATGAAAACTATATGATTAAAAGCATCAATTGGAGAAGAGTGAGGAAAACCTTATCTTGAACCTATAGTGTGGCCTACTTGTAACTCGACTTATTAGATGAAGTAACTCGTGTGAATGACTAGGTTCACCCTAGATTGTATGAACCACTATTGTGCTATACACTAGATCCTCCGTAATAGTCTTGTGTAAGTCTTGAGGTGGGTAATGTTTAGTCCCACGTGAAGCATCCGTAAGGGCTAGAGGGGTGTATTGCACGGGTCCTTATTAAAGTCTTGAGTAAGTCTTGAGGTGGGTGATGTTTAGTCCCACGAGAAGTAGGGGTGTGCAAAATAACCAATAACCATGAACCAAATTTCTATCCAAATTAATCCAAATTTTAAAATCCAGCCCAAAGTTATATTTTTAATTTGGTGGCCCATTTATCAAATTAAAAAAAAAACCGGTAACCATTGTTCCAAACTGGATCAAGAATCCGGTTACCATTTTTCAAGAACCTTTAGAAACAAATGCACAATACTTTGGAAGAAATCAACAACAACACAAATTTCAGAAACCTTAATCCTCAAAATCCAAATCTTCTTCATCATTCTTCAAATTTCCAACCCTAATCTCATTTATATCTTAATTCTCCAAATCACAATCATGGGTTTATCAAAATACTTGTAAAATCGGCAAAATTATTCTTCAAATTCAACGAGCTCGTCCTTCAACGACACCCCACAACTGTAACAGGTTAAAGTGAAATTCTACTTTGCTTTAGTTTTCATTTTCATCTTTGACTCAGTAGAAACAAATTAATAGTAAAATCTACGAAATTTGTTGAACTAGGTAGCTTTTAACTTTTTTTGTTGAACAAAATTGAGTTGTAAATGTAGTAGTTACTCTGTTGTGAAGGTAGGTTCATTGTGGTTGTTTGATTGTATGTTGAACTAAGATGCTATAATAGTAATTAATGTTGGTGTTATGTTGTACGGTGTGAGAGTTGAGTAGGAATCAACTTAAGAAGGGCCAGTTTTATGTTACTGATAAATGGGGAACTATTTCATGGATTGATGTTTCTTCCATGAAGTTGATACAATTTTCACCTTTGTGTGGTTTGGAAAATTTATGAGTGAAATAGTAAATGAATACAATGGCAAGAGATAGTAAAATGATAAAAATAAAATGATACTCTTAGTGATGAGACCATCTCCCTGAGACAAGAAATTTATGAGTGCAATACTGTGTGTTTTCCTATCTATTAGTGTGGTTTGTGTTTCTATTAGTGTCCATGACTTTCAAGAAATTTATGAGGAGATAGCAGGTCTAGGCCTAGATGTTGAGTTTAAAAGGCAAGAAATTGGATATTTTATGAATCATGTTTCAATGTTGATATGTGTTTTGTCATTCCAACAACTAAAGAAGTTGATAATGTAGAACTAGTATTTTCTAAGAGATTATTGTTGTGCTACAAGTATATAATGAGATTGAACTAAAATTTGTAGTTTGAGGATGCAAGACTATATCTACATGTTTTCTCAATACACAATATTTGTGTTTGCTGTAACAGGAAATTTCTCAAGTAGCCCTTTATTTTAGGTGGGTTTAAGGCTTCTTTTTAATACACAATATCTACATGGTCATTGTTTTCATCATTACTTTTAAATTAATGAAACAAAATCATATAAATGTATTCAATTCCATTTCATTTATTCAAATATAGGATTTATGGCGTGGCAAAATAAACTGCAAATACTTGTGGTTCCCCTTTCCTCCTTTTTTTTCACTCACTCCTAACTTCATAATCAATTCTATACCTCTAGATTAGAATATAAATTTTGAGAGATTAGCCTTGTGTAGTGTGTGAATATTGTAACTCTATAAAATCATTTGGAAAATGAAAATAAATTAAAGCCTTTATTGAATTATAAGTTTTAGAGTTATTTATTCCATCCTTTTGAATTAGTACTTTAGGCTTATAGTTATGGTAAGTAAGTCCTTGGTTTATGAAACTGAAAGTTAATTCTACAATTAGGCCAATAAATCTCTACTTAAGCAGTTCACATAGTAGAACTCTTTTTCTAATATCACATTGTCTGATATAGGAGTAGGTTAAGCATCATAAAATCAATGGCCTAGATCAACATATATCAGGTGAAATTGAAGAGACGAAGAGAATTTCAAGTTAAGTTTAAAACAAAGTAGTTAATCTGAATTTCCAATATTAAGTTATGGACAATTGAAAAATGATTTGTAATAGCCAAGGTCAGGCGTAATGCTTTTAATGTATAGGTTGTGTGCCATTTCATTTACTCTGAGAGCCATGCTAGGAAAAGAAAGGGGTAGTAGGAAATGTATCGCATGGACTTTCTAGTTGATGCATGATATAGGTTGTGTGCTAGGAAAAAAATTCTATTTGTAAATTTGGTTTTGCGCCAGCAGAATTCAGTGTAGTGAGTGTAAGTTGCTGTAAACATTCTAATGGAATTGTTAAGGTAGTTACAATAGCTTCATACAATGCTTGAATTCTATTTGTAAACATTTTATCAAGTATTTAATGTTGGTGTTGTGTTGTACGATGTTGGTGTTGTGTTGAACAATTCCATTTTTAATTTGAAACATCTTGTTCATTTCTAATTTGTTTTCCTATTTTTAACAGAATCAAGATGACTAATGTTGGCACAACTTATGCAACATCTGAGAATACGGTTTCGACCCCTCCACCTTCGGTCTCTAATGAAATGCCACCTCCTCACACTAAGAAGCGAAAGAATTGTTCAGAGGCTTGGAATCATTTCATTGTATCGTCGGAAGAAGAACAAAAAGCTTCGTGCAAATATTGTGGAATAAAAATTAAGTATAGTAACGGAACCAGTTCCATGCATGCCCATTTATCGAGATGCCTTGTTTACAAGAGGCAAAGGACATCATCTACTATGACATGTTCTGAAGAACTTGTTGGCTCTCCTTTAATTGTCAAGTTTGACCAAGAAGCCATTCGAAGAGCAATGGTTAAGATGTTCATAAACATGGAGATTCCTTTTCGGAAGGTCGAACATGAGTCTTTTCATGAATTTATGAGTCTTGCTTCACCAAAATTTCAGAT
Source organism: Lathyrus aphaca (assembly GCA_963966055.1). Classification (NCBI taxonomy): domain Eukaryota; kingdom Viridiplantae; phylum Streptophyta; class Magnoliopsida; order Fabales; family Fabaceae; genus Lathyrus; species Lathyrus aphaca. Next base: position 612,590,632 of record OZ014519.1, read on the forward strand.
TTGTTCCCGCACAACATTGGCACGTGATGTCTTGAAACTATGGGATACAGAAAGAATGATTTTGAAAAACTTTCTCTCTCTGAATTGTCGAAGAGTTTGTCTTACTACTAATATGTGGACTTCTTGTCAAAAGTTGAGCTATATGTGTGTGACGGCCCATTTCATTGACAATAACTGGCACTTACAGAAGAAGATTTTAACTTTTTGTCAAGTCACAAGTCATACGGGAGATGCTATTTGTGAAACAATGGAGATGTGTTTGAACAATTGGGGTTTAAACCGCGTGCTTAGTTTGACGATTGATAATGCTTCATCAAATGATGTTGGAGTTGAACGTCTCAAGAGAAGGCTTTTGTCTAAGAATAGTTTAGTTATGAGCGGAAACCATTTTCATATGAGGTGTTGTGCACACATATTGAATTTAATTGTGAAAAAAGGTTTGAAAGACATTGATAATTCTGTTTATAGAGTTCGTCATGCTGTTTGGTATGCTAGATCTTCTCCCGCGAGACTTGCTAAATTCAAGGAATGTATTGATGTGGAGAGCATGGACTATAAAGGTTTAGTTTCTCTAGATGTTGAGACTCGTTGGAATTCAACTTACTTGATGTTAGTATCCGCATCAAAAAATGAAAGAACCTTTGAAGAATTAGGTTTTCGAAATAAAAGGTACGTGAAAATTTATTAATGTACTCTTTCATGAAGAGTTGTATATTATAAGCAAATTTATTTCATGTTGTTGTGATACGGTATATTTGAAATTAAAAGTTACAATCTCACGCACAAATACTCATTTCTTATGATACATGACCTGATGCTTGATCTTGCAAAGTAAATGCCTTAGTTTTTGTTGTTATTGTTATACTTGGTATTAAGTCACACACAATTTGTTATAGAAAGAAGCCTCTGTAGTCTGTACTGCATTGCACCTCAGGAGTTTGTATTGTTATACTTGGTATTAAGTCTGTACACATTTTCCCATCATAAGCAGGAAGCCTCATCCCTAAGTCAGAGTCTTTATACAATCTCACAAGCTCAGTTATAATGGATTTGTTTACTGTTCTTGAAGACACCTCAGGATTAATGGTAACCTTCAATACAAAACCAACACATAATTATGATGACACTACATTACAAGATCTTACATCATATTGGTTTAAGTCCTTGTCTGGTAACTCGGCAAAGGAGTGATTAGCCTTCACAATGCATTTTCCTTGTTTACTAAAAAGGCAGCAGAACTGAGCTAGACATGATGAGTATCTATTTCACAAAAAATGAGGCATGGACATCAACTGTCAGATGAGAAATTCCATAAGGTGTTCTTTGGTTTCATGTTGTTACATTTGTTGCATTTCTTTTGTAAAATGAGTCTTATTTATTGTTACATGGTGTTTGTTGTGTATGTTTGGACCACACCTTGAACCATTATAATTTTGCAAAATCTACAGTTTGAAATATTCCAAACATGCACGTTGTTTCTTTGGTTTCATAAGGTTTTTTGGTCTAGCCGTGCAACTTATGAAAAACAGTACAATTTTGTAGATTTGTTTTAATGTTGGAGCTACTTATCTATCATATTTTAAACTAGAATATATTGGTGCATGTGGAATGAAAGGTCAACATCATTTGAAGCTTTATATGATTTTCCTTAATGTAGAGATTTGTTTGCATATAAGAAAAAATAGCAGGAATCTAGTCCTTTATCGCTTTCCATAAACATTATTATGTTTCTCATGATGTATTTATGATAAACATTTTATGTTGTGCTCGGTATGTGAATGAGTTGACAAAGAAGGGAAAAGGTGTCCCTACAAAAGACGATTGGAAGCATATCAACTTAATTATTCCATTCTTGAAGTTGTTTTATGATGCTACGGTACACATATCAGGGTCATCTTATTTGACAAGCAATATTTATATGTTTGAGGTCTTGGGTATTGGAAAGAGAATTGTGGATATGTGTGCGTCTGAAGATGAACATCTACGTTCAGCAGCTCAAAAGATGAAGAAGAAGTATGATAAGTATTGGGGACCTCATGAGAAGCTTAACATGATGTTGTTGGTTGCTCTACTTTTCGACCCTAGGCGCAAGATTAGATTGGTCGATTGGATGGTAAGGCGATACTACAATAAGGAAGATGTCGATGCCTTGAAAGAAAACTTAGATTCTTGTTTGAAATATATTTATGAGGAATATTGTGCTGGTTTTATGCCTCCTCAAGGTAATTCAGATGAGCCGCAAGCTTTTGGTAGTGTTAGTCATCCTTATGGAACTGCTGAGTTCTATCTTTCAGAAGGGTGTGACAATGCAGATAATGAGTTAAATACTTATCTTGGAGAGAAGTTGGAGCATAACATGGAGATAAATGTACTAGAGTGGTGGAAAGTTAACTCTGGTCGATATCCCATCCTCGCAAACATTGCAAGAGACGTGCTGGCTATTCCTATAAGCACGGTGGCGTCTGAATCTGCATTCAGTACAGGTGAAAGAGTGCTTGATCCATATCGCAGCTTGTTAACACCTACAACAGTCGAAGCGTTGATATGCACCCAGGATTGGCTCAAAGGAACATTTTCATCCTTGATTACAAATGAAGATTTTGATATTCTCGAGAGATTTGAGCAAGGTATGATAACTAACTATATTGCCCAATTTATTAATATTTATTATACTTGAGGCATAATGAAATATCTTTATATGTTTTATAGAATTACTTTATACGGAAGATGGTGCTAGCTATTCAACCTCTTCAACCTCAGTTGCACTCGAAGATGACTTAACGATATTATTGATTAAATTTTCCTCTTTCAAAGCACTAATTATTGATTAAGTTTTTGTTAATTGTCTTTGTCACATGAAATTTACTCATGAATTGTATTCCCATATTGATAAGTTTGAGTAGGTATTTTATCCTTTATGGTTGTTTCTAGAACAATATTGCAACAATATAGTGTTATATGATATCTTAACTTGGTCTTCTTAATTCAGCTTCATTGATCTTCCACTTTATTTATTTTACTTGTAGATGTGGTGGATGATGCAAAGATATGTTTGAAAACTTAGATGATGCAAAGAGATGTTGGAAACTTAGATGATGCAAAGAGATGTTGGAAACTTAGATGATGCAAACAGATGTTGGAAGCTTGGATAATTTATGAACAATTATGATTTATAGAGACATGTTGATAATTACTTTATTTTGTGATCATTTTTATGTAACACATCATACTTTGGTATTATTTTTAATCGAGATATTGTTTATTGAGATTATAAGAATAAAATTTAAAGCAATTTTTTCAATGAATGTTTTTGACATAAACTAGTTTTATAACTAGTTAAAATAAAAAGGTTAATCAAAGAAAACAAAACTATTTTTGATATAAAATTGATTTTTTTTATAAAACTGGTTTTAAAATTGCTTTTTTTATAAAACTGGTTTTAAAATTGGTTTTTTAAAGAAAATAAAAAACTGATTTTAAGAGAAACCGGTTTAAAAATGGTTTTTAAAAAAATTGTTTTTTTTGTGAAAAACCGGTTTGGAACTGAACTGATCCACTTCTAAACCGGTTTTTAAAAAATAAAACTGGTTTTATAGAAACAATTTCAAGATCCAAACCAAACCATATATATGGTTCAATTTGGTTTGGTTTATGATTCATGCACACCCCTAACGAGAAGCATCCGTAAGGGCTTAAGGTACCGCTAGGTGTTGTGGTTTGTGGTTGTCCCTATGTATCGTGTAAGAATCCTCCGTAAGGTCTTGAGTAAGCCTTGAGGTGGGTAATGTTGAGTCCCACGTGAAGCATCCGTAAGGACTTGAGGTGTGTATGTTACGAATCCTCCGTAAGGCCTTGAGTAAGTCTTGAGGTGGGTTATTTTGAGTCCCACGGGAAACATCCGTAAGGGTTTGAGGTGAGTACCACACTGATTTACGCGGGAAGTCTTGAGTAAGTCTCTTTGTGGTTACTTTGTGTTCCGCAAGAGCATCCGTAAGGACTTGAGGAACCGGTTATTTCGACGTTAGTGTTGAATCGAGATATGTAGGCATCGAATCCTCCGTAAGGTCTTGGATAAATCTTGAGATGGGTTGTTCTTAGTCCCATGCGAAGTACCCGTAAGGACTTAAGGTGAGAGCTACATTATTTATGCGACGATCTTGAGTAAGTCTCTTTGTGGTTACTTTGTGTTTCGCAAGAGCATCTGTAAGGATCGAAGAGAGTGTTATGTTGAATCCTCCGTAATGTCTTGAGTAAGTCTTGAGGTGGGTATTACATTGAGTCCCACGGGAAGCATCCGTACGGACTTGAGGTAGATGTTTCATTCTCTATATCTATTGTGGTAGTACATGTGGACTTTGGTTCCACTTGGTTCTCTTTCGTGAGTAGGAAACAGTGAGTATTTGAGATTCTAGGAATCGAACCTTTTAGAGCCGAGGGAACTATAAGATAGGGAACCCACTGAGATGTTGTTATTTCACCCCACTATTGTTGTGTCTTTTCAGGTTCCTTTTTGCAGGTTTGATTTACAAGTGGAGCTATGCTCGGGATGTTTCAAGTGAAGCTTAGTTTAGTCTTCCGCTGTGTATTTCCTTATCTTTGTACAATAATGGATATTGTATTGTGCTTAGCTTTTATTTTAGTATGATTTTCATGTCTTGTGCCATAGTTATTATTGTTTTTAGAATTTGACAAGAATGCGAATCATACTAGTAGGAATTTATGATGGTGTAAGTACCAAAAATTAACTCTGTATGATATTATTCTAGATATATATTATATGGGTGTTACATTTTTCTTCTCCCTCACTCTAAACATTCAATCGTAACCAGCTAGCACTATGACTGAACGAAGTTGTTCGTGTGGACTGAGTAGAGGCGATGTTCGTCATACAACACTTGTGAACGAATATCAATTAAAGGTTTCAAGCGCCACAAGAGCTAAATATTCTATCACAGATCATGACCTTTCGTAAGGATCTCTAATGGAAATTTTTGTTTTCCGCTGCGTTTATATCGCAAATTTCCCTTCAGTGGTATCAGAACCACTTACGAAACCATGACTCTTGTAATTGTTTACTTTTTGTCAATTTTTTTTTAATTGGATTAAAACACGTAAAATTAAATCAAATCCGGATATTGAATTTTTGGCATCAGATTGTGTACGGTTTGGATGGTTGATATTGACTATGCTTCGGAATTCGACAATAGTATGGTGAAGCAACGATATGTCAATCGTCCATAAGTTACACATATATGATCGATCTAATTCATATATGATATGAATAAATTTTATGCAAAGATGGTATATTGGATATACTATTTTATTTCATCAGTTCAGTTAGAGTAATGATTATCATTCGGTTGTATGATTTGTGGTTATATATGTTGTGAATTGGATACCTTAGAAACAATGTATAATAGGTTTCTTTATGATCAAGAAACCCACAAGGGTTAGGGTTTAGGTTAACCAAGTATAAAAGGATTGGTTATAAACTGCTATTATTTCCTTTCTCTTAAAACAAGATTACAAGTATACAAGAATAACAAATAACCTCTCCCACTTTTGAATTAGGGTTTTATCTTACTATTTTTCCTTATACAAAATATGAGAGACTAATATGTTATTTATAATAAAACTAACACACTAACCTAATGGACTTGTTAACAATTACCCATTACAAGCAAACTTAGGGTACAAGCTAACTTAAACAATTGGATCCATAACACAAGGCCCAATTAAACAACAACATGTGAACGGACTTCGACGACATGTTAACCCTAGAATTTGTTCCAATATCTCACAAATTTCCACCTTGGAACAAACTCTATAACAAAAAGAAACAAACTAGCTTTCTTCATGCAGCTTTATCAACTGCATATAGTGGAAAAACATTCAACTGGGCAACGTCTTGGTGATCATATCTACAACATTATGATCTGTAGAAACCTTCAGCACTTGGACTTCTCCATGCTCGATCACCCCTCTGAAGAAATACAACCTCACATCAATGTTCTTGGTTCAATCATGATAGGTTGAGTTCTTCAACAGGTGTATTGCACTTTGACTATCACATTTAACAGTGATACCTCGACCTTGAAGTTTCAGCTCCTTTGCAAAACCTTCAAGCCACAATGCTTCCTTTTCAGCTTCAGTTAGGGAGATATATTCTGCTTTAGTGGTTGATAAGGCAACAACCTTCTGAAGTGTTGCTTTCCAACTATTTGTTGTGCCAAACATAGTGAAAACATATCCGAAAATAGATTTTTTGGAATCCATACAACATGTATAATCAGAGTCGACATATCCTTCGATTTTTGCTTTACTATCTTCACCCAAGGCTCCACCATAAATTAGGACTCTATTCAGAGACCCATTTATGTACCTTAGAATCCACTTCAATGCCTGCCAGTGAGCCTTTCCAAGATTCTCCATGTACCTGCTTACAAGACTTACTACATATGCTATATCGGGTATAATACAAACTATATTATACATTAAAGAACCTACTATATTAGCATATGGAATGCTATCAATATAAGTTCTTTCGACATCATTACTGGGACACTGATCTATACTTATCTTGAATTGAGGGTTTGTCGGAATCACAACAGGCTTTGAATTCAGCATACCAAACTTATTGAGAGTCTTCTTCAGGTATGCCTCTTGAAATAAGCATAATATCGATTGCTTTCTATCTCTCCAGATGTCAATCCAACGAATCCTTGATGCATCTCCCATATCTTTCATATCAAACTCCTTATTGAGTTCATCCTTCACCCTCATTACATCTTCGACATTGTTGCTTGCTATTAGAATATCATCCACATAAAGCAACAAAATAAAAAATGAATTACTAGGTCGAAATCTGAAGTAAACATAGTGTTTAAACTGACTTCTGATGAAACTTATGCGTGCCATAAGCTTGTCGAATCTCCTATTCAACTGTCGAGGAGATTTTTTCAGCCCATATAAAGATCTCTTCAGTTTGAACACATACTCTTCTTTCTCCTCTTCGACATACCCTTCAGGCTGCCTCATTAGGATTGTTTCATCAAGATCACCATACAAGAACGCAATATTTACATCTATTTATTCTAGTTCAAGGTCGAACTGTGTCACCATGGCAAGAAACATTTGAATGGATATATGCTTCACAACAGGAGAGAACACATCATTGAAGTTGACACCCTCTTTCTGAGTGAACCCCCTTGCAACCAATCTTGCCTTGTATCTCTTTGACGCCACTCCTTCGATTACTTCCTTAACTTTGAAAATCCATTTACATCTGACTAACCTAGCTCCAACAGGTTTCTCAATCAGTTTCCATATGTTGTTATCATGAAGAGACTTCATCTCATCATCCATGGCCTTCATCCATTCAGTCTTATTTCGAATCCTCATAACTTCCTTATAGTCTATAGGTTCTTCATCCAGAACCTCATTTGCAAAGATTAAGGCATAAGCTATGAGATCTGCATACCCAAGTCTCTGAGGTGGCTTAATTACTCTTCTCGACCTGTCTCTTGCCAGCAGGTAGCCACTATCAGTCTCCTCATCTTCAACAGCAGCTTCTGCTTCTTCTTCGACTCCATCTAGGTCATGCAATTCAATATCACTATGTTTCACCTCAACAAGAATTTCTCCGAGTTCCAGCTCTTCAACAACATCAATTTTCTTGAAAGCCATCTCTACTTCATTGAAAACTACATCTCAACTGGTGATACACCTCCTGTGACCTGGCTCTAGGCACCATAACCTATAAGCTTTGACTCCTTCAAGATATCCCATGAACATGCATTTCGAAGCTCTAGGTTCGACCTTGTCTTGCCTAATGTGAGCATAGGCTACACATCCAAATACTCTCAGTTTGTCGAGATCTGGTGGATTTCCCGACCAAACTTCTTCAGGTGTCTTCATATCTAACGCAGCCGAAGGACATTTGTTTATCAGATATGTTGTTGTCGAAACAACCTCAGCCAAAAACACCTTCTTCAATCCAGCACTAACCAATATGCATCTAACCCTTTCGAGGATTGTTCGATTGAATCTCTCAGCTAGACCATTTTGCTGAGGAGTACCTGCTACAATCTTATGTCTTGCAATCCCACACTCGACACAATAAATGTCAAAAGCTTCATTGTAGAATTCAACACCATTATCAGTTCTCAACCTCTTAATCATTCTGCCAGTTTGAGTTTTGACCAGAACCTTCTGTCGTACCTCGAAAAATATACGATCCTAAAACAAACAACAGAGCCGCCACCTAATTCTATTTATTCTACGAGAGAAAAGGGAGATATAGATACAACCTAAAGGAAGGATAAGAAATGGTTCACGAAACCAAATTCTAAGTTCGGGAGTCGGTTACGCAAAGGGAAGGTATTAGCACCCCTCATGTCCGTTGTACCCAACGGGAACCTCTTAGCTAATTATGCGATTAAATGTTTGATCTTAAGTTTTTGTCTTCTAAATGATCGTTAATATGTTTATTTAAAGTTTTAAATTATTATTATTAAGACGGAAAAAAGATTAAAGTTTTAAACAGAGAAATAGTTAAATTTTTTATTAGTGTGCTCGCGAAGGATTAAAATCCTCGTGCCTACGTATTCCCTTGTGCAATGGGAAAGTCAGAGCTTCGTAGTTCGTGCTACTACGATTTGTGATTTTTATTGAACAGTTGTTTTTTAAAACGCATTCTACTGATAAGCGTTGGCTTATACTCAAGGTGGAGGCTGAAGCGCTAGCTTGTTCGAGAGATAGAATGATTTAAACAATGTTCGTTTTAGCGAAAAGTATTTGACTTTTGTTAAGATGTTTTAAATGAAAGGGAGAATGAACCACGTCGCGTGGGGCTAGCCCAGGAGCGATTGCATTCCAAAACGTGCGGAGTGCTAGACTCTGGAGTCCTGTCTTTCGATAATTAATTAGGAAAATGATTTAAATTGGTTGGTAAGTTTTAAGTTGTTTTTAAGAGATGAAAGAGCGAATGGACCACGTTGCATAGGGCTAGCCCAGTTGCAGTCCATTTTAGAACGTGCGGAGTGCTGGACTCTGGAGTTCAGTTTTTCGTAATTTAATTTATAAAAATGATTTGAATGTTTTGATATACGAATGGTGATTGAACACATCGCGTGGGGCTAGCCCAGTAGCGGTCCAATCCAGAACGTGCGGAATGCTAGACTCCGGAGTTCTGTTTTCGTACGTTAATTTATGCGATTAGGTATTTTGAAAATCGGAAAGCGAATGGACCACGTTGCGTGGGGCTAGCCCAGCTGCAGTCCATTCTTAGAACGTGCGGAGTGCTGGACTCCGGAGTTCCGTTTCCATATTTAAATTAATTAAATAAATTGGAATAATTGTGTTTTAGACGTTTAAAAATTGATGCAATTAATAACAAAGGAGTGACGAAACGATACGCGTGGGGCTAGCCCAGTTGTAGTTCGTTCTAGAACGTGCGAAGTGCTAGACTCCGGGGCTCTATTCCCATATTTAGTTGATTAAGATACGCAAAAACGTGCAGACGGCGATCACTTGGTGACCGACTTACGTGTGTGCAAAAATGTAGGCGAGAAAGTTTATTTAATTGATTTTTGTGAATCGAGTGTTTTAAATACGAAAGGGCGAATGAATCCACAACACGTGGGGCTAGCCCAGGAGTGATTCACTCAGGAACGTGCGGAGTGCTAGACTCCGGGGTTCAGTTCTTTCGCAAATTGATTAGTTGAAAGTTTTTTCTTTAGGTGTTTTATGGTTTAGACACGATGGTGATGTACAATTAATCGGATAAACACAAATGTGGCAACAGGATTTTAATAAGATGCAAAAGAGGTAAAATCGAGTTTTAGTTGTACCTAACGGAGGAGGTTCGTTGCTTCTTCAATACGCGCACAAAACAATTGAGGACACTTATTAGAAGCTTTGCTATCGATCCAATCGACACACAAGCTCAACAAACTCCAATACACAATGCTCAAAAGAGAAGGAAGAATGTGGAAGAGAATCAAGCCAACTACTTCAAACAAGTAAATAGATTCAACAGTCAAGCACAAGTGTCAGTCATCAGGGTATCGAAACAAAATCGAATGTAAGCATCCATCATCAAAGGCAATCAACAAAGAGAACCAGGATTCACACCAACAATTGATCCAAACAATATTAGGGGCTAAGCACAGTCTGCGTCAAAAATCCCATCAGTCCAAACGAGATTATGAAAAATAAGTCACAAGATAAAAAAAATTAAATTAAACATACATTCTAAAATCAAAAGTAAATACAAATCTAAACCAAAATAAATAATCAAATCCTATTCTAATTAACCAAAGTTCTTTGTTTTATATAAAATCTAACACCAACAATTAACCATGAATTAAATAAACTAATCTAACCAAAGTCAATATTTAAAAATACTTGTCGAAATCAATTAGTCAAACTAAATACCACTAACTACAAGCTAAAAATCTAATCCAAATAAAAGTTATGTTAGCATACGAAAAATTAATAATAGCAAAACTTGTTAATATCATGTCCAAAATAATAAAACACTAAAACTAACTAAATTAAAAGGTTAAAGTAAGAAATAAAAAGATGAATGAGCATGTGCAAGGGTGGTGTGCGCCAGATAGGTTGGTGATGAGGGAGTTCAAGCGGGCTGAGCCCATACCCAATAAAAAAACCGGATCCAAAACGTTTTCTCCCTCAACCCTGGTGAATCCCTCTCAATCATCTTTACCATCTCAAACGCTCACAATAAGCCCACCCCCACGATCGTTCGTCTCTCTCTCAACAAATGAAGAAAGCTGCGAAAATCGATCATCTTCCTCTCTACTCGCGGTTGGGCTTCATGGCATTTCTCACGCTCTCCGATTTCAAAGTTCGCGGTTTTGTTCCTCTCTCTCAACTCAAAACGGCGGCGAGGAGGTTGTTTCAGATTTGCTTGGCTCGCGGCAACCGGTGGTGGGTTTCGGATCGTTCGTCTCAAACTCTCTCAATCTCAGTTTCTGCTTTTGTTCTACAGTGTCGGAAATGTGTTTTCACGATTTGGTTTGCGTTTTGGGTTTGTGGTTCAAGTCTCTCATCCTCTAAACTATGTTTTCTTTTTTTATTTAGGTTAAGATGGAATTGAAAGGTTGTTGTGGGTGGGTTACAAATCTGAGTATGAAGGTTGTTGAAGTGTGATTTGAAGAGGTGAGGTTGAGGGTTTCGAAGAGTTGCAGGTAATGAGATATTTACGCAGTGAGGTTGGAAAGGCGGTTGTTGACGGTGATATACTTGGATTCGGTTTTGGTGGTGATGACTTTTTGATGGTTGGCGGTTGTTCAAGGGCGATTAAAAGTGAGGATGAAGGGGTTTGGCTGAGGAAGGGTCAGTTTCTGCGGATGAAGGTGTGGCTCAACGATTTGGGGTGGTTTGGGGTTTTTTGCAGTTTGGATCAGTGTTTTTTTCACGGTTTGTTCAGCAGCGGTGATGGTGTTTAGTGGTGTATGTTTTGCAATCAGTTTTTTTATGGTTCTTTGGTCTGGTGTTCTATTTTGTGGATTTGCAAGGATGGGTGAGTTGGTTTTGAAGGAGGATTCACGTTCGCCGCGAACCGCGTTTTTTATTGAAGAAGAATATGTGTTTGGTTGTCACAGGTTTTGGGAGGAGATCAAGGGGGAAAGGTTTCGAAAAGAGAGTCGTTTGGTGTTGAAGGAATGGTTTCCAGGAGCCCGGTCGTGATGTTTCTTGAATGTGTTTTTAAGTTGAATTTTCGATGGTCTATTTTTTGAAGTTGTGTTAGAAAGAAAACACAGAGCTTTTTTTTGGTCCCCTGGTTCTTGCTATGTTCCTCCCTTTTTAATCTGAAAAAACCTGTTGGCTACGTTTTTTAATTTTGAAATGTCTCTCAATTGCAGAAATATTGCAAGGTTTTTTTTTTTAAGTTGACTGGTTTTTGGTTATGCAGGTTATGTAGAAAATAGCAGAAGACCCTTTTTTTTCTTCAGATTCTGGGTTATCACATTTTGGTGAAAGTTTTGGAGTAAAGTGTGGATGGGTCTTTTTCATGCTTAGGGCTTGTACAGGATGTGCAGTATGCTGAAGATTTGTTTGATAGTTAACCATTAAAATAAACTAACCTAATTGAAAACTAAATAAACTAAACTAATAGAATTTAAATATGAACTAAACTGATTAAAATAACGAAAAATGCTATTAAACTCCTAATTTAAACCAATTTCAAATATAGAACAAATTAAAAATATACTAATTAAATATAAAATGAACTGACCAAGTTATTCTAATTAAAAAACTAAATTGGACTAATTATAATAACATAAAATAAAAAATGAATTAAAACTAAATCTAAATATTAAACTCGGATAAAAAAACTCCTTAAATCAAAGCAAATTTAAATTTATCTTAAATAAACACTTAAATGGAACAAATAAGAATTAAACTGAATGAAATAAAATAGATTAAAAATAGAAGGTAAACCCAAATTAAAATTTAACTAAATTATAAACTAATTAATAAGAACAAACTTAAAATGGTTAAACTGAAATCTAAAAGAATCTAACTAATTATATCTAAATTAAATTAAAATAAAACTTAAAATATAAGACTAATCTAAAATTAAGTATTCTTGCAAATTAAATATTTTTATTTTGAACCAAAAAGAAAAAGATAATTAATAACATTAATCGATGCTAATAAAACTTATAAAATAAACTAATTAATCTAAAACTCAAACTGAAATTTAAACCTAAGTAATCTAAGATAGTTATTTATCTAACAGTAAAAAAAATAAAATATAAATAAACTAAAACGAGACAAAAATTCTAAATAAGTTGTAGAATTAAGAATAGGTAATAAAAAGACTTTGAATAAAACAATCGGCTAAAAACGCACGATGAATGATTAATGGACTAGAAATGCGAAAATGACTGACTATCAAATAAATCGATAAAAAATGCGTCAGAAAATAAAATTAAATTAGAAAAAAAGTTCGGTCAAAATTTATGGTGTGACAGTTGCCCCTATTTAATTTTCTTGGACCTGAATGTATAAATAACAAATTTTTTTGGACATTCGAGGTAGAAGAGGATTAAATAATAAAAAACCTAAAATTTTGATCGACTGCAAATGAAATGCAATGATATGCAATGTTATGAAATCGAGAGAGACTCCTTTGCTTTTGCTGGGGATATGACGTGCGAGATGCAATAAACCCTAACATGCTGATTTTTTTTTGATGATGAACATGCTGCATATGGTATGATGAGGACAAATGCAAACGGTAATCTACAGAAATGATAACGAGGGTGAAGACTCACTGGAGATAACAATATGCTGGGGATGACAAGACGGATACAAGATGCGTTCAAAGTGATAAATCAGCAGGTTCAAGTGTAACTGCTGACACAGAAGACGGAAAACAAAATGAAAGATTAAAGACAGATTATCTGAAGTAATGAGTTAGCAAGTTCAAGGTGGTTACTAGGGATTCCAATGCAACAATTCGGTGATTGAGAAAAAAATGGAAAAGACCTCGACTCGGAAGCCAGGAGAACCAAATAGTAGACATTGACGCGGAGGTCAGGAATAAACAAACATCGACATGGTGATCGGGAAATAAAATAAAAGACGTCGACACGGTGGTCTGGAAATAAAATAACAGGCATTGACACGGTGGTCTGGAAAATAAAATGGCTGACATAGACACGGTGGTCGTGAAATAAAATAACAGACATTGACGCGGTAGTCGTGAAATAAAAGACAGATATCGACACGGTGGTCTGGAAATAAAATAACAGGCGTTGACACGGTGGTCTGGAAATAAAAATAACAGGCATTGACGCGGTGGTCTGGAAATAAAATGACAGGCATAGACGCGGTGGTCTGGAAATAAAATGACAGGCATAGACGCGGTGGTCTGGAAATAAAATGACAGGCATAGACGCGGTGGTCTGGAAATAAAATAACAGGCATTGACGCGGTGGTCAGGAAAATAAAAGATAGGCATTGACGCGGTGGTCAGGAAATAAAATAACAGACAACGACACGGTGGTCAGGAAATAAAATAACAGACATTGACACGGTGGTCGGGAAATAAAATAACAGACATTGACGCGATGGTCTGGAAATAAAATAACAAACATTGACACGGTGGTATGGAAATAAAATAACAGGCATAGACGCGATGGTCTGGAAAATAAAAGATAGGCATTGACGCGGTGGTCAGGAAATAAAATAACAGACAACGACACGGTGGTCAGGAAATAAAAGATAGACATTGACGCGGTGGTCGGGAAATAAAATAACAGACATTGATGCAATGGTCTGGAAATAAAATAACAGACATTGACACGGTGGTCTGGAAATAAAATAACAGGCATAGACGCGGTGGTCTGGAAATAAAATGACTGGCATAGACGCGGTGGTTTGGAAATAAAATAACAGGCATAGACGCAGTGGTCTGGAAATAAAATAACAGGCATAGACGCGGTGGTCTGGAAATAAAATGACAGACATAGACGCGGTGGTCTGGAAATAAAATGACAGGCATAGACGCGGTGGTCAGGAAAATAAAAGACAAGCATTGATGCGGTGGTCAAGAAAATTAAAAGACAGACATCGACGCGGTGGTCAGGAAAAAAAGACAGGCATCGACGCGGTGGTCAGGAAATAAAATAACGAACAAAAATCCAAAGTGGTAAATCAACAGGTTCAAGTGTAACTGTTGAGACCGAGGATAAAGAAAATGAAACAGCGTTTGAGCAGTGGCTCTATGCAACCAACTGATACCAGGGGTAGAAAACAGCATACTCAAAATAGTCAAACGGCTCCAAAAGACCGGCTGGTACTGAGAATAAAGACGAGAAGGTTGGATTTTTCAGCAGGATATCCAACCTCTAGAAATTCCTTAAACGAAGAGTCAAGGGAAAACCTTCAGGAACCAACAGGAAACACATGTATCTGCCAAATCAAATGGGCTTAGACTACAAGCAAAGGGTTTCACAATTAGCTTAACAGATTTGCGCCAATGATAATTGGACTTCAGAGATTCTTGCAAAATGACAATAGATTATATGTCAGAAGAGGCTTGTTTTGCAAGGTATGACTCTTTTCTACCGTGGGCAGATGCCTGATGAGTAAGACGGTAGCAGGGCTTAACGCTAAGAGAGAAGCGACATGACCAACACATGAGAAAGACAAACCGACTTATGATTTCCAAATACGCCCCTGAATGGGTATTGGATGGAAAAGTTCTTTTGCAAACGATTCTCTAAAAGGTGACAAAGATGACGACATGATTTCCGACACCCGTCTTGAACTCAAAATTCACGAACATAAGGTCTGCTAGATCAACTTGAAGGCACAGGGAAGATTTTCCCCTGTGTGATTCCTCTTGCCCCGGAATCAATGGTTTTGAAATTTTCCTCTTCTCAAAAAAGTTTAGACCAACCTGCCATGACATGGCCTTGAAATGGTTGCCCCAGCGCTGGAATGTCGGAGATTTGCCCCTGGTTATCTGATCCCTAGGATGGGAGACTTCTGGTCTGGGGGGCCATTTGAACTCTTGAATTCTTCCTGATAACTCGCTCAAGTATGAGTCTTGAGGAGAGCTCAACCTCTGAGTAGCTGACTCTTGAAGAGATTGATTCAGATTGACTTATTCATGAAGTGGTTGCCCCTAGCTGGGCTTCTCTTACTCAGTCGAATTCCCTAACTGGCTGCGTTCGTCGGGATTCCGTTGATGCTGAATTGACATGCAAACAAACATTATTTATTTAAAAATTGGCAATTTTAATGCAACGTTTATGCAAGTTTTGAAATCACAATTTATTGGTATGATAGTGATACAGTGGAGTCGATAAAAATAAAATAAAGTGGATCTAGCCATTTCATGGAATGGCAGATCAAGTGATCAATACAAATGATTAGCAATGATCTTGAGGAGTCAGGTTAACACAACCTTGTTGTAGTATTCTCTCAAAATAAACCCTGCCTCAATTAGGTATTTTAAGGGTTGTAACGTGGCTTGGTTCATGTTTATGAAACAAAAGATAAAAGGCTCAAAATTTATTTGTACCCATCCCATCTTCGTGACAAACTCCAATCATATGTTCAGTTAATTTTCCATACGCATTCATATCTCAAAACTCTCTTGACAATGCGTGATAAGGATCAGGATTTGAAAGTGATGGCAGCCACCTTGCTTTTTCTTCTTTGCTGGATTTGATGACTTCATTAATTTTCGCCTAAGTCGTCTTTTCCTGTTTTTTGACTTGGCGGACTTTTTCTTTGTATTTCTTTTTCCTTACATCATTCTTTTGTTGAGTGGTTATGACTGCCATTTTATTGGAGGATAGAGAATACATACTACAAACTTTTGGCTCTTCACGACTTCTTTGGTGTGTGAATGAAAGTATGTAGATGATCCTTCTCGAATGATGAATTGAAACTCTTGAAGATTGAATGTAAACAGATTAACTGAACCGACTACCCTGCCCCAGGTTTGAAATTAAGGGTTTTTTGCATTTTTGAAAAAGAAAACTCCTACTTCTAGGCTCGAAAGGGGTTAGTGAGGGATTATCTTCCTTATTTCACCGGTGTTTGGGAATTTGAAACAATGCCTGTACATCATTGGCAAGGTTTTAATTGAGAGCATACAAACTGAGAATTCAGGCATCTGGTTTTCATCATCCTCCCTCCAATCTTTGCTAAAACAAAAGTTTGATAAACAGAAGATAAAAATATATTTTTTCTTTTTGTAACAATGAAAGAAAACGAGTGAATACGAATGGATTGATTCAAAATATGCATAAACATTTCATTAATTTTTCCAATTCAAAACAACAATGCTTACAAGCAAATACAAAAATCAACATGCAAAGAAAATACAACAGCGCTGAAACAAACAGGGGATTGCCAGCTTTAGGGAATTGAAAATGTCTTGATTTACTTCCTTCAAGGAACACACCAAGAAGTCACTCGAGCAAGAGGTTGACATGCACCAACAGACTCCCTTCTGAAAAGGATATGCACCTCTTGTCGATCAAATGTTGTACCTTGGCTTGAAAATCTCTGCAGTCTTCAGTTGAATGCCCCATTGATCTAGCATGATATCCACATTGCTCATGTGGATTATACTCAGGCGGGTATGGCTTTGTCAATGGCTTGAGAGATTTGGGAACCACCAATGAGTGTTGAATCAAAGGTTGCAGAAGTTGAGTGTATGATAAAGGTACTGGGTCAAGAGGAGCATTCCTTCTTTCTAAATTGTTGCGAGGCTTATGCGGACTCTGATGCTGATTCAGATATCCTCGGCTCTGGTCTTGCTGACTTGGACAAGAATTGTCCCTGATAATCGAAGTAGTGTCTTCAAACGAAAGAATGTCCTTCTCAATTAAATATTTCACATCGCGTTTTAAGGCATAACAGCCTTCCAAATCGTGCCCTGAAGCACCATCATGGAATAGACAACGGACATTTGGATTGTAGTTTGTTGGGAGTGGATCCGGTAAGGGACCAAAATGCTTTGGAACAACCAATCCTTTCTTCAACAATGAAGGATATAATTTCGTGTAGGTCATAGGGATTTGAGGGGTTGGAGGCCTTCTCCCTTGTCTTCTATTCTGATTTGAGGCACCTTCCGGGTAAGAATCCTGAGCTTTCAATCTCTGGCAAGCTGGCACTACTGGCACACTAGGTACTGCTAGTCGCTTGTTGTGATGACTTTTAAGTTCCTCACACTCAATGCTGGATGTCATCTCTTTCGATCCACCTCCTACTTCTCTTTTGCTTTCGCCAGCAGGAGTGACGACATTGAAATTCCAAGGTGGCGTCCTGATACTCTTGTGAGAAAGCGAAGACGCTCCATCAGTTAAGCGCATGACCTGTTCTTTATGGTACAAAATTTTAAGAACCTTCATAGGTATCTTTCCCTTCTTATCTCCTGGCTCAACAATCAAATTGTCTGCAATCGGCTTTCCTTCTTAGGGGACTAGCGACTTAATAACACTTCGTGACTTAAAACTCTGGAATTCTTCGATAGGGTTCCCCAAGGCTCTAGTGCGATATCTACATTCAACCTCTGGATGGTCCTCTTCAAGGATTAACCTTTTGCTATGGATCAACCTTTGTACCCAGACTTTCAATTCAGGGCAAGTATTCAAATCATGTCCTACCACCCCTTTATGGAATTCACACATCGCATTCGTATCAGGGTTGTACCATGTATTTGGCGATGGCACAAGTTTGTAAGGAGATATCAATGAATTTTGGATAAGTAGCGGGTAGAGCTTGCTGAGTGGCACTGGAATGGGTTCATAGTGAGCTTCACTCCCCATGTTCTAACACTGCCCCTTGTTTCGCTTTCGCTTCTTTTTCTGACCATGAGAAGAAACTGCCAGAGGGTATTGAGGTACTGATTTGAAAATCAGAGGTTGATTTTGACCTAATAGGGTAGATCCATGAGTTGGCAGATGAGGAGTTGTCACAGGGAAACATTCTTGACTCGAGGTAGCATCGAATGGAGGTAGGACATTAGCTTTCTCTGATGCGGAAATGGGCACATGGCGACCCTCCTTCTTCAACAAAGCTTGTAAGGTTTCCAAGACCCATTCCATCTGCTTCTTCAAGGAAATAACCTCCTCTTTCAACAATTCCTGACTTCTTCTCAGTTCATCCATTGTTTCTTGAGACATAATTCTTAGTTCTGAACACGTGCCGGGAATCAAATTGCTGAACTGACAAAGGATAGAATGAGCTTACTCTGAGGGAAGAAAATGATATGCAATGCAAATGCAATGGTATGCAAAATGATGCAATGCAAGGATGCTTAAGATCACACGCACAAACAGACTTGGAAGCTGGAAAAGCTCGAAACTTCTTATATTTGGTAGGATGTAAGAGATTGGTTCTACGTCTTACTACCCATAAATCCCGCTCACAGGATAGTTTCTACGGTGATGATCTAAGGAAACTCAAGGTCACGGACGTTTATCGTATTAACATCCCGCCGCAGGCTAGCTGCATTGTGACGATAATAACGATAAGGTCCACCTTGAGTGGAGATCTCATGCTAGGCATGCAAGGAGCGAGTCCTCGGAGCCTGACATTACACAACTACCAAAATTGAAACAGGTCCTAGGGGGTCCCAGAATCACAGCCCTTTCGTGAATCAGGTCACGCGACAGGTTAGCTGCATTGCGACAAGATCTACGAAAAGTCTAACTATCTGGGGGAGCTTTCATGTTAGGCGTGCAAGGAGCGAGTCCTTGGAGACTAACACTAATAACATCCAATTCTAAATTTAGGTTTTCCCTCTGCTTTTTCCACCACTCAAATTTACTTGCAAAGTGACCCCGAGATCCCACAAATAAAATAATGAGCGATAAATAGAAAGCGGTAAAAGAACAAATAAACAAACATAAATAATAATCATAGAGAAGACAAGAAGAGATAATATCAAACAAATAAACACACAAAGCTAAGTTAGGCTCGACCCTCTCTAGCATGGAGCATATCCCCAGCAGAGTCGCCAACTGTCGTACCTCGAAAAATATACGATCCTAAAACAAACAACAGAGCCGCCACCTAATTCTATTTATTCTACGAGAGAAAAGGGAGATATAGATACAACCTAAAGTAAGGATAAGAAATGTTTCACGAAACCAAATTCTAAGTTCGGGAGTCGGTTACGCAAAGGGAAGGTATTAGCACCCCTCACGTCCGTTGTACCCAACGGGAACCTCTTAGCTAATTATGCGATTAAATGTTTGATCTTAAGTTTTTGTCTTCTAAATGATCGTTAATATGTTTATTTAAAGTTTTAAATTATTATTATTTAGACGGAAAAAAGATTAAAGTTTTAAACAGAGAAATAGTTAAATTTTTTATTAGGGTGCTCGCGAAGGATTAAAATCCCCGTGCCTACGTATTCCCTTGTGCAATGGGAAAGTCAGAGCTTCGTAGTTCGTGCTACTACGATTTGTGATTTTTATTGAACAATTGTTTTTTTAAAATGCATTCTACTGATAAGCGTTGGCTTATACTCGCGGTGGAGGCTGAAGCGCTAGCTTGTTCGAGAGATAGAATGATTTAAACAATGTTCGTTTTAGCGAAAAGTATTTGACTTTTGTTAAGATGTTTTAAACGAAAGGGCGAATGAACCACGTCGTGGGGCTAGCCCAGGAGCGATTGCATTTCAAAACGTGCGGAGTGCTAGACTCCGGAGTCCTGTCTTTCGATAATTAATTAGGAAAATGATTTAAATTGGTTGGTAAGATTTAAGTTGTTTTTAAGAGATGAAAGAGCGAATGGACCACGTTGCATGGGGCTAGCCTAGTTGCAGTCCATTTTAGAACGTGCGGAGTGCTAGACTCCGGAGTTCAGTTTTTCGTAATTTAATTTATAAAAATGATTTGAATGTTTTGATATACGAATGGTGATTGAACACATCGCGTAGGGCTAGCCCAATAGCGGTCCAATCCAGAACGTGCGGAATGCTAGAATCCGGAGTTCTGTTTTCGTACGTTAATTTATGCGATTAGGTATTTTGAAAATTGGAAAGCGAATGGACCACGTTGCGTGGGGCTAGCCCAACTGCAGTCCATTCTTAGAACGTGCGGAGTGCTGGACTCCTGAGTTCCGTTTCCATATTTAAATTAATTAAATAAATTGGAATAATTGTGTTTTAGACGTTTAAAAATTGATGCAATTAATAACAAAGGAGTGACGAAACGATACGCGTGGGGCTAGCCTAGTTGTAGTTTGTTCTAGAACGTGCGGAGTGCTAGACTCCGGGGCTCTATTCCCATATTTAGTTGATTAAGATACGCAAAAACGTGCAGACGGTGATCACTTGGTGACCGACTTACGTGTGTGCAAAAATATAGGCGAGAAAGTTTTATTCAATTGATTTTTGTGAATCGAGTGTTTTAAATACGAAATGTCGAATGAATCCACAACGCGTGGGGCTAGCCCAAGAGTGATTCACTCAGGAACGTGCGGAGTGCTAGACTCTGGGGTTCAGTTCTTTCGCAAATTGATTAGTTGAAAGTTTTTTCTTTAGGTGTGTAAACACCCCAAATTTGCCGTCACCCATTCACACTATGGCTTGTGATCTCTTCATATGCATAAATTCAATCATAGCATCTCATGCCACATTTTTGATCCACTGCATAGCTTCTAAGTCATCTGCACATAGAGTTTGTGATCTGAGCAATCCAAGAGCTTCTTGAGCCACTCCAAAGGTCTTCAATCACTCCAAAGGGGTCCATGTATGTTCAAGCATCATATTATATCCCCTCAAAGTCAAGAAAGTCAAAGAATCACAAGAACTGAGGAAGGCATGGAGGCAGAGCCAGGTTTAACAGCACAGATGACCTAGAATTAGGGTTTTGGTTTCAGAGGCCATAACTCCAAATTTTTTGGTCATTCTTGTTTCTATTGGTCTCTATATGTTATAAGGATCATGCATATCAATTTTCATTAAGAAATTCCATGGGGAAGGCATCTAACCAAGAGTTGACTTCTTGAGCAAGTCAGTCCAAAATCAGGGCATCTGAGGCCCCCAATGACCCAACCAAGGGGTGTTATTCATCATTTTGATTATGTATGATCTTTATTTGATCATAGAAGATGTTAGAAGTTCACAAAATTGAATAATTTCAAGCCATTTGCAAAGTTGACTTTTTGGGAAAATGACTTGTAATGGAAACTTGCCATTTTGGGAAACTTTTTCAACCCTTGCTTTTTGATTCAAAAATGCTTCAAATGATAAAACTTTGGTCATGAAAGTTGTAGAATGGGTCATTCCCTTTTAAAAAAGTACAAGAACTCATTCTAATTCATTTTGGATCAAAAGTTATGGCTTGTCAAGGTTGGGAAAAATCACATAATTTCAAGTTTTGTACCAAAGAGGCATTTTGCAAAATGATGTGATCAAGCATTCTAAAGACTTCAAATGTGCACAAACTTATTACAACATACTCACATGACCTCTAAAGATCAGAATTGGCCCAAGAATATTGCATTTTGGTGCCTTGAACTTCATGAATTTCCAAAGGGGGCAAACATGTACCAACTTGCAAAAACTCATGAAGCCATGCCTCTACTTGTTACAGCTCATAGAATCTGATCCATATGAACTCCATGATCTATGTTGAACTCAACCATACCCCTATCACAACCTCACACTTGCCCATACCTCAAGTACACCTAGACTTGACTTTTTGCAAAAACCCCCATACCAATCCCACAGTGCCACACCAACTCCTCTGACCTCTCTAGTTGTGATAAGTGGACCAAATGCAGCATAACACACCACACACACAAGCCTGAAAGAGATCATAAGCCATAGTTCAAGAAACTCACCTCTTATGCACTTTCCTTCGAATTTGACCACACAAGCATCAAACACAAAAACAAACTTCACCAAATCACTCACCATGATCCTCTGATCATTTACCACCCCTCACTTGCCCCTAAAACCTCCACAATCAAAAACACGATTTTTCACATTTCACAAACTGAGCTTCTGCCATTTCCATTTCAAGGCCATATAAACTCCAGTCAAGCATCTCAAGCTTCAAGGGAGGATCATTGGAGTGGATTTGAAGCAAAGAACTGGCCAGAAAGTCCCTGTTTCGAAAGCTCAAGCTCAGGTAGCCATGGCATTTATTTTTCCAGAACTCTCATTTTATGTTATAGAATGATTCTACATGCTTCACTGATTGCCATGATGTGTTTAGTTTTGAAAATAGTTGAGAAATAAGCATTTCATGAGCTTCTGAAATTTCTGAGTTCTTTTCCGTTTTGCTTTGATTCACGAATTTGATGATGAATAAATGAATTGTGATGACTGATTCTTGTTGGGGTTGGGGAGAGGATCATTTCTGGAGAGTTTCAGGGCTTGAGGATGCGTATTAAGAGAGATAGCATGAATGGTTGGTCGGAGAAGATGACCGGAACACTGTTCCGGTCATCTGAAAGTCATTAGGGTTTTGGATTAGGGCTTAATCATAATTAGGCCACTTTGAATGTGGGCAGTCCATTAGCGCGCGTAGTCAACTCCCGCCCCCTGGAATTTGAATCCTGGCCTTCAGATCATTTGACTTTCTTATTTTTCATTTAAATTCATTTTATTTTTATTTGTTTCATATTTAATTTGTACGAATTTTTAAAAATAGCAAAAAATGTTTAAAAATTATGAAAATTTTTGTCAAGGTTTTCATTATTTTTCAGAACACAAAAATATTTCTATTTTTATTTTTTGCATTAAAAATTATTTTTAAAACATTTAAAAGTTTATTTTTAATTAGTTAATGAAAATTAATTAATTAAAAATACTTTTAGGTATTTAAAAATCACAAAAAAATTCATATAACATTTAGGAACATTTAGAAACATTGTCCAACTCTCAAACCAAATTTATTTTTTGTTCTTGATGCCTTTTGATTATTTTCTTTGGAATTAAATTCATTTTGAGGCACTATTTTGTGACACACTTCAAAAATTCATTTCTGCCTAACCATTGAGAGTTGGACAATGATTCTTTTTGCATTGCATCTTGTATAGCATGTAGTTTATAGGATAAAATTGGCATGAATTGATCTTGCATTTTCAATTTGTTTTGCATTTTTCTTGGTAAGGTACCTTAAAACCCTAGCAACCTTAGGAAATTCATAACTCTCACTAGGTTAAGAGTTGGATCCCCTCCTTTGGGCAGTGAGTTTGTATAGGTTTAGGGTTCCTTTGATTGCATTTTCAAATTTGTATCATGTCATTTGCTTCTGGTTTTGGATTTTGCTTTGTGTGTTGATCATAAACCCTAATTTATGTCTTCCTTTGCATCCATCTTCCATTTGCTTGCATACCATGACTTGCCATGACATTTTATGTATTCATTTGATTCAATAAACATCTTAGGACATATTAGAATCATGTTTTGTCATTGCATCTTGCATTTTCCATGTTATATGTCCATTACATTTCATAACTATTCATGTACATCCATGGTTCAAAGCATGCTTCTCTTGCATCCATATGTTTGTATGATCATTCTAATGCCTTGCCTCATGTTTGCATCATCTCTTAGCATCATTAACATCATACTTTTGCTTCTGACTTTGTCTTGCATCATGCCATTTCATCTCATTTGCATTGCATTTCCTTTCCTTTATTAACTTTTCAGGTGGTAAGTTACTTTGAGAAGTGAATTTGCCTTCACTTCTCACATTCTCTTTTCATCTCTTTCATAATTCATTTGCTGCTTTTTTGTATGTGTTTAGGTTTGAGCTTGCTCATTCTTGATCATCTTACTTCATTCCTTCAAGCAACTTGACTTCTTAAGTGAAGCAAGTTGTTTTGCTTCTCTTTGCTCCTCTCATCTGCTTCTCTCCTTGGTGGCTCTTTGAAGATCTCTTTCTCTCTTAAACCCCACAAACCCTAGGAATGACCAAGCATGATAACAATTAGGGTTTGATTAGTCCCCCATTTAGTTTTACCTTTGTGTCATCTTTGAGTCTTCTCTCCTCACCTCATAATCAGGGACTAAACCCTAAAGGCTTTAAGGCTTTGTGATTAAGCTTATGCCTGCATCCTTCTATTAGGATGGAGTGTATAAGTTTAATCCTAAGTGTTAACCCCTTAATGTGTTTAACTCCTTTAATCAATCCACTTAATAATCATCAAGACATCAAGCTTGCAACTTGGGCCTTGCATTAGGGTTCTAATTCTTCCTTAATTGGTTAAGAAGGACTAACCCTAGTGTTAATGGACAAGTCCCCCTCAAGTTGTCTTAAAAACCATAAAACTCACTTCTTCATCTTACCATTAACTAAAATCCACTTAATAAAGGCTTTGCTTTGTCATGAGTTTAATCCCTAATCATGGATCAAGTTGAGGAGT
This sequence comes from Lathyrus aphaca, assembly GCA_963966055.1. NCBI lineage: Eukaryota > Viridiplantae > Streptophyta > Magnoliopsida > Fabales > Fabaceae > Lathyrus > Lathyrus aphaca. The sequence goes on from OZ014519.1 coordinate 612,615,526, forward strand.
CTTTCTCAGCTTAAATGTTCTCATCTATTATCCTTCTATTAGGATGGTGTAATGAGTCCATTAGATCCTTGATTATGGCTTAACCTCATTACTTAACACTAAAAAAAAACAACAAAAATATCTAAGTAAATGCAAGTAGGTTAATGATCTTAATCCTACATCAGGGTGATCAAGTGTGAGATGCTGACTTCACACTTAAGGTATTCACATTACCCCTAATCAGAGGGAGGATGTGATGAGTTTACTAACCCATTGGTTTAGGCTTAAGCTCATCAACTTATGACAAACTCCAAAAAGCAATAAAAGACTGAAAATACAAAAACAAACAATAACTGTCTCCTCCGGGATTCTTTTCTCACCACATTCATTCATAAACGAGAACTTGCTTCTTCCGTCTAATGCAAGACAGTTTGCACCTGAGCCAGACAGGTCATACACTTGAGCATAGACAAGTAAGCAGTTCACAAGTCAGTCATCTTTCAGTCTCTTTGGGTCGAACTACGGTGTTCTGACTTCCTTATTGCACGAGAGGATACGTAGGCATAACTTAACAGTTATCGAACAAAAGTCTCTGTACATTCCCCCTTTTCAGCATTATTCTTTTAAGCCTCAAAATCTTGAGCATTTCATTCTTTTTCTTACACTGACACTTCTCTTATACACTTCACATTTCTTTTACACTGACACTTGCATTTTTTCCAGCTTTGATACACAAATTGCACTGACACTACCCCTTTAAAACACAAATCTTTTAAGCGTGGATCCCGTCGAGTACGGCGGACAATCTGGGTGCTAATACCTTCCCAGGTTGTAACCAACCCCCTTTCTCAGTCTCTCTGGTTCGCAACCGTCTTATCCATATCTCTTTCTAGGTCTATGCAACATTACCTTTCCTCCGGGATAAAAATGCCTAGCTGGCGACTCTATTCTTTTCTCCTGAGTTCACCCCTGTGTGTTCTCTCATCCTTTTCACCGACCGTTCGCGTCTGTACCCCTTCTGACCTTGGGTGTCATTTGGTGGGAGGGACAAGGTGTTTTATGGTTTAGACACGATGGTGATGTACAATTAATCGGATAAACACAAATGTGGCATCAAGATTTTAATAAGACGCAAAAGAGGTAAAATCGAGTTTTAGTTGTACTTAACAGAGGAGGTCCGTTGCTTCTTCAATACGCTCACAAAACAATTGAGGACACTTATTAGAAGCTTTTCTATCGATCCAATCGACACACAAGCTCAACAAACTCCAATACACAATGCTCAAAAGAGAAGGAAGAATGTGGAAGAGAATCAAGCCAACTACTTCAAACAAGTAAATAGATTTAACAGTCAAGCACAAGTGTCAGTCATCAGGGTATCGAAACAAAATCGAATGTAAGCATCCATCATCAAAGGCAATCAACAAAGAGAACCGGGATTCACACCAACAATTGATCCAAACAATATTAGGGGCTAAGCACAGTCTGCGTCAAAAATCCCATCAGTCCAAACGAGATTATGAAAAATAAGTCACAAGATAAAAAAAAAATTAAATTAAACATACATTCTAAAATCAAAAGTAAATACAAATCTAAACCAAAAGAAATAATCAAATCCTATTCTAATTAACCAAAATTCTTTTTTTTTAAATAAAATCTAACACCAACAATTAACCATGAATTAAATAAACTAATCTAACCAAAGTCAATATTTAAAAATACTTGTCGAAATCAATTAGTCAAACTAAATACCATTAACTACAAGCTAAAAATCTAATCCAAATAAAAGTTCTGTTAGCATACGAAAAATTAATAATAGAAAAACTTGTTAATATCATGTCCAAAATAATAAAACATTAAAACTAACTAAATTAAAAGGTTAAAGTAAGAAATAAAAAGATGAATGAGCATGTGCAAGGGTGGTGTGCGCCAGATAGGTTGGTGATGAGGGAGTTCAAGCGGGCTGAGCCCATACCCAATAAAAAAAACCAGATCCAAAACGTTTTCTCCCTCAACCCTGGTGAATCCCTCTCAATCATCTTTACCATCTCAAACGCTCACAATAAGCCCACCCCCACGATCGTTCGTCTCTCTCTCAACAAATGAAGAAAGCTGCGAAAATCGATCATCTTCCTCTCTACTCGCGGTTGGGCTTCATGGCATTTCTCACGCTCTCTGATTTCTAAGTTCGCGGTTTTATTCCTCTCTCTCAACTCAAAACGGCGGCGAGGCGGTTGTTTCAGATTTGCCTGGCTCGCGGTAACCGGTGGTGGGTTTCGGATCGTTCGTCTCAAACTCTCTCAATCTCAGTTTCTGCTTTTGTTCTACAGCGTCGGAAAAGTGTTTTCACGATTTGGTTTGCGTTTTGGGTTTGTGGTTCAAGTCTCTCATCCTCTAAACTCTGTTTTCTTTTTTTGTTTAGATTAAGATGGAATTGAAAGGTTGTTGTGGGTGGGTTACAAATCTGAGTATGAAGGTTGTTGAAGTGTGATTTGAAGAGGTGAGGTTGAGGGTTTCGAAGAGTTGCAGGTAATGAGATATTTTCGCAGTGAGGTTGGAAAGGCGGTTGTTGACGGTGATATACTTGGATTCGATTTTGGTGGTGATGACTTATTGATGGTTGGCGGTTGTTCAAGGGCGATCAGAAGTGAGGATGAAGGGGTTTGGCTGAGGAAGGGTCAGTTTCTGCGGATGAAGGTGTGGCTCAACGATTTGGGGTGGTTTGGGTTTTTTGCAGTTTGGATCAGTGTTTTTTTCACGGTTTGTTCAGCAGCGGTGATGGTGTTTAGTGGTGTATGTTTTGCAATCAGTTTTTTTTATGGTTCTCTGGTCTGGTGTTCTATTTTGTGGATTTGCAAGGATGGGTGAGTTGGTTTTGAAGGAGGATTCACGTTCGCCGCGAACCGCGTTTTTTATTGAAGAAGAATATGTGTTTGGTTGTCACAGATTTTGGGAGGAGATCAAGGGGGAAAGGTTTCGGAAAGAGAGTCATTTGGTGTTGAAGGAATGGTTTCCAGGAGCCCGGTCGTGATGTTTCTTGGATGTGTTTTTAAGTTGAATTTTTCGATGGTCTGTTTTTTGAAGTTGTGTTAGAAAGAAAACACAGAGCTTTTTTTTGGTCCCCTGGTTCTTGTTATGTTCCTCCCTTTTTAATCTGAAAAAACCTGTTGGCTACTTTGTTTAATTTTGAAATGTCTCTCTCAATTGCAGAAATATTGCAAGGTTTTTTTTTAAGTTGACTGGTTTTTGGTTATGCAGGTTATGTAGAAAATAGCAGAAGACCCTTTTTTTCTTCAGATTCTGGGTTATCACATTTTGGTGAAAGTTTTGGAGTAAAGTGTGGATGAGTCCTTTTCATGCTTAGGGCTTGTACAGGATGTGCAGTATGCTGAAGATTTGTTTGATAGTTAACCATTAAAATAAATTAACCTAATTGAAAACTAAATAAACTAAACTAATAGAATTTAAATATGAACTAAACTGATTAAAATAACGAAAAATGCTATTAAACTCCTAATTTAAACCAATTTCAAATATAGAACAAATTAAAAATATACTAATTAAATATAAAATGAACTAACCAAGTTATTCTAATTAAAAAACTAAATTGAACTAATTATAATAACATAAAATAAAAAATGAATTAAAACTAAATCTAAATATTAAACTCGGATAAAAAACTCCTTAAATCAAAGCAAATTTAAATTTATCTTAAATAAACACTTAAATGGAACAAATAAAGAATTAAACTGAATGAAATAAAATAGATTAAAAGTAGAAGGTAAACCCAAATTAAAATTTAACTAAATTATAAACTAATTAATAAGAACAAACTTAAAATGGTTAAACTGAAATCTAAAAGAATCTAACTAATTATATCTAAATTAAATTAAAAATAAAACTTAAAATATAAGACTAATCTGAAATTAAGTATTCTTGCAAATTAAATATTTTTATTTTGAATGAAAAAGAAAAAGAAAATTAATAACACTAATCGATGCTAATAAAACTTATAAAATAAACTAATTAATCTAAAACTCAAACTGAAATTTAAACCTAAGTAATCTAAGATAGTTATTTATCTAACAGTAAAAAAAAAAACTAAAACGAGACAAAAAATTTTAAATAAGTTGTAGAATTAAGAATAGGTAATAAAAAGACTTTGAATAAAACAATCGGCTAAAAACGCACAATGAATGATTAATGGACTAGAAATGCGAAAATGACTGACTATCAAATAAATCGATAAAAAATGCATCAGAAAATAAACTTAAATTAGAAAAAAAGTTTGGTCAAAATTTAGGGTGTGACACCTTCCAACTCTTGAAATTCTCAAAAGTTTCATCCTTCGTTTCTGAATGAATACCAATAACTTTCTGGAATAGTCATCAACTATGGATAGAAAATATCTTGCACCTGAATGTGAAGGGTTCCTTGCAGGCCCCCAAAGATCAGCATGGATGTAATTAAGGGATCCATGTGTTCTTTGTTTACCTTTGTTAAACTTCACCCTACAAGATTTACCAAATACACAAGGTTCACAAACTCCAACTTCTCGATTTTATCACCACCTAGTAGGTTCTGTTTCCCCAGTTCGATTAGGCCTCTCTCGCTGACCTGGCCCAATCTCATGTGCCATAATTTTGTCTTCGACAACAGTTTTGTGGATGCAACCTTTGTCGAATCACTTACAACTTCAGCCTCAAGGGTATACAAGCCTTTTTTCTTCATACCTCTCAAGACTTCCTTCGACCCCTTGTAAACACCCCAAATTTGCCCTCACCCATTCACACAATGGCTTGTGATATCTTCATATGTATAAATTCAATCATAGCATCTCATATTGCATTTTTGATTCACTGCATTGGTTCTAAGTCATTTGCATCTAGGGTTTGTGATCTGAGCTATCCAAGAGCTACTTGAGCCACTCCAAAGGTCATCAATAATTTCAAAGAGGTCCATGTATGTTCAAGCATCATATTATATCCCCACAAAGTCAAGAAAGTCAAAGAATCACAAGAACTGAGATTGGCATGGAAGCAGAGCCAGGTTTAACTGCACAGATGACCTAGAATTAGGGTTTTGGTTTCAAAGGCCATAAATCCAAATTTTTTGGTCATTCTTGTTTCTATTGGTCTCTATATGTCATAAGGATAATGCATATCAATTTTCATGAAGAAATTCCATGGGGAAGGCATCTAATCAAGAGTTGACTTCTTGAGCAAGTCAGTGCAAAATCAGGGCATCTGAGGCCCCCAATGACCCAACCAAAGGGTGTTCTTCATCATTTTGAATGTGTATGATCTTTATTTGATCATAGAAGATGTTGGAAGTTCACAAAATTGAAGAATTTCAAGCCATTTGCAAAGTTGCCTTTTTGGGAAAATGACTTGTAATGGAAACTTGCCATTTTGGGAAACTTTTTCAACCCTTTCTTTTTGATTCAAAAATGCTTCAAATGAGAAAACTTTGGTCATGAAAGTTGTAGAATGGATCATTCCCTTTTCAAAAAGTACAAGAACTCATTCTAATTCATTTTGGATCAAAAGTTATGGCTTGTCAAAGTTGGGAAAAATCACATAATTTCAAGTTATGTACCAAAGAGGCAAAGTTGCAAAACCACTTGCCAAGTTGAAATGAGGCCTCAAAGTGACTTCTAACCTTTGTACAAACATGAACCATTTCCTAAAAGTCAGATTGCATCAAGAGTTTATCCATTTTCATGACTTGTGGATCAAGAAACTTCAAAAGGGCCAAAGTTGATTAAAGTTGCAAAACATCATACAAACCCTAATCCATTTGTTAATTGGCTTCAAAACTGATCCCATGGTCCTCCTTATTCCTTGCTGCGCAGGACACCCCTCTTGTACTTGACCTACCATTGGCCCATACCTCTCTTACACAAAGCTTGACTTTTTGCATAAAGACCCATACCAATCACAATAGGGCACAACCACTCCTCTGACCTATCCAAGAGTGATAAGTGGACCAAATGCAACATAACACAACAAACAACACAAGCCAAAACCTCAGATTGCCATAGTTATCAAAAATCCTCCAACTTGCAAAACCATTCGAATCTCTCAGCTCACTAAACCATTCTTCAAACCAACTTCACCATTGATCTCAAAATGACTCACTGATCACAAACCAACCACTGAAACAGCCAAAAACCTCACAATAACCAAACACGATTTCTGACCAGTTGAAGTGCAATCTCACAAACCAGCCAAAAGAAATTCTTTCCAAGCATCAAAACTTCATCAGGAGGTCAAGGGGAGTGGTTTGCACAAAGAGAGGAGGCCTGAAAGTCCAGAACTGAGAAAGCTCAAGCTCAGGTACCTTCCTGAAACATTTTTCCAGAACTTGTTTCTTTAGTTATAGAATGGTAGAGTGTGTTCCACTGATCACAATGAACCTTGAATGGTGAAAAATGGTTGAGTTTTGAGTGTGTATGCATGTTCTGAAATTTTGTTCAGTTTTAGGTTTTTTGTTCGAATCTTGTTGTTGATGAAAAATAAATGGGATTTGGTGCTGGATTCTTGCTCTATGGGGTTTGGGGATCATTTCTGGAGATTTGGGGGGTTTGATTTGGCCTAGGGAGTGATTTTGAAACTTTCAGGGAAGGGGGTCACCGGAGAAGACGACCGGAGCTCGTCTCCGGTGACCTGAAAGTGATTAGTGTGTTAAATGCGTTTAGGGCAAAGTTTAAATGTGGACCCTTGATCTGGCTGACTTTTGTTGACTCCCGCGCGTTTCAATGGCTTGGATCTTTCATTAAAACCCTAATCTCATTTAATTAATTTAATTAATCCAGTTTAATTTAATTGGCCCAGTTTGAATGAGAGCCGTAGGATAGCGCGTCAGTCTTTCCCTCCACTCCCAGTTTGAATATCAGCCTTAGGATGCGTTGACTTTTCTTTTTGTTCATATTTATTTTATTTTCTTGTCATTTATTTTGTGCATTTATTTTAAAATAGTTAAAATCATTAAAAAATTATGAAAATTTTTGTCAAGGGTTTCATGAATTTTCAGAACACAAAAATATTTTAATTTTTATTTTTCGCATTAAAAATTATTTTTAAATCATTTAAATGTTTATTTTTAATTAGTTAATGGAAATTAATTAATTAAAAATACATTTAGGTATTTAAAAATCACAAAAAAATTCACATAGCATTTAAAAACATTTAGAAACATTGTCCAACCCTCAAACCAAATTTCTTTTTTGTTCTTGATGCCTTTTGATCATTTTTCATTGGATTTAATTCCATTTCAAGGCAATATTTTGTTCCAAACTTCAAAAATTCATTTCTGCCTAACCATTGAGAGTTGGATGATGATTCTTTTGGCATTGCATCTTGCATAACATGTAGTTTATAGGATAAATTTGGTTTGATTTGATCTTGCATTTTCAATTTGTTTAGGATTTTTCTTGATAAGGTACCCCAAAACCCTAGCAATCTTAGAAAATTCATAACTTTCTTTAGGTTAAGAGTTGGATGCTCTCCTTTGGGGAGTGAGCTTGTATAGGTTTAGGGTATCTTTGATTGCATTTTCAAATTTTTATCATGTCATATGCTTCTGATTTTGAATTTTGCTTTGTATGTTGATCATAAACCCTAATTTATGTCTTCCTTTGCATCCACCTTCCATTTGCTTGCATACCATGACTTGCCATGACATTTTGTGCATTAATTTGATTCATAATACATCTTAGGACATATTAGAATCATGTTTGATCATTACATATCTCATTTACCATTTTGTATGTCCATTGCATCTCATAACTTTTCATGTACTTCCATGGTTCAAAGCATGCCTCATTTGCATCTTTATGTTTGTTTGATCATTCTCATGCCTTGCCTCATGTTTGTATCATCTCTTAGCATCATTAACATCGTGTAAATGCTTCTGGTTTTGGTTTGCATCATCACATTTCATCTCATTTGCATTGCATTTCATTTCTTTACTAACTTTTCAGGTGGTAAGTTGTATTGAGAAGTGAATTTCCCTTCACTTCTCACAATCTCTTTTCATCTCTCTTATGCATCATTGCTGCATCTTATCTTGTGCTTTGGATTGAGCTTGCTCATTCTTGTTCATCTTACTTTCTTTCTTCAAGCAACTTGTCTCCTTAAGTGGAACAAGTTGTTTTGCTTCTCTTTGCTTCTTGCTCCTTTCATTTGCTTCTCTCCTTGGTGGTTCCTTGAAGATCTTTCTCCCTTGAGCCTCATAAACCCTAGGACCCCCAAGCATGATAATAATTAGGTTTTGATTAGTCCCCCATTTAGCTTTTACCTTTGTGTCACCATTGAGTCTTCTCTTCTCATCTCATAATCAAGGACTAAACCATAAAGGTTTTAAGGCTTTGTGACTAAGCTTATGCCTGCATCCTTCTATTAGGATGGAGTGTATAACTTTAATCCTAAGTGTTAAACCCTTAATGTGTTTAACTCCTTTAATCAATCCACCTAATAATTACTAAGTCATCAAGCTTGTAACTTGGGCCTTGCATTAGGGTTCTAATTCTTCCTTAATTGGTTAAGAAAGACTAACCCTAGTGTTAATGGACAAGTCCCCCTCAAGTTGTCTTACAAACCATAAAAATTACTTCTTAATTTTACCATTAACTAAAATCCACCTTAATAAAGGCTTTGCTTTGTCATGAGGTTAATCCCTAATCATGGATTAAGTTGAGGAGCTTTCCCCAGCTTAAATGTTCTCATCTATTATCCTTATATTAGGATGGTGTAATGAGTCCATTAAATCCTTGATTATGGCTTAAACTCATTACTTAACACTAAACAAAAACAACAAAAACATCTAAATAATCGCAAGTAGGTTAATGATCTTAATCCTACATCATGGTGATTAAGTGTGAGAAGCTGACTTCACACTTGAGGTATTCTCATTACCCCTAATCAGAGGGAGGATGTGATGAGTTTACTAATCCATTGGTTTAGGCTTAAGCTCATTTTCTTATGACAAATACCAAAAAGCAATAAAAGACTGAAAACACAAAAACAAACAATAACCGTCTCCTCCGGGATTCTTTTCTCATCTCATTCACTCACAATCGAGAACTTGCTTCTTCCGTCTAATGCAAGACAGTTTGCACCTGAGCCAGACAGGTCATACACTTGAGCATAGACAAGTAAGCAGTTCACAAGTCAATTCATCTTTCAGTCTCTTTGGGTCGAACTACGGTGTTCTGACTTCCTCATTGCACGAGAGGATACGTAGGCATAACTTAACAGTTATCGAACAAAAGTCTCTGTTTATTCCCCCTCTTTCCAGCATCACTCTTTAAGCCTCATAGTCATGAGCATTTCATTCTTGTTCTTACACTGACACTTCACTTATACACTCCACACTTCTTTTACACTAACACTTGCATTCTTTCCAGCTTTGATACACAAATTGCACTGACACTACCCCTTTAAGCACAAACTCTTTCAAGCGTGGATCCCGTCGAGTACGGTGGACAATCTGGGTGCTAATACCTTCCCAGGTTGTAACCAACCCCCTTTCTCAGTCTCTCTGGTTCGCAACCGTCTTATCCATATCTTTCTAGGTTTATGCAGCATTACCTTTCCTTCGGGATAAAAATGCCTAGCTGGCGACTCTATTCATTCCTTTCTCTTTCGCCGGCCGTTCGCGTCTGTACCCCATTTGACTTAGCCTCATTTGGTGGGAGCGACAGCTTGGCGACTCTGCTGGGGAACCTTATATTGTAACCAGGGCTTCTGGTTCTTTTTGTGGGTTCCTCCTAGCGCTTGTTTGATTTGTGTTTACTGGGGTGTTATGTGTTATTTGTGTTTATATATTTGCTTTATTTACTGCTTTATGTACAGTTATTTATTGCTTTCTTTACAGCTTTATATATCATACTGTCATATTGTCATCTGGCTAGATCTGGTTTTTGTTTTGATAGGTAGGGTTCATTGAAAGTTCAAGGTCTTATACCTGGGACCTGAGTGACACCTAGGCTAGAGTGGTTCATGTTCTTTCCCATTCCATTTCGGTCTGGTGCGGGAATATGAAACACGGTTCAAATGTGGGTTTCTTCTTGAGAACTCTGTGCTACAGATTTCCTGTAGTGCTAGGGCTACCTGGGAAGCCTGCTAAGTCTGGATGGCCTTTACTATGACCTTCAGAAACTGAGGTGAATTAGAGGAGGATCTTTTATGGTTATTGTAAACACTGTACCTCCGGGTTAGAAGTGTTTACACTTCTCATAACTGATCCAAGTCTGAGGATCCTTGTTTTAGAACATCACCTGTGAGGGGGTTGGGTTGTTTACAGGTTTGCAGGAACCCTTGGCCACATCATACCCTGATACTTGTTTGGTTTAAGAGTACTCCATTTTGGACAGTTCTTGTGATTTAACCCTGGACATGTGACTCTTTATTTGAGTCCCCCACCTTGGTTACTGGACTTCTGAACATCCATCTGGACTTCTTGAATATACATGGGCCTTTTATACCAGGGCAATTAATCAGATCTAGCTTGATCACAAACCCTTGCATATCATTTGCATACTCATCATTTGCATCATTTAACATTTGCTTATTTGTTTTTCAGGGTATCCACATCATATCTGGCTTGGTTTTGACCCCTTCATCTGCATAGACCCTTTGTTCATCAGTGATCTGCTTCAGCTATCTTCATCAGCTACCTGCTTCAGTTACTTTTATCACCAGCTTCAGCCTATCAGTGGCTCATCTCCAGTATCAGTCTTCATCATCAGCACTTGTTTTCAGCTCTTCATCAGCAGTCATGGCACCCAAGAAGAGCAACATTTCATATCATTTCTTTGAGCCTGTGCTGACTGGCATCAGGCAGGTCCAGGCACTTATCACTCCAGACCACATCCCATTATTCAGAGAGCATTATGGAGGCATCCTTGATATGGTTATGGACTTAGACCCTTCTCAGAGGAGTTTGATCCACAGTTGCTTACAGTTTTATGACCCTCCTTTGAGATGTTTCACTTTCCAGAACTTTCAGCTAGGACCTCTGTTGGAGGAGTTCTCATCATTGATTGGAGTACCTGTCAGGGGTGATATCCCCTTTAACCCTGAGATGACTTCTCCCAGCAATGGAGAAGTGGCAAAGGCACTGTATTTAGAACCTATTTTGATTGAGCAGAACATGACCACAAAGGCTGGTATCCCTGGTCTACACTTAGACTTTCTGACTTCTCAGGCCATCCTGAAGGCCTCTTTGGGAGAATGGAGGGCAGTTTGTGCATTGTTGGCGCTCAGTATATATGGGGTGATATTATTTGCAGATGAGCCCAAGTTTATCAGCAAGAATGCCATTCATCTCTTCCTTCTGAGGAACCCAGTACCCACCTTGCTGGGAGATTTTTATTATTCTGTCCATCAAAGAAATGAGAAACAGAGAGGAAGATTGGTGAGATGTTGTGCTCCCCTATTTCATACCTGGCTACTCAAACACTTACCCAAGACTGATGCCTTCCTGAATCCTCACCAACAGAAGAATTGGGCTAAGAGACTCATTTCTTTGACTTCAGATGACATCAGATGGTGTACCCAGAGCACCAAAGGCAGGGACATAATTACTAGCTGTGGACAGTTCCCCAATGTACCTCTAGTAGGAGTGAAGGGTTGCATCAACTACAATCCTTTGCTGTTTAAGAGACAATTGGGATATGCTTTGGTCCACCCTCCAAGAGTGCAAGACTTGGCTGAAACCCTGTATTGTGAGATAAAGCCTAATCTAGCTGTTGTCAGGCAAGCATCCTGGGCGTGGGACAACATCCAGACCAAAGGGATGGCCATTCTTGGGAGGTGCAATAATGTGGCTTTAGCTCAGTACTATGAATGGTCCCATGATAGAGCTCAGATTTCTGGGATGCCTTTCACCATTGAGGATACACCTGGACCATCCACAGCACCACCTCCAGCCACTGTCAGCTTGGAAGAATTTGAGAAACTAAAGGAGAGGAATGAGAATCTGTCTCAAGCTCTGAAGAAGACCCTCTGGGAGAGGAGTGATGGTCGTCTAGACATTGAGAGGTTGGAAAAGCTTAAGGTGGAGCATCTGGACAAGATTGAGAAGGCAGAGAACTACATTAAGAAATCAAGAGCTGGGGAGCAAATTTTGAAGAACGCCTGTAAAGAGGCCCAGTTTCAGAAGGCTAGGACTGATCTCTATCTAAAAGAAAGTCAAGCTAGGTAGGTCAGGATCACTGAAGCTCGTACTCAAGAAGATAAGAGAACTCAAGCCAGGATTGAGCAATTGGAGGCCAATGAAAAGAAACAACAGGAGGCCCTGCTAGCAGCCCAGAAGGAGATTTCAGAGTTGAAACTTAGGGCTGGTGTGAAGAGGTCAAAGGACCAAGACAGGCACAAGAAGCTGACCACTGCTATTGCCACCAGAAACCTTCTTATCAGAAACATTACAGAGCATCTGGCTGGTCCTGTAACTGAAGCACTTTTGAAGGAGGTTAAGGAGGATGAGTTTGGATTAGATGTTTGACTTCTTCGCTTGTTGTTATTTCCATTTCATGTACTTTTATTTTTATGATGTATTTTGACCCCTCAGGGGCATGTGTTGTAAAAATAAACTATGTATGATCCACCATTTGTAATGTATTTGTAAGTTTGTTTCATTGATTTTTCTTCTCTCAAGCAACATCAAAGCATCTTCCTCAGGGTCTGGAAAGGTCAAAACCAAGAGCCGAGCCGGATACCTTGGAAAACAAATAAGCATACTGCATTGCATACTGACTTTTGTTTTGTTTTGTAGGGTTTTATTTTGTTTGTTACTAACTCTGTTGTGGTTCAGGAATTATTGCTCGCCGTCGGGTGTTCCCTCTCAACCGTCCGCACAGGTATCCTACTCGCAACAATCTTCCTGGTATCCAAATGGACCAAGTACAGCAAGATCTGACAGAGGTCAGAACTCAGATGGCTAATGAAAGGCTGGAGATGAGAAACCAAATGACCCAATTCATGGAAGTAATGAATGGCTTGGCCCAAAGTCAAGAGAGATTGAGGGCATTGGTAGAAAGACAAACCCCGGAAGAACCCCATCTGGGAACTGGAGGAACAAGTAACAATGAAAGGGGTCAGCCTCATGTTAATCCACCAGTATATGGGCCTCATCTACATCCGGAAGTCAACATCCCGGGTAATGTGCAAGGAAATACTACTGCCGGCAGGATCTTACAGGAAGACCCCCAAGAAGAGCAGTTTACTGTAATGGGAGCTGGGGATGAAGTATATGATAGGAGGTTTGATGAAATTCCTGAGAAGTTAAGATCTCTGGAGTCTCAAAATTCCCTAGGTTTTGATGTCATGGACATGGGGTTAGTGGACGGGGTAAGAATTCCCCACAAGTTTAAACCCCCGTGCTTCGAGAAGTACAACGGAACTTCCTGTCCATGAACTCACCTACAGTCCTTTCTGGGGTGACTTAAGGCATACACCATGGATGAAAAACTGTGGATGTTTTACTTTGAAGATAGTTTGATTGGGGCTTCAAGGGAGTGGTACTCTCACTTGACCAGAGCTACTATCAGATGCTGGAAGGACCTAGCTGAAGCCTTCATCAGACAATACCAATACAATCTAGACATGGCTCCTAACAGGACCCTCTTGATGGGAATGTCTCAGTCCTCCAGAGAAAGCTTCAGGGAATATGCCCAGAGGTGGAGACAGCTTGCTGTTGCTGTCCAGCCACCCATGTCGGAAAGAGAAATGGCCGACATGTTTATGAACACTCTGTAAGGGACATATATTGATAGGCTAGCTGCCTTTTCTTCCACCAGCTTCGCTGACGTAGTCATAGCTGGAGAAAGAATTGAAAGCCTTCTGAAGATGGGTAAGATTTCTGATAATGGTGCAAGTTCGTCAAGTAATCCCAGGAAGCCTTTTGTGGGACCTAGAAGAACTGGTGAGACAAATGCCATTCATGCCGGCAGGGGCAGACCTCAGTATGTCCACAGATCAGTAGCAGCTGTCACTATTCCAGCTCCGATTCCTCAGCAACCAACATATCAACCACAACAACCGCACTATCAGCAGCAAGTTCAATATTCGCCACAGAGGACTTACAACAACAATAACAGCAATCAACATCAACGACCCTTTCAGCAAAGACCATCACAGGCAAATAGGGTGATTGACCCTATCCCTATGCCTTATGCCGCTTTATTGCCACAACTCCTGAAACTCAATTTGGTTGAATTAAGGACATTGGCACCACCAGATCCCTCTAATCTCCCAAGGAATTATGATTTCAACGCCAGGTGTGCTTTCCACTCTAATGCACCTGGTCACAACACAGAGAAGTGCAGGGCTTTGCAAATGAAAGTGCAAGACCTGGTGGATTCTAAAGCCCTCAACTTTGCACCCCCTCCAAGTGTCACCAAGAATCCCATGCCCAATCATGGAGGAGCAAGAATTAATGCCATTGAGGAAGACAAGCCATCTTTCTTAATCACCAGTGTTGGACAGATTCAGACACCTCTGGTCGAAATTAAAGCTCAGCTCCTAGAATGCCAGATGTTCCCCGGGTGTGAGCTCGGTTGTGGTTATTGCAACATTTCGGTCAACGGGTGTGATAATTTGAGAAGCGGCATAGATGGTCTTATCAAAAGTGGTATACTCCAGATCACAACAACGGTGCCTACAAATCCAGCAAATCCTTTGACAACAATTCCTGATTCTCCTACAACTGCAACAACAATCATTCCGACCAATTCATCAATATCATCAACGATGGCTTCATCCATCACTTCAACAAACCAGATGTCAACAACCATTTCTTCTACAACATCAGCGTCCATTTATTCATCAGAATCTTCTACAACACCAACAAAAATTAATGAAGATATCTCAGCAGTCACCATCTACTATGATCCGTCAAATGTTCCTCCAAACAACAACTTTCAACAACAAACAGTGGCACCTCTTGCCAGATCACCAGTCACCATTTACTACGATCCGCACACCATTTCAATACCCTCCTCTACAGCAATCAGTCCAGTTACCATCACGGTGCCTGGACCAGTTCCATATGAAAGCAGTAATGCCATACCCTGGCATTATGGCTCTGACCTCTACTGCAACGGGGAGAAAATCACTTTGGACTCTTCAACTTCTTCTCCACAGATTGATAATGTTGGGGGAGGCAGAGGCTTCACCAGAAGCGGACGCCTTTTTGCCTCACAATTGCAAAGACCTAATGCCGAAGCAGAAGCTGCTGCGAAAGCAAAGGGGAAGAGTGTGGTACCTGAAGAACCAGTCATCAAGGAAACTCAGAAGACATCTTTTGAGCAAGATGTAGACGAGTTTATGAGAATTATAAAGAGAAGTGACTACAAGGTGGTGGATCAGCTTCACCAAACCCCCTCAAAGATCTCCATATTATCCCTGCTGATGTGTTCTGAAGCTCACAGGAATGCATTACTGAAAGTCCTGCACGCAACATACGTGCCAGAAGAGATCACTGTTAATCAGCTAGAAACTGTGGTGGAAAATGTCAACACCAGTCATGGACTGGGCTTCACCAATGCTGACTTAACAACTGAGGGGCGTAACCACAACAAGGCTTTACACATCACAATCCCTTTCTCACTTACAATAAATCCCAGCAGCTTACCGGATCGCACCCCGAATGTGCATTTGTTGGGGTTCAACTTCAGTTGGTACTTCCTCAGACGCTTGAATAACTTCAACAGATTTACCAAGTGGTCTTCTTCTGTGAGGGACTTGGCAATCATGTAATCCACATAACATTCGATTTCTTTATGGATCATGTCGTGGAATAATGTCACCATAGCCCGTTGATATGTTGCACCAACATTCTTCAGTCCGAATGGCATCACCTTGTAACAGAACGTGCCCCAGGGTGTGATGAAAGTTGTCTTCTCCATGTCTTCAGGTGACATCTTGATATGATTATATCCTGAAAATCCGTCCATGAAGGAGAATACCGAGAACTGAGCCGTATTATCCACTAATACATCAATGTGAGGTAAAGGGAAATCATCTTTCGGGCTGGCTCTATTCAGATCTCGGTAGTCCACACACATCCGCACCTTGCCATCCTTCTTAGGCACAGGTACAATATTAGCAACCCATGGCGGATAGCTAGTCACAGCAAGGAACCCGGCGTCCCACTGCTTTTGAACCTCTTCTTTGATCTTCATTGCCATGTCTGGGCGAGTACGGTGCAATTTTTGTTTAACTGGCGGGCAGTCTTCTTTCAGTGGCAGCTTGTGCATGACAATATCGGTGTCCAACCCTGGCATATCCTGATAAGACCAAGCAAACACATCCACATATTCACGAAGCAGGTCAATCAGTTGCTCTTTCACTGAGTCTTGTAAGCAGGCCCCGATCTTAACCTTTTTCACATTTTCATCCGTACCAAGATTAATCATTTCGACTTCCTCCTGATGAGGAGTGATAACCTTCTCCTCTTGCCTTAACAACCTGGCTAGCTCTTCAGGAAGCTCATAATCTTCCTCAACCCCTTCATCAGCTTGATTGATTGGATTGTCAAAGTCATATAGAGTCATAGCCGTGCTGTTGTCGGTGCAGTCTGAAAGGCACTCTCTGCAAGGGTTTAGATTGTCCATTTTAGTGATCGATTTTAATATTTGTTTAGAAAAAGTGAAATGAAGTTATCATTTTGGAAAACATTGCCATTTTATTTTTTGTACAAAAAGAAAAATGAAAAACAGTGAGCGGAAAAGAAAAAGACTCATTTGCAAAAGACGTCTGATATTCATTGATTGATCTGTTTGCACAAAATTACAAGATGGCCCGATTACAAAATGAGCCTTGTCATCTTGGGCAAGATGCAAGACTTGATGCATGCTTAAAATATACAGGAAATAATAATTACTCTGCAGGAGTAACCCTTATAATTTCCTGGGAAGACCAGTTTGAGATACGGCTCCCCGGGATCCTTGGACGTATCCAGCTCTCCAGGTTGTGGTCGCTTTCATCCTCGTCTTCCAAGTTGTTCACTGCATCCGGGGTGAGCATTCCCCCGCTGACAAAGTTGGGCTTCTTGGCAGCCTCTGGTTGATCTTGTTGAGTTGGTTTGTAACCCAACCCAAATCTGTCCTCCTTCTTCTCCACAGGCAACAGCTTGCCCCAGCCTTGGGCAGTCCCCTCTTCAACAACCTTCCTGGCTTGCTGATAAGATGTCATGGAGGTTCCCAGTACAACAGATGCTTCATTTATGTTCAGGGCCTCAAACCCCTGGCTCATGGTTTCATGGATTTCTCCATCCATCTCAATATACTTATACGTAGCCAGATGGCTAACAAAGATATCTTCTTCACCACAGATGGTGATGATTTGATCTTCCCACTCGAATTTCAGCTTCTGGTGAAGGGTAGACGTAACTGCGCCAGCGGCATGGATCCAAGGTCTACCCAACAAACAGCTGTAGGCCGGCTGAATGTCCATCACATAGAAGGTAATTTTGAAGGTTTGCGGGCCAATTATCACAGGCAGATCAATCTCTCCTAGCACTGATCTTTTAGAGCCATCAAATGCTCTTACCACCAGATTACTCGGACGCAATGCCAAGCCATCGTACTCCAGCTTCACCAAGGCTTTCTTTGGTAGAACATTGAGTGAAGACCCAGTGTCCACCAGTACATGGGATAGAACAGCACCCTTGCATTCTAGAGTGATGTGTAAAGCCTTGTTGTGGTTACGCCCCTCAGTTGTTAAGTCAGCATTGGTAAAGCCCAGTCCATGACTGGTATTGACATTTTCTACCACAGTTTCTAGCTGATTAACGGTGATCTCCTCTGGCACGTAAGCTGCGTGCAAGACTTTCAATAATGCATTCCTGTGAGCTTCATAACACATCAGCAAGGATAATATGGAGATCTTTGAGGGAGTTTGGTGAAGCTGATCCACCACCTTGTAATCACTTCTCTTTATAATTCTCATAAACTCGTCTACATCTTGCTCAAAAGATGTCTTCTGAGTTTCTTTGACAGTTGGCTCTTCAACTACCACACTTTTTCCCTTTGCTTTGGCAGCAGCTTCTGCCTCGGCGTTAGGTCTTTGCAATTGTGAGGCAAAAAGGCGTCCGCTTCTGGTGAAGCCTCCGCCTCCCCCAACATTATCAATCTGTGGATAAGAAGTTGAAGAGTCCAAAGTGATTTTCTCCCCATTGTAGTAGAGGTCAGAGCCATAATGCCAAGGGATGGCATTACTGCTTTCATATGGAACGGGTCCAGGCACCGTGATGGTAACTGGACTGACTGCAGCAGAAGAGGATGCTGAAATGGTGTGCGGATTATAGTAAATGGTGACCAGTGACCTGGCAGGAGGTGCCACTGTTTGTTGTTGAAAATTGTTGTTTGGAGGAACATATGCTGGATCATAATAAATGGTGACCGCTGAGATATCCGTTGGCGTTGTAGAAAATTCTGTTGAATAAATGGGTGCTGATGCTGTAGAAGAGATGGTTGTTGACATTTGATTCGTTGAAGTGATGGTCGGAGCCATTGTTGATGATATTGATGAATTGGTTGGAATGATTGTTGTTGCAGTTGTAGAAGACTCGGGAATTGTTGTCGAAGGGATTGCTGAATTTGTAGGTGCTGATGTTGTGATCTGAAGTATACCACTTTTGATAAGATCATCTATGCCACTTCTCAAGTTATCACACCCGTTGACTGAAATGTTGCAATAACCACAACCGAGCTCACACCCGGAGAACACCTGGCATTCTAGGAGCTGAGCTTTAATTTCTACCAGAGGTGTCCGAATCTGCCCAACACTGGTGATTAAAAAAGACGGCTTGTCTTCCTCAATGGCATTAATTCTTGGTCCTCCATGATTGGGCATGGGATTCTTGTTGACATTTGGAGGGGGTGCAAAGTTGAGGGCTTTGGAATCCACCAGATCCTGCACCTTCATTTGTAAAGCCCTGCATTTCTCCG
Source organism: Lathyrus aphaca (assembly GCA_963966055.1). Taxonomy (NCBI): domain Eukaryota; kingdom Viridiplantae; phylum Streptophyta; class Magnoliopsida; order Fabales; family Fabaceae; genus Lathyrus; species Lathyrus aphaca. The sequence continues at coordinate 612,634,463 of OZ014519.1, forward strand.
TACTGTGGCCAGGTGCATTGGAGTGAAAAGCACATCTGGCGTTGGCGTCATAATTTCTTGGAAGACTGGAAGGATCTGGTGGTGCCAATGTCCTTAGCTCAACCAAGTTGAGTTTCAGGAGTTGTGGCAATAAAGCGGCATAAGGCATAGGGATAGGGTCAATCACCCTATTTGCCTGTGATGGTCTTTGTTGAAAGGGTCTTTGTTGTTGATTGTTGTTGTTGTTGTTGTTGTAGTTTCTCTGTGGCAGATACTGAACTTGCTGTTGGTAGTGTGGTTGTTGTTGTTGTTGATATGCGGGTTGCTGAGGGATCGGAGCTAGAATAGTGACAGCTGCCACTGACCTATGAACATACTGAGGTCTGCCCCTGTTGGCATGAATAACATTAGTCTCACCGGTTCTTCTAGGTCCCACAAAAGGCTTCCTAGGATTGCTTGACGAACTTGCACCATTATCAGTAATTTTTCCCATCTTCAGAAGGCTGTCAATTCTTTCTCCAGCTATGACTACGTCAGCGAAGCTGGTGGAAGAAAAGGCAGCTAGCCTATCAATATATGTTCCTTGCAGTGTATTCATGAACATGTCGGCCATTTCTCTTTCCGACATGGGTGGTTGGACAGCAGCAGCAAGCTGTCTCCACCTCTGGGCATATTCCCTGAAGCTTTCTCTGGAGGATTGAGACATTCCCATCAAAAGGGTCATGTTAGGAGCCATGTCTAGATTGTATTGGTATTGCCTGATGAAGGCCTCAGCTAGGTCCTTCCAGCATCGGATAGTAGCTCTGGTTAAATGTGAGTACCACTCCCTTGAAGCTCCAGTCAAGCTATCTTCAAAGTAAAACATCCACAGTTTTTCATCCATGGTGTATGCCTTAAGCCTTCCCAGAAAAGACTGCAAGTGAGTTCGTGGACAGGAAGTTCCGTTGTACTTCTCGAAGCACGGGGGTTTAAACTTGTGGGGAATTCTTACCCCGTCCACTAAGCCCATATCCATGACATCAAAACCTAGGGAATTTTGAGACTCTAGAGATCTCAATTTCTCAGGAATCTCATCAAGCCTCCTATCATAGGCTTCATCCCCAGCTCCCATCACAGTGAACTGCTCTTCCTGGGGGTCTTCTTGTAAGACTCTTCCTCCAGTAGTATTTCCTTGCACAATACCCGGGATGTTGACTTCCGGATGCAGATGAGGCCCATATACTGGTGGATTAACATGAGGCTGAACCCTCTCATTGTTACTTGTTCCTCCAGTTCCCAGATGGTGTTCTTCTGGGGTCTGTCTTTCTACCAATGCCCTCAATCTTTCTTGACTTTGAGCCAAGCCATTCATTACTTCCATGAACTGGGTCATTTGGTTTCTCATCTCCAGCCTTTCGTTAGCCATCTGGGTTCTGACCTCTGTCAGATCTTGCTGTACTTGATCCATCTGGATACCAGGAAGGTTGTTGCGAGTAGGATATCTGTGTGGACGGTTGAGAGGGAACACCCGACGGCGAGCAATAATTCCTGAACCACAACAGAGTTAGTAACAAAACAAAAACCTACAAAACAAAACAAAAGTTAGTATGCAATGCAGTATGCTTATTTGTTTCCAAGGTATCCGGCTTGGCACTTGGTTTTGACCTTTCCAGACCCGGAGGAAGATGCTTTGATGTTGCTTGAGAGAGAGAGACTCAGTGAAACAAACTAACAAATACATTACAAATGATGGATTATACATAGTTTGTTTTTACAACACATGCCCCTGAGGGGTCAAAATACAACATAAAAAGAAAAGTACATGAAATGGAAATAGCAACAAACAAAGTGATCAAACATCTAAGCCAAACGCATCCTCCTTAACCTCCTTCAGAAGTGCTTCAGTTACAGGACCAGCCAGATGCTCTGTAATGCTTCTGATAAGAAGGATCCTGGTGGTAATAGCAGTGGTCAGCTTCTTGTGTCTGTCTTGGTATTTTGACCTCTTCACACCAGCCCTAAGCTTCAATTCTGAAATTTCCTTCTGGGCTGCCAGCAAAGCTTCCTGTTGCTTCTTTTCATTTGCCTCCAACTGCTCAATTCTGGCCTGAGTTCACTTATCTTCTTGAGTGCGAGCTTCAGTGATTCTGACCCACCTAGCTTGACTTTCTTTTAGATAGAGATCAGTCCTAGCCTTTTGAAACTGGGCCTCTTTACAGGCATTCTTCAAAATCTGCTCTCCAGCTCTTGATTTCTTGATGTAGTCCTCTGCTTTCTCAATCTTGGCTAGATGCTCCACCTTTAGCGTTTCCAACCTCTCAATGTCTAGACGACCATCACTCCTCTCCCAGAGGGTCCTCTTTAGAGCTTGAGACAGACTCACATTCCTCTCCTTCAGTTTCTCAAATTCTTCCAGGCTGACAGTGGCTGGGGGTGGTGCTGTGGATGGTCCAGGTGCATCCTCAGTGGTGAAAGGCATCCCAGAAATTTGAGCCCTAGCATGAGACCATTCATAATACTGAGCTGAAGCCACATTGGTGCATCTCCCAAGAATGGCCATCCCTTTGGTCTGGATGTTGTCCCAAGCCCAGGATGCTTGCCTGACAATAGCTAGATTAGGTTTTATCTCACAATACAGGGTTTCAGCCAAGTCTTGCACTCTAGGAGGGTGAACCAAAGCATAGCCCAGTTGTCTCTTGAACAGAAAAGGATTGTAATTGATGCAACCCTTCACTCCTACCAGAGGTACATTGGGGAACTGCCCACAGCTAGTAATTATGTCTCTGCCCTTGGTGCTTTGGGTACACCACCTGATGTCATCTGAAGTGAGAGCAGTAAGTCTCTTAGCCCAATTCTTTTGTTCGTGAGGGTTCAAGAAAGCATCAGTCTTGGGTAGGTGTTTGAGCAGCCAAGTGTGAAACAAAGGAGCACAACACCTCACCAACCTCCCTCTCTGCCTCTCATTCCTTTGGTGAACAGAATAGTAGAAATCTCCCAGCAAGGTGGGCACTGGGTTCCTCAGAAGGAAAAGATGAATAGCATTCTTGCTGATAAACTTGGGCTCATCTGCAAAAAGTATAACCCCATATATACTGAGGGCTAACAATGCACAAACTGCCTTCCATTCTCCCAAGGAGGCCTTCAGGATGGCCTGAGAGATCAAGAAATCCAAGTGTAGGCCAGGAATTCCAGCCTTTGTTGACATGTTTTGCTCAATCAGAATAGGTTCCAAATACAGTGCCTTTGCCACTTCTTCATTGCTAGGAGAAGCCATCTCTGGGTTGAAGGGGATACCACCCCTGATAGGCACTCCAATCAGTGATGAAAACTCCTCCAACAGGGGTCCCAACTGAAAATTCTGGAAAGTGAAGCATCTCAAAGGAGGATCATAGAACTATAGGCAAGTGTGAATCAAACTCCTCTAAGAAGGGTCCAGGTCCATAACCATATCAAGGATACCTCCATAATGTTCTCTGAATAATGGGATATGGTCTGGAGTGATAAGTGCCTGGACCTGCCTGATGCCAGCTAGCACAGGCTCAAAGAAGTGGTATGCGATGTTTCTCTTCTTGGGTGCCATGACTGCTGATGAAGAGTTGAGACAAATGTTGATGATGAAGACTGATATTAGAAGTGAGCCACTGATAGGCTGAGGATGATGATGGAGGTAGCTGAAGCAGGCAACTGATAGCTGAAGCAGATAGCTGATGCAGATAACTGATGAGCAGGGGTCTATGCAGATGAAAGGGTCAAAACCAAGCCAGATATAAAATGGATACCCTGAAAAACAAATAAGCAAATGTTAAATGATGCAATGATGATGTATGCAAATGATATGCAAGGGTTTGTGATCAAGCTGGATCTGATTACTGCCTTGATATAAAGGTCCATGTATGTCTAAGAAGTCCAGATGGAGGTTCAAAAGTCCAGTAACCAAGGTGGGGTGCTCAAATAAAGAGTCACATGTCCAGGGTTAAATCACAAGAACTTAGCAAACCTGTAAACAGCCCAACCCCCTCTCAGGTGATGTTCTAAAACAAGGATCCTCAGACTTGGATCAGTTATGAGAAGTGTAAACATTTCTAACCCGGAGGTACAGTGTTTACAATAACCATAAAAAATCCTCCTCTAAATCACCTCAGTTTCTGAAGGTCATAGTAAAGGTCATCCAGACTTAGCAGGCTTCCCAGACAGCCCTAGCACTACAGGAGATCTGTAGCACAGAGTTCTCAAGAAGAAACTCACATCTGAACCGTGTTTCATATTCCCGCACCAGACCGAAATGGAATGGGAAAGAACATGAACCACTCTAGCCTAGGTGTCACTCAGGTCCCAGGTATAGGACCTTAAACTCTCAGTAGAACCCCACCCACCAAAGCAACAATACCAGATCCAGCCAGAATAGCAATATGACAGTATGATGTATAAAGCTATAAAGAAAGCAATAAATAATTGTTCATAAAGCAATAAATAAAGCAACTATACAAACACAAATAGCACATAACACCCCAGTAAACACAAATCAAGCAAGCGCTAGGAGGAACCCACAAAAAGAACCAGAAGCCCTGGTTACAGTATAAGGGTCCCCAGCAGAGTCGCCAAGCTGTCGCTCCCAAAGATTTGCATCCCGGTCCAAGCGCGAACGGTCGGTGAAAGGAGGATGAGAACACACAGGAGTGAACTCAAAAAGACAAAGAGTCGCCAGCTAGGCATTTTTATCCCGGAGGAAAGGTAATGCTGCATAGACCTGGGAAAGATATGGATAAGACGGTTGCGAACCAGAGAGACTGAGAAAGGGGGATGGTTACGACCTGGGAAGGTATTAGCACCCAGATTGTCCGCCGTATTCGACGGGATCCACGCTTGAAAGATTTGTGTTTTAAAGGGGGTAGTGTCAGTGCAATTTGTGTATCAAAGTTGGAAAGGATGCAAGTGTCACTGTAAAAGAAGTGTGGTGTATATAAGTGAAGTGTCAGTGTAAGGACAGAAGTGAAGTGCTCAAGATCATGAGGCTAAAAGAATAAAGCTGGAAAGAGGGGGGAATATACAGAGACTTTTGTTCGATAACTGTTAAGTTATGCCTACGTATCCTCTCGTGCAATGAGGAAGTCAGAACACCGTAGTTCGATCCAAAGAGACTGAAAGATGAATTGACTGATGAACTGCTTGCTTGTCAATGCTCAAGTGTATGACCTGTCTGGCTCAGGTGCAAACTGTCTTGCATTAGACGGAAGAAGCAAGTTCTCGATTATGAGTGAATGAGATGATAAAAGAATCCCGGAGGAGACGATTATTGTTTGTTTTTGTGTTTTCAGTCTTTTATTGCTTTTGAAAGTTTGTCATAGGTTAATGAGCTTAAGCCTAAACCAATGGATTAGTAAACTCATCACATCTTCCCTCTGATTAGGGGTAATGAGCATACCTTAAGTGTGAAGTCAACATCTCACACTTAATCACCATGGTGTAGGATTAAGATCATTAACCTACTTGTGATTAATTAGATGTTTTTGTTGTTTTTGTTTAGTGTTGAGTAATGAGATTAAGCCATAATCAGGGATTAAACAGACTCATTACACCATCCCAATAGAAGGATAATAGATGAGAATGTTTAAGCTGAGGAAAGCTCCTCAACTTAATCCATGATTAGGGATTAACCTCATGACAAAACAAAACCTTTATTAGATGGATTTTAATTAATGGTAAGATGAAGAAGTGATTTTTATGGTTTGTAAGACAACTTGAGGGGGACTTGTCCATTAACACTAGGGTTAGTCCTTCTTAACCAATTAAGGAAGAATTAGAACCCTAATGCAAGGCCCAAGCTACAAGCTTGATGTATTGATGGTTATTAAGTGAATTGATTAAGGATTTAAACACATTAAGGTTTTAACACTTAGGATTAAAGTTATACACTCCATCCTAATAGAAGGATGCAGGCATAAGCTTAATCACAAAGCCTTAAAGCCTTTAGGGTTTAGTCCCTGATTATGAGATGAGAAAAGAAGACTCAAAGAGACACAAAGGTAAAAGCTAAGTGGGGAACTAATCAAACCCTAATTATTATCATGCTTGGTTATTCCTAGGGTTTGTGGGGTTTAAGAGAAAGATCTTCAGAGAAACCACCAGGGAGAAGCAAGATAGAAAAGGGATGAGATGAGAAGAGAAAAGAGGGAAGAGAGGCACAAGTGAGCAAGCTCACTCAAAGACAAGTAAAAATGCAGCAAGGATGCAAAATGATGAGGTGAAAAGAGATAGGAGGTGAAGGTAAATCCACCTCCCAAACAAGCTTACCATTAACCTGAAAAGTTAGTACAAGAAGCATAAAGGAAGGAATGAGATGAAACAATGCATATGGATGGGCAAAGGCCAAAGTCAGAAACATACACATGATGCAAATGATGTAAATGGATGATGCAAACACATGTCAAGAGTTGTGGATGATCATACAAGGATGAGGATGCAAATGAAGCATGCTTTGAACCATGAAAGTTCATGAAAAGTCATGAAATGCAAATGACATACAACATGGAAAATGGAAGATGCAATGATCAAACATGATTCTAATATGTCCTAAGATGTGTTATGAATCAAATGGATGCACAAAATGTCATGGCAAGTCATGGTATGCAAACAAATGGAAAATGGATGCAAAGAAAGGCATGAATTAGGGTTTATGATCAACACACAAAGCAAAAACCAAAACCAGAAGCAAACATCATGATAAAAATTTGAAAGTGAAATCAAAGGAACCCTAAACCTATACAAACTCACTGCCCAAAGGAGGGGATCCAACTCTTAACCTAGTGAGAGTTATGAATTTCTTAAGATTGCTAGGGTTTTAAGGTACCTTGACAAGAAAAATGCCAAACAAATGGGAAATGCAAGATCAATTCATGCCAATTTAATCCTATAAACTACATGTTATGCAAGATGCAATGCAAAAAGAATCATCATCCAACTCTCAATGGTTAGACAGAAATGAATTTGCAAAGTTTGAATCAAAATAATGCCTTGAAATGAAATTAATTCCATTGAAAATGATCAAAAGGCATCAAGAATAAAAAAATAAATTTGGTTTGAGAGTTGGACAATGTTTCTAAATGTTTTTAAATGTTACATGAATTTTTTTGTGATTTTTAAATACCTAAAGTATTTTTAATTAATTAATTTTCATTAATTAATTAAAAATAAACTTTTAAATGATTTAAAAATAATTTTTAATGCAAAAAATAAAAATAAAAATATTTTTGTATTCTGAAAATTAATTGAACCTTTGACAAAAAAATTCAGAATTTTTTAAAGTGTTTTGCTATTTTTAAAAATCCGTGGAAGTTAAATATAAAACAAATGAAATAAAAATGAAATTAAATGAAAAAAATGAAAAGTCAAATGATCTGAAGGCCAGGATTCAAATTCAAGGGGGCGGGAGTTGACTTGGCGCGCGTTTGGACGGCTCACATTCAAACTTATGTAATTAAGATTAAACCCTAATTAACTAACCCTAATCACTCTCTCCGGTCATCTTCTCCGGCCAATCCCCTCCCCTGAATCCCTCAAAACGCCATGAAACTTCACCAAAAGCTCCAGAATCAAACCTTAAACAACCCTAAACATGAATCAATCCTCAAAAATCATTTATCACTCAAGAACATCATGAATCGAAGCAAACAATTTTTAGGTCAGAAAGTTTCAGAGCAACCATACATCCTGGTTTCTCAACCATTTTCAAAAATAATCATATCCCCATGATCAGGGGAGTACATAGAATCGTTTAAGAACTTAAAATGGAGTTTCTGGAAAAAAGTTTGAGATGGCTACCTGAGATGGAATATCCTGGTTCTGGGCTTTCTGGCCTTTCCTTTGCTGCAAATCCACTCCTTTGAATCCTCTGATGATGAAATGAAGCTTAGAAAGCTTTGAGGATGGCTGGTTTGGGAGATTGGCAGAGTTCTGTTCAGTGAAGTGAGAAAATCGTATTTGGTTTGTGTGAGGTTCTGGGCTGTTTCAATGGTTGGTTTGTGATCAGTGAGTCATGTTGAGATGTTTTGTGAAGTTTGTTTGTGTGTTTGATGCTTGTGGAGAGTGTTTTGAATGGTTTTGCATATGGAGCATAAACTTGGAACTATGGTTGTGAGAGGGCTTCAGCATGAATTGTTATGTGCTTTTGCTTGCATTTGATCCACATAAAGAAGTGTGATAGGTCAGAGAGTGGGTGCTGGCATATTGTGATTGGTATGGGCAAGTTGCCAAAATGTCAAACTTTGTGTAAGAGAAGTATGGGCTCATAGCTAGCCAAGGACAAGAGGGGTGTCCTGCGCAGCAAGAAGTGTGGAGAGCCCTAGGATCAATTCTGAATTCAGCAAGCAAGTGGATTAGGGTTTGAGTGAGGTTTTGCAACTTGCTTCATCTTTGGCCCTTTTGAAGTTTCTTGATCCACAAGTCACAAAAAATGAGCAAACTCTTGATGCAATCTGACTTTTCGACATTGGTTCATGTTTGTGTGAAGTTTAGAAGTCCATTTGAAAGCACAATTTGCCTTGGCAAGGGATTTTGCAACTTTGCTTCTTTGGTAGAAAACTTGAAATTATGTGATTTTTCCCAACTTTGACAAGCCATAACTTTTGATCCAAAATGAATTAGAATGAGTTCTTGTACTTTTTGAAAAGGGAATGATCCATTCTACAACTTTCATGACCAAAGTTTTTCCATTTGAAGCATTTTTGAATCAAAAAGCAAGGGTTGAAAAAGTTTCCCAAAATGGCAAGTTTCCATTACAAGTCATTTTCCCAAAAAGTCAACTTTGCAAATGGCTTGAAATTCTTCAAATTTGTGAACTTCCAACACCTTCTATGATCAAATAAAGATCATACACTATCAAAATGATGAAGAACACCTTTTGGTTGGGTCATTGGGGGCCTCAGATGCCCTGATTTTACACTGACTTGCTCAAAAAGTCAACTCTTGATCAGATGACTTCCCCATTGAATTTCTTCATGAAAAATTATATGCATGATCCCTATACCATATAGAGACCAATAGAAACAAGAATGACCAAAAAATTTGGAGTTATGGCCTTTGAAACCAAAACCCTAATTCTAGGTCATCTGTGTAGTTAAACCTGTCCCTGCTTCCATGCCTTTCTCAGTTCTTGTGATTTTTTGACTTTCTTGACTTTGAGAGGATATAATATGATGCTTGAACATACATGGACCCCTTTGAAGTGATTGATGACCTTTGGAGTGGCTCAAATGGCTCTTGGATTGCTCAGATCACAAACCCTAGATGCAGATGACTTAGAATTAATGTAGTGAATCAAAAATGCAATATGAGATGCTATGATTGAACTCATGCATATGAAGAGATCACAAGCCATGGTGTGAATGAGTGAGGGCAAATTTTGGGTGTTTACACATGCTTATAGATCAATACCCACAACTGGAATCAAGGATGTGATATGTAACCCTGCAAATGAATAGACATGCGTTAGGAATTCGAGTATGCGGATGATGTCATGCAATGCAATGACACGTGATCACTGTTGCATATATTGAACATTGTTGTACTGCTTTTTTGATTTTCCTGAATACCGACTATCAAGAGTACTAGATCACATGTGTCAAAAGAAAACCCAAATATCAGGAATAAGGTAGGTTGAAGGTCAATTTTCCCGCAAACCTGTAAACATTCCCCCACCTCACTGGTATGCTTCGGGTTGACATCACAGACTTTCAAAGCCGAGCAGCAATAATACATTCACCATTTTCGAGGAATGGCTCGTGACCAAATCAGGGAATTGGTTTGGCATTATTACTACTCAGGGAGGTCTCAGCTGAGTCTGGGAAAAAAGAATCTCTTATAAGTTCGCGGCTTCAAGCACTGAAGTCGAGAAAAAATAGTACATTCATCCCGAAGGGTACAATACTATCCTCATATGACCAGTTGCTTTAACTGGGTTCCTATGAGAGAACAAAGTCATCTTATGCGACTTCCCAGTGGGCCCTCGGGTGCAAATGGGTTTGCCACAAAATGTGGTCTACCACTGTGACCACTGGAGAGGGTTGTTTCCACTAAGGTCCTCGGTGATCGGTCCCTAGTGTTAGCAGCTCAGGTGGGAACATTCTATGGTCTTCCTAGGCAGTATAGAACATATCCCAAGAGAGCCTAATCTGGGTGTGGGACTCGTGAAAACTACACGTGCTTAAGACAACGCAAGCCACACGACTGCCCACTCTAAATCCTATGTGTATACTCAAGCCGGGTAGTTGGCTTATCTCACAATAATCCCATCCCGCCAAGGAAACCCAAAATAGCCAGTACAGTATATGCCAATATATGCAACAGTAAGGTAAAGTGCGGAAAGCTTTAAATAAAGCTGTAAAGTAAAGCGATGAACTATAAATAAAAATGCAAAGCTAAACTAAAGCACAACAACAAACGAATAAACACCCAAAGAAAAAAGAAAGAGACAAGTGATAGGATTAACTCTCAAAGGGGAAACCATAGATTCTAGGTTCGATCCCCAGCAGAGTCGCCAGTTGTCGCTCCCTGGATTTACATCCTAGTACAAATGCGAAAATGGCGCGAAAAGGGTAGAGTCGCCAGCCATGCATTTTTATCCCGAATGAATGGGAAAGGTAATGCTGCACAAACCTAAGAGAAAAGGAAAGGACAAGGTCCTGCGAACCAAAGATCTGGGTTCGGGAGTCGGTTACGACCTGTGAAGGTATTATCACCCCAGATGGTCCGCCGTACCTGACGGGATCCACGCTTGTTAGTCTGTTTTAAAGGGTGAGAAATAAAATGTTGCTGAACAAAATAACTGCTAACTGGAACTGGAACTGGAATGAGAAATGGAATTGGAAAAAGAGAACAAAAAGAAAGGGGAGAATGTAGGGAAAATAAAGAATATGCTCGAATGGGCCCTACCCCGCTGCCTATGTACCTCATTAGGAAAATGAGAATCAAAGTCGACGTAGTTCGCCTAACTAAGGCGAGAACTTGTTTATGTTTTTTATGAGCTGGAACTGCGTATGTCTATGCTCAGGTGTTACAGGCTCGCCTTGGACGAGTGTGTTTACCGTCTTGAAAATGAGACAAGTCGTCGCAAGTTCGCGTTGTGAGTGAATGAGATGAGAAGAGAGTTCCCGCAGGAAAAGACGAGTGTTGTTTTTATTTTGTCTTTTAGAGAAGTGTTTTGACTTTTGGTGTTTATCGTGTGTACAACACTAAAGACTATGATACAGGAGCGAATACTTTCCAAGGTTGCCCCAAATGGGACGTTTGTAAAGTATTCTAGAAGAGTGGAGGAGACGTCCACTAATCATTTCCCATATGGCTTAAGGCTCGTGGCATATTGTACACAATTTCCTTATTAAATGTTTTGATTTTTTATTTGAAGGTGAGTAGTGAGACTCAAGTTACAAAAGGAAAAAATCTAAGGGAATTAGACTTACCCTAAATGATTATGTTCAATGGTGAATCCTATGGTTAGTAAAGTTTGAACGGAACACTGCCTAAGTGGATACTAAACCTAAAAAAGGAGAGTATACAAAAGTAATGACTAATACGGTCCTCCTATGTCATGGTTGGAGAGAATGTATGATAAGTCGTGAAAGGAAATGGAATGATGGATCAGGTGGGTTGATTGCACGGTGCTGAGACACGCGACTTATGGTTCATGACATACAAGGTTTATGCTTTGGTTTATTGTAGTGGATCGAAGTGTAATTGTGGAAACCTAATGTCGCATGAAACTTTATTCATTTATTTTTTTGAAATTATTCAACGTTGGATCAAATATCTCTTTTTCTTCATTTTTGAAATTTGATTATCTAAACGCTTCATTTTATCTTTTTCTATCCTAATTATAGGTATCAAGCATAAAAGTGTATTCTACACTATTACATCACAAAGCATAAAACCACAAAAATACAATCAAAGCATAATGGAAAAATATATGAATCCGTAAGAATGACCCTCGAATAATACCTTGCACAACCAAAACTTGTTAGTAAATGAAATCAAAATGAATATGCAAAATTATGAACAAAAAGGATTAATGTGTAAAATTGTAAAAATTACTAAAAACACATAAAGCATAAAACTGAAATAAATGTCAAAATAATCGAAAAAGGAGTTAAAAATACAAACTAATTTTTTATATGGTTAAAAATATTATTTATATTTTTCTGGAATTTTTTTATTGAGAAAAACCATTTTTAAAAGATGAATTTTAAAAGGATTATAAAAGAAAAAAAAAAGAAAAAAAAAGGAACAATGAGGTTGCGGAGAAAGTAAAGTGATAGTCTAAAACAACCATGGGCCAAGAAAGTGGGGGTATGAATAGGAGTTTTGTGCTAAGCCCAATTACACGTCAGGCCTGGAAGCATATATTATGTTCTTCAGTTAACTCTTGACTTGGGAGGTTAATCTCAGCCGCTAGATCTAATGACTTGGATATGATGAAATGATGAAAGCAAATGAGGCGCAGGTGTATGGATACTACGATAAGGGTAACGCACAGGAACAAAATATGGTGGTCCATTCGGACGGTGACAAGTGTCACCGCTGCATTGGACCGGGAAGACAACAACCATATCCACTCAGTCAAAGAGGACGGAATTTAAGTGTGTTTATGGTTTTCAATTTATAATTAATCCAAATTAACAAATAATCAATTAAATTAAGTGGAAGACCAAATAAACACTCAACCTCACCTCTCTAACTCATCTTCAAACGTGTTTTCCTCTTCTCCTCTCACAAATATTCAATTTCTTACCAAAACCCTAGCCCGCCAGCGGCGCGGCAGTTTCCTCTGGCATCTCATAAAACCAAAAATCTTCCACACAACCATCATATATTTCTCCACTTCTATCCCAGACCGAAATTGATTCTCAGAAATTTCCTCAGAAAAAACAAGAACAACTAACGCTACATAACAACGATCTTGTATACGTGATAGACCTGAAATCATACCTTGTAGATCGAAGGAGGATCGATATGATGATGTTGATGACAAGCGATGAAGACGATGATGAAGGTCGCGAAGTCACTCGAGAACTGAAGAAGAAGGTTGCGGTGTATTGAAGCTGATAGTCACGATTTCGTTGATCTTTTCCTTGATGCAACTCGTTTTGCATGGTCACTGCGCTTCTGATGTTCGTTGATGGGATTCTTGATCCATTTCATGATTTGCAGGTAGATGCTTCTTCGGCGGTTTTTGTTTTGACTCTGTGTTGTTGTGCAAAAATGAATGTTGACTCGTGCGCAGGTTGAAATAATGAAGGTTGAGGTTAAGATGATAATTGATGGAAAGTTGCAGAGGGAAGATTCTGCAGATTATGATTGTTGATACAGATGAAGTTGGAGAGGGAGGAGATTGATGGAGGTTTTGGATGGTGATGATAGATTTACAGAGAATGATGAAGTTTGGAGAAGGCTTGGACACTGAGAAAAATATGAGAACTTGTGAAGAATGAGGATTGAAGATGGAGGATGAATCAATCCGAAAAATGGAAGGGGTGGTGAAGAAGAATGAATGAATAAGAGATTCAAGGCTTTATAGAGAGGAATGGTGAGGGTATTTTGGTGATTGTTGGTAAAGTCGGTTGGAAATTCAGTTTTGATTCAGTTAGATTTTTTAATTCAGTTATTGATTTTTTTTTGTTACTTGAATTTGCAAGTTTGGAGATTGAAAGAGTTTGTTACAGAAGCTAATTGATGAAGAGTGAAAAATGTTCTCATGGAGTTGTTGATGAAGGCTTGGGATTGAGATTGAATGGTTGAAGATGGTCCTGAGCTTCGTTTGTCACTGTTTTCAGAATTAAATCTCTCATCTTTTATATCAGTCAGATCTCTTTTCTCACTAATTTTTGTTTTTTTTTTCTCTAGATTTTCTTTGGAGATTGAAGGAAATTCAAGAAGTCTGCAGGTTGAAGAAAAAGGGATTGGGGAGGAAAATTGACTGATGAAGATTGAGATTGAGTGAGCTTGGATATTGACCATAGAGGATCCGAGATATGAAGATTGATGAAGTATGAGTTGAGAAGCGATTCTGAGAAGATTTTTTTTCATATTTCGTTTTCTGCGTTTTTTTCCTCCATGCAACCGATTTTCTTTTTTTTGTTCTCATTATTTTCGTCCGCATTTTCCGCCCATTTCTCTTGAATCTAGTGTAGTTTTATGCATAAGAGATACTACTAGCCAAAGCACATAGAGAACCCAAATCAGTGTTACTAGTGAAGATTGTAGTAGTTTGTGGTGAATGTTTAGAATGAGCAATGTGGATTTTCCAAACAATTTGGATATTGATTAAACTCAAGATGGAGAAATGGTTCTAAAAAAATGAAATGGGATTTGGGTCTAAAAGATGGGCTTATTTTGGACTAGGAAAAGATCGTGGGCATATAAGTGGATATTGGGTCAAAAATATTTGATTTTCAAACCATGGATGTGGATTTGGCTATTGACTTTAATGAATGGATATAGATCTAGAATTCCAAGAAATCTACATTCCTTTTTTGAAGTAACATTTCTCAATCAAAACCTCCCATTTGAATCACACGTAACAAGCCATATGAAATTTATACAACAATAATGTTTTGATCACAACATGGACCCACAACTCGATCTCTTGTACCATGAATACCAATACACCTTTGTCGTGCAACCCTAAGCCCTCTTGGACACATTAGTTTTCGATACCTCACCTCTTAAGTGATAATAAAAATCTCTTGAAAAATATAAGATCCACTGATGGACAAACCTTGCACTGAAGAAACACTTCTTGAGTACCACATATTCAGGAAAAATAAACCCTAACTCTCGGGATGAGAATAAATAGGCTTAAGATATAGAATTCCACTAGGATTTTTTTTAGATCAAGTCCCCCGAAGCCATGATGAACCCTTAAACACCCGACACTCCTCGATAAATCTTGGAGAAAATAACCCTGATGCTTTGATAGGAAAATATGCATGACATTGAGGGTTAACCTTTTGTCTCACTCTGGGATGTAATGGCCAGATAAGTCACCTCCTAAATATGGAAATTCAGGTCCACAAAATGCTTTGATCCTATGCCTTAGGTGCTCAATGCAAATGAATGGAAGTGAGTGTAAATGACCTGATGGAGAATGCAGATGCGATGTGAAGTATAAGCTAGTTAAGGTTATAAATAAGAGGGCAAATTTTGGGGTGTTACACGTTCTATTTCCCCCTGATGTTACATCTATCAGAGCAAGACACCAGATACTCTATAATTAAGCTATATAGCTTCCAGCTAAGACTTCACGCACCGCGAACTCATCTCGGATATCTGCAAGTTACCCATAAAAGAGGCAACATTTCCAAGCAGACAGGGGGAGAAATCACAATTCATTATAGTAATATAAGGACATGGAAAATAAATAGAAAAAGTACAACAAGATCATAACATCATCAACAAAATCTTCACAACATCATCACCATTTCATCCTTGATATGCAATGTCAACTATAATGAAATGCAAATGATACATGTGGTACTGATTTTCTCTATGCGATGGACACTTGCCATTAACTCTCCACAAAGGAGCACACCATAATCACCAAATCACTTCAATCCTCACAATGGGATTGAAGCTACCAATAGGCCAAAGCCCCAACAAAAATATGCCATGAAATGCAACGATGCGATACTCCTCATAATCACCAAATATCAACAAGTGCATCATTCATTTCATGTTCAGCAAATAATCATCAAATAATCATGTCTTTCATCACAACAACACATCGATAATACTTCTTTACTGATAATACAACAAAACAACTTCTTTGATCAACAAGATAATAAAAAAACTTCTCTCATCAACAACAACAAATCGTCAATTCACATTAACATCATGTTTATAAGCATAAAACCAATTTTCAACAATACAACAAAACAACTTCTTTTATAAACAACAACAAATCATCAATTTATAATATAAATCATGTTTATAAGCATAAAACCAATTCCAACAATACAACAAAATAACTTCTTTTATCAACAACAACAAATCATCAATTTACAATAAAATCATGTTTATAATCATAAAACCAATTCAACGTTTTCTATATATTCAGCACTGAAAAATGTCTCACTTTACTCATTTTATTTCATCAAAACAAAGTTCGTCTCGTTAGCTTTCTGACGCTTCAAACGGGGCCTCAATCGGAGTTACGGATCAAAAGTTATGAATTTTTCAAAAATAAAAAGTGCCATTGTTATAGTGTTAACCGGTTAACACCTGAACATAAGCAGTTTTCTGCTGTTTTTACGAATTCTACACCAAAATACCCCAATTTTTCATATGAATTTATCCCATTTTGTTGCACCCCAAAATTTGCCCTCTGGTTTTTTCGATCTTTAATTGACTTTTTGTTTCGTATGCATCCTCATTAGGTCATTAACATTTGCATTCATTTACATCGAGCTCCTAAGACATGGGATCGAGATTTTCAGAAGAATTAGGGTTTCACACCCTATGTTTGATTATCAGGGGAATTCAAGATTCTTATTATGTAGCCATCAGTGGTGTCATCTTCTTATTGCTTTTGTCACAGAATTAGGATTTATTTCACTGATTAAGTGATATTCAAGGATTTCATGTCTACAAGGACTATTCACCATTCCTCTAGCCTATCATTAGGCTATTCTTTTCTTCATCAAGTTACAAGGTTATTCTTTTCAGCATCTCATACTATTTTCTTTTCCTCAACATCTCGAACTTTTGTTTCGATTCAAGTGTGGTTGTTCATTCAGTATCCGGCTCAGATGGATGTTTGACCTAATCTTGGTCAAACTATCAGGAGATCGCTTCAATTTCCAGTTATCGGTGCAAGTGGTTTATTTCCACAACAGTGCGTGTTCAAGATCAAATTTTTGTGTGTGGAATTCTTCAGGTTATCAAGCAGTGGTTCACGCGAGGTCTGGTTCAGAAAATCGCGTCCAATATGATCATATGTGGGGTCATGTTCATTTGAGGATTTATTTTCCCAATGATCGATTCAAATTGTTCAGAGTGTTTCAAGAGTTATTTTTCCAGAGGAGGATTAATTCAGAGAGTTATTCATTTCAGTTGTGGAGTTGTCTAGTGATGATTGTGCTCATTTAATCAGTGGCCTTTGTGGAAAAAGTTGAGATTGGTTTTCGATTCATCTTTTCTTTAAATTGAGTTTTTATCATCCATTTGTTCACAAATTATTAAATCCATTTTATTTCTAACCGACATCCATCTCTCATATCCAACTTCATCTGTAAAATTCATTTTAGACCATTTTTAGATTATTTTCCAAATCCATTTCACCATATACTATATTTTCCATATACCATTTTTTCCATTCACTATTTTTCTTTTCCTTTAACGTTTTATTAACCATTTATGTCCATCTTTAATTCAAATTCCATTTTTATCCAAATATCACATTTTAGAACCATACCCTTATTCATGTTCATTTTCAAATTTAATTTAATCCATAATCAAAGTGCAATCCATACTTCAATCCAACTCAATACCAATTGTGTGCCCATTACAAAATCACAAACAAAATCGTTCCAAGTCCATTGTTCCACAAAGAATTCAAGTGAATTGGATGGAAATATTAATGTGTTATGGTTTGTGTTACAATATCAAGATTTCCCACACAATTCATTCTTCACTAAATTCCCACAATTATTTCATAACACTACATGACCCTACAAATGTTTTCATGTTGTCACTAACGTGACTAATCCACCCGCTCATTCCATTACTCCAACAAATTCTTCTCACACAATTTACGTACAACCGTACGACACACGCAACACTAGGTGTGGCAAAACGGGCCACCCGCCCCGCCCCGTGCCCGCCCCGCCTAAAGCCCGCCAAAAAATAGCGGGACGGGCATGCCCGCCAAGTTGAAATGGGCATAAAAGTCTAGTCCGCCCCGCCAAGGTGGCGAGTTGGCGGGCGGCGGGCTTGCCCGCCTTCTTTTTTAATTATTTTTTCTATTTTTTTAAATAAATTAAAAGATTCTTCTTTCTACATTTCAATAAAAATACATCAAACCAACATTTAAAAAACATAATTTTTATTAGCCTAAAACATCAACTTTTAGTGAAATAATACTCTTATCATATATAATATCACATTTAGTATTTTATACGATCTAAATTCAAATTTCGTTCACACTTTTGTCATTTTTCATTAGAAAAATTCAAATACTTGTCCAACAATAAAGAAAGAGAAAGTAGATTAGTCCTAATAATCTAATAACAACTTATGTACATATCACAAACTATTTTCATAGGCTCTTCCAAATACTTAAATAGTGTTATTATATAGGTGTGGCGGGCTTTGGCGAGCGGCGGGTTTTGGCGGGGCGGGCTTTGGCGGGTGGCGGGATTTAGCGGGGCGGGTTTTAGTGGGCGGCGGGTCTAAAATCCCAACCCAACCCGCCACTTTTTAGCGGGTGTGCGGGCCGGCCCGTCGGGCCACGACCCGTTTTGCCACCCCTACGCAACACACAAATTTGCTACAGTTCCACTAAAGATTCCAACGGCAAAATTGAAGCATCTCTTCAACACAACAACAACAATAAAATCCCGGTTCTCACCACTATCGCAACAAATATTTTTCCTCCACTCATTTCACAAAACACAGAAACATTCTTCAAACAAAATTCAACCCCTGCTTCGACGCAGAAACACGAAAACAACCACCTCTCCGCCGCCATATCCTCTTCCACCACCATCTCTCAAACACTTTCCTTCATTCACAAAACCAGCAAGCATACAACACCCATCTCCACTCAACTCCTTAAAATCTAAATTGTAAACAGAACACACAAACCGCAATAAAACCAGAAATAGAGATAACACCATCAAACCTACACTCAACCACCTTGAATCCTTCACTCATTATCAAACAACAACGCAAACAAAAATAAGAGGAATCACGGAACCCATCACCTTTTCAATTTTCCGACCACCATCCTTCACTTCCATAACAACCCAAACACAAAACACGCACAACCGTGACACCATCACCATAACAGACCAATCGCAAAACTTCTTCACTCGCCTTAACTAACTCTTCACTCACCTTCTTCTCAGACCAACAAACCCTTTTCCTCCATACCTCAACAAATCTCCAAACTCAACATAGACTCACACCACTAACAACAATCCGCCGTGAAATTTTTGAAAAGAAAAGAAAAGTAGAAGATGATTAAATAGAGAGATTAGAGTGAGAGCTGAGAAACCGAAAACTTTACCATCTTCATACACAATCTCAAACCGACACAGACCTTCAACAATTCTCCATCACTCTTTTCATTCTTTAACAACCCTTAAACCCATCTTCAACGAACCAGAATAGTAAGAACACCTTTGAACCAATACATCCCCAAATCGCGCATAAAACTTGATCGAAACTTGGACCTTGAATCAAATCCATAAAGATAGTGAGCAAATTGTAAACACCCCAAATTTGCCCTCACCAATTCACACCATGGCTTGTGATCTCTTCATATGCATAAACTCAATCATAGCATCTCATATTACATTTTTTGATTCACTGCATTGGTTCAAAGTCATCTGCATCTAGGGTTTGTGATCTGAGCAATCCATGAGCCATTTGAGCCACTCCAAAGGTCATCAATCACTTCAAAGGGGTACATGTATGTTCAAGCATCATATTATATCCTCTTAAAGTCAAGAATGTCAAGGAATCACAAGAACTGAGAAAGACATGGAAGCAGAGCCAGGTTTAACTGCACAGATGACCTAGAATTAGGGTTTTGGTTTCAAAGGCCATAACTCCAATTTTTTTGGTCATTATTGTTTCTATTGGTCTCTATATGGTATAGGGACCATGCATATCATTTTTCATGAAGAAATTCCATGGGGAAGTCATCTGATCAAGAGTTGACTTTTTGAGCAAGTCAGTGCAAAATCAGGGCATCTGAGGCCCCCAATGACCCAACCAAAGGGTGTTCTTCATCATTTTGATTGTGTATGGTCTTTATTTGATCATAGAAGATGTTGGAAGTTCACAAAATTGAAGAATTTCAAGCCATTTGCAAAGTTGACTTTTTGGGAAAATGACTTGTAATGGAAACTTGCCATTTTGGGAAACTTTTTCAACCCTTACTTTTTGATTCAAAAATGCTTCAAATGGGAAAACTTTGGTCATGAAAGTTGTAGAATGGATCATTCCCTTTTCAAAAAGTACAAGAACTTGACCTAATTCATTTTGGATCAAAATTTATGGCTTGTCAAAGTTGGGAAAAATCACATAATTTCAAGTTTTCCACCAAAGAGGCAAAGTTGCAAAATCCCTTGCCAAGGCAAACTGAGCTTTCAAATGGACTTCTAAACTTCATACAAACATGAACCAATGTCTAAAGATCAGAATTCACCAATAGTTTGCTCATTTTTGTGACTTGTGGGGCAAGAAACTTCAAAAGGGCCAAAGATGAACCAAGTTGCAAAACCTCATTCAAACCCTAATCCACTTGCTTGCTGACTTCATAATTAATCCTAGGACTCTCCACACTTCTTGCTGCGCAGGACACCCCATTTGTCCTTGGCTAGCTATGAGCCCATACCTCTCTTACACAAAGTTTGACATTTTGGCCAAAGACCCATACCAATCACAATAGGGCACACCAACTCCACAGGCCTATCCATGAGTGATAAGTGGACCAAAGGCAAGCCATAACACATAACCATTCAGGCTGAAACACACCCAAAGCCCTAGTTCCAAGTTTATGCTTCATTTGCAAAACCATTCGAAACTGACTCCACAAGCTTAAAACACACAAACAAACTTCACAAAACATCTCACCACATCCTCCTGATCATTTCCTTGCCTTCACTTGGCCCTAAAACCTCCTGAAATCAAAACACGATTTCTGCCCCTCTTTGAACAGAACTTCTGCAAACTCTCCAATCAGCCACCATAAACTTCAAACAAGCATTGCAAGCTTCTCAGGAGGTCCATTGGAGTTGGTTGGAAGCAAGAAACTGGCCAGAAAGTCCCTGATTTGAAAGCTTCGATTCAGGTAGCCTTGGAAATTCATTTTTCCAGAACTCATATCTCTTGTTTCTAAAATGATCTACATGCTTCCCTGAGTTCACTGAACCTTTTATTTTTGAAAATGATTGAGTTTTGAGGATGTATGGCTTGCCTGAAACTTTGCCCGTAAATTTGATTTCTGTTTGTTCTTCATGATTCACGAAAAAGAAATGAATTTTATGGCTGGATTGTTGTTTAGGAGGTTTAGATGAGTTGATCTGGAGGTTTTGGCAGGATTTGGTGAGGTTTTGAGAGAGTTAGGTCAGAGGTCTCGCCGGAGAAGACGACCGGAAGTCTTCTCCGGCCACCTGAATTTGTTTAGGGTTAATCTGTGTCATTAATGAAGTTTGAATGTGGAGCGTAGGATGGGTTGACTAGGGCTGACTCGCACGTGATTGAATGGACAGAATCTCTCATTAAAACCCTAATCATTTTTAATTAGATTAATTAATTCAGTTTATTTTAATTAAGCCAGTTTGAATATAGACCACAGGATCTGGCGCCAGTCAATGCGCGCGCAATCCATTCAAATGCTGGCCCTTGATTCTGATTACTTCTCATTAAATTCATTTTATTTTCATTTTATTTGTTTTGTTTTGTACATTTTATTAAAAATAGCAAAATACATTGAAATATTCTGAAAATTTTTATCAAACCTTTTATTAATTTTCAGAAACCAAAAACATTTTTATTTTTATTTTTTGCATTGAAAAATATTTTTAAATCATTTAAAAGTTTATTTTTAATTGATTAATGAGAATTAATTAATTAAAAATACTTTTAAGTATTTAAAAATCACAAAAAAATTCATGAGACATTTAAAATCATTTAGAAACATTGTCCAACTTTTAAACCAAATTTCTTTTTTGATCTTGATGCCTTTTGACAATTTTCAATGGATTTAATTTCATTTCAAGGCATTATTTGGATTCAAACTTCAAAAATTCACTTCTACCTAGCCTTTAAGAGTTGGACAATGATTCTTCTTGCATTGCACCTTGCATATCATGTAGTTTATAGGATTAAATTGGCATGAATTGATCTTGCATTTCCTATTTGTTTTGCATTTTTCTTGACAAGGTACCTTAAAACCCTAGCCAACTTAGGAAATTCATAACTTACACTAGGTTAAGAATTGGATCCTCTCCTTTGGGCAGTGAGTTTGTATAGGTCTAAGGTTCCTTTGAATGCTCTTTCAATTTTTTATCATGATGTTTGCTTCTGGTTTTGAATTTTGTTTTGTGTATTGATCATAAACCCTAATTTAGGCTTTCCTTTGCATCCATTTCCCATTTGTTTGCATACCATGACTTGCCATGACATTTTGTGCTTCCATTTGATTCATAATACATCTTAGGACATGTTAAGACCATATGTGATCATTGCATCTTTCATTTGCCATGTTGTATGTCATTTGCACTTCATAACTTTTCATGAATGTTCATGGTTCTAAGCATGTCTCATTTGCATCCTCATGCTTGTATGATCATTCTAATGCCTTGCCTCATGTTTGCATCATCTTTTAGCATCATTAACATCATACTCATGCTTCTGGTTTTGGTTTGCATCATGCCATTTCATCTCATTTTGCATTGCATCTCACTAACTTTTCAGGTGGTAAGTTACTTTGAGAAGTGAATTTGCCTTCATTTCTCACAATCTGTTTTCATCCCTCTTATGCATCATTGTTGCATCTTATCTTGTGTTTTGGATTGAGCTTTCCCATTCTTGTTCATCTTACTTTCTTTCTTCAAGTGACTTGTCTTCTTAATTGAAGCAAGTTACTTTGCTCCTCTTTGCTCCTTTCATCTGCTTCCTGGTGGTTTCTCTGAAGATCTTTCTTGTAAACCTCACAAACCTTAGGAACAACCAAGCATGACAATAATTAGGGTTTGATTAGTCCCCCACTTAGCTTCTACCTTTGTGTCTCTTTGAGTCTTCTCTTCTCATCTCATAATCAAGGACTAAACCCTAAAGGCTTTAAGGCTTTGTGATTAAGCTTATGCCTGCATCCTTCTATTAGGATGGAGTGTATAACTTTAATCCTAAGTGTTAAACCCTTAATGTGTTTAAACCCTTCAATCAATTCATTTAATAATCATCAAGACATCAAGCTTGTAACTTGGGCCTTGCATTAGGGTTCTAATTCTTCCTTAACTGGTTAAGAAGGACTAACCCTAGTGTTAATGGACAAGTCCCCCTCAAGTTGTCTTACAAACCCTAAAAAACACTTCTTCATCATATCATTAACTAAAATCCACTTAATAAAGGCTTTGCTTTGTCATGAGGTTAATCCCTAATCATGGATTAAGTTGAGGAGTCTTCCTCAGCTTAAACATTCTCATTTATTATCCTTCTATTGGGATGGTGTAATGAGTATGTTTAATCCCTGATTATGGCTTAAACTCATTACTTAACACTAAACAAAAACAACAAAAACATCTAAATAATCACAAGTAGGTTAATGATCTTAATCCTACATCATGGTGATTAAGTGTGAGATGCTGACTTCACACTTAAGGTATTCTCATTACCCCTAATCAGAGGGAAGATGTGATGAGTTTACTAACCCATTGGTTTAGGCTTAAGCTCATTAACTTATAACAAATCTCCAAAAGCAATAAAAGACTGAA
This sequence comes from Lathyrus aphaca, assembly GCA_963966055.1. NCBI lineage: Eukaryota > Viridiplantae > Streptophyta > Magnoliopsida > Fabales > Fabaceae > Lathyrus > Lathyrus aphaca. The sequence continues at coordinate 612,658,132 of OZ014519.1, forward strand.
AATACAAAAACAATCAATAATCGTCTCCTCATGGATTCTTTTCTCATCTCATTCACTCACAAACGAGAACTCGCTTCTTCCATCTAATGCAAGACAGTTTGCACCTGAGCCAGACAGGTCATACACTTGAGTATAGACAAGTAAGCAGTTCACAAGTCAATTTATCTTTCAGTCTCTTTGGGTCGAACTACGGTGTTCTGACTTCCTCATTGCACGAGAGGATACGTAGGCATAACTTAACGGTTATCGAACAAAAGTCTCTGTATATTCCCCCTCTTCCAGCATCACTCTTTAAGCCTCATAGTCTTGAGCATTATACTCTTCTTTTACACTGACACTATACATACTACACTTCACACTTCTTTTACACTGACACTTGCATTCTTTTCCAGCTTTGATACACAAATTGCACTGACACTACCCCTTTAAAACACAAATTTTTTAAGCGTGGATCCCGTCGAGTACGACAGACAATCTGGGTGCTAATACCTTCCCAGGTTGTAACCAACCCCCTTTCTCAGTCTCTCTGGTTCGCAACCGTCTTATCCATATCTTTCTAGGTCTATGCAGCATTACCTTTCCTTCGGGATAAAAATGCCTAGCTGGCGACTCTATTCATTTCATTTCTCCTTTCGCCGACCGTTCGCGTCTGTACCCCTTCTGACCAGGTGTCATTTTGGTGGGAGCGACAGCTTGGCGACTCTGTTGGGGAACCTTATACTGCAACCAGGTCTTCTGGTTCTTTTTGTGGGTTCCTCCTAGCGCTTGTCTGATTTGTGTTTACTGGGGTGTTATGTGCTATTTGTGTTTGTATATGTGCTTTATTTACTGCTTTATGTACAGTTATTTTATTGCTTTCTTTACAGCTTTATATACATCATACTGTCATACTGTTATCTGGCTGGATCTGGTTTTTGTCTTGGTGGGTGGGGTTTCATTGAGAGATAAGGTCTTATACCTGGGACCTGAGTGACACCTAGGCTAGAGTGGTTCATGTTCTTTCCCATTCCATTTCGGTCTGGTGCGGGAATATGAAACACGGTTCAGATATGGGTTTCTTCTTGAGAACTCTGTGCTACAAATCTCCTGTAGTGCTAGGGCTATCTGGGAAGCTTGCTAAGTCTGGATGACCTTTATTATTGACCTTCAGAAACTGAGGAGAATTAGAGGAGGATCTTTTATGGTTATTGTAAACATTGTACCTCCGGGTTAGAAGTGTTTACACTTCTCATAACTGATCCAAGTCTGAGGATCTTTGTTTTAGAACACCACCTGTGAGGGGGTTGGGCTGTTTGCAGGTTTGCAGGTACCATTGGCCTCATCATACCCTGTTACCTTGTTTTGATTAAGAATGCTCCACTTTGGACAGTTCTTGTGATTTTAACCCTGGACATGTGACTCTTTATTTGAGTCCCCCACCTTGGTTACGGGACTTTTGAACCTCCATCTGGACTTCTTAAACATACATGGACTTATATCAAGGCAGTAATCAGATCCAGCTTGATCATAAACCCTTGCATATCATTTGCATACATCATCATTGCATCATTTAACATTTGCTTATTTGTTTTTCAGGGTATCCACCTTATTTTGGCTTGGTTTTGACCTCTTCATCTGCATAGACCCCTGCTCATCAGTTATCTGCATCAGCTACCTGCTTCAGCTATCAGTTGCCTGCTTCAGCTACCTCCATCATCATCCTTAGCCTATCAGTGGCTCACTTCTAGTATCAGTTTTCATCATCAGCATTTGTCTCAACTTTTCACCAGCAGTCATGGCACCCAAGAAGAGAAACATTTCATATCATTTCTTTGAGCCTGTGCTGGCTGGCATCAGGCAGGTCCAGGCACTTATCACTCCAGACCATATCCCATTATTCAGAGAACATTATGAAGGCATCCTTGATATGGTTATGGACTTGGACCCTTCTCAGAGGAGTTTGATTCACACCTGCCTACAGTTCTATGATCCTCCTTTGAGATGCTTCACCTTCCAGAATTTTCAGTTGGGACCCCTTGCCCCTATTCAAGCAACTGTTAATCTGAAAAGGATGAGAGCAACGGCTATTAGACGTTCAAGATAAACAGTGATTGAATACCAAAAAGACCCCGAAATTTGCACTCACAGAATGAAGAAGAAAAGAGATATAGATTGTAAAAGAAAATAAAGTATATTGTAAAGTATAGGCGACGGAGGACGACCGTCGAGCAGAGGACGACTGTTGGGTAAAGAGCAATGACGGGGACGGCCGACATGCTGGAAAAGTGCGGAAAATAAAGCAATGACGGGGACGGCCGACATGCTGGGGATAAAAGGGGTTATGATGGGGACGACCATCAAATAAAGCTAAAATATTCTCTGGGGATTAATGAAAAGTGATGGGGACGGCCATCAAGTTCATAAAGTAAAGTAACCAACAATGGGGACGGCCATCGGGCTAAAAAGAAAAGGGACCATGACGGGGACGGCCATCGGGTTAAAGAATAAATGAAATAAACAGATGATGAGGTACGGTCATCAAAGGCGAAGGACGATCACCTAGCAGGGGACGGCTGCTCTGTTGGGTTAAGATGAGGGATGGTCATCTAAGGTGGAGGACGTCCACCTGGCAGGGTACGGCTGCCGAAAATATCGCGACATAGGACGAACGCCGGATAAAAGGTCAACGATGGGGACGGCCATCGGACGAGCATGATGGAGGACGACCATCAAGAGGTGGAGGACGACCACCTAGCAGGGGACGGCTGCTCTCAAGGTTTGTCATGACATGGGACGAATGTCAGATAACCAAAATCAACAATGGGGACGACCATTGGATAAAATGATGAAGGACGATCATCAAGAGGTGGAGGACGACCACCTAGTAGGGGACGGCTGCTAAATATCAACGATGGGGACGGCCATCGGATGAGCATGATGGAGGACGACCATCAAGGGGTGGAGGACGACCACCTAGCAGGGTACGGCTGCTCTCAAAGTTTATCATGACACAGGACGAGTGTCAGATAAAAAGGAAATTTGCTTTGTTGGGGAATAGTAAACACGGACGAGTGTTTATATCCAAGAAACAAAAGGTATAAGTGTTTAGATGCTGTGTATAGATTAGGGATGCGGACGAGCATCCCTAAGACTACGATACGGACGAGTATCGGATAGAAACAAATACTGACACGTGTTCAGAGATAATGATACAGACGAGTATCAACGGGTTAACAAAGAACACGGACGAGTGTTGAATCTGAGGGGACTCTTCTGGGGAATAGTAGACACAGACGAGTGTCTATATTCAAGAAGACATGAGTGTTTGACACAGTGTATGGATTAAAGATGCGGACGAGCATCCTTAAGACTATGATACGGACGAGTATCATGTAGAAACAAACGCTTGACACATGTTCTGAGATGATGGTACGGACGAGTACCAACTGGTTAACAAAGAACACGGACCAGTGTTGAATCTGCGGGGATATAAATGGTGTATACAAGATACGGACGAGTATCTGTATGAGTATGAGTAGTGTATAGATAAGTGTTTAACTTGCTGGGGAGAGTGACACGGACGAGTGTCGAAAGGAGAAAAGTATAGTATAAACAAGTATCTGATGTACGAAGTGTTTATGTAATTATGCTGAGGAAAGTGACATGGACGGATGTCAAGGAATTGTATATATAAGTATCTGTGAGTGCAAAGGGGATACTTTGGCTTTCTGGTGGGGATATGACACGGACGGGTGCCACAAGGAGTATATACTGATGTTTGGGAGTGTGAGGCAACTGTTTAGCTTTAACTCTCTGCTGGGGAATTTGGGAAGCATTCTGTATACTGTTGACGGTTTGAAAGCTTTTAACTCTGATGAGAACGAAGTGTTGGCAACCTGATGCTGGTTGGAGAGGTTTTCACTGGAGGGAAGACGACTCTGCGTGAGGTATACTTCGTTTAACTGCTTTGAACATCTGCTGAGGATCTGATCATCCTGCTCTGACTCCACTGGGGAGAATTTCTTCTTGCTCTGCTGGGGAGATCCCTTGGAAATGAGAATCCTGATGACTCTATGGGGAAAGATCATCTTTAGACTTAGCTAGGGAAGATGCTTGATCACACAATCCTGCTGAGGAGGGAATTCTGATAATTCTAACTTTGTGGGGAAGCAAGGCCTTTAGCTTCCTGTTGGGAAAACTTCACTGTGGAAAGATAAGTCCGCTTGGGGATGAGAACGATTTAATTAGCCTTGAAGTTCTGTTGGGGTTATCATCTGTTCCAACTCAGCTGGGGATGTCAACCTTCTGGACCGACGGAGAAACATATTTGGCAATACTCTGTCGAGGAGAGACTTTGCTGGAGAATCAAAATATGCCCCAAGTATAGTACAATGACTGTGCTGGGAAGATGTGCCAATGAAAATTGGCTTTGACTGAATGCGAATAACCAACTCCTCATGAGGGAATCTTGTCGGCTAAAAGAAGATCTTTATGCTCGGGGAAGAAATAAACTTCCAATGCCCTGCTGGTAAAATAAATACCAGACATTCCCTGAGAATTAACACAGTGCTTCAAACTTCTGAGCTCAACAAAAGCATTACTGATCATCCTTAGTGAACTAACATTCCCTTAACTCCTCAATTATACCATATTGTATCACCCATAAAATGATCGTCTTCAGAGGATTTTACAGAAGACTTGGCATCCAGAATTGCCCCAGTGTCTTCAAACTCTCGCAGAAATTCAACAAGTCTTGAGATAACTGCCCCAGATTACGTCTTGAAACGATTCTTGCCCCACATCAGAGCTAAAAACAGAAACCATGCGGTATGGAGATGCAATGCAAATGATGTACAATGCAGACGTATGCTCATAACCAAAGATAAGAAACAAGGATGGTTAGGCGCTAGGGGCAGGTTGATAGATATATTATTTTTTGGTTGCCAAGCAATTGGACTTTTGAAGGTGAATTACCAGACGAGAACTGGTTCATTAAAGGTAGGCCAACAGACGAGAACTGATGGGCAAAGAATAAGTTGTCAGACGAGAACTGACTCCTTAGGTTCATTGTCAAACGAGAATTGACTCTGAAAAAGAATGACTACCAGATGGGAACTGGAGTTCAATGAAAAGGTGACCAGACGAGAACTGGTAAAAGGTTCGCGTACCAGACGAGAACTGGTATTTGAAGTTGGTTTTCCAGACGAGAACTGGACTTTAGGTTTGTCTGCCAGACGAGGACTAGACTCTGAAAAGTTTTCCAGACGGGAACTGGACTTTGAAAAGGCTTGCCAGGCGAGAACTAGACTTTGAAAGGTTGATAAGTTGGGGTTATGGGGCCCTGGGTGTGAGATTGATGTTTGAGAGGGGATGCTTAATGCAATTATGATGCATATGCTCTATATGCGACATGAATAACGTATGCAAATGATTTATGCCATGATTATGAAAGGCCAGAAAAACTCCCGAGGTGGGAAGAAAGGTCTTAGTGACAAGGCTTCTGGTTGAGAAAAGTGACACAGGCGAGGGTGGGTAACACGATTTCCCGATACCCGTCTTGAACCTTGAGATTACCGATATGCTTGCTCTGCATAGCTAAAGTTTTCCCCTGTTGGGCGAGTCTCTGAACAGACTGTTGCTGATTATCCAATTTCTGGAATAACAAACTTGGGTGTTCTCTCGAGGAGAGTTGCATCTAGTGAACTCTGGGAGTGTCCTGCCCCGGTATGAGCGTGGGAGCGACTTGAATCACTCTGACTGAGCATTGGAAGAATATATCTTTGGTCAGCAGAAAATTAGGGTGGCCTGTTCCTGTTTGGCAGATTCAGCTCTGATCAACTGACTTTGAATGGCGTTCCCCAATCAACTGATGCTTGGGAACTCTCTTTACCCTGACAGATTCCTTGGTCAACAAAACCACTGGATAACATGCCCCTGATTCATAGGCCTACACGATGCGCTTGATTCTGGTCATCATTGTTGAATAATCAAGTTTTCCTCTGATTGCCCTTTGTAGGAACTTCCCTGATGTCACAGACTGACTTGCAATTAAAACTGTTCATTCATAAATGGTAATTCTAATGCAGTGCACATGCACGTTTTTGAAAATTTATTTATTTTGATGTTGTGACAGTGTGTGACGAATGGACGATTAGTCCAAACGTAGTGTTGAGTTAGCAAATCGTTAGGAGTCAGTTTACGCAACCTTGTCACAGTATGCTTTCAGGACTGAACCTGATTCAATTAGGTCTTTCAAGGGTTATGACGTGGTCTGGTTCACGGTTTTAGGAAGAAAGATTTATAGCTCAAAGTTTATCTGTGCCCACCCATTCTCCTTGATGTTCTCCGGTCCTATGTTCAGCTAATTCGACTTAAGCGCTCGCTTCTCGCAAGGGTTTTGTAATGATTGAGGAACCAATGACGCTGATGGTTTACGCACCAATGAGGTTTCTTGGAGTAACAGTCACCCATTCTGACTTTGTGTCTGGTCACACGAATTTGTTCTTATGGAAGATTTTCCTTTTTGATTTTTTTACTCCCTAACTTTTGCCTGGACTGATTCTTTCTTTAAAAATTTTTTCGATTTTGAAGTCCAGCGGGATGCCCTAACTTTTGCCTAAGTCATATGTTTTCACACATTTTTTCGACTTAGCGGGCTTTATTTCTCTTTTTTTTTCTTTGATTTTTGTTGAACAAATTGTGTGACACTGGCTTGTCATGACTTGCTGAAAGGGTTGACTGCCTCATTCCTTTGTTGGTGAGGGATAACCATTGTGGTTCCACGTCCCTTGACCTCTTGAGGTGTAATGAATACAAGTAATGGATCCTCGGATGCACACTACTTTGGAAATTTGAACGCTCGGTCAAATTGACTGATGACTACCCTGCCCCGGGTTGAATGTGAGGGTTTTTTCGTTTAGGAAAGAAACTCCTACTTCAAGGCTCAAAGGGGTTGACGAGGGTCTATCTCCCTTATATCTCCGGTGTTTGGGAATTGAAACAATGCCTGTACATCGTCAGCAGGTTCTACTCTGAAAGCATACCTTCAACAATTATGGGTATTCAGTTGTCATCATCCTCCCTCAAACCTGCTAAACAACAGTGACATAGATGGGAGGTAAATGGATGCAATTTTTTTGTTTTTTTTTTCAATGCAAGTAAAGAAAAATGAGCGAATGCGACATAATTGATTCAAAAGTGCAAGATCACTACATTAACATTACCATTTAAAATAACAATGCTTAAAAGACAAGTAGCTGCTAACAGGAAAGAAACTACAATGCAAATGATAAAAGGATATAGCGATCACCAACTCTGATGACATACTGTTGTCTGAGCCACTGAAATCAAGATACGCTTCTTCTGAAGTCTTTGAACTCAATCAGGTGAAAGGTTGACGTGCACAACCAAGCTTCCTTCTGGAAAGGAAATGTAGCCCTTGTCGATCAACTGTTGTACTCTGGCTTGAAAAGCTTTGCAATCTTCAGTTGAATGCCCCATTGATCCACCATGATACCCGCACTGCTCATGAGGATTGTACTCTGGAGGGTACGGCCCTGGTAACGGCTTGAGAAGCTTAGGAACCACCAAAGAGCTCTGAATTAGATGCGGCAAGAGTTCACTGTATGCCATGGGAACTGGATGAAGAGGAGCAATCCTTCTTTCCATATTGTTACGAGGCCTAGGCTGGCTCTGAAGTTGATTCTGAGGTCTTCGACCATGAGATTGCAGATTTGGATGAGGAGGAGTCCAAGGTTTCTGACACGGTGTTCTAAGCATTGCCGAATGCCCATAAGAGTAACCAGATTCAGGAACAGATGATCTCTGAGAAGATGTTGGTCTAGAATATTTGATATTTGCCGTGACTGCACTGACGTCATACCATTCTTCCTCTTGGGAGCTAACAACAGATTCACTTTCACTAGCTGGGATATTCGAAAAGTCCTGGATCTTTCCACTTTTGAGCAGGCTCTCAATGCGTACTCCAACTATCATCAAATCAGAGAAGCTTATCATCCCAATGCTACTCATTCTTTCCAAGTATGGACCCTGCAAGGTGCCCACGAACAGGTCAATTAATTCTCTGTCTGAAAGTGGTGGTTGCACCTGGGCTGCCAATTCTCTCCACCGCTGTGCATATTCTCTGAAAGATTCACCACTCCTCTGGGATAGGCTCTGCAAGTGCGTGCGATTGGGCGCCACGTCCATATTGTACTGGTATTGCTTTACGAAAGCTCTGGATAAATCATTCCAAGATCGGATATGACTGCTTTCCAAATCCACGTACCAACTTAAAGATGCCCCACTTAAACTGTCCTGAAAGCAATGAATCATCAACTTATCATTGCAGGCATGAGAAGTCATTTTTCTACAGAACATCACCAAATGACGCTTCGGGCAACTGACACCAGTGTATTTTTCAAACTTCGGAGTTTTGAAATCTGGAGGAATGACAAGACCAGGCACCAAACACAGGGTTAGAGCATCAAAACCGAAGGCATCAGGATCTGCTAAGGCTTTGAGTCGCTCGTCCAACATACGAAACCTTTCAGCAAGATCAATAGCTCGTGGATCCTTGGTTTTCACAAGAGGGATTGCCCCTTGGAAGTCTGGCATAGGGAAGGCAAAACTTTGATAATCTGTAGAATCAGAAGAAGTTGAAGGTCCACCTCGGACAGCAGATGGTTCAGGTATATTCTGATTAACGATCGGGGTCTGTGCAGGCTGAGCTTGAGCAAGATTGCTCACTTGTGGAAGATCCTCATCAGGAGAAAGACCATACAACGGATTGGTCATTGAAGTGAAACCAGGTGGAAACTCAACATTCTGACAGTTGCTCTCTGACATAGCTACTGACGGCTCCCAATCTGACCCTTTCTTAGTTCCTAACACTGCTCGGTCTTGCTTCAAACACTATCGTCTTCTAACTGTTACCACTTGTTCAAACTGAGTACCGGGAAATCAGCTGGCTGGTCATGGACAAAAGAGGAAGGATGAGCTCTCTGGAAGAAGGAAAATTCAATGCAGATGCAAATGCAAAATGCAATATGATAATGCAAAAGATGCAAAGACATGGGATCACAGCTGGAAACTGCCTGGAATCTGGAATGCCGGACCAGGAATCGAGTGTCTGTAACCACAAGATCTATGTATAGTAACCCGAAATAGTAACTGAAAACCATAGGTCAATAACTTCAGGATCATAGTGACCGGATCAAACAATTGTACTGGTAATGAGGGTATGTTGAGGTCAAAGGTTCCTGCAAACCTGTAAACAGCCCAACCCCCTCACAGGTAGTGTTCTAAAACAAGGATCCTCAGACTTGGATCAGTTATGAGAAGTGTAAACACTTCTAACCCGGAGGTACAGTGTTTATAATAACCATAAAAAATCCTCCTCTAATTCTCCTCAGTTTCTGAAGGTCATGATAAAGGTCATCCAGACTTAGCAGGCTTCCCAGATAGCCCTAGCACTACAGGAAATCTGTAGCACAGAGTTCTCAAGAAGAAACCCACATCTGAACCGTGTTTCATATTCCCGCACCAGACCGAAATGGAATGGGAAAGAACATGAACCACTCTAGCTTAGGTGTCACTCAGGTCCCAGGTATAGGACCTTAACTCTCAGTGGAACCCCCACCCACCAAAACAGAAACAACAGATCCAGCCGGAATAGTACGACAGTATGATATATATAAAGCTGTAAAGAAAGCAATAAACAAAATTGTACATAAAGCAATAAATAAAATATACAAACACAAATAGCACATAACACCCCAGTGAACACAAATCAATCAAGCGCTAGGAGGAACCCACAAAAAGAACCAAAAGCCCTGGTTGCAGTATAAATTTCCCCAGCAGAGTCGCCAAGCTGTCGCTCCCGATAAATGGGGAATGGCCCAAATAAGGGTACAGACGCGAACGGTCGGCGAGAGGAACAATGAGAACACACAGCCGTGAACTCACTGGAGATGAATAGAGTCGCCAGCTAGGCATTTTTATTCCGGAGGAAAGGCAATGCTGCATAGACCTAGAAAGATATGGATAAGACGGTTGCGAACCAGAGAGACTGAGAAAGGGGGTTGGTTACAACCTGGGAAGGTATTAGCACCCAGATTGTCCGTCGTACTCGACGGGATCCACGCTTAAAAGATTTGTGTTTTGAAGGGGTAGTGTCAGTGCAATCTGTGTATAAAAGGGCTGGAAAAGGATGTACAGGTGTCAGTGTGAAGAAGTGAAGTGTGTAAATGTACAGTGTCAGTGTGAGAACAAGAATGAAGTGCCCAAGATAAAGAGGCTAAAGAATAAGGCTAGAAGGAGGGGGGGTATTCAGAGACTTTTGTTTGATAACTGTTAAGTTATGCCTACGTATCCTCTCGTGCGATGAGGAAGTCAGAACACCGTAGTTCGACCCAAAGAGACTGAAAGATGAATTGACTTATGAACTGCTTACTTGCCTATGCTCAAGTGTATGATCTGTCTGGCACAGATGCAAATTGTCTTGCATGAGATGGAAGAAGCAAGTTCTCGTTTATGAGTGAATGAGATGAGAAAAGAATCCCGGAGGAGACGATTATTGTTTGTTTTTGAGTTTCAGTCTTTTATTGCTTTTTTGAATTTGTCATAAGTTAATGAGCTTAAGCCTAAACCAATGGATTTAGTAAACTCATCACATCTTCCCTCTGATTAGGGGTAATGAGAGTACCTTAAGTGTGAAGTCAGCTTCTCACACTTAATCACCTTTGATGTAGGATTAAGATCATTAACCTACTTGTGATTATTTAGATGTTTTTGGTGTTTTTGTTTAGTGTTAAGTAATGAGGTTAAGCCATAATCAGGGATTAAACAGACTCATTACACCATCCTAATAGAAGGATAATAGATGAGAATGTTTAAGCTGAGGAAAGCTCCTCAACTTAATCCATGATTAGGGATTAAACTCATGACAAAACAAGCCTTTGATTAAATGGATTTTACTTAATGATATGATGAAGAAGTGAGTTTTAGGGTTTGTAAGACAACTTGAGGGGGACTTGTCCATTAACACTAGGGTTAGTCCTTCTTAACCAGTTAAGGAAGAATTAGAACCCTAATGCAAGGCCCAAGTTACAAGTGTGGTGTCTTGATGATTATTAAGTGAATTGATTAAGGGAATTAAACACATTAAGGGTTTAACACTTAGGATTAAAGTTATACACTCCATCCTAAGAGAAGGATGCAGGCATAAGCTTAATCACAAAGCCTTAAAGCCTTTAGGGTTTAGTCCCTGATTATAAGGTGAGAAGAGAAGACTCAAAGAGACACAAAGGTAAAAACTAAGTGGGGGACTAATCAAAACCCTAATTATTGTCATGCTTAGTTGTTCCTAAGGTTTGTGAAGTTTGCAAGAGAAATCTTCAAAGGAATCACCAGGAAGCAGAGAAAAGGAGCAAAGGAAGCAAAGTAACTTGCTTCATTTAAGAAGACAAGTCACTTGGAGAAAGAAAGTAAGATGAAGAAGAAGAGTTAGATGAGTTAGAAATAAGATAAGAAGATGAGAATGCGAAATGGAGATAAGATGAAAAATGAATAAGATGAGATTGTGAAATGGAGAAAAGATGAATAATGAATAAGATGAGATTGTGAAATGGAGAAAAGATGAATAATGAATAAGATGAGATTGTGAAATTGAGATGAACAGACAATGCACAAACAGAGCCTACACCAGTAGGACTTCCAGATGCAACAACATGCAATAAGTAAATCAGGCCTCAGTGGTACCTAACGGAGAAGGTCCGTTGCCTCTTCAATATGCAAAAGAAACTCAAGAAGAAGTATCAAGAAGATTCACACAATTAATTCCAGTAAGTCTTCAAGTATTCCACATCACGGATCCTTAGAATTAGTTCAAAATCTTCAATGCGCAAATGAAATCAAGAAGGACTTGTAATAACAGGTAAACAATCAAACGTAGGGCTATCACCAAGTCAAATCCGCCATCCTTGGATTCAAGCAATAAACCTACAATACTTCCAACAAAACAACTAAAACCAAAATTGAACGCAAAACCTATTAAAGCGAATTAATCAAAATTAATACTACAACTATATAAAAATTAAGTCAAAGCTAGCCTAATAAAGATACAAATTAAAATAAAATTCTGATTTAAACTAAAAAATTTGACTCTTAACAATTATTAATGAAACTAATAAAAATAAGACAAAAAATAAAATTCTAACTTAAGCTAAATAAACCAAAACCAAAATCAAAATTATATTAAAATTAATATTAGCATCAAAGTTAACATTCAAGAGTCCAACAAATTAACAGATAAAACTTGCATCAATCAAACGAAATTAGTATGTAAAAACTTGTATAAAAATTAAACAAAAGTTGAAATCAATCAATAATTAAATGGAAGGGTGCAGTCAGAATAAAAATTAGATGGGCCTTGGTCCAAGAAACAAACACCAACAATGACCAAGAAAAAGAAACCTAGGGTGTCAAAAATATGAAGCAACAAAAGTAATGTCCCTGTTCTCCTCAACCTTCTCCGTCTTCTCCCTAGAATGGCACCGGCCTTCTTGGTTCTCAAAGCAAAACAACACAGAAACGAGCGATCATCATCTTTAATCGGCGTCGGCCGCGGCTTTCTGTCGTGGTTTGATCTTTAGCACATCTCCAGCTCTACAAATCCTCAACGGTGACGGCTCGCGGCGGATGCAAGGCTTCACGCGGTGGCTCCGGCGAACTCGCCGATGAAACCCACAAATCGTGAAATCCTCTCGTCAACTCGGTCCACAACTCAGAGCTTAGGCGATCTCAAACGCTATACTCACATCTTCTTCTTCTTTTTTTGATTTCTGTGTTCTGTTTTGATTTGGTTTCTGTGTTGTTGTTGTCTTGAAGGTGGTTGGTGATTTGATGAAGAAGATTGATGAAGAGTGAATGGCGATGGAGGGATAAGGGTGATGAAGAAGAGTGATGGACTGTAGTGGCTTTGGTGAGTTCTATATATTATTGCTGTTGTAGTTGACGAATTGCGTCGGACAAAAAACAGTGAGTTGCAGAGGGTTGAAGGTGAAGGATGTCGCTGTGTTGCTGTTGTTGTTTGGAATTGATGGCGTGGTGATTGAGGAGTGTGAAGGGGTCGCGGTTTGAAGTTTTGACGGTTTCGGCGAGATTATGAGATGATGGCTTTGTGAGTCTGTTGACTGATAACGGTAGTACCAAGGACGATTTGAAACTTCCCACTGATGATGCACTCCTTACTCAGATTAAAGATGGATTTGCTGAAGGAAAAGATCTTGTGGCTTCTGTCATGTCTGCAATGGGAGAAGAGCAGATATGTTCTTTGAAGGACATTGGTCCTAAGTAAAGTCATATTCTCTGATCTGGCTATGGCTATGGGTGATAGCAAGTATTTTATTCTTATGTTTCTAACAGGTAGTAATTTTTCATACGCATGTGTGCGCAATAAAATTGAAAAGGATGGAAGTTGCCTTGAGTTTGAGGCGTGAATTAGAAACTTTATTTATCTTTTGTCTCTGAAGTTATTAAACCCTGCTGCAGTTTTGGCTGGTTGAATTGAATGTCGAGTAGTTGTTGTTTGAGGTTTGAAGAGGTGAGAAGATGACGATGAGTGAGTGATGATAATGAAGTTTATGGAAGTTTGTATGAAGGTGGTGAATGGTTCGAAAATGCTGCTGTTTTTGTGAGTGTGTTGGTTTTGCAAGGTGAGTAAAATGATGTTTTGATAGAAGTGATGAAGAAATAGTTTAGGTGATGTGTGGAAAATTGTTGCTGTGAATGGAGGCGCTGCTTTTTTTTGTGTGTCTAGGTCTTGGGATCAAAACTTTGTTATTTATACCTAGGTCAACCATTTTTCCTTGGATAATGGGCTCACCATAAATTTAAATGGGCTTGTATAAAAAAAATGGAAGAAGAAAAAAAATGGACTTAAGGAAAAAAAAGTATATGGACATTATATGAATAAGGTGGAATAATAAAAAAAAGGTTTTGATAATTGGAATATGAATTAATGGAATTTAATATGGAAAATTGGACTAAATATGGATGGTGGGAAAAAATATATTTACAAATGGAAATGTGTGTGAAAAAATGATAAAATGGTACAAGGGATTTAATCGGAAAAAATGGATAATTGAATAACGGTTCAAATGGAAAGAAATCGATTTAGGTTGTAAATGAATAATGAAAATGTGGTAATGAATTAGTACAATTCGGGTAAAAGAAACGTAAAATGGATTAAGAACGGATTTTCTTCCACTGATTCTCTAACAACACATCTGCAACACAAAATCAATGAAGCACGCCTTGACCGCACTCGAGCCTTCCACATAAAATTTGACTAAAATGAAACTCTTGAACCACTGATCTTGAACCGCTGAGTAATTCACCATTCAAAGGACGATCATTTGAATCAATCATCTCTTGAACTTCTGATCAAATAAATCTTGGATTATTATGAATCTATTTGAAAGAAACTCTAGGAAGATAAATCCACATGGCACCACTGAACTTAACGATCCTGATAAACCTAAGAAAAAGTACACTCGCACCGATAACTAGAAATTGAAGTGATTTCCTGATAGTTTGACCAAGATTAGGTCAAACGTCCATCTGAACTAGATCATGAACCAACCAACACACTTGGGATAAAACCAACACTTTTGAGAGGTGGAGACATAAGAAAATAACCAGAGATGCGGAGAAGAAAAGGATAGTCTTGTAACTTGATGAAGAAGAAAATAGCCTGATGATATGCCAGAGGCATGTTGAACAGTCCTTGCAGATATGAAATCCTTGAAGACCGCCAAACTAGGGAAATAAACCCTTAATTCAGTGACAAAAGAAAAGAGAGGACGATGCCACTGATGGCTGCATAGCCAAAAACTTTGAATTCTCCTGATAACCAAACATAGGGTGCAGAACCCTAATTCTTCGGAAAATCCTGATCCCATGTCTTAGGAGCTTATGCAAATGGTATGCAAAAATATATATGAATGCAAAACGAAAAGCAGAAAAAGATACAAAAGCCAGAGGGCAAATTTAGGGTGTCTACACCCCTGTTGGAGGAGTATTCATCACTGATTGGAGTGCCTTTCAGGGGTGGTATCCCCTTCAACCCAGAAATGGCTTTTCCCAGCAATGAAGAAGTGGCAAAAGCATTGTGCCTGGAGCCTACTCTGATTGAGCAGAACATGACAACAAAGGCTGGAATCTCTGGTCTACATTTGGATTTCTTGACTTCCCAGGCTATCCTGAAGGCCTCCTTGGGGGAATGGAAGGCATTTTGTGCATTGTTAGCCCTCAGTATATATGGGGTTATACTTTTTGCAGATGAGCCCAAATTTATCAGCAAGAATGCTATTCATCTTCTCATTCTGAGGAACCCAGTGCCCACATTGCTGGGAGATTTCTATTACTCTGTTCACCAAAGGAATGAGAAGAAAAGAGGAAGGTTGATGAGATGCTGTGCTCCCCTGTTCCATACCTGGTTGCTCAAACACTTGCCCAAGACTGATGCCTTCTTGAATCCTCACCAACAGAAGAATTGGGCTAGGAGACTTATTGCTTTGACCTCAGATGACATCAGGTGGTGCACCCAGAGCACCAAAGGCAGGGACATAATAACTAGTTGTGGGCAGTTCCCCAATGTACCTCTGTTAGGAGTGAAGGGTTGCATCAACTACAACCCTTTGCTATTCAAAAGACAATTGGGTTATGCTTTGGTTCACCCTCCTAGAGTACAAGACTTGGCTGAAACCCTGTATTGTGAGATAAAACCTAATCTAGCTATTGTCAGGCAAGCATCCTGGGCTTGGGACAACATCCAGACCAAAGGGATGACCTTTCTTGGGAAATGCAACAATGTGGCTTCAGCTCAGTATTATGAATGGTCTCATGCTAGAGCTCAAATTTCTGGGATGCCTTTCACCAATGAGGATGCACCTGGACCATCCACAGCCCCACCTCCAGCCACTGTCAGCCTGGAAGAATTTGAGAAACTGAAGGAGAGGAATGAGAATCTGTCTCATGCTCTGAAGAGGACCCTCTGGGAGAGGAGTGATGGTCGTCTAGACATTGAGAGGTTGGAAAAGCTTAAGGTAGAGCATCTAGCCAGGATTGAGAAAGCAGAGGACTACATCAAGAAATCAAGAGCAGGAGAGCAAATTTTGAAGAATGCCTATAAAGAGGCCCAGTTTCAGAAGGCTAGGACTGATCTATATCTGAAAGAAAGTCAAGCTAGGTGGGTCAGGATCACTGAAGCTCGCACTCAAGAAGATAAGAGAACTAAAGACAGGATTGAGCAGTTGGAGGCTAATGAGAAGAAACAACAGGAAGCCCTGCTAGCAGCCCAGAAGGAGATTTCAGAATTGAAGCTTAGAGCTGGTGTGAAGAGGTCAAAGGACCAAGACAGGCACAAGAGGTTGACCACTACTATCACCACCAGGAATCTTCTTATCAGAAACCTCACAGAGCATCCGGCTGATCCTGTAACTGAAGCACTTCTGAAGGAGGTTAAGGAGGATGAGTTTGGTCTTGGTGTCTGACTTTTTTCTTGTTGTTGCTTTCATTTCATGTACTTTTCCTTTTTATGTTGTATTTTGACCCCTCATGGGCATGCGTTGTAAAAAAATAAACTATGTATGATTCACCATTTGTAATATATTCATTAGTTTGTTTCATTTGAGTTTCTTTCTCCCAAGCAACATTGCAACATCTTCCTCAGGGGTCTGGAAAGGTCAAAATCAAATGCCAAGCCGGATACCTTGGAAACAAATAAGCATACTGCATTGCATACTAACTTTTGTTTTGTTTTGTAGGTTTTTTGTTTTGTTTGTTACTAACTCTATTGTGGTTCAGGAATTATTGCTCGCCGTCGGGTGTTCCCTCTCAACCGTCCACACAGATATCCTACTCGCAACAATCTTCCTGGTATCCAGATGGACCAAGTACAGCAAGATCTAACAGAGGTCAGGACTCAAATGGCTAATGAAAGGCTAGAGATGAGAAACCAAATGACCCAGTTCATGGAAGTAATGAATGGCTTGGCTCAAAGTCAAGAAAGATTGAGGGCATTGGTAGAAAGGCAGACCCCAGAAGAGCCCCATCTAGGGACTGGAGGAACAAGTAACAATGAGAGGGGTCAGCCCCATATTAACCCACCAGTATATGGGCCTCATCTACACCCGGAAGTCAATATCCCGGTTAATGTGCAAGGAAATACAACTGCGGGCATAATCTTATAAGAAGACCCCCAAGAGGATCAATTCACTGTGATGGGAGCTGGGGATGAAGCCTATGACAGAAGGCTTGATGAAATTGCTGAAAAATTGAGATCTCTGGAGTCTCAAAATTCTCTAGGCTTTGATGTCATGGATATGGGGTTAGTAGATGGGGTAAGGATTCCCCACAAGTTTAAACCCCCGTGCTTCGAGAAGTACAACGGAACTTCCTGTCCACGAACCCACTTGCAGTCTTTCTTGGGGAGACTTAAGGCTTACACCATGGATGAAAAACTGTGGATGTTTTATTTTGAAGATAGTTTGAATGGGGCCTCAAGGGAGTGGTACTCTCACTTGACCAGAGCTACTATCAGATGCTGGAAGGACCTAGCTGAGGCCTTCATCAGGCAATACCAATACAACTTGGACATGGCTCCTAACAGAACCCTTCTGATGGGAATGTCTCAGTCCTCCAGAGAGAGCTTCAGGGAATACGCCCAGAGGTGGAGACAGCTTGCTGCTGCTGTCTAGCCGCCCGTGTCGGAAAGGGAAATGGCCGACATGTTTATGAATACCCTCCAAGGGACATATATTGACAGGCTAGCTGCCTTTTCTTCCACCAGCTTCGCTGACGTAGTCATAGCTGGAGAAAGAATTGAAAGCCTATTAAAGATGGGTAAGATCTCTGATAATGGTGTGAGTTCGTCAAGCAACCCCAGAAAGCCTTTTGTAGGGCCTAGAAGAACCGGTGAGACTAATGTTATTCATGCCAACAGGGGCAGACCTCAGTATGTTCATAGGTCAGTGGCAGCTGTCACTATTCCAGCTCCGATTCCTCAGCAACTAGCATATCAACCACAACAACAACCCCACTACCAGCAACAAGTTCAGTATCCGCCTCAGAGAAACTACAACAACAACAACAACAGCAACAATCAACAAAGACCCTTTCAGCAGAGACCATCTCAGGCCAATAGGGTGATTGATCCAATCCCTATGCCTTATGCCGCTTTATTGCCACAACTCCTGAAACTCAGCCTGGTTGAATTAAGGACATTGGCACCACCAGATCCCGCCAGTCTTCCAAGAAATTATTATGTCAACGCCAGATGTGCTTTCCATTCCAATGCACCTGGCCACAGTATAGAGAAATGCAGGGCTTTACAAATGAAAGTACAGGATCTAGTGGATTCCAAAGCCCTCAATTTCGCACCCCCGCCAAATGTCAACAAGAATCCCATGCCCAACCATGGAGGACCAAGAATTAATGCCATTGAGGAGGATAAGCCATCTTTCTTAATCACCAGTGTTGGGCAGATTCGGACACCTCTGGTAGAAATTAAAGCTCAGCTTCTAGAATGCCAGATGTTCCCCGGGTGTGAGCTCGGTTGTGGTTATTGCAACATTTCGGTCAACGGGTGTGATAACTTGAGAAGCGGCATAGATGATCTTATCAAGAGTGGCATACTTCAGATCACAACATCAGCACCTACAAATCCAGCAATCTCTTTGACAACAATTCCTGAGTCTTCTACAACTGCAACGACAATCATTTCGAACAATTCCTCAATTTCATCAACAAATGCTTCATCTATCACTTCAACAAACCAGATATCAACAACCATCTCTTCTACAACATCAGCATCTCTCCATTTTGTAGAATCTTC
Organism: Lathyrus aphaca; assembly: GCA_963966055.1. NCBI lineage: Eukaryota > Viridiplantae > Streptophyta > Magnoliopsida > Fabales > Fabaceae > Lathyrus > Lathyrus aphaca. The sequence continues at coordinate 612,677,009 of OZ014519.1, forward strand.
TACAGCATCAACATCCATTTGCCCAGCAAGATCTTCTACAACGCCAACAGATATATCAGCAGTCACCATTTATTATGACCCGGCATATGTTCCTCTAAACAACAATTTTCAACAACAAGCAGTGGCACCTCCTGCCAGGACACCAGTCACCATCTACTACGATCCGCACACTATTTCAGTACCCTCCTCTGCAGCAGTCAGTCCAGTTACCATCACGGTACCTGGACCAGTTCCATATGAAAGCAGTAATGCCATCCCTTGGCATTATGGCTCTGACCTCTACTGCAACGGAGAGAAAATCACTTTGGATTCTTCAACTTCTTCTCCACAAATTGATAATGTTGGGGGAGGCGGAGGCTTCACCAGAAGCGGACGCCTTTTTGCCTCACAAGTACAAAGACCTAATGCTGAAGCAGAAGCTGCTGCCAAAGCAAAAGGAAAGAGTGTGGTAGTGGAAGAGCCAACTATCAAAGAAACTCAGAAGACATCTTTTGAACAAGATGTAGACGAGTTCATGAGAATTATAAAGAGAAGTGATTACAAAGTGGTGGATCAGCTTCACCAAACTCCCTCAAAGATCTCCATATTATCCCTGCTGATGTGTTCTGAAGCTCACCGGAATGCATTACTGAAAGTCTTGCACGCAGCATATGTGCCAGAAGAGATCACCGTTAATCAGTTGGAAACTGTGGTAGCAAATGTCAATACCAGCCATGGATTGGGCTTCACCAATGCTGACTTAACAACTGAGGGACGTAACCACAACAAGGCTTTACACATCACTCTAGAATGCAAGGGTGTTATTCTATCTCATGTACTGGTGGACACTGGGTCTTCACTCAATGTTCTACCAAAGAAAGCCTTGGTGAAGCTGGAGTATGATGGTTTGGCACTGCGTCCAAGTAACTTGGTGGTGAGAGCATTTGATGGCTCTAAAAGATCAGTGCTAGGAGAGATTGATCTGCCTATGATGATTGGCCTGCAAACCTTCAAAATTACCTTCTATGTGATGGACATTCAGCCGGCCTACAGCTGTTTGTTGGGTAGACCTTGGATCCATGCCGCTGGCGCAGTTACGTCTACCCTTCACCAGAAGCTGAAATTCGAGTGGGAGGGCCAGATCATCACCATCTGTGGTGAAGAAGATATCTTTGTTAGTCATTTGGCTACGTACAAATACATTGAGATGGATGGAGAAATCCATGAAACCATGAGCCAGGGATTTGAGACCCTAAACATTAATGAAGCATCTGCTGTACTTGGAACCTCCATGACATCTTATCAGCAAGCCAGGAAGGTTGTTGAAGAGGGGACTGCCCAAGGCTGGGGCAAGCTGTTGCCTGTGGAGAAGAAGGAGGACAAATTTGGGTTGGGTTACAAACCAACTCAACAAGATCAATCAGAGGCTGCCAAGAAGCCCAATTTTGTCCGTGGGGGAATGCTCACCCCTGATGCAGTGAACAACTTGGAAGACGAGGATGAAAGCGACCGCAACCTAGAGAGCTGGATACGTCCAAGGATCCCGGGGAGCCAAGTCCTTAACTGGTCTCCCTGGGAAATTATAAGGGTTACTCCTGCAGAGTAATTATTATTATTTCCTGTAATTTTAAGCATGCATCAAGTCTTGCATCTTGCCCAAGATGTCAAGACTCATTTTGTAATCGGGCCATCTGTAATTTTGTGCAAACAGATCAATCAATGAATATCGGACATCTTTTGCAAATGAGTCTTTTCCTTTTCCGCTCACTGTTTTTCATTTTTTCTTTTTGTACAAAAATAAAATGGCAATGTTTTCCAAAATGATAACTTCATTTCACTTTTTTTCTAAACAAGATTAAAATCAATCACTAAAATGAACAATCTAAACCCTTGCAGAGAGTGCCTTCCAGACTGCACCAACAACAACACTGCTATGGCATCGTATGACTTTGACAATCCAATCAATCAAGCTGATGAAGGGGTTGAAGAAGATTATGAGCTTCCTGAAGAGCTAGCCAGGTTGTTAAGGCAAGAGGAGAAGGTTATCACTCCTCATCAGGAGGAGGTTGAAACGATTAATCTTGGTACGGATGAAAATGTGAAAGAGGTTAAGATCGGGGCCTGCCTACAAGATTCAGTAAAAGAGAAACTGATTGATATGCTTCGAGAGTATGTGGATGTTTTCGCTTGGTCTTATCAGGATATGCCAGGGTTGGACACCAATATCGTCATGCACAAGCTGCCACTGAAAGAAGACTGCCCACCGGTTAAACAGAAACTGCGCCGCACTCGCCCAGATATGGCAATGAAAATCAAAGAAGAGGTACAAAAGCAGTGGGACGCCGGGTTCCTCGCTGTGACTAGCTATCCGCCATGGGTTGCTAATATTGTACCTGTGCCTAAGAAAGACGGCAAGGTGAGAATGTGTGTGGACTACCGGGACCTGAACAGAGCCAGCCCGAAAGATGATTTCCCTTTACCTCACATTGATGTATTGGTCGACAATACGGCTCAGTTCTCGGTATTCTCCTTCATGGACGGATTTTCAGGATACAATCAAATCAAAATGTCACCTGAAGACATGGAGAAGACAACTTTCATCACACCCTGGGGCACGTTCTGTTATAAGATGATGCCATTCGGACTGAAGAATGCTGGTGCAACCTATCAACGGGCTATGGTAACGCTATTCCATGATATGATCCATAAAGAAATTGAATGTTATGTGGATGACATGATTGCCAAGTCCCTCACAGAAGAAGACCACCTGGTAAATCTAATGAAACTATTCAAGCGTCTGAGGAAGTACCAATTGAAGTTAAACCCCAACAAATACACATTCGGGGTGCGATCTGGTAAGCTGCTGGGCTTTATTGTAAGCGAGAAAGGGATTGAAGTTGACCCTGATAAAGTTAAAGCCATTCAAGAAATGCCTGCACCGAAAACTGAGAAAGAAGTTCGAGGGTTTCTAGGTAGGTTGAACTACATTTCAAGGTTCATATCTCACCTTACAGCAACCTGTGAACCCTTGTTCAAGCTGTTGAGAAAGGAACAAACAGTCAGGTGGAACGAAGACTGCCAGAAGGCTTTTGACAAGATCAAGGAATACTTACAAGAGCCTCCAATCCTTATGCCACCAGTTGAAGGAAGACCTCTGATAATGTACTTGACAGTATTAGAAGAGTCAATGGGGTGTGTGCTGGGCCAGCATGACGAGTCTGGTCGAAAAGAGTATGCAATATACTACCTGAGCAAAAAGTTTACCGACTGTGAACAACATTATTCACTGCTCGAGAAAACTTGTTGTGCTTTAGCGTGGGCTGCTCGCCGACTGAGACAGTATATGTTGACCCACACTACTTTATTGATATCAAAGATGGACCCAGTTAAGTACATTTTTGAGAAGCCAGCACTTACCGGACGGGTTGCGAGATGGCAAATGATCCTCACAGAATATGACATCCAGTACACATCTCAGAAAGCCATCAAGGGCAGTGTATTGTCTGATTATCTTGCTGAGCAACCCATTGATGACTACCAGCCTATGAGATTTGACTTCCCTGATGAAGACATCATGTTCATAAAAGCAAAAGATCATGAAGAGCCTGTTCATACTGAAGGGCCTGACCCAGAAGAAGAATGGACTATGATGTTTGACGGGGCTGTTAATATGAATGGTCGTGGTGTTGTTGCAGTACTCATTACACCTAAAGGAGTTCACCTGCCTTAAAACTCACCTTTAACTGCACTAACAATAAAGCTGAGTACGAAGCTTGCATTATGGGTCTTGAGGAAGCCATTGACCTCAGGATCAAGACATTGACTGTATTCGGAGATTCAGCTCTGGTAGTTAATCAAACCAACGGCAAATGGTACACCCACCAAGATCATTTGATACCTTACCGGGATTATACAAGAAGGTTATTGACTTTCTTCACAACGGTCAAGCTTGAGTATATCCCCCGAGATGAAAATCAGTTTGCAGATGCTCTGGCTACCATTTCATCCATGATCAAAGTTCAAGCTGCCAACTTTGTGCCTCGGATTTCAGTGTCCATACTTGACAAACCATCATATGTATTTTCAGCAGATGGTGTTAAGGATGATAAGCCATGGTTCCACGACATCAAATGCTTCTTGGCGGATCAGACATACCCACCTGGGGCGTCTTCCAATGATAAGAAGACATTAAGAAGGCTAGCTAGTAGTTTCTTCTTGAATACTGATGGTTCCCTGTACAAGAGGGACTTTGATATGGTACTCCTCAGATGCGTTGATAGATCAGAAGCAGACTTGTTGATGCACGAGGTGCACGAAGGATCCTTTGGTACCCATGCGGGAGGGCATGCCATGGCCAAGAAGCTACTAAGATCAGGATATTACTGGATCACAATGGATGTTGACTGTTGTGCCTGCACCAGAAAATGCCATAAATGCCAGATCTACGCGGATAAGGTGCATGTGCCTCCCAATCCTTTGAATGTGATGTCTTCACCCTGACCCTTTGTTATGTGGGGCATTGATATGATTGGCAAGATTGAACCGACTGCTTCAAACGGCCACAGATTCATCCTGGTTGCCATTGACTATTTCACCAAGTGGGTTGAAGCAGCTTCCTATGCAAATGTTACAAGGCAAGTGGTAGCCCGATTTCTGAAAAGAGACATCATTTGTCGGTATGGAGTGCCCGAGCGAATCATTACTGATAATGGTTCTAACTTAAATAACAAAATGATGGCAGAGTTATGCCGGGACTTCAAGATCCAACACCACAATTCTTCTTCTTACAGGCCAAAGATGAATGGCGCTGTCGAGGCAGCTAACAAAAATATTAAGAAGATTGTGCAGAAGATGGTAGTTACGTACAAAGACTGGCATGAAATGCTACCATTTGCCTTGCATGGGTACCGTACATCAATCAGAACGTCCACTGGGGCAACACCGTATCAGCTTGTGTATGGTATGGAGGCAGTCCTACCTGTTGAAGTTGAGTTACCCTCCCTACGGGTATTAATGGATGTTAAGTTGAACGAAACAGAATGGGTTCGATCCCGATACGAACAACTGAGTCTGATTGAAGAGAAGAGATTGGCTGCAATCTGTCATGGGCAGTTGTATCAGAAAAGAATGAAGAAAGCCTTCGATCAGAAGGTCAGGCTCCGAGAGTACCAAGTAGGGGATCTTGTGCTGAAAAGACTCCTCCCTCCTCATACAGACCACAGGGGCAAGTGGACTCCGAACTATGAAGGACCATTCATAGTAAAGAAAGTTTTCTCCGGTGGAGCACTCATGCTCAGTACTATGGATGGTGAAGACTTCCCGTCCCCTGTGAATTCAGATGCAGTTAAAAAATACTTCGCATAAAATGACCCGCTGGACATAAAAACAGAATGTAAGTCCAGGAAAAAATAGGGCATCCCGGCGAGTCAAAAACAGAATAAAAGACTCGGGCAAAAATAAGGGAAAATAAACAAACAAACAAACAAAATGTACACCCGCTGAGTTGAAAAGCCGCATTGGACAGCTCAGGCAAAAATGGGTATCCCGATGGATTGAAAACCCGAAAGGGCGATCCATGCAAAACAAGGGAATAAGCGAACGATTGCATTCTGAATTCGTCTATATCACTTACAACTTGGTAAGCCCCAAAAGGATCAAGCTTCGTTCAAAATCAACTTCCTTCAGAAAGCAAGGCGAGAAGAACGTCAAATGTCATACGAGTCATAGCAAAGGGAAGCTCCTTGAAGCATCGTCAACATTGCCAACATCTTTTGTTTCTCAATTTGTAACAATCTCCTCATTTTAGGGGATCTGTTTCTTTGACTGTATCTTGTCAATTCAGGGCACACGAATTAATAAAATCAGATTTTCAGTCATGTTTCGTCTCGTACATTTTATTTTCATTTGCGAAAATGTTCGATGTCTTTAAAATACTGGTTGCATAAATACAAATGCTTCTTTTCTGAAACTACATGCTTGCAGGAAGTATACTTACTCCCGGGAGTGTCTAAACTCCTACAATGGAATTCGGTAAGGGATACCTCGGGATTACTTGTGTGTTTCTCTATCTTTCCAGGTATTCAGAGCACGGCATGGGGCATGAAAGCTTCGTCCCAGCAAGCTGGCAAATCATTATCTACTCAGTCTTAGCACCAAAGTTGCTTTCTCCCCAGCCGAGTTGCCCTTTACTATTCCTCCACAGCCAAGTACAAAGGCCAGGGAACCATCTCCCCACAGAGTTTCAGCCTCTATCCAGAAGAGCGATGTCTGAAGATCTCACAACAGAGTGAAGAAAGCTTCCACAAACCCCCAGCTGGGTCCCCCTTTACCAAGGATAGTTCTATCAGTAACCTATATCACCAGGCAGAGCCCCATATGCCAGATCTACCGATGGTCTCAACCCCAGCTGGGATATTCACTTCAAACAGATCAACCAGAGATCTCCTTAGCAAGGGGATCCGAATCCCGGATCGTTATCTTTTGCACAAACATAGCATTAGCATCATATTCACCCTACAAAGCGTAACATTCCGTTTAATGCGGAGCATTATGGCAAAAATCAAACATATTGCATAATCATAAGCCATGTTCTGAATCGAACACTTGTAAATACTGACAATCCATCAACGATATACAGAAAACTCCCCAGATTCCCCGGCAGAGAACCCAGACCTTTCTCTCATATTACAGATACTTCTTGACACCCGTCCGTGTCATATCCCCAGCAGAAAGCCAAAGCGTCCTCTTTGCACCCACAGATACTTCTTTATACACACAACTCCTTGACACCCGTCCGTGTCATCTCTCCAGCACAGTTGCCTAAACATTTTGTAAACCATATACTTGTTTATATTACACTTTCCTCTTTTGACACTCGTCCGTGTCACTCTCCCCAGCAGTTTAAAACACTCTCATGTACACCACTCATGCTTGTTTCACTCATACAGATACTCGTCCGTATCCTGTATACATCACTCATATCCCCTCAGATTCGACACTCGTCCGTGTTCTTTGTTAACCCGTTGATACTCGTCCGTATCATCATCTCAGAACATGCGTCAAGCGTTTTTTTCTACCTGATACTCGTCCGTATCATAGTCTTAGAGAGGCTCGTCCGCACCTTTAATCCATACACGTGTCAAACACTCATGTCTTCTTGAATTTAGACACTCGCCTGTGTCTACTATTCCCCAGAAGAGTCCCCTCAGAATCGACACTCGTCCGTGTTCCTTGTTAACCAGTTGATACTCGTCCGTATCATCATCTCTGAACACGTGTCAGTATTTGTTTCCACCCGATACTCGTCCATATCGTAGTTTTAAGAATGCTCGTCCGCATCTTTAATCTGTACACAACTTCAAAACACTTATACCTTTTATTTCTTGGATATAAACACTCGTCTGTGTTTACTATTCCCCAATAGGTCGCCAGCAAAGCAAAATTTCTTTTTTATCTGAAATTCGTCCTATGTCATGATAAACCTTGAGAGCAGCCGTCCCCTGCTAGGTGATCGTCCTTCACCTCTTGATGATCTTCCTTCATCATGCTCGTCCGATGGTCGTCCCCATCGTTGACCTTTTATTCGGCATTCGTCCTATGTCGTGATTTTTAGCAGCCGTACCCTGATAGGTGATCGTCCTTCACCTTTTGATGATCGTCCTTCATCATTTTATCCGATGGCCGTCCCCATCGTTGATCTTGTTATCTGACATTCGTCCTATGTCATGATAAACCTTGAGAGCAGCCGTCCCCTGCTAGGTGATCTTCCTTCACCTCTTGATGATCGTCCTTCATCATGCTCGTCCGATGGCCGTCCCCATCGTTGACCTTTTATTCGGCATTCGTCCTATGTCGTGATTTTTAGCAGCCGTACCCTGCTAGGTGATCGTCCTTCACCTTTTGATGATCGTCCTTCATCATTTTATCTGATGGCCGTCCCCATCGTTGATCTTGTTATCTGACATTCGTCCTATGTCATGATAAACCTTGAGAGCAGCCGTCCCCTGCTAGGTGATCGTCCTTCACCTCTTGATGATCGTCCTTCATCATGCTCGTCCGATGGCCATCCCCATCGTTGACCTTTTATCCGGCATTCGTCCTATGTCGCGATACTTTCGGCAGCCGTACCCTGCCAGGTGATCGTCCTTCACCTTAGATGACCGTCCCTCATCTTATCCCTTTCAGAGCAGTCGTCCCCTGCTAGGTGATCGTCCTTCACCTTTGATGACCGTCCCTCATCATTATTTCATTTATTCTTTAACCCGATGGCCGTCCCCGTCGTGGTCCCTTTTCCTTTTCCTGATGATCGTCCTTCATCAGTTTAGCCCGATGGTCGTCCCCATCGTGGTTTGCATTACTTTATGAACCTGATGACCGTACCTCATCATTTACTTACAATCCCCAGAAAGTCTTATAGCTTTACTTGATGGCCGTCTCCATCATAATCTCTTATATCCCCAGCATGTCGGCCGTCCCCGTCATTGCCCTTTCCCCAGCAGTCGTCCTCTGCTCGACGGTCATCCTCCGTCGCCCACACTTTACAATATACTTTATTTTCTTTTACAATCTATATCCCTTTTCTTCTTCATTCTGTGAGTGCAAATTTTGGACTGTCTTTAGTATTCAACCACAAGTTATCTTGTTTGCCTGTTAAGCCGTTGCTTACATCCTGCACAGCTAACTCATGTTTGAATAGGGGCAGTTGTAAACACCCCAAATTTGCCCTCACCCATTCACACCATGGCTTGTGATCTCTTCATATGCATAAACTCAATCATAGCATCTCATATTACATTTTTTGATTCACTGCATTGGTTCAAAGTCATCTGCATCTAGGGTTTGTGATCTGAGCAATCTATGAGCCATTTGAGCCACTCCAAAGGTCATCAATCACTTCAAAGGGGTCCATGTATGTTCAAGCATCATATTATATCCTCTCAAAGTTAATAATGTCAAGGAATCACAAGAACTGAGAAAGACATGGAAGCAGAGCCAAGTTTAATTGCACAGATGACCTAGAATTAGGGTTTTGGTTTCAAAGGCCATAACTCCAATTTTTTTGGTCATTCTTGTTTCTATTGGTCTCTATATGGTATAGGGACCATGCATATCATTTTTCATGAAGAAATTCCATGGGGAAGTCATCTGATCAAGAGTTGACTTTTTGAGCAAGTCAGTGCAAAATCAGGGCATCTGAGGCCCCCAATGACCCAACCAAAGGGTGTTCTTCATCATTTTGATTGTGTATGATCTTTATTTGATCATAGAAGATGTTGGAAGTTCACAAAATTGAAGAATTTCAAGCCATTTGCAAAGTTGACTTTTTGGGAAAATGACTTGTAATGGAAACTTGCCATTTTGGGAAACTTTTTCAACCCTTACTTTTTGATTCAAAAATGCTTCAAATGGGAAAACTTTGGTCATGAAAGTTGTAGAATGGATCATTCCCTTTTCAAAAAGTACAAGAACTTGACCTAATTCATTTTGGATCAAAAGTTATGGCTTGTCAAAGTTGGGAAAAATCACATAATTTCAAGTTTTCCACCAAAGAGGCAAAGTTGCAAAATCCCTTGCCAAGGCAAACTGAGCTTTCAAATGGACTTCTAAACTTCATACAAACATGAACCAATGTCTAAATATCAGAATTCACCAAGAGTTTGCTCATTTTTGTGACTTGTGGGGCAAGAAACTTCAAAAGGGCCAAAGATGAACCAAGTTGCAAAACCTCATTCAAACCCTAATCCACTTGCTTGCTGACTTCATAATTAATCCTAGGGCTCTCCACACTTCTTGCTGCGCAGGACACCCCATTTGTCCTTGGCTAGCTATGAGCCCATACCTCTCTTACACAAAGTTTGACATTTTGGCAAAAGACCCATACCAATCACAATAGGGCACACCAACTCCACAGGCCTATCCATGAGTGATAAGTGGACCAAAGGCAAGCCATA